>JAPYKT020000037.1:2702500-3354081 GCA_028749325.2 Caryopteris x clandonensis
TTAGCAGTTTTTTATCCTTCTGACCCTGTTCTTGATCCAATGTGGAGACAGGGTATGTTCGTTATACCCTTCATGACTCATTTAGGAATAACCAATTCATGGAGAGGTTGGAGTATCACATGAGGGACTGTAACGAATCCGGGTATTTGGAGTTACGAAGGTGTAGCTGGGGCACATATTGTGTTTTCTGGCTTATGCTTTTTGGCAGCCATCTGGCATTTGGTCTATTGGGATCTAGAAATCTTTTCTGATGAACGTACAGGAAAACCCTCTTTGGATTTGCCCAAAATCTTTGGAATTCATTTATTTCTCTCCAGGGTGGCTTGCTTTGGTTTTGGTGTATTTCATGTAACAGGCCTCTACGGTCCTGGAATATGGGTGTCTGATCCTTATGGACTAACGGGAGAAGTACAACCTGTAAATCCGTCATGGGATGTGGATGGTTTTGATCCTTTTGTTCTGGTAGGAATAACTTCTCCTCATATTGCAGCAGGTACATTGGGCATATTAGCGGGTCTATTCCATCTTAGCGTTAGACCACCGCAACATCTATACAAAGGATTACGTATGGGAAATATTGAAACCATACTCTCTAGTAGTATCGCAGCTGTCTTTTTCGCAGCTTTTGTTGTTGCTGGAACTATGTGGTTTGGTTAAGCAACTACCCCCATCGAATTATTTGGTCCCACTCGTTATCAATGGGATCAGGGTTACTTCCAACAAGAGATATATTGAAGAGTTAGCGCCGGGCTAGCAGAAAATCAAAGTTTATCAAAAGCCTGGTCTAAAATTCCTGAAAAATTAGCTTTTTATGATTATATCGGCAATAATCCGACAAAAAGAGGATTATTCAGGGCAGGCTCAATGGATAACGGGGATGGAATAGCGGTTGGATGGTTAGGGCACCCTATCCTGAGAGATAAAGAAGGGTGTGAACTTTTTGTACGTCGTATGCCCACCTTTTTTGAAACATTTTCGATCATTTTGGTAGACGGCAATGGAATTGTTAGAGCTAATGTTCCTTTTAGAAGGGTAGAATACAAGTATAGTGTTGAATAAGTAGGTGTAACCGCAGAGTTCTATGGCGGCGAACTCAATGGAATCAGTTATAGTGATGTTTTTGCTGGGATTGCCCAGATGCTCAAGTAGAGTTTGGAGCATTCCAAAAACTTGGGGATCCAACTACAAGAAGACAGGCAGTCTGATACAAGACCGCTTTGGTATCTTTTGCCTCTACTTTCTTTTTAGAGGGAATTTTACATTTTACATAGAGTACCGGAGTGAATTTGAATCACCGTTTCTTTTGATTCTTGCTCTTTCGAGATGATTCTCAAAAAGAAAAAACAAACAGGCTTTCAAATAGGCATGAAACAATATTTAAACTATTTAATTATTAAATTAGTACTAGTATTGCTTATGTGCAAATGAAAAATTTGCAATACATTTAAAAAAAAAACATATTTAAAATGTACTGAGTTATTTAAAAAACATATTTAAAATGTACAGATCTAAAATATTTATTATTTTACTAGACAGACATGTAAAAAAAATATAGATTTATATAAAAATATATATTCACTTCTTCCCCAAATAAGAGTATTTGTATATAATAAATTGATTGATTGTATAAAAATAATTTTTTTAATATTTTATAAATTAATATTAAATAATATTTGTTTGCAGTTCAATTCCAATTTAAACAATTCAATACACAATGAATATTAAAAATCTAACCTAAATAATGAACCAAAGTAAATTAGACCTTTTGCATGTAGATTCTCATTTTAATATATGGGAAAAATTGTAAAATTAGGACAACAACTTGAGGGGTAATGACAAAAATCAGACATTATATTTTCGGGCTTGCAAATTAAGACAATAAGTCTTTAATTTTTGCAATTTTAGAACAAATAACTCAACCTATCAAATTCAGACTTTTTTTAGGGGTCTAGCAAAAATATGACTCTATGTTTCACACTTTTGAATTAGGGTCATGTGTCTTTACTTTTTGCGATTTTAAGACAAAATAGCTCAAATTTGATTTTTCTTTCCTGATGTTGAAGAACTTCTTTTGTTTACCATGACTCCAACCATGAAAACCACTCCAATGAAAAATTGGGCCGTTGATATAGCTTGTGTCAAAATATTTCTTAGCTTTGTTATAAAATAAATCATCAAAAGTTATTTTCAATTCAAAAATAAAATAAAATATTTTTTCCACATATGTATATGATTTATCTTAAATCAATATAGAAACTTACATATTGATGTTATTACTTGTAAGAATTTAAGATTGAATTTGGTTACTACATGTTTTTCATAATTCTATTATTAATTCATATTGAAAAACTAAATAAAGTTTATTTTCCACATAGCTCAAAATAAGTTTAGTATAAACTAGCATTAACGGATATTTATTAATATAAAATTAGTTTATTTTTTATATTTCAAACTAATTGTTTCTTTGAAAGAAAATTATTTTTGTTGTGCATATTTTCTAAGAACTATTCCATTGTAGTTTATCAATGAAATTTATTTTGACCTAAAAAATATTAGTAGTAAATATTATAAATTGATAACTAGGTGAGAGTGTTTTAAGAAAATGATGTGTGAAATTTTTCTTAAAAATATCACTTATGTGTAAAACATAATTGGCCTATTTTATCCTAAAATCATGTTCATGTTATATGAAATTGTTATGTCGGACGCAAATATGGAAAAAAAATTATCACCTAGCAATCAAAATCAACAAAAAGTTCGGCACGTTTGGGCTATTTTGTCCTATATCGCAAAAATTAAAGATTTATTGTTCTAATTCGCATGCCAAAAAATATGATACCCCAAGCCTCTCACTACTCACTGGTCAATATAATTCATGCACTGCATTCATTTTATAATTTTATTTGCTATTTAAGTTGCATTTTATTGGTTTCGTAGTTTGTATTTAATTATGCTTGATATACGCCGTTAAATTTTGTAGGGTTCACATTATAGGGTGAAACCCTTTAGGTTAAATGTCAAGAAAGAAACAGGGTGTCAAGTTCTCATAAAATATGATTACACGTGGCGAGTTAATATTAATAATAATAATAATAATAATAATAGTAATAATAATAATGTTGATGGCGTATATATATATATATATGTAATTAGTATAGATAATAATTATAATAAAATAATACTAATCCTAATTAGTGGTAGGTTTATATATATATATATATATATGTAATTATGCGTGTGTGCGTGTGTTATTATATATATAAGTAAGTGTGTGTGTGTGTTGTATGTGTGTGTGTGTGTGTATATATATATATATAATTTTAAGTAAGGCGGCTGGCTTATTCCATATAAGTGAAGGAAAAATAAAAAAAAAAAAAAAAAAAAAAAAAAAGGAAAGGTGAGACTTTCATTTCGGGAAGACGAGGGAAGGAGTCCAGCAAAAAGAAGAAAAAAAAAAGAGAAGAAGGAGAGAGTTCAGCGAGAGAAAGAGAGAGAGAGAGAGTGAGAGAGAGAAATTTAGGAACGCAAGCCTTCGGTTCCGGAAAAATTTCTAGCTTAACCATACGTGTAGGGGTCTTGGATACATATTATCGGAAAAGAGGTAAGTAGAAATCCATTTGCAACTATAATGCATAGACCTAGTATTAATTTGTGTTATTTATTGAATATTTGTGATTTGTGCCTTTTGATATTGTTAGATATAAATATTAACTTATGGAATATGTGTGACTTGTGCCTTTTGATATTGAGAATTATGAATATTATCTTATGGAATATTTGTGATTTGTACCTATTGATATTGATGGATATGAATTACGTGATGTGAATGATTGATTCGATATTGTATAAATATAATATTCACAAACACGGGCATGTGCATTGCATAAGTTGTACATAGTCTGTTTTGGCAGGATTGATTGATTTGGTATTGTATAAACATAACATTCACGAGCATTGGCATGTGTACGCAAGGGTCGTATATTGCCTACTTTGCATTCATTATGTGGTGAAAAGAAACGAAAAATGTAATGTTGACCATTACTAGTGTACCGAGGCCGGTGGCATGTAAGACATGGATAGGCTTTATGATATATTGAATCAGTGGCATGTGAGACATGGATAGGCTCGATTTGTCGTGCCGGTGGCATGTGAGACATGGATAGACTCTATGATTATGATTATTTATTGAGCTAGCTCTTTCCGGTGCACAGTAGGTGGGTCACGGGCCCTATAAAGATAAATTATTCCAAAACAGTGGTTAGGGTTTCAGTAGAATGCATATCGATATCACATCTCATTTAAAGTTTCCGCAAGCATTTTAATTATCGTACATGCATGATTTCTGCTTACTGGGCTGTAGCTCACCTAGTTTGTGTATTGTAGGTGAGCATGTTGATGATGTGTAAGCTTACGGCTTACCGGGCATGCTGTTCGTGCTTCAACAAGTTTTTGGGATCGGTGTACATGGATGACGACCTTTGGAGCTAAACCATGGGCGTACTATACTTTTGGGAGATAGATTTTACCTCGTAAATATGTTACAGGTGAAAAAAAATGTACAGCTTTAACCAGGTTAGAAGTGATCTATTTTTTTTTTTGGGTTATATAGGGGGGGGGGGTGTCACAAAAAACACAGTGTCATATCTTTGCCAGATTCCTAAAGTTGTTGTCTTATTATTGCAACATATCCCACAAACAAGTCTGAATTTGATAGATTTGGGCTATTTTGTCCTAACATTGCGAAAAAAAAAAAAAAAACTAATTGTCCTAATTTACAAGCCCGAAAATAGTGCCTTATTTTGCCACACCTCTAAAGTTGTTGTCTTAAATTTTACAATTTTTTCTAATATATGCGGTATGGGTGTAAAACTAAAAATTGTGGAAAGAGATTAATTTAATATTTCATACTGTAAAATGCGGAATAGAAACAAATTTTTTTTTTATATTTTAAAAAATTGAAAAATATATTTCAAATAATAATACTATTCAATTAATCAAAAGTATTTCTTAAAATATTTCTTTTTTGGAAGTTGAAGTTGGCGGAAAAACTATATTCTATTTTATTATTATATTAATACATATAAAATATTTTTTTTATATAACTATATTATTACTAAATGCAATAAGCGGAAAATGGTTTTAGAAATACTCATATTACTATTATATATAGGGTGCGGTTATTTGAACCTCTAAATATTCTAAATATCAAAGAATTTTCTATCTTCCTACCCAAATTTTTTTGAATCAGATATCACTCCACAAAAACTTCACCATAAACATAAGCAACGATCATACATAACCTCGCATGCAGAAAACCTCCACTACAATTCAAAACTCCAAAGACTTCACTCTAGATAATTAAGTAAACAAAAATATAAATAGTGTTGTATATATGAAGCAGTCGGTGAAATACAAATTTAGAAAAACATGCAATAATCAGTTCTTGGACGAAATTTTTGATTACAATCGTGATTGTTTTGATACATGTATATTTGAAGCAATTAGTGAAATGCAAATCTAGAAAAATAGACAATCATCGATTCTTGAACAAAATTTTCGATTGCAGTCGTGATCGTTTTGATATATGTATATGAAATGTAAATCTGGGAAAACATGTCATTATCAGTTCTTGGATGGAATTTTCGATTGTAGTCGTGATTTTTTTTTGATATATGTATATATGAAGCAGTCATCAATCCATGAAATCACGGCAGCGCTTGCACATGATTTTTTCTTAATGATATTAAAATAAAAAATTGTATATTTTATTTTATTTTATTAAAAAAGTATAATTATCCAAAATAAAGTATTTAATAAAAAAATAAAAATTAAATTTATGCGATGTATATTTAAAGAATTCGGACACTTTTATATATATAAATATAGAGATGTCTTGTACGTATTATTTGAGTATCAAAACTTGAACTTTTGATTTTTAGTGGAGAGAAACCACTGTATCTCTTCATTCATCATACCTAATATTGCTTTTCATGTGGTGCATGATTTGTAATACATTTAATAAAATAAAATATTTTAATAATATAATTTTAAGAAAATTAATATTTTAATTAAATATTTTAGAATATTTAAAATATTTTATGTTTTATTATTAAAGACGTTCAAATTATATAATTTTATAAAAAAATATGTTCTCGTTCCAAAATAAATCTTGTTTCTATAATAACTGATTAATATATTTAAAGTTATATTGTTAACCTATTTTTTAAAATTATTAGTTAATACCTATTTGTATTCAAAATCAATACACAATAAATATTAAAATTTATGTCAAATAATCAAGAAAAAGTAATTTTATTTTCTTAATATAATCTCATTTATATATGTAATATGGAATTGTAATAAAATACTTTTATATTTTGGATATGAATCAGAAACCAAAAATTATTTATATTTTAGGAAATTAAATAAATATTTAATAAAGAAAAAAGTAAAGTTCAACTAATAAAAAACTGACACATTATTTTAAAAAAGAATATATATTTAGAAACATAAAATAGACGGTAAATTATCATTTTTAAACTTTTGTTTTGTTTACTATTAGTGTAATATGACATGTATAGATAAGAAAGAATTGTTGGATGGGTGGGATTAAAATTACACATCAATAACACACATGCAAGTTTCAGGTACATAAGTGTAGAAGTTGAAATTCAGAATAAAAAAAAGCTAAATTATGTATTAATCAAATAATTGAATTAGTATTATATATTTGGATTATATTTATTTAGTATGGGTATTAGAATTCGTTATTTATTTTTAACAATATATATTAAATAAAAATATATAAATATTTTTATATAGACTATCCATTAGTATAGATACGTAGACGATGTATCTGACAAACATTGTGTTGACATCAATGAGATAAGCATTTTGTGATTAGTATTTGGTAGCAATAATAAGATTGTATCAAATTTGGAATTCCACCAATTAGGAATACATAATATATCTTACTATACAATGCTTTATTATATATTTTTTAATCTATACAAATATAATAAGTCAATAATCTTTATATAGAAACTCTTATATTTTTCACCCCAATCAATATTGCTATAAATAAATCATGGATTAGTATGAGCTAAGTTGTGCTACTTAAATCTAATCTAAATGTTTTAATAATAATACAAGTAGTTTTAGTTCCTGTACACTTTCAATTTGTAAAAGTGAAAATATTTTAAAAAATCATATGTGAGTTTTGAATTAGTTAAATTTTATTTTTCTTTTTTTTAAATATTTTTTTAAAATTTAAAATATATATAACTTTTTTTGTTTTTGATCCGATTTAATGTTTAATTTGTTAAATTAACCATCTTTTCATTAACTTCAATTCTTTACCCATATTACATATATTAAAATGAGATAATATTTTAGAAAAATAAAATTATATTTGGATAATTATTACTGCTAGATTTGAATATATATTGTGTATTAAAGTTAGATTACGAATAACTATTATCTAATAAAATTTTGATTTAAAAAAATAATTTAATTTCTAATATAAGTAATCAATTTCTATAAAAATAATTCTTATTTTAAAACGTAAAAATATAATACAAAATTATATATTTTTATTAGTAAAATAATAGGTGGGGGGATTCGCCCGCGGCCAATGAGACACACTCATTCCAATGGTTATATAGTTCTTCTAAAATTTAGTTTCTTTATTTTCATCTTTTGTAAATCAAATTTAATTTAAATTTCCAGAATTTAGTTTCTTAAAAAATTAATCATTTTTTTCTTCATAATTTGTTTTAAATTATTTGCGTTTTTCTAAAGAGTGCCGCTATTTATATTCCCAAAAACTCTAAATATATATTATAATAAATTATTATAAAATTAGAAATAAATAAATTGATTAAATATCCTTATATATTTATATATAATTTATTTTATTTCTATTATCTTCTTCTTTTTCATGTTTCTTTGGCCTAACATTCATCTTCAAATCTGAAACCTTTCATCGTGAAGGCCAAACTTGATAATGAATCACACACTTAACACTATTCTTAAATGATTTTTCTCCAAACTTGATTTTATTAATAATTTTGTTTATAAGGGTTCATATATATATATATATATATATATATATATATGCTCGATGGGCATCCCTGATGGTTTTAATCAGAAAATCAATGGAGTCCGTCACATTAAAATCTAAGTTATCCACATACAGCGAAATTGTCTGTGATTGGGTTGTTTTTGCTCTGCCAGGCGCTGTCATTCCATTGACACAAAAGACCGCCATATTCTTGTGCTGAACCTAAATTTATGCTATTTTTCAGGCAAATTTTTTTTTCCTTCCTTCTTATTGTTACTGATCTGAGAAACAAAAATTATTCTTTTTTCTCTTTTTGGGTGTCTCGGTAGAAAAGAGAGGAGGTGCAGAAATTTATAATATATAAAGAAATTGTAAAAAGAAAAAAAATTAAAATTTTTTTTGAAAAAGTAGAAAACTTTTTAACTTTGATTTATCAATTTGTGTTATGAAGGAGGTTGTACAGTGATGTTGATTTATTTTTGTTTTTTAGTGAGAATGGTATAATGAATAAAAATAATCAATATTTTTTGAAATTGTTTTATTAATTTTTAATAAATATATTTAGACTTTAGGGAATGTCTAAAGCTTCCGAAATCCTTTCCTAAATTACTTATAAAATATCTCAGAAATTATTTGTATTTTACGAGCCTTATCTCGTCCCGCAGCTCTAAGCTATGATTGATATTCCCAAATGGCTTCCTTTTCTTGAAGCTCCTTGACTTCACATTCATCATCAGCCCTGCACACTGCAGAAGATAGGTTGGCAAAAGCTATATGCGACAGAGGACCCAAATCATAAATGGCCAACTCTCTTTGTTTCTCACCTCTCGTCGCGTTGAACACCATCGACAAACCTGGTACTATAGAATTTTCTTTGCTTTCTGCAGATTAATTCTCATTATTTTTACTCACTCATCCACATTTATTGGACTTCAAATTCATCTCCACGAGCATTTATTTGAGTGAATGTGTAAAACTATTTTCTTTTTCAGGACTCATTAGTCACCACTGTGTTAGTAGGAAAGCAAATTGGATCAATGACTCTACCCACAGCTTTAGAACAGCTGGTTTGGAAGCTTTAAAGGTTTGTATAATTGATAATTTTTGTTTGAATTTTGTGATGATTGGTTAATTCAGAGCTGGCAACGCTGTATCGACTCACTTCAAAACCTATGGTACTAGCTTCAGGGTTATAGAAATCAAATTCTTGGCCCCAAATAATATGTTATTTTTGTGTTATTACCTCCACTGAATTGAATCTTTGGCACAAGTAAATGTAGTTCACTACGTGCATATGGGGCATTTCATTCTTGTGTTATTACCTCCACTGAATTGAATCTTTGGCACAAGTAAATGTAGTTCACTACGTGCATATGGGGCATTTCATTTTTGTGTTATTACCTCCACTGAATTGAATCTTTGGCACAAGTAAATGTAGTTCACTACGTGCATATGGGGCATTTCATTCTTGTGTTAAATCGACTGGGGACTGCTATAATCACTAATCAGGCTCACTGGGCTTCTGTTTTCTGTATGTTATTATTTTGAAGTTTATTGCCTACTTGACCCCTTTCTGTTTTACAATTACAATGGCTGCACTAAATCTTTAAAGTCAACTGAGCTTTTTAATACTAATTTACAGGCTACTGAGAACCAACCGGGCACCAAACCAAATAGCTTAATCTGTGCTGATTGTGATGGAAATGGTAAGAGGAACATTGTTTCTCTAATAATTATTTTCATGTTTTTTGAAGATTGCGATGCTCTTTTTTTTTTTTTTTTTTTTTTTCTTTTTGGTTGTTGTCTGCCCCAGATTTTGAATGATGAATTATTTCTAGGTCATGTCCTACGTGTAGTATGTTTAACATGTATCCTGATCTTGGGTAGCTATGTTTTAGCGCATTTTGCAAAGCATGAGATTTCAGAATTTGCTATGTTAGTTTCACATGATGGTTTGCAGCAAGCTTTGATACTTCTATGTTACTGTTCTATGAGCTGATTAGTATTTAGTCTTTCACCGATCCCAATTACAGCTTCTGTGTCTACTTTTCAACAACCTATTTCTTTTGTTCGTGTTTATCTTCACATTGCAAAAGACATTTAAGGTTTAGTTTCTAGAACTTGTATTTGAGTACGATGTAATGAAGTAAACGCTATCCTATGGATTTTGGGAAAAAAGGAAGCTGGAAACGAGAGATTATTTGATAATTGGTCTAGGAATGGTGATGGATATTTTGTAATTTGTTCTCTTCAGTCATTCTTTCAGTGCTTCATTTATCTGATAGTTGCACTCACTGCTTACGTTTCTTATATAACTTGCAGGTGCTAAACAATGTGGGCAATGTGAAGGTAAAGGAGTCAACTTAGTGGATCATTTCAATGGGCAGTTCAAAGCTGGTGCCTCATGTTGGCTTTGCAGGTACACAGTTTACTATCTTTGATGTGTTATGAAGAATGTAACATTAGAAGTCAGATTTAGAATTGCGGACACACAATGGCAAAAGGAAAAAGAATTGTGAAGCTCTGTGGGAGCCCAGATTAATAGTTGAAATAAGGCAAAGTAGTGTTATATCTTGGGTCCAGGAACAAGATTGTGCCTTAATGTGGTCTTTGCTATTTTCTTTGTCATCCTTAGTAATTGCAGTATTCCACCTCTAAGATTCTCCAAAACAAATGCCCTTCAGTCTACTGAAATCTGTTTATTTGACTAGTTCATGTAAGTTCCTCTCCATCTTAGTTAAAATCAATCTAGTTTTTTGTTTGCCAGAAACATTACATTGTTGCATCCATTATTGTCTAAAACTTGCTCAGAGTTATAGCTTTCTATGCGTTCGGCACATTTGGATTTCTCAGCATCCATCTTGCAATGACTTGAAATACACAATCAGTTGGGCACTAACTTCAACTCATCATCAACAGGGGGAAACGGGAGGTTCTTTGCGGTAGCTGCAATGGTGCAGGGTTTATTGGTGGTTTCATGAATGCATTGGAGGATTAGCACACAAATTCAATCATCAACATCTGGGCTACCCTCTTTAATTATGTTGTTTCAATTGTGTCAATACTGATAACATAGATGAACTGGGACATGTAGTACATTGTACATGTTACTCTTAATTTTTATAAGAAATTCTTCTGTCATTTTGATGATGTCCAATTATTTGTATCATGTTTTCGCAGCTACACAATCCTTGATACAACAACAAAGTGCAGTTAGGATCCCTCACTTGGTCTTATGCTAATATATACAAACATATTACACATATATTCTTCTATCCTTCGGTAATATAAAATAAGGATCGTGAGAGTTTTTCTCCTCTCCGTACATGTCTTTATAATTAATTGATATGTGTCTTCCACACACTTCCTCATTTTTGTTCTCTGCTATTTTTATTTATTTTCTAAATTTAAAACTTTAAATAGCTTTTTCGATTGAAGTCCATTTTTAATATATGATATATCAAATTAATTTTTTTTGTGATATTTAATTTGCACTAATATTGTATATATTAAAATATATAATTACATTTAATAATATGGAAGATAATTTTTATGGTTGGAATATAATTTTCTTATTCATTGAATTATGGATTTAAAATTTTTGACATATGTGATAGATTTGAATAAATAATATATTAAATTTTTATACAAATTTAAGGTAAAAAATATAAATAGTTTTTTTATAAAAAAATATTATAATATTAATTTATTGTTTAACTTCAATAATTTTCAGTAAATTAAAATATTTATATTGAACTCAAGGACAATTAAAACTTTATTTTTAAATATTTTACAATTTATTATTGAATAAAACCAACTTTAAAAAAATGAAAATGTAATTTAATATATCTCAAATTAAATAATATTTGTATAAATATAATTAATGTATAATAAATTATGTATTTTTTTAATAATAATATGAATTTATTATAAATTATTATTACATGCGTACATGTAATTACTTTGAAAATTTTGATGATTAAATTCTGAAGTATGAGTGAAAATACAAATACAATAAATATTTACTGCATCTTGGAGAGAGAGAGAGAGGTAGAGAGAGAATCGACTTGGAAGCCTTACAAGTTACAATTTTCACCTATATTACGCATACATACGTACAACTTTCGCACCATATAATTTATAATATTATTTATTTAATTATAAAATATTATTTATTTATTTTAAAAATATTTTATAATTATTTAAAAAAATAAAAATATTAATAATATAATTAATATTATAAATCATATGCACGTTCATCCTGAAATTATATATGTATATATAGTACCGTTAAAAGACGTATATATCCATATATATTACACAAACATAACAATAAGCAGATAGATACTAGTATAAGTATGCATGCATGTTACATATAAACTAAAGAAAAAATAAATAAAAATATTAATAATATAATTAATATTGTAAAGTTGAATATATGGGTAACATACTCATCCTGAAATTATATATGTATATATAGTATCGTTAAAAGACGTATATATCCATATATATTATACGAACATAACAATTAGTAGATAGATACTGGTATAAGTATGCATGCATGTTATATATAAACTAAAGAAACAAAAAAATGTGAGGGGCGGTGCATTGACCAACTTAAATTATGTCATCAGATAAAGCATTATTTATTTTTAAAAATATGACTGGTGATATTTTATAGTATTTGGAAAATTAATTTTTAATCTGTAAATAAATCATTATGCTTGATAGATGAAGCTAGGCTGAGTGTGGTTGATTCTAATTAAATGTTTTCCATTTTTGTGGAATCTTAAGGGAATACGTTGCTCTAATCAAATCTTTTTAGTCCATATTTCCCAGAATTTTTTAATTTTTGAGGATTGCGTTCTTTTATGTTAAAAAAATAAAATAAAACTCTGGATTCGTTTTGAGCAAACAAAAACCTTTTTTGGAAACTCCCTTTGTCTTCGGATATGTAAAAAAGCATATCATTAAGTAAGTTTTAGTCTAATAGAGAAAAATGATATTAAGTATAACTATTACTTTTTTCTAATATTTTTAGTAAAAATAATATATTTTTTAATAATAAAAATATACAAAAATAATTTCTTGCATCGCACGAAATTTCACGCTAGTATGTTACCATATAGTATTAACATAATTGTATGTATAATAGAGATTGGTCAATTGAAAATTTAAGTAATTATCTTGCCTATTATAAAAAATATAAAACCAGCAATACATTCCCAATGTGATTGATTGTCATTTCTCGTTCGTAAATTTATACGAAGCGGTCCCTCAAAACAAATGATTGAGCATGTAAGTAACATTTTTCGTAATTTTTTATAAGATTTTTGTGATTTTGTCATTTTCACTATAATTTTAGTTATTTATGATTATTTTATTGTTTCCTTATATATTAGACTTTCTCTTACTCTCAACTGAGTTGGCATAATTTAAATTCGTTTGAATGACAATTTTCATGTCAATGAGATATAAAATATAAACTTAATCTAATTATGATTTTCATGCCCTGCACAATAATTTTTCTTGTTAATTAGGTTGGCTCAAATGTTGTGTTGACCCAAAAACTAAATTTTATATATCAATTAAGTTGACTAAAAAATTCGTGTCAACTAAAGTTGCTCAGAAAATAAATTTTGTGTCAATTAAATAGATATGAAAATGTTATAAGAACATAAAAAAACTAATACTTCGATTTATGTTTTGACTTAAGAATCATTATATGGAGTTTAGAAAGCAACCACAAACAAACCTTCCCATACAACATCCTATTTTTAAAGAAAATGAGTTTGTCCAATTAACTCAAACACAATGCAGCAGCCATATTTGTTAATAAGTCATTTTCAGAACCAACTTGTCATTTTCCTTGCTATATCATACATATATATATGAAGTAGAATAGACAGGTTTCCTTGATTCATGCTAATCCAATCCAATTTGACTGTTTCTTGTTTAGACCATCGGAACCTTTCTACGTCTCTCTTAAAATATATGTCATTGTTCCTTACATCAACCCATACAAACCCATTTTTGTAAATTTTATTATGTTTTACCAATGTGTAACTTTTATGACCAACCACTGAATTTTCTTTTCTTCTTTTTTAATTGTGTAACATATTCTCTCTAATTAATTTTGATTTTTTCACTCATGTCACAAACTCAATTGAAGGGATAAAACAATTGGTCTTTAAAATTCACTCTTTCCAATTAACACTTCATAGCATTATTAGAGCCGGCGCCGATGGACAGCAACGGAAGATGACAGTCGTGGGGCGACAACAGCGATTCAAGAAAGCCAATGTGCATCGAAGGACGAAGGGCAGCGTGTGGCGGCCGGGGAAGAAGAACTGTGAGCAGTGGCGGCGACAGAAGAACATAATCAATACTTACGACATTACCAAGACGATTAATGATGGGTTGCTTATGGTTGGGCCTGGTGTAGCAGAATTTAAGGGTTCATGTTTTGGTCGATTCCTGGACTTCAACTACGAGTCTAGCAGTTCTAATGCGGCCATTCAAGTAGTAGGGTTCATGTTTTGGTCGATTCCTGGACTTCAACTACGAGTCTAGCAGTTCTAATGCGGCCATTCAAGTAGTATTGACCCTTGAGATAGTTTGTGAGGAGGGCCGGTTGCACGAGTTATGGTTTCAGGAATTCAAAAAATACTCCTCATCCCCATCTTTGTATTCACCTCTATCCCAACTCTCACACCAAAACGATAACTATATTTTGATTGCTCATCTATATAAATTTGAAAAAGAACAATAAAATAAATGATGACGTCCCCTAAGGGTCGAATGTTGAAAATAATTATATCATGTATTCTTTAATGTTGTCTGGTGGGGTCCAATGTTGAAAATGAGGATAATAAATGATGACTAACGTGAAGGTTGTACTATTGTCCACTAATGTGTCATATGTTTATATTACTGTTATACCCAGAGGCTCTAAAATTAGAACATATTTTAGTATGGATTTTGATGCACCTCAAATACCTGGATCTAATTAGAGAATACTAGAAGCTGATTCCCACTCCTTAAAGTCACAACTCTCACATTTCAAAGATTTATCTCAGGTTGGAATGACAATTTCCGACTATTTAAGTTTTTGTTAAATATTAATGCACTTAAAAAAAGTTATAGAATAATCTAGATAAATGTAGTAGTAATTAGAATAATATAGAATTCATGAAACTTCTAATGATGATCTTATTAGATGTAAGAAAAATCAATGTTCTCTAGAATCTACAATATGTCGGCTAGGCTTGTCTATAAATAAGTGATGTAATTTACAGGAATTTACAACTAATAAAAATAGAAAGGCTTTACTAACTAGCCTAATCACAATTTGTTTTACATACTAAAAACTAAATCACTCCTATTAAAAAGCCTGTTGTTCCATTCACTTTTCTTTCTCCAACCAAACTTATCCTTCCCAACTTCAAATTATTTAATATGTATAAACTAAGAGTGGTATCATAGCCCGATCGATCGAAATTCGGGCGTCATGCAAACTAAATATCCATTTCTCAAAAATATAAACTATGTCCTCCTCAAGTACCTCTACTCCCCTACTTATTTTTGTGGGGAAAACTATGATTACTAGAGCATCAAGATGAAGACATTATTTTTATCATAGGAGTTATAGGATGTATTGGCTGGCGGAATTAATATTTCGAAAGATACATCAACATTATCCGTTGGCGAACAAAATAAGTTGAGAGAAGATTGTAAGAAGGACGCACAAGCATTGCATATCATCCAACAAGCCTTGGCAGACACTATATTCCCAAGAGTCATTAAACCCACAAGTGCTAAAGAAGCATGGAATATCTTAAGTGAAGATTTTCAAGGAACAACAAGGTACGTACAATCAAACTACAAACTCTCAAAAGAGATTATGAAAACTTAAAGTTGAAGGATAATCAAGTCATAAAAGAATACTATGCAAGAGTAAGAGAGTTAATAAATCAAATGAGAGCAGTTGGAGAAGATATTAAGGATAAGAAAATTATTGAAAAAATCTTAATCAATGTCACTAAAAAGTATGATCCTATTGTTACTATAATAGAGGAGGAGAAAATTCTAGAAAATACCAAAAGAATAAAAAATCAAACTATTGTCCATGTGAAATATGTAAGAAAAATAAACCACGATGTCTCAAACTATTTGGAGAAAGATTGTTGGTTCCGAGATAAACCACGATGTCAACCTTGCAAAAGATTTGGACATGTGGAAAAAGACTGTAGGAACAACCATAATCATCAATCTAATTTTCTCCAAAGAAAAAGATGAAGGAATATCTGTTTTACGTCTGCCAAAGTGTGTCTGAAAAGAAAGAAATATGGTTATCGGATAGTGCATGTAGCAGCCATATAACTCCTAATAAAGACACATTTTGTAAGCTCAACACAACTTTTCATTCTCGAGTAAGGCTAGCAGATAAAAGTTGTGTCGAGGTTATGAAAAAAGGAGTCATTGCAGTACAGACAAATAAAGGAATAAGATATATCGATAAAGTCCTTCACGTACCCAATTTAGGGAAAAATCTCAGAAGCGTGGGGAAAATGTTGAGAAAGGCTACATCCTACACTTTGAAGGAGACTGCTGCATGATATATGACACGAAGGACAATAATCTTGTTATAGCAAAAATCAAGATGAAAGACAAAATTTTTCCAATTCATTGGAAATATGCAACAAATGGAGCTATGAACGTACAAGAAGATGATTCACTACTATGACATTGAATGTTTGGCCATTTCAACTTTCAAGGTCCCAAGACACTCTATCAAGAAAAGATGATGAGAGATTTTCCCAATAGCAACATCATCCGATATCCATCTGAAGGTTGCATGCTTGGTACATTGCGAACTCCATCACAAAATTGAAAGAGGTACTTCATTCTTTTTATTGATGATTATTCAAAATGACTTGGGTTTACTTTATGCGATAAAGGTCTGAAGTCTTCAGGATTTTCAAGAAGTTCAAAAGTCTAGTAGAAACACAAAGTGGTTACAAAATCAAAACTTTGAGGAACGATAGTGGCACGGAGTATACATCAAAGGAGATTGACAAGTTTTGTGAAGAAGGAGTACTCTATCAACTAACAGTTGGATATGCACCAGAACAGAATGGAGTGTCTGAAAGAAAAAATTGTACAGTGATGGAGATGGCAAGGTCAATGCTTGTTGATCAAGGATTACCAAAAACCTTATGGGCAGAAGCTGTATGTACTACAATATATCTGCTTAACAGATGCCCAACAAGAGTTGTGGCCAACATGACTCCAGTTGAAGCATGAAGTGGAAGAAAGCCTTCAGCAAAACATCTAAAATTTGGATGCATATGCTACATCCACATTCCACAACAAAAAAAGAAGCAAACTAGAGAAAAAAAGTTAGAAATGAGTATTTTTGGAATGCAACACACAATCAAAAGGATATTTAGTCTACAATCTAAAGACAAAGAAGCTAATGATCAGTAGAGATGTAGAGTTTGATGAAAATGAAACATGGGATTGGGAGAAAGAAAACGTTGAAAGGAAAAACATCAGATTTATGACACTACTACAGACTCAGCAACAAGAAAACACAGGGGCTCAACAACAAGATGTAGGAGAAAGCTTACAAGATCTAGACTTCTTTGAAATACTACAAAAATCATCAAGAACGATGAGAAATGAAAATATTATGCAGAATATCCGTGAAGTCAAATCACTAAGAGAAATATATAAGTCTTGCAATTTTGTGACTGAGGATCCAGATGGTTTTGAAGCTAAATCAAAGCACGAGGTTTGGGTAAAGGCAATGGAAGAAGAAATTAAGATGATAGAGAAAGCTGAAACTTGGCAGCTTGTGGAACTACCAAAAGACAAAGAGATCATCGGAGTTAAGTGGATCTTCAAAACAAAAACATAACCCTGATGGCACAATACAAAGGCACAACGCAAGGTTGGTCACCAAAGGTTATTCACAACTACCAAGTATCGATTACAATGAAACAGTTACTCCCGTTACTCGTTTAGATACAATTTGGGCTTTGTTGCACTAACAACACAAAATAAATGGTCAATATACCAATTGGATGTTAAGTCTACATTCTTAAATGGATTTCTTGAAGAAGATATATATGTTGAGCAACCACAAGGGTTCGTGGTAAAAGGAGATGAATATAAAGTGTTAAAGTTAGAAAAGGCCCTATATGGGTTAAAGCAAGCACCACGAGTGTGGTATAGCCAAAATAATGGATACTTCACTAATCAAGGCTTCAGGAGGAGCAAAAGTGAGTCTACCTTCTACAGCAAGACTCATGGTAACCAAACTCTCATTATTTCTCTATATATAGATGATCTTATTTATATAAGAAATGATGAAAAGATGATATAAGAATTCAAAGAAGACATGATGAAGACATTTGAGATGAGCGAGCTAGGTCTGATGAATTACTTTCTTGGCATTGAAATAATACAAGAGAAGGGAGGAATATTTATTTGTCAAAAGAAGTAGTCATAAAATCTACTTAGAAAATTCAAGATGGAAGGAAGCAAATCAATTGTAACTCCACTGGTCACAAACAAAAAGCTACAAAAGAACGATGGAGCAGAAGCAACTGATGTATCACAATAATTAGAAGTTTACTATACCTAAGTGCGACACGACCCAACATTATGATTCCATGAGCTTGCTCTCACGATTGATACAAAATCCAAGTCATGTACATTTTGGAGCAACTAAGAGAATCCTAAGGTATTTGCAAGGCACAAAGAATTATGGTATATGGTACAAATCTACTAGTAAGCCCAATATATTTGGATACACATATAGTGATTGGGCTGGCTCAGTCGACGACATGAAAAACACTTCAGGATATACAAATTCACTTGGATTAGGATTTTTCTTGTGGATATCTAAGAAGCAAGAAACTGTGGCACAATCATTCGCTGAAGGATAATATGTCGCAATAGTTGGGAGTACAAATCAAACAATATGGCTATGAAGAATATTAGAAGACATGGGAGAACAACAAAAAGAGCCAACAGAAATATTCTGATAAACATAGGATTTACGTGTAATTCGAGGTTATTATGTATAGATTTTAGGCAATTGCATGTGTCTAGGTGATGAATTTATAATGATTTGGCTATATTTTGTCATGTCACGGGTTTGTTGAATTTTTGATAGAAAAACGGATATTTAAGGTTGCACAGACTGCTCAAGTCACATGAACCTTGCATGGGAATCGAGAAATGGGCCCACGAAGCACAAGCCATGCTCTAGTTTAGAACACCCCATTTTTGGAACCCTGAAGCATGGACCGTGCATCCCTTGCACGGAACGTGCACCTTTGCGAGCTACATTCTTAGCATTCTTGATTTGATGTAATTCGTGCATATCTTCTCATTCTAGAACAAAGACATGACAACTATTAAAACCCTAGTCATTGTCTATAAAAGAGGAGAGGCACATAAGATTTTATATCATACAATACAACACTGAGAGCTAGAAATGAGAATCAATTAACCAAGTCATCAAATAGAGAGAGAGAACGAAGATCATTTGACTTCTATAATTTTCTTTTCTTTTGTTTTTTTATGTTAGCTGTTATCATCAATATGTTTCTCATGGATTATATATTGAATATGATCTTCCAGTTGTTCTAGGGATTGCATGATTATGGATTCATATAATTTTCTTTAATGATATTATTTTCGTTTCTATATTTGTTTATACTTCCTTGATTTGAATGTCGTATGAAATAATGTGACAAAAAATTGCATATGTATAGTTAATCCATTATTGCTCGGAAGGGAATAATTGATTAACGAATTAGGAATACATAGCATGAACTTTCTAGCTTGGAAGATTGGTAAGTATTGTGATGAGAATAGATCCTAAGCACGATGTGGAGTTAGATGACACTGTGAGATTGGAAGATGATCAATGTTATCTAATCTACATTTAGATCTAACTCCGAGGAGAGTATATAGATATATTAGTGATTCTCCTATAAATATAAGAATTACATATAGTTTGATACATTAAAGGAACTTATATGAACCATATGAATGCATATCCCTAGAATCTATATACCCTCTGAATATCCTTAGTTGTTTTATTTTGATTAGTTATCTATTTCTACTCTTTACTTATTTTAGTTTATTTTATAAAACTCATTCCAATTATTCAATCCTTTAGATAATGGAAAATATGATAAACAAGTATTCATTAATTTAAACAGTTCATGTGGATACGATACATGTTCTCACCAATATTTTACTACAAATTGCCTCGTGCACTTGCGAGTCGTATTTTAAGTGAAATAAAATAGAGATGAAAAATCCAATCTACCATAGCGAGACCAAGCATATTGCTATGTAATATGAGAAGCTACACTAAAGAAGGGGATAGAGTTAAAGTATTGCAAGTCCGAAGAACAAGTTGTAGATAATTTCACATTTCACGAGCTAAGTTTGAGCAATTATGAGAAATGCTCGGGATATCAAATTAAGTGCATTAAGGAGGAGTGTTAAATATTATTGTACTTTAAAGAAGTTATAGAATAATCCAGATAAATGTAGTAGTAATTAGAATAATATAGAATACATGAAACTTTTAGTGATGATCTTATTAGATGTAAGAAAAGTCAATGCTCTCTAGAATCTACACTATGTTGGCTAGGCTTGTCTATAAATAAGTGATGTAAATGGAAGGAGTTTACAACTAATAAAAATAGAAAAGCTTTACTAACTAGCCTAATCACAAGTTGTTTTACAAACTAAAAACTAAATCACCCCATATTAAAAAGCCTGCCGTTTCATTCACATTTCTTACTCTAACTAGACTTTTCTTTCCCAACTTCAAATTATTTAATCTCTATAAATTAACAGTTTCGAAGCAGGTAATAGTTGTGGCTAACTAGCTCATTTGCATTTTTATATTCTTGATACTTGATTAAGTATCTTCTTGGCATTCAACAATAGTGCTTATGTTTCCTAAATCATAGGTAACATGATTGGTTGCCCTTTATTCAAGATACCAACATCCTTCTTATAGAACTTCTCCATATCCATGATTGGCTATACTTGTTGATGCATTTCCACTTAGTCCTTGGTGATTTAAATTGAATCCTTTCCTTTGGCCATAAGCTATACCGTTAGCATAAGGAGTCTAGTTAAGATACATTATGTAGTTACATTTTCTTTAGTGGTGTGATTGTTTAGGTGACATATTTAGTATCTAGGTCTACTAATGTTACCAAATCTTCCTGCTCTACCTCTAAAGTTGCCATTTTTGCTATAAGTACTTCATCACTGTTGAGATAGAACCTCAATTGCCTCTGCCTCGACCTTGCCCTCCATTGAAGCCTTGTCCCCCATTGAAATTTCTCCTGAATTGGTTACATGTTGCCATATGGATGGAAGGACTACATACTTCTTGGTTGAATTGGCTACCTTCAGGTCCCTTAAGCCTGCTTTCATCTAAGCAAGAATGTTTGTGTCTCTATTTATGTGCATAATGGTATTTTGGAAGTCAAGGACACCATGACTGGATTGCACTCATTTCCAAGACCAGGGATGATGGACATAATTTGTTCATCTTGTGTGACTTTTTGTCCAACAATCTTGAGTAAATCATAACAAGAGTTCACCTTTGCAAGATACTCCATCATGGGCATGCTCCCCTTTTTAGGGTTTTTCAATTGATGCCTATACTTGAGTAATTTTGCCCATGATTTGCTAGCTAATAATAGTTCAAGTCGTTCATAGATTTCTCAAGATGTAGATAAACCAAAGATGGATGATAAGAGCTAGGGGGCTAATGGTTGATCCATTTGGTGTATCATGGATTCATAATTTGTTGTCCTTTAGAAGTGCCTTAGAACATACTGATCTAGTGCAATTTGCTTCCATCCATATAACTCTCAAGGCTATAGTCACTAATAGCTGCCAAGATCTGTTGATGTCATGTCACATCGATAGGTGGTTACTGAAAGATTGATAGTCACAAGTTGATATTGTGGCTGTATAACTTGATTGTGGTTGACTTGGGTTGCACCTCTCCTTTGTAATAGTTGACATGATGTTTCAATTCTATTGCTTGGAGCTGTTGATTTTTAGAAGTGATGGTGACAAGATATAAAAAGTATTGAAGGCTGAACATTTTAAAGAAAATAAATATCAATTCTAAGCTCAAAAAGAAAAAAAAGAAAACTGGAAATCATGTGATGACACAAAAACAAGCAGATATATGATCCCACTACTCTGATACCATAAAGAACTTCAAATACACTCTTTATGTAGATGTCCTATAGCTGTTTGCGCTTCATTGGTTGCTCAGAATGATATGTCAACACAAAACTTATCAGAATTGTATGAGGTAATCATTCAGGAATAATGATATGGCGTGACAAACGAGAGGTGTATTAAAGAGTGTATGGGCACTGCACGCATGCTAAACTCGTAGTGTTTGGTTCCCAAACATATTTTTTTTTACCCAACAACTTAAAGGGTTTCTGATAATAAATTTTCAATCCTGAAATTTATAATTGATAAAGTAAGTGTATTGTCATATATCAAAAATTATAATTTAAATATGCATATTAATATATGCAGGTTGCAAAAGAAAAGATTACGAGAGATATTCAAAATCAGTATAATCAAGATAGAAAATACGCATAATCTAACTAAATCAAGAGAAAGATATACTTGACGAGATCTAATCACATAATGAAAGATTCACAAAGATCTAGCGATAAAGGAAAGGATTTACAAGATCAAACCAAATCAAGAGATAGACATAAAGAGATTCATTAACATAAGGAAATATCCACCAAGATACAACTATGAGGGAAAGATTTGTAAGCTATCTTTTCCTGGAAAAAAAGAGATCAGCAGCCAAATAAATGATCGACATCCAACACAAAATAAAGATTGTGTAGATCCAAAGATTAAGGATTACACTGAAGAAAGATCATGAAGATCTTAGAGGATCGAATGAGCCTTCGGGTCTATAAATAAGATTCTTATGTGAAGCTACAAATTATCTTTGTTAAATTATATTCAAGTATCATATGTAGAGAGAGAGACATCTCAGTTGAGAGATAAGTTTTTATTTGAGAGCTTATTGTAGTACAGTTCTAGCAAAGGGAGAACTTCAGTGAACCATATGTTTGTTTACACTGTGCTTGGGAGAGTACAACCTACTGGGCTTAGGAGAGTTTAGATTACTGTCGTACAGGAGGCAACAGCCGAATCCATCAATGGGATTAGGTGGACAAGTAAGTTGTTAGAAGAAAGTGGTATAGGGTTGACTTGTATTGGAGGGAGTCTAATAGTGTGTAAATCCAAACTATACAATTGTGGAAACATACATTCTGTCTAATAAAGATACTGGAGAGGAAGAAGGGATTCTTCCTCGTACTTGTTGTAATTATTGTTCCACTTCCGCATAGTTGAATTATTGCTCGAATTCACACCGAGTACAACACACGTGCACGAATTCTGATCTAACAATTGGTATTAAAGCAGGTTCCAATTTATTTTGTTTAACTAGCTTGATCCAGGGACATGAACAAGGGATCTTACGAAGGAGCCTCACTGCGACCTCCTTGTCTTGAGGGAAAAAGCTACCCATTCTGGAAATTCATGATGATGATCTACCTCAAATCCAAACGATGTGGAGATTTTATCATGATAAAGTGGACTTAGCCACAAATGATGGATGGAAAAGATACATCAAAAGTTGTTGACAAACACAAAACCTTGTGGATCGATGATGAAAAATGTGCAGAAGATGCAAATTATACGACGCAATATGCAATACTTGCGTCGGTAGATCTAATGAGACATAAAGTAATCATTCACTGTCAAACAAAAAAAAATACACCAGACACACTTCAAAAACAATTCAAAGGAAATGAATTAGTAAGAAAGTCAAAACTACAAAGACTAGCCACACAATTTGATGGAACCCAAATGAACTAGGAAGAAACTATCGAACTCTACTATGCGAGGTTCAATGATTTTTTGAATCAATGTTATACTCTTGGAGAAGAAATCGAAGAAAAGGTACAAATCATGAAGATTATGGGAACTCTCACTCCAAGATTTAGGGAGAAAATCACTGTTTTGGAATCTTTCATGAAGGTGACTCCTATGTCATTGGATGATTTCATTGGAGAACTCATAACCTTTGAAATGAACAATGGACTTGACACAGTCAAAATAAAAGGAATTGCACTCAAGATTGAGTCATTTACTGATACTGTGGAAAAAGAAGTGACTGAACTCGGTGACAAGATGACATTACTAACCAAAAATTATGGCAGACTCATGAAGAAATTCAACAACAGACCGTCATTCAACAAAAGTTTGAACTCGAGTGAAACTACCAAATGGGGAGGAATTAGAACTCAAGCTTCAAAACAAAGTAACATAAATGAGTCTGATCAATGCAGGGAATGCAAAGGCTATGGATACTATCAAGCTTAATGTCCAAATTTTCTTAGAAAAAACAAAGTACTCAAAGCTACTTGGAGTGAATCTGAATCTGAAGTAGATGAAGAACCAGGTGACGAAGAGACGAAATATCCAAGCAACTTTGCTGCTTACACTTCCTCCAAAGATCTTATGTGTCTCACCTCTATTGTTCAAATTGAGGATGAACATGAGTCTTCAGAAGAGTTAAACTTTGATGATCCAACTATTGAAGACCTGTAAAGAATGTATAGACAAGCAACAAAAAGATGTACGCAAGCAACAAAAGTCATCAGAGAACTAGAGAACTAAGTAAGGGAATATAGAAGTATTAGGTCTGTCTCCATAGAACTCAAGGAACTGGACCCATTGAAGTATGAAATCAAAATTTCCAAGGAAATCAATGAAAGGCTTAATGATGAACTAACCACTTCCCAAAGAAAAGTTCGGGAACTCGAGTATCAAGTGCAAACTCAAAAGTCGGAAAATTCAACTCTTGAGATTGATCTTAAAGATGCGCGAGAATCCATCCTAAAAATAATTAGGTAATATCTATAATCAAAGATAAACTAACCAACACTATGTTTAAATTACGGGATAAAGAATATGAAGTGGTTCCTCTTTAAAACAAGTTGGATTAAGCAATTTGAACCATTCAGGGACTAAACAATGGTCGGGCAAAATTTGACGGGATACTTACCTATGGAAAACCACAAGGCATTCAAACTGGCATTGGATACATAGAAGAAAGATGAGCTAGAAAGACCACCTTTGTGGTAGCTAGCACCTCTACTGCTCATACAAATGACTTGATATCATCTAAGGAGAGTGGTAAAGAAAAGTCCAAAGGTATGCACAAATTTGTTCCTATTTGTCACTACTATGGAGTAACTGGACATATCTGACCAAAGTGCTACAGAATGAAACATGATCTACAATCAACTAACATCGTAAAATGGAATGTGTATGGAGTCCCACTTTGAAATTCTGTTATAGTAAATGCCACTCAGTATAATAAAAACAATCTCAACAAATAGCTCCAGAAAAAAGAAATGGGTACCAAAAAGAAGTAACACATGTCTACTTCTTCCATTGTCTCCCTTGGTGCGAACAACACCGGAATGTGGTACTTTAACAGTGGTTGTTTCCATCATATGATGGAAAATGCCACCTACTTATCCAACATCACTTAGATTGATGGAGAGTTTGTTACATTGCTGATGTTAAGAGTGAACGAGTTATAGGACAAGGGACTCTGAATGTGGATGGTGTTCATGCGTTAACTAATGTTTTTTAGTGGATAATCTTAAAGTTAATCTGTTAAGCATTAGTCAAATAAGCGATCAAGGAATGTGAGTTAATTTCACTCATGATAGATACATGGTTCATGACAATATTGAATGTTGTATTCTTACAGGTATTAGATATCTTAATAATTGTTACCTTCTTGACATGACACTAATTTATCACACAGCATCGACATGAGTTATTGAAGTCTGTCCTCAGAAACTGGGACACATTGGATATATACATCTTATTGTTTTATCAAAATCCCAGTGTGTCAGAAGATTTTCGCAACTGCCTAATCAAGACCAAGGGATCTGTGGTCCTAGTTAGTTCGGTAAGCATGTGAAAAGTTCTTACAAAGGAACTCAAGAAGTCATCGCACAACAAATTCTAGCCTTACTTCACATTGACTTGATGGGACCAACCTAGACTGAAAGTGTTGGAGGTAAAAAATATATTTTTGTGTGTGTTGATAATTTTTTGATATATAAATGGGTAAGATTCCTCAGGAAAAAATTAGATACCTTTGATGCATTTGAAAAATTGATCAAACTACTTGAAAATGAGAAAGGTAGTAACATCGTTCGAATATGAAATAGCCATGGGAGGGAATTTGAAAATAATGCTTTTCTCTAAATTTTGTACCTCACGTGATATTTTTCATAAGTTTTTAGCTCCAAAGACACTCAACATAACGAAGTAATTGAGAGAAAGAATCGTACTCTATAAAAGATGACTAGGGTGGTGATGTTAGCTACAAAGGTGGCTAAAAATGGTAGGCTGAAGCAATCGACATTGCCTGTTATGTGATAAATCGAGTCTACTTGAGAAAATGGGTAGGAATGACCTTATACCAAATCTGGAAGGGAAAAACACCGAATCTCATTCATTTCCATGTGTTTTGCTGTAAGTGTTAGATTTACAATGACAGAGAACAAGTGGGTAAATTGGACGCAAAATGTGATCCAGGTATGTTTCTTGGTTACTCCACATATAGTCGAGCATTTTGTGTTTTCAATTTGAGAACCCTAACCCTTGTCGAAAGTGATAATGTGGTATGATGATTATCAAGTAATCCTGATAGTGACTTGGATGGAACTAGTTAATAGAGGTTCGAACAATTGGAGAAACGATCTATAAAAATAAAATTGATTCAAATAAAAAAAGTAATGAGCAAAACCTGAGGATTCGTAAACCATCTACTAGAATCCAGATGGAGCATCCATTGGTGAAATTGACGAAGGGGTTAAGACTCGTGGGAACCTTAAACCAAATTACATAAAGATGGAAGGGCTCATTCATCATGCTTGTTATACATTAATGATCAAAAAAAAAAATATCAGAGAAGCACTTAAAGATGATAATTGGATACTAGCCATGCAAGAAGAACTTGAACAGTTAGCCATAAAGGATGTTTGGACCCTGGTTCCAAGGCCTGACAGTTCGAACATCATTGGATCGAAGTGGATCTTCAAAAATAAAACTTATGAGCAAAGGAATATCATAAGGAATAAAGCAAGACTTGTTGCTCAAGGATACACAAGAGTGTGTTAAACAAAGTAGGAGCGGAATTATGATTCATCAAGGCAAATATGAAAGGCATCTGGTGAAAATTTTGGCCTAGAAGGATGTAAGATTGCTCACACCCCTATGGGTTCGAATACGAAACTATCTAAAGATGATAGTGGAACTGTTGTTCAGCTAACCTTGTACAGAAGTATGAAAGGAAGCCTCCTATACCTAATGGCAAGTAGACCGAACATTATCTTCAGTGTTCAATTATGTGCAAGATATCAGTCCAATCAAAAGAAATCACACCTCAAGGCCGTGAAATCAATCATTCAATATATTGTAGATACCACCCACTATGGTCTGAAATATTCATTCGATACTAAACTTGTTCTTGCTGGATATTGTGATGCAGATTGGGTCAATGTTGTGGATGATAAGAAAAGCACTTTGGGAGGATACTTCTTTATATGAAACAATCTAGTGTCATGGATTAGCAAGAAGCAGAACAACATACCGCTGTCCACATCCGAAACTTAGTACATTGCAGCTGGAAGTTCATGTTCTCAACTGGTATGGATGATGCACATGCTGTGCGACTATGGTATGAACTTAAACTCAATGACTTTGTTATGTGATAATATGAGTGCTATAAATATATCCAAAATTCTTGTTCAACACTCTTGAACCAAGCACATTGACATCATGTATCACTACATTAGAGAATTGGTTGAGGAAGGTGTTAATGTACTTGAACATGTTCTTACTTTAAGTCAACTTGTTGATATATTTACAAGGCCCTACATTCCCAACAATTTATCTCTCTTAAGAAATCCTTGGGCATTTGTTGTGCTCAATAATTCAAACAAAACAAGACACAAAAAAAAAAAAAAAAAAAAAAAAAAAGAGAAAAAAAGAAAAAGAAAGTAGATAAATGAGAAAAATGGGTAATAGAAAATATGACATAAATTCTTTCTCTAGACATGATTAAAATTTCAGTTTGTCTTGAACTTTGAATCTAATAACTCAATTTATTATTTTCTTAGAAAGAGCTACAATCTTGAAATGATGCAGTGAAAAATAATCAGCCGTATGATTGAGCATCATTTACAGAAAATGATAAGTCAGTGAAAGCTACCAAAGTGTTCTCCTCTGGTTCGTACAAAAGGGTTATAAGGGACATTTGAGCTTGTCACACATGGTTTTCCCAATATGGTTCTTACTTGTATGGTTTTCGAGCTACTACATAAGGTTTTGACAGAAGGAGTGATAAGGAATATACTTCTAAAATTGTATTCTTAAAAAGAAAAAAATGAACCAGAAAGATACTTGTGAATTGAGATAATGGATTTGTCTTAGTGTATCCTCAATTTGTATTGCTTTCTGAAAGAAGAATAATGTTTGAACTAAACCCTCATTTTTACTCAGTATATATTCTTTTTGTAGTAATTCCTTATTATTTTATTTTAGTATCCCTCTCTACAAATCATTGGGTAAACCCTAGAAATTTGGGATATATTAGTAAGTGGGCTTAGTGGCTAGTAATATGAGACTAATGGCAATTAACCTCTCTCCCATGATCTCTCATAATGTGAACACTTGGTAGAATTTGCATGGAAAAAGAAGTGTTTGAACGGTGTATTTGCACCATATCTAGCAGCACTTATTTTGTCACAAATTATGAAAAGACTTGAATCATTTTACTACCATAACCAGATGTTCATCTCTATTTTCATTTCCTGTTCATTTTGACTAATGATATCACTCACATTCATCTTGTGTCAAAGACCTAGTCTCTCAGTGATTTCCCTTGTTCTCTTCCGCAGGAGCACATGACACAAACTAGAGAAGAAGCTTTAAGTTGGCAACGCCCAAGTTGGGCGTTGGTTCCATTTCGATCTCCAGGCGAACAAGATAATGAAATCTTGAACCTATTCCTTCTGATATTCTTGAGCAGTCCATACTACCACTGAAAAAGGCTTATATGGCAGCAAATAGTTACTCCAAGCCTCACACTATCGAACCAACTTCGACACCCTTTGAAGTTGAAAGAAACCTTCCCTTATTTGTTCATTAGCAGTTGTAAATTGTAGAGACCTTGGCAGCTAAAATTTCTGCTCAAAAACTATTTTTGACTAACATTCATAAATCTCTAGATGTTCCCTTAAATTCGCCTCCTTCTGCGTTCACCAATCCTTTGTCACATAGCTTAAAAGAGGGAAGACAAAGACACTAATGAATGAAAGCTCAAATTAAGGGGGAGTTGGTTGTTAGGGGGAGATAATGTATATTTTTGAAACTGTATGTATGATTTACTTGTGGTTACTGACTAACTGTACTATATGCATGATCTAATTGATTCTACATTATGTTATATTCATTAGTTTATCTTTATCTGATTAAACTGGATACTGTAAGTCTTGAGTTCACTATCTGTTCAAACTGTGATCAGATTGCTATGTTTAAAAATGTTTACAGGAGAAGAGATTTTCGATCCAAATGCCAAAGGGGGAGATTGATAAAGTCAGTGTGTAAGCACATATCGAAAATCATAATTTAAATGTGTGTACTAATCTATGTAGGTTGCAAAGGAAAAGATTACGAGAGATTTTCAAAATCATAGAAGCAAAATTAAGATAGAAGATATGCATAATCTTACAAAATCAAGAGAAATATATGCATGAAGAGATCTAATCACATAAGGAAAGATTCACAAAGATCTAGTAATAAAGAAATGATTCGCAAGATCAAACCAAATCAATTGATAAAGAAAAAAAGAAATTCATTCACATAAGGAAAGACCCACCAAGATACAACTATGAGGGAAATATTTGCACACAATCTTTTCCTTGGAGAAAAAGAGATTAGCACCCAAATAAATGATCGACATCCATCACGGAATAAAGATTATGAAGATTCAAAGATTGAGTATTACACGAAAGGAAGATCATGAAGATCTTGGAGGATCGAATGAGCCTTCGGGTTTATAAATAAGAGTCTTATGTGAAGGCTTAAAATTATTTCTGTTAAATTTTATTCAGTATCATATGTAGAGAGAGGGACGTTTTAGTTAAAAGAGACGTTTTTATTTGATAGATTATTGTAGTACAATTCCAGCGAATAGAGAATTGTTAGTGAACCATTCGTTGGTTTACACTGTGCTCGGGAGAGTTCAGATTAATGTCGTATGGGAGCCGGCAGCCAAATCCATTTAGGGGACTAGGTGGTCAAGTAAGTTGTTAGAAAAGAGTAGTATAGGGTTGACTAGTATTGGAGGGAATCTAATGACGTATAAGCCCAAACTATACAATTGTGGGAACAAACATTTTGTCTAATAAAGATACTTGAGAGGAAGAAGGGATTCTTTCTCGTAATTGTTGTAATTACTCTTTTGCTTCTGCATAGTTGAATTATAGTTTGAATTCACATCGAACACAACACACGTGCACAAATTCTGATCAAACAAGGATAGCAACTTTTTTTTTAATTTCACTAATTGAGAACAATTTTGGTCCACACACTCTAATTGTGTACAAAACTCATGTGAATTGCACATGCAGACCTAATTTTTAGTTTATTAAACTAGAATTAGGCTGGCTTTTAAGTTTATTAGACTTGAATCACTCTCACACACTTCTTAAGAAATAAAAGTGCAAATTTATTTTGAAAAATTATTCAATAAATTTAAAAAACATCCCAAAAAAATTGAAAGTTATTTGAAAATAAAGTCTACAAATAAAAAAATTAGAGTATTTATTGAATAAATCTCAAATAACTAAATATAAAAAAGCATTTTATAAATCTGAAAATTAATGGAAACCAATTAAAAGTTAAATAAATATAATAAAAAAATCACTAATCTAACAATATCCAAATAACAATAAAAAAGAATTATGCCAAATTTCTTGAAAAATTAAAATAATATGCCAAATAGACTCCGATATTAAGGTTGAATTAAAGCAAAAGTGTAATGAGAAAATATCAATGAAATTGTATAAGAAAATTGAAAAATTAGTTATCTTGTGTGGAGTTCCAAAATTAGTTCTTTATTTTTTTAATTGCTCGAATTTAGTTTTTTTTTAACTAAAATTCAAAAAAATTGCACGATAATTACACTTATACGCCGCATAATCACGTCAATTAGGGTTTTACATTTTTCTTGCTAATATGTGGTCCTCTATGGTCAATTTTGATGTATCTGATGTTACATCGTTTATTACGAAGGACATGTCCATTTCATTTATATGTCACAAAAATGAAAACTTTTATTTAACAGAGTAATGTGTGGTGCATATGCAAATATCCAACAAGAATTTTAAATTTCAGCTAAAAAATATATAGATTGAATAAATTAAATAAGAAAAGGATCAAAATTGTAAAATTAATAATATAAAAGACTAAATTTGGGACCACCATAAGTTATTGAACTATTTTTGTAATTTTCACAAATGTGTAAGAGTTACCTCTGAATTTGTATGCAATGTTTACGCAGAGAGACAAATTCGTCTACTCCATCTTAAAATTCACCGATCTCTAAACACGTCATTAGTATGGACTGATATGGTGTTTTTCAAACATTTTTCATTAAATCATGCTATCTAGTGCACCCAAGGAAGGACCTAGGGCCTTAACTTTTAAATAAATAATCTTATTAGACTATACTGCTATTCCATAAATAAGGATTACTCCCTCATCATTCATACACCGAAACAAAATTTGCACAGCAGAGAAATGAATCTCTACATTGCTTTACTTCTCATCTCATTTCTAGTCCAACTTTCAGTTCCAAATGCTGCAATTTCCCCTCAAATCCAACATTTATTCCCCAAATGTGTAGCAGAACACTCTCACAGCTTCACCCTTTCCAATTCAACTACTTTCTTCACTTCTCAAACAAGACCATACACTACTATTCTGCAATCTACTGCACAAAACCTGAGATGCTTGTTGCCTTCCATGCCTAAGCCTCTGCTTATCTTCATGCCTTTAGTTGAATCCCATGTCCAAGCAGCCGTTATCTGCGCGAAAAAACTCGATATCCAGCTGAGGGTAAGGAGCGGTGGCCATGATTATGAAGGCATCTCCTACACTTCTGAACTTCAGTCCCCTCCACCTTTTATTCTGATTGATCTACAAAAACTCCGTGCTGTCCACGTCAACATACCGGACAACACGGCGTGGGCCCAGGCCGGTGCAACCAGCGGTGAGCTTTATTACAGGATCTCACAGAAGAGCAAGATTCATGGTTTTCCTGCTGGCCTGTGCACCAGCTTGGGCGTAGGCGGGCACATAACCGGCGGTGCATATGGTCCGATGATGAGGAAATATGGGCTTGGAGCTGACAATGTGTTGGATGCTCGAATAGTTGATGCAAATGGCAGAATTCTTGATAGGAAATCCATGGGAGAAGACCTGTTTTGGGCAATCAGAGGAGGTGGAGGGGGCAGTTTTGGAATTATATTAGCATGGAAAGTGAGATTGGTTAAAGTTCCATCAATTGTGACAGTTTTCACAGTTCCAAGAACACTGGAACAGGGTGCAACCAAGATTCTATACAAATGGCAGCAGGTTGCGGATAAACTTGATGAGAATCTCTTCATTAGAGTCCTCATACAGCATGTAAATGCGTCGGAAGTGGGTAAGAGGACTATACAAACTTCCTACAATGCTCTATTTCTTGGCAGAGCTAAGAAGCTTCTAAAAACCATGAAGAAACAGTTTCCTGAAATGGGATTGACAAGAAATGACACCATTGAAATGAGCTGGATCGAGTCGGTCTTATATATTGGCAGCTTTCCAAGAAACACAGCACCTGAGTTTCTCCTCCAAGGCAAAACCAGCCTTCAAGAGCTACTTCAAGGCGAAATCGGACTTTGTCAAAAGCCCGATTCCGGAACACGGGCTTGAAGGGTTGTGGAAAGTGTTTATGGAGGAAGAATCGCCGCTCACAATATGGAATCCATTTGGTGGGAAGATGAGCAGGATTTCGGAATCCAAAATTGCATTCCCTCACAGAAAGGGTGTAGTGTACATGGCACAGTATTTGACATCTTGGGAGAGTGATAAGGTATCTGTAAGAAAACACTATGAGTGGATGAGAAAGATGTACAGGTACATGGGTAGATATGCATCCAAGAATCCAAGAGAGGCCTATGTGAATTACAGAGATGTGGAGTTGGGCATGAACAAGGAATTGGGAAATACGAGTTTGAATGATGCAAGAAAATGGGGCAGAAAGTACTTCAAAGCCAATTTCGACAGATTGGTAATGGTGAAATCCAGGGTAGATCCTGATGACTTTTTCTGGCATGAACAGAGCATTCCCTCTATGCTAAGCCTAAGGAGGAAGTAGCCACAATAATGCAAGTGATCTTTCACTTGATAATATTGGAATTATACTTTTCTGCATGTCATCGTATCAGCTACTTTTGTTTGTATTTATGAGTTAGTGCTCCGATGATCGTGTCCAACAATCACCCACTCTATTGCATTCAAAATCAAACAGAGTTCTGAATATGTTTTAGTTCGATGTTTACTTTGATTTGCAGTGCTCCTAGCACAGTAAGTATGTCGTTGTATCTTATAATCTAGGAGACCGATTACCGAAAATTATGACCTTGAATCCGAGGCTATGTGATGAAAGAGTCTAACTCTTATCTCTTTTGAAGCATTTATATTCGTCTCCACAAGTATCTATTTTTCTAGGATGCATTCATGAAAACTTGATAAAAAATAAAGCATTCATAAGCTTCCATGCGGCTAACTGAAAATAACATCTAAACTGTAAGCATTCAGTCACCAATTCAGTTTCTGGATCTATTTCATTGTATTTCGTCTCATGTTTTAACTTCACCAAAATACATAGAGAAAATGTCATTCTTTAAACATAATGCAGAATAAAAGTGGATAGCAAGAGGGTTAAGAAAAAGATTTGCAAATAAATAATATGATTGAGAAAACGTCATGAATTGAAGGTGCTGCCGAATCGTAGTATTAATAAATATCCTGAAAAATAAATAAGAAAGCATTATTGGATTATTTAGAATGTGGACGTGCTTAATTACGTAAGCAAATCAGATCTCACCCTCACTCAATCTTGCTTCCTTATTTTAAGACGTCAATTTAGCGGCATTAGTTGTACCAAACGACAACGACTTCCCCCCTTTGTGTTTTCCTCATTCTATAACCCTTCATAAATTCTCCTCCATTCGGAAAAAAAAAAAAGAAAAAAAAAATTAATAATAATAAAAATAATAATAATAATAAAGACATTTTAAAAGAAGGGTGAGGTTATTGAACATCAAAACCTCTAAATACACTCTAAAGTCTAAATACGTTTTAGAAAAACTTAATATTTTTTTTCTTTTTACCAAATATATCACATTTATACCAATTATATCTTTTTAATTAAAGAAATAAATGTTCTTCACTGCTCACCGTGAACGTAGTTACAGAGGTACCATGTCTTGTAAGCCTAGAATGAAGCTCTGGGAAAAGCTAGGCTTGGAACTGTTGTCCACAAGAAGACGACTTCAGTTCTATGTTTGACTTCCGTTAAGAATGAAGACAAGATGGAGTTGAGCAAGTTCCTTGAGGCTATCAAGGCCAACTTTAACGACAAGTTTTATGAGACGAGGAAGAAATGGGGTGGTGGTGTCATGGGTTCCAAGTCCAAAAAAGGCTAAGGGGAGGCTTCTTGCCAAGGAAGCTGTTCAGAGGATGACCTAAGTACAAATGATTTTGTTTCTTAAATGCTCTTTTGTTTTGTTTTGTTTCCAAATCTGTTTTGTTAGATTATACTAATCAATTTGGATATTGGAGCTTATTCTATAATTTGAAGGAGAAGAAAAATTGGGTGGAGAAGAAATAAGAGACAATGAGAAAAGAATAAAATTAGGTTAATTTTAAATTTTATCCTAATTATTTTGGGGCGCATTTAGAAGTTACATGTGCGAATAGCCACCCCTTTAATAAAATATTTCATAAAAGAACATGAAATTACAAAAGTTAAGATCTAATTTTTATTAGTTAAAATTTCAAACAAAAAAAAAAATATTTCAAAAATAAGTTATATATAATTGAATAATTAAATCAACGAATAAAAAAAGTCATAAAAGTATAAATTTGTAGGTTTTTATAAGGGTGTATCTTATCTAAAATAAAAGGCAAACACTTACATGCACCATATGCATGTCTTTTTTTTTGTTTTTTTTTTTTTGGTGTAACAGATCGGATCCTAGCCTAAAATAGAAAAAATGTTCGAGCCAACCTGACTAAGATCTATGAAAAACTTGTGGATCTCACATGCCACTGTGTTTGCACACTGATGATGCATGCGCGCATATTTAGATATGATATACTTTTTAAAAAATTAATATTTTTAGATAAAAGATAATATTTTTTATACTTTTTTATGATGAAAATACTATCATTCTTACGTTAAAAATATCAAGTCCAAGAAAACTAACCAGTATTACTTTTTTAGAAAATAAGTAATAAATTTTAAGTTTAAAGCAATATTTTTTGAATTAATGTAATTTTAATATTTGTTTTGTAGATGATGTCTTTAAATAATTTGATTAGAAATTAATTGAGTCTATTTTTTATATTTTAATTTGTTATTAATCTTTATTTTTTATTTAATTTTAGATACCTTCTCCAAAAAATATTTTATTGAAAAAATGAATTTGGGTTGGAGTTGGAGGGGTGAAGGCTAGGCTACGAGGGGACAGGGGTTAGGGGTGGGGTTTGGGCTGCTAGGTAGAGACTGTGAGTTAAACTCAAATGTCTTGGTAGAGCAAATTTTATGCAATTCGTTTCAAATAAATGATCTTTGTATATGATGCACAGAGACCTCACCAAAAAAAAAAAAAAACAGTGTATACTTCATAACAAAAAAAAAATCTTTTTCTTTTTTAAAATGTAGAAAGTAATATTGATATTATCATTTATTTGTGGGAACAAGATAGTAGGTTGACTTTATCTAACTAGTAAAATGTGTCGCACATCCTATGGTTTCATAATTATAGATGAACCCTCCTTATGGTTTTGAAATGGTGTGAAACCGCAACGTGGTTTTATTAATTTTGCACATCAAGTTTTTCTCCAAAAATTCAAGTGAAATAAGAAGAATAAGAAGCAATTTTGGAGCTCCATTTCTTCATCTTTTAAAAAAGACTTCAAGAAGTTTAGAAGAAAAGAAGGAGTAGCAATTGTGGTCTTCAATCCCTTACAAAATTAACAAGAAACACACTTTAGGGTTTTCTATTTGAAAGATTGAAGGTATAATAGCTAAACCCTCACTTTTATTTAAATTAGGAGTATGTTTAGGTTGTAAATTTTCATTGCATGATTTCCCTCATCGGTCTAGGTTGGGTATTGATATTTGTTGTAGAAATCATGCTTAGGACACCATTTATATGAATTATGTGGTTGATCTTCTTTTAATCGTCAAATCTGCCGTAGTTTGTTATGTGATTTAATTTCGATATTTGATTGGTGTTTTTCTCCAATTAAATTTTTGCTATAGACTCTACACTAGATTAGGATGTTGTTTTTCAAATTTCTTAATTTCTGGAATATAGTTGCTATTCTTACAAAATCCATCTTTGTGACTTCGAAAATTTGAAATCACTCAGGACATGTCAGTTTTAAAAATTCGTATAAACTTTTATACTTGTAATTTGATGATTCCCTTTTAATATGTTTTAATATATGATGTTATAATTTTATTTTTAAAATGTGAGAAGTTTTGGAACATTGTGGAATATTTAGTGATTTTTGGAAGGAAATATGTCCAGGATGAACACCCACTGGACATCCCCTATGTTTTTTTTTTTTTTTTATAACATTATGTGGTCATCACTTTTCAATAATTTTTTCTATGTTGTAATACATGATATTAGGAGTCTATTTTTAAAATTTTAGAATTGTTGGAATATTGTGGAATTTGAAGTGATTTTTGGAAGGAAACCTGTCCAGAATGAACACCCACTGGACAACCCCTATTTTTTTTATTTTTATAACATTATGTGGTTATCATTTTTCAAAATATTTTTACTATGTTTTAATATATGATGCTATAAGTCTATGTGTAAAATGTGAGAATTGTTGGAGCATTGTATAATGCTTAATGATTTTTGGAAGAAAACATGTCCAGTGTTAACACCTACTAGACAACACCTTCGGTTTGATTAAATTATATATTGATAATTTTTCAAAAATATTTTATTATGTTATTACTGATTACATTAGGGACTTATATTGAAAAATTGGAAAGTTTTGGAGATTTTTACGATTTATGGTGAATTTTACAATTTACACCAACCTGGCAACCGATTTTCTAAAACTTAAGCTAGATACATATTTTTATAAAATTGTATAATTTATATTTTGAGAAAGTATTTTAACATATTGTTATGTGATGGATTATTAACATGAATGTTTAATTTCATAATTAAATAAGCTTTTTAGTATTTTTAATAGATTATTTGTTATAATGTGACAATGTGACTAAATGATATGTGACATACTAGTCATTTGAAATCTTTGATTTAGTGTGGATTTGTATAAATTGTTCTTAAATGTGTTATTTTTGCAATTTTTTGAGTAGATAAATCTGATGACCTGAGTTAGAATACTTTTGGTTGATAAGTTAAAATTACGGGAATTGTCTAAGTGTTAACCGTGTTGAGTGCAGTAGAAGCAAGTCCGTGTTGTCCCGGAGCTATCCCTACACACCAACCAGATTAAGTGGGTAACTTTAAATATTTTGCACTAATTTTAGATTGGTTGGTGTTTTGAATCTGGTATTTTATTTGGCCATTAGGCCGGGTAGTGGGAATACAGGCCCACACCATCTACGATTGGGAATACAGGCCCATCGTAGACTCTGATTGTTGTGGGAGTACAGGCCCACCGAGTCTGCTTGTGAGAATATAGGCTCACAGCTAACACCATACCAGTACGTACGAGTCTGGATGGGTGAACAACTTCGACTTGTTAATTAGTTTAATTAGTACAATGTGTTTATTAGTTATCCCACTGGCCTACTCCTCCGGGAGTTGTCTCATGATGCTACTTTTAAAATTTCAGGTCCGACAGCTAATAGCCCTTCCGGTGTTTTATCGTTTTGTAATAGTTAAGTAGACTTATGAACTTTTAGTCTATTTAAGTTAAAACTATTGGCATTTTGGATGTTATGCTTTGTACTAAGTTCTTTTTGGGCCATATTATATTATATAGTGGTCGTTTGACTCAGAAATTGTGGGTGAATACAAGTCGAGTCTTTTAAATACTCTTTCTATTTTACAACTTCCTTTCAAAATGCGATATTTTGTATAACATTCGTTTTTAGAACCAAAATTTACTTTGAAACCTTTTTATATCGCACGAAATGTTTTGTGTTAAAAACTTCTTCAAACTCCTATTTCTTTTAAGTCTTCCGCTGGCTTTTAAATGTGCTTTATTAAATGGTTTTTGGTCGAGTATAGTCTAAGTCACACAGTGGCGACCCTAGTCTTGGTTTTTCGGGCACAGGGTGCTACATTTGCACCCTTCCAATTACGATGTCACCCACACTTCACACACTAAATTCATTAACAATCATAACAAGGTATAAAAGTGGGAATGAAAATAAGATCATAGGAATGGGAAATAGATGTTGAATCAAAGAATATGATTAGACTCAATGGAGTTAACTAAGGACAATCGTGATAGGGCATTCAAATGGCCGAATGGTTTAACCCAAGTTCCCCTTATCATTGTAGCGCCAAATTTAACATAATGGTAAACAAAAACAACAATCAAGCAAGTTCTAGAATGAACAAAAAAGTTTGATAACCTACATAAAAAGAAAGAAGAGTATTACACCTATGAAAAAAATAATTACTCTAAGGTTCAAATCTCACTAAAATGGTTATGTGTGTCAAATCATACAAGTTTCAATCAATCTTCATTATCAAGCTCAAATAGACAACTTTATAAAATAAAACTAGGCACTCACACATGACATGGAAAAATTAATCTCATACTTACAAATAAACAACTAGCACAATTGCTCGAAGTCCCCTCCCCCTTTTCTTTTTAAATTGATTTTAACAAGAATTGGAAATATGTTAAAGCATGTAAACATGAACCTTAAAACTATAACTATTCACAAGCTCTAAGAAAATGCAATCTATATACTCAATTCAAATGCAAATATGACATGCAATATTTCAGGTACACTAAACCACACAACCTCCTCCATAATTAAAATTTTATATATATATATATATATATATATATATAAACCCATCAATCAACCAGTCAGTTTTAAGTAAATAAAAGACTATAAAGTTTAGTATAGAAGTCATTGGGTTAGTACGATGAGAAACAATGATGCTTTCGTCCAAAAGCACTAGATATGGTGTCCGACACTAGGTATCCCATTGTCACTTGTCTACAACATATTTCTCCCCAAAACTTATTACTCCCTTCAATTTTCTCATCAACTAATATGTATGTAACCTTCTTTTCCAGAAAATAATGGTAAACAAATAAAATTAGAAATTAACTAAAGAAAACCACTATCTAAATAAAAAGGAACTAAGCATTGGGTTTTATCTCAATCAATACCCTTTTTTAATGTCACTGGCTCAAGTCAAGACTTCCCTTCTAAAGTTTACAACATGGAGGTTTTGGAATTGGTCTCAAAGATGGCATGTCTATTGCTACCTTTAGGAACCATCCATTCAGCTCTATCTCTCTCATCATTTTAGATTTTGACAACTTAGTGAAAGAAACCCCATATGAGAAATTTTTTTAAAAATATATTGACATCCATTTGATCATATCTGGTAAGGGTATACACATTTCATCTATTTTGAACACCTCTTCAATTTCATTATCTTTTAATTTTGTAGCTGATTTCTCAAATTTACAAGGAAAAATAAATGGATCAACATAAAATTGAATTGAAAAGGGACGTTCTACTTGATTTTCGCAATTTGCTACACTAGGTAACCTAGTGTTAGACTTATCAATGAGTTTTTTGCCCCCTTCTTCACTTTCTAGCCTATAACTGGGCTTTTTAAGCTCTCTAAGCTGCTTTTCACTCCTCAAAGTTACCACAACATTCCTAAGACTTATCTCAAGCTAAAAGGATAACCTTTTACTATTTTGAGCTTCCAAATGACTCATGGATGCAGCCAACTAACTCAATTGCATCTCTATCCCTAAAACCATTTTTTTGTGAATTTCCTGCCATGTTAGATATCAATATTTTCACTTTAGTAGGTGTTTTATTAGCTAAAGCTGCCCCGCTGGTTGTATCTATAATATTTCGGTCCATATGGCTCAACCCTCACAAAAGCACCAAATCAGAAGATGCTCACTAATCTGATGGTTCGAGCAACTCGCAACAAGGCTCTTGAACCACTCCCAATATGTGAAGTATTTCTCCGTGCATTTGCATTATACCACAAATGTCCTTTCATATATTGGCTACCTGAAAAGCTGAAAAATATTTTCGTAAAACCAAACTCTCCATTTCTGCCCATGTGGTGATAGACCATGGCAAATAATATAACTAATCATTTGCCAATTCCTTCAAGGAAATGGAAAATTTCTCAACTTCATTTCTTCATCATCACTCCTGTATTCTTTATGCTAGAGCAAACCAAATGAAACTCCTTAGGGTGTTTATATGGGTCCTCACCTGAATAACCATAAAAGAAGGAAATAAGTGTAGAATATTATAATTAAACTCAAAACTTGTATTTGTACTAAAATCGAGAAGTGTACTGTAAAAAGATTGTTTAGTAATATCAGAATTGGTGAGCTCCCTCAAGATTTTCGTTGTAGCCATTATAATTTCAAAATTGATATTAGTCTTACCTGCACAAAATTCTACAAAAGTAAGTTATGAGATTACAAATACTAAGAAAAAATAGGAAGAAAATAAAACAAAAAAGAAAAGAAAAAATTAGAAAAACTTCACAGATGGACGTGACACTGGTGCTCCAATGTATCAATTGCAAAATGACAAAACAAATTTCTCTCCTCTTTTTCAAAGCAACTAACTTGAATATTTAAGGAATATTATGAGTGAAAATAAAGTAAAACAAATTTACACTAATTAACACAAGAAACAAAAATAATTTCACACCGCTCCACAAAGAAAAAGAGAAAAAATTGCAGAGAATAAACTACTGAAGTTCAACACTGTGTCATCCAATGTGAAAATCTGCTGGGCAGAATGAATTTCTATGATTGTTTTTTATTTTATTATATATATATATATATAGTAACAAAAAGCAGCAAATGAACACCAATAATTTCACACTGTTCCCTGGAAACGATGCCAAAATTTTTGCCATGCTATTGGGGCATGTCAAAAATAATTAATTGTCCTCAGCTTTCCTCTTCTATTTTTATAGTAGTGGGAAGTAATAGTCGATTCCACATAAATCATGCCCATGTTTCTACTGATCGTATCCCCCACAAACATAAATCGCTGCTCGCCTTAAAACAACATAGAATTAAAGTACAAGTAGGGGTCAAACATGGAAAAACTCGCATAAACGCATCTTCATTGAACACGAGGCTTTTATTGCATACCTCATTTGTTAAAAAATTTGTTGCAGAAGGAATTCAATCATTAAACCATGTTGTATATGTTACAGCAATCAGTTAAATCATGTTGTATCTGTTACAATAGCTTTGAGTATACGATGGACCGATGCTCAATTTTCTCCGGAGGACGTGAATAATAAAAATGTTGAGTACCGCCGTCACCGATTCGGGCTCAGGGGATGCCTGGGCTCGCCCCGATTCGGACACACAAGTCAATCGGAGGATTCGGACAGATCACACAAGACCATTCACCGATCAAGAGCACTCGTAACCCACTCAAACCACACACCGAATACCTCACCACCGGAGATAATCTCTAAGTATAGACACGGGGAATAGTGGAAGAGAATGCAGCGTGAAAACTGTTGAATTTTATTCTCAACCACAGATTGACGGACGTCAATTTATAGGTGATAAAACAACCGGAGAACCCCGAAGGGCCACGCGGTTTCAACACCGCATTCAAAGGAAGTGAAGACTGCCTTGGGAAGGGATGCGAACTCATCGCAGGGAACGGGGCAGACATGGGGGGAAGACGAGGAGAAGGGGAGAGGGGAGAGGGGAGCGGCGCACACGCAGAAGGGGGGAATGAACCCTAGTTCAGCAAACAGAACACAAAAGGGAAGGACGGTGGGCTGACGGGCCTGGACTTAAGAAAGTCTGGGCCCAGACACAACTAAAATAAGCAGGCCCACATCCACAATTGGGCCAATACCCAATAACATTCTCCACCTTATTGGACCAACCCTCACCCAACCAATTGACAAGTACTATCCGAGGCGCAGGCAAATCATCACTGCCCGTTACAGTCACACACACACCTGCAAAAACCAAAGGAAGAAAGTGAGAAAAAAAAATACAAAACAAAACAGAATGCAGGAAGTTCGAGAATTTAATCCAAGGAATCAAAATTCAGGGTATTCATGCAATCCTTTGTTTTCTCAGCAGAAAGGCTTTTAGTTCCCATGTCAACAGGGTTAAATTGTGAAGGTATTTTCTCAAGTTTGACTGTTCCTTTTTCAACAATATCCCGAATAAAATGGTACTGAACATCTATATGTTTTGTGCGGTCATGGAAGACAGGATTTTTGGAAAGTTGAATACCATATTGGCTATCCGAATAAACAATAGTATCACCTTCTAAGTACCCAATTTCAGATAAAAGACCTTTTAACCATATAGCTTCTTTTAAGGCATCAGTAATGGCAATGTATTCTGACTCAGTAGTGGATAAAGCTACAACATGTTGCAGTTGAGATTTCCAACTAATGCAAGAGCCACACAAAGTGAACACATATGATGTAGAAGACTTCTATTATCTCTATCATTTGGCATAATTAGAATCAGCATAACCAATCAGATTAACACCTTGAGCACATTTTGAAAATCTAAGACAAGTATTGATAGAACCCTTCAAGTACTTTAACAGCCATTTTAATGCATCCCAGTGAGGCATACCAGGGTTGGACATGTACCTACTCAAGCAACTTACCGAATATGCAATATCAGGTCGAGTGCTTACCATAAGGTACATGACTGAGCCTATAGCATTAGCATACGGCACCTTAGACATTTCATGTATTTCAAAATCAGTTTTTGGGGACTGATCCTTACTTAGTACAAAGTGAGCAGCAAGGGGAACATTTGCAGGTTTAGCATTAGACATGGAGAATTTACTCAAAATCTTTTTCACATAAGAAATCTGATTTAAGTGCAATGTATGGTTTTTTCTATCTCTAACAATATCCATGCCAAGGATTCGTTTAGCATCTCCAAGATATTTCATGTCAAAATTATCACTTAGGCAATTCTGCATATATTCGATAGATTCAATGCAAGGACTAATAAGGAGTATATCATCGACATATATCAGCAGAAAAGTAGGAAATATGCATCATGTTTAAAGTAAAGACAGTGATCATGCACACTTCTTTTGAACTTAAGATCTTTCATGCAAGAGTCGAATTTCTTGTTCCATTGCCTAGGAGATTGTTTTAAACCATACAAAGACTTTTTCAACAAACATACATGGTCAGGTTTTGGGGGATCAATAAAACCATCAGGTTGATATATGTAGATTTGTTTATCAAGTTCACCATGCAAAAAAGCAGTTTTTACATCAAGTTGTTTTAATTCCCAGTTAAAATGAGCAACTAAAGTCAACATAATGCGCACAGTAACAAACTTAACAACAGGAGCAAAGATTTCTGTGTAATCAATCCCCTCCTTTTGAGTAAAACCTTTAGCTACAAGTCTAGCTTTAAACCTAATGCTGTCAGATTCTTCTTTTACCTTATACATCCATTTACATGTAACCACAGAGCAATTAGAAGGCTTAGGTACAAGAGTCCAGGTTTGGTTAACATGCAGTGAGTTCATTTCATCATTCATAGCATTTAACCAGTCAATAGAATTCTCAGAATTCACAGCTTCTTTAAAAGATTTAGGTTCTAGGTCAATGGGAGATTCAAATACATGCAAAGCATGCATATCCATGTGATAATCATTAAGTCTAGATGGCTGCCTAATGTTCCTTCTAGGTCTGTCCCTAGCAAGTTGATAATTATCATTTTCAACATTTTCACCATCACTTATATTATCATGCAAGTTATCAGAATTTGAATCAGATAAGACAGGTAAGTTAGGTGTTTGCTCCACCTCACTCAGAGTCATGTCAAGAGCAACAGAAGGTACAGATATTGGCAGACAAGGGAATTCAGATTCATTGAAAATGACATCTCTACTAATGGTAACTTTAAAACCAGGTTCATTTTTTAGCCATAGTCTGTAACCTTTTACACCTTCAGGATATCCAAGGAAAACACATTTTTTAGACCTTGGTTCCAACTTATCCAGTTTTTTATGAACAAAAGCAGCACAACCAAAAATTCTTAAGTTTGAAAAATCAACAGCTTTTCCTGACCAAACAAGTTCAGGGTATTTCCCATTCAAAGGCACAGAAGGTGACCTATTAATTAAATAGGCAACAGTAACAACTGCTTCACCCCATAACTTCTTAGAAAGTCCAGAAGCAGCAAACATGCTTCTTACATTCTCAAGAAGGGTTCGGTTCATACATTCTGCCACACCATTTTGTTGTGGTGTGTATGGAACCGTTCTGTGTCTTTGAATACCAGAAACAGCACATAGATCATCAAGTAGATGGTTACAAAATTCAAGTCCATTATCAGTCCTAAGTTTCTTGATTTTCTTACCAGTTTGATTCTCAATTAAAGATTTCCAATTTCTGAAGACATCAAACACATCAGATTTATCCTTTAAAAGCATAACCCAAACTTTTCGAGAAAAATCATCAATTATGGACAGAAACCATCTTTTATTTCCATGTGTGGGGGTGGTAGCAGGACCCCACACATCAGCATGTAAATATTCAAGTATACCAGTGCATTTAGACATGTTGGGGGCAGGGGAGATGGGGAAACTAACCCTATGTTGTTTACCCTTCACACATGGTTCACAGAAAGGCATGCAAGAAAACTTATCATTGCCAAATGGTCCTACTTTTTGCAACAGTTCAAGGCCTTTATTACTCATATGTCCTAGTCTACAATCCCAAAGTGCAGTTTTATCATCTTTAACTACATTTGCATGCAAGACAGGTTTGGTAAAATACATATACATGTTATTACGTTTTTCAGCTTTAAGGACCACAGAAGACCCTTTCATGATAGACATAACACCTTTACCCCATTTCCCCTCATACCCCTCATCTTCTAAAGCAGCACAAGATATAAGATTGCAATTCAAAGCAGGTACATATCTCACATTTTTCAAGTTAAGAGCATGTCCAGATTCACACATAAGTGAAATATTTCCTACACCTAGGATATGACATTTTTTATCGTTTGCCATGGATACGAAGCCATCTTTTGTTTCTTTAAAGAAGCAAAACAGATTTTTAAAAGGAGTCAAGTGAAATGTGCAGCCAGAGTCAATTAACCATTCATTTTCACACAAGAAAGATGAATTTACAGAATTAGCCACAGAGGTTTCACAAAAATCTGTTACCATGAAAACATCTTCATGCAATTCATTTTGAGATACATTATTGGCCTTAGGCCTTTTTGGTTGAGGACAAACATTTGCAAAATGACCCGGTTCACCACAATTGAAACACTTCTTGTTTTTATTTGTGGGGTTATTAGTTTTTGCAGTTTTATCCTTAGACCTTTCTTGACCATTTTTGTTTTCAGAAAACTTTTTCTTTTTCTTAAAGTTCTTTCCTTTAACAAACATGGCATCAGCATTGTTTTGATGTTTTATACCTAAATTGACTTTTAAATCTATCTCTTTACTTTTTAATCCATTGATGACAGTATCCAAATTAACCTGATCCCTACCATATTTTATAGCAGATTTTACATCACTGAAAGAATCAGGAATAGCATTTAAAAGCACAATAGCAGTATATTCATCAATAGATTTATCACCGGTTTTCTTTATGTCTTGTACAAGTTTTTGAAAAATATCCATATTTTCATCAATATCTTTAGACATATCAAGTTTAAACCGAAAAAATCTTTCAAGCAAGAATATTTTACAAGGAAGTGAAGTTTCAATGAACAGTTCTTCTAATTTATCCCATAAATCCTTAGCACATTTTTGTTCTCCGACTTTTCGGATAACAGAATCTGAGAGGTGAAGGATGATGGATGAGAGTGCAATCTCATCCATCTCTTCCTTTTTCTCATCAGTTGTGGCATCAGAAAATGCAAGGGTGATACTTTTAAATACACGTTGCTGTATTAGTATCCCCTTCATTTTCTGCTGCCATATGCCAAAATCTGTGCGACCATCAAATGGTGTAAGATTATAGGACCCAATTGAAGACATAATGCACACAGCACGAAGTTCACACAATTCACACAAGACGGAAAGCTGAGGATATCCAAGTTAACAAACCGATTGATCGGTTGCGCAAGGGGTCACTCAGATCCGGTAAATGTTCAGGTTTTTAACACAATAACGCAGAATCAGCAAGACATACAGTAATGCAGAATCGGCAGACCACAATAATACAGAATCAGCAAGACACACAGTAATGCAGAATCGGCAGGCCACAATAATACAGAATCAGCAAGACACACAGTAATGCAGAATCAGCAAAACCTGCCCGGTTCGACTGGTATGTACCAGCAGTCACGCCCAATCCCTATCCGGTTCAACCGGTAACTACAGGAGGAAAGTTCAAGCCACTTTACCTGAGAGAGGTTTTGGGAGACCTCGAAAAATGACCTCCTGTCAGTGAATTAGCGCACGTCGAGCAAAGGCGCGACGGGCGGGGGTTGATGAGCGGACGGCCCACCGGCCTCGGTACAATACCGAGGGGCAGATCCACCGTCAGCGCGGAAGCGCGGAGGCGACGGTAGGGTCGCGCGGGGGCGCAGATGGCAGAGTCGTGCGGAGGCGACGGTAGGGTCGCGCGGGGGCGCAGACGGCACAGTCGTGCGGGCAGCGGGGTCGCACCAGAGGCGACGGGAAGCGGCGACTGAAGCGTGTCGCCCGTCGGCGACTTCAGCACACGACGGTGGCGGCGGTGGCTCTCTGATACCACTGTTGAGTACCGCCGTCTCCGATTCGGGCTCAGGGGATGCTTGGGCTAGCCTCGATTCGGACACACAAGTCAATCGGAGGATTCGGACATATCACACAAGACCATTCACCGATCAAGAGCACAGACCCACTCCCGGTAGCACTTCACTCCCAAATAATCTCTCCCACTCATAACCCACTCAAACCACACACCGAATACCTCACCACTGGAGATAATCTCTAAGTATAGACACGGGGAATAGTGGAAGAGAATGCAGCGTGAAAACTGTTGAATTCTATTCTCAACCACCGATTGACAGATGTCAATTTATAGGTGAGAAAACAACCGGAGAACCCCGAAGGGCCATGCGGTTTCAACACCGCATTCAAAGGGAGTGAAGACTGCCTGGGAAAGGGATGCGAACTCATCGCAGGGAACGGGGCAGACATGGGGGGAAGACGAGGAGAAGGGGAGAGGGGAGCGGCGCACACGCAGAAGGGGGGAATGAACCCTAGTTCAGAAAACAGAACACAAAAGGGAAGGACGGTGGGCTGACGGGCCTGGGCTTAAGAAAGCCTGGGCCCAGACACAACTAAAATAAGCAGGCCCACATCCACAATTAGGCCAATACCCAATAACAAAAAATAACGAGGAACTTGGAAAGTTCCATTGGTGTGAACATGACACATTCTAAAATATATAAAATTTAGTACGAAGGGATCAATTTGACATTTGTTTTGGGTGTCCTTAAAGGATATAATGAAACTAATGGCTTCTAACAATTTGCAATTTTAATATAGCTTAATGAAATTCCAAAAAATATTCAATCGAGTATTAAAAATATTGAAATGCAAATGAATCAATTGGCAAAAACTTGTAGTTGTTGGAATTCCTGAACAGTGGAAAATTAACATCCCAACTTGAAGTGAACATTCAAATATGAATTTAATGACTTCGAGGATTGAAGAGCAACTTGGAGAGCCTAAAATGTATGGCCATCCGCTGGAAAGTGAAGAACGGGGCAAAAAACTCATTGATCAGTCTAACATTGGGTTACCCAATGCGGCAGCTTGCAAAAATCAAGTTGAAGATCCTCCTTCTATTTAATTTAATGCTAATCCACTTCATATGAGATAAAATTATTGCCGATCTATTTTCAGAAAAGATCTCATATGAAGTTCCGTTCATTGAGTTTTCAAAGTATAAATTGATGAGAGAGTTATAACTTAATGGATGCTTCCTAAAGGTAACAAGACACGTATCATTTTTGGCACAATTCCAACACCTCCTTGGTATAAATTTTAAAAGGAAAGTTCAGTGTCAAGCCAACTATATTAAAGAAAGGTGCTAGATGGAAGGCAACCATATTTTTTAATTTCTTAAAATTGTATTAGTTAGACTTTTTTTTTTTTTCCTTTTCATATTGATTTTTCAAGAAAAGAGAGGTCAAAGTGAGGTGAAAGAGTGAGATTGGCAGAGGTTTATTTTCTATAGAATTCAACAATGGATTGTAAGTGTTGCATAACACAACCAGGTGGGTATATATAAATTCCTATGAATATGAGTCTCCTACTCATTCTATTTCACCTCAAATTTGTGTTGGCTACTCACTCCAAATGTGAAAATGAAAATAATATATGAATAAATAGCACATGGACTAACCTAATAGTAGTGTGGAGTTGCCGATCTCATTTAAAGAAAACAATCAATAAAGAAGAAAATGGGGTGCTCCACTGAGTTTATTAACTATTAAGGTTGGACAAGTCGAAAGAAAAAGGTCTGATGGGGACATAGATAGATGACTTAAAGATTAATGATCATTTTGGGATGCTAAAACTTAAATATCCTTTCATGAAAGTGGATTGTGCGCGACTTTGGTTAGGAGTTGGGACCGCCGACCACGTATAATTTTCCTTCATTTTTCAACATTTACTACAGTATAGTTTTGACTCCAAAGTTTCATAACAAATTATATGCATTCACCAAAAATGATGCAGTAATGGAATTAATTTAGGTGGAAAATAAATGATATAAATATATTTCTTCCAGTAATTTTTAAAGAAATTATAGAGGATGTTGTATTAGATTATGTAGATAAAATTTCTATAGTAGTTATAAATTGTGATTATTAATAATTAATAATAGTACATATTTTAAAATTATTAGTCATTAGAAAAATTAGTAACAATCAATAATAAAATTAGCAATTAATGGGGGTAATAATTATTACCACTACAAAATAATAGTAACAATAATAATGATAAATTAGAAAATAGTTATTCTATGATTATAATAATTTTAAATTAATAATATATACTATTCATAAATTATAATAATTACTATTTTAATGAATAAATATTATTAATTATTATAATCGTAGAATAACAATTATTTTATTAACAATATTTTTTTAATTATTTTATTATAATGATAAATTATTATTTTTATTATTACTATTAAATTTATAATAACTAGTATTAATCAATTATGATAATTACAATTTCAATTAATAAATATTATTAATTATTATAATCAAAGAATAATAATTTTTTTACTATTAATATTTTTTTATTATGTTATATTAATATTGAAAAATAATAAATAATAATTAATAATTATTATTATACTATTATAAATTTTTTACAACATTTGATATTAATAATAATAGTATTATTATTATTAATACTACTACTTTTAAATTATTAATAATTGATATTAATAAGTTATAGAAATTACTAATTTTAATAATAATTATGAGCTTAATAATTCTAGTGTCAATCAATTATAATAATTACTCTTTTTAATTAATAAGGATTATTAATTATTATGAGTGAGTTTATTGTGCAACGGGTGCACACCATGCAAGCCAATGAGTAATACTTTTTGGATAAATCAATCATACATAATAGGTAAACAAGTAATACAATTAAAAGATTAACATTAATACCTTTTAGAGTAACAAGTTATATATTTTAAAGGTAACTATATATTTTTCAAGTAAATATTTAATAATTCATAATTTAACAAGTAATATTGTTAGATTGGGTTGTATTATTATTATTATTATTATTATTATTATTATTATTACTATTATTATTACTACTACTACTGCTACTACTATTACTACTACTACGACCACTATTATGTTCATCTCTAACTGCAAGAAATAACTTGTACTATGCGATGTAAAAGGAATAGCTATGTGATGGATGTGGAAATAGGGATTCATATAAAAATGACGATTTCTAACATAAAATTACACCAACCATAAGAAGTAGAATGAACATGGGAGGAACCATTCCATTCCCACCACAATCCTTCCTGACCAATTATGCGATAAATGTTTTTATGGTGATATTAAAAAATATATGTGTTGCACGTGTTTGTTGTTTTAATATAATTATATTTTGTAATTTTATAATTTTTATCAAAAAAATAATGATATATTATAAAAGTATTACAACTAATCTTATTTTTATTTAGTATTTAGTTTGAATATTTAAAATACTATAAAATTTTATTTTTATGATTAATGAAGTATATTATGAAAGAACAAAATTTAATAGAAATTTTAAAATAAAATATTAATATATCTGCTTTTAATTATAAAATATTATGTGGATTTTATTAATAATAATGATAATAATTTTCTTCAATCGATATATATATATATATATATATATATTGAGGAATTACTAATCTTCTCATTGAGGATAAATTTCGTGAATATAATCATATTAGTATAATGGATTGATTGTGTAATGTATTATATCGAAAACCACAACTCTAGCCCCAACCAAATAGTTTTAATATCAATATGCATAATTACTCTCTCCAACATACATAGACGGATTGTTTGGACTAAAAGTTTCAATTTCTTCCAAATAATTATTTGTTAATCCTACTTGTGGTGGATGTACACCAATAATGTAATTTTTTACAATACTTATAAAAGTTATGATTCTATCCTATTCCTAACACCTTCTACCAATTGCTTTATAAACAATAAATTTACATTATTTAATACAGTTTCTAGTACTTGGCTTGTAATAATACCGGCATATTTTACCAATAAAATTTTTTTGTATGCATTGCCGACTCAATATCTGTTAGAGTATATGAATCAGGCTGCCCGGAGGAAGTCATATGAGCTTGCTTTGGTCGAGGCCCTAAAATCCCTTATCCTGGACATGGGCCTTGAGCAAGACGAGCCCATCCGTAAAGGGACAAGGAAGGGCGGCCCACTGAGGTGGCATCCAACCCCAATTGGAATATAGTTGTTCCTGCCAGTTCGGGTATGGAGGCCAACTCGCATACTACTGTTGCATTTGTTGATGACCGAAGTTCCCACGGCCACGGCCAGCCTTGCTGCCGCTGCGGTTGTTGTCAGGTTACCACCCCTGTTGTTCTTCCTGCCACCAGAATTCTTGCGCTAATTATTACCCCTAGCGTGTCGTGACTGATCAAAACGTGGAGCAGAGTCATCAAATTCAGCAAATGAGGCACCTACCATAGCAGATTCATATCCAATTGCTGCCTTCTTGTCCATTCCGGCCTCTTCCAAGGTAACCATGGAACGAGGTTTGTAGAACGGATATAGTGGATCGCTTTGACGAATAAGAGTACCCACACCCTTATAAGTACTGGTGAGACCCGAAACTAATTGGAGAATAAGTCGGCTATCCGACACTGGTGCACCAACATTTTTCAATTGGTTAGCAAGAGACTGAAGCCTTTGACAATAAGCCAAAACGTTAGGAAAATTCTCCATTTTGAGAGTGGAAAAATCATGTTCCAGAGTAACGGCTCGAGAATGTTTGTTGTCTTGAAAAGTGTCACACTAACGATTCCAAGCCTCCATTGTCGTAGCATCGAGTTCAAGAATTGTGTGCAAAAGGTCATTAGAAATTGTTGTATAAATCTACGACAAGACGGTTGCATCAAGGGTCGACCATAGTTCGTCATCATCCTCGGTCGACGAAGAAACCTTTTTTTCTTTTGGCAAAGAAAATAATATGGTGCAAGACCTTAAGAGATTGTGTGACCCACGTAGATTATTGAACACTCTCCATTTCAAAAGTAATAGAGATATGATTCTTGAGGTTAGACACTGTAAGAGTAAGGTAAAAAGAGTTTTTGGAAGCCAGTATGATAGGGCAGCTGGAGAAAGGAAGACAGAAGAACGTGAAACCCTAAACTCGCGGTACCATGGAAGAAATTATAATCCTTGATTATTCTCATTAACACAATAGTTATATATACAAGATATGAAGCCAGCTATAGGCATAAATTTAGAATAATAATTAGGAAATTAATTATTTACATTAATCACTAAATATATACAATATATTTAAGAAGAAGAAGAAGAAGAAAAAGAAGAAGAAGAAGAAAACGAATATATGATATAACATTTCAGAGAGAGTTTAAGAAAATTATTTCTTCAATTTTATAATCAATTAAATAACCACTAACTAAATTCTAAACTATTTCACTACATTTAAAACTTAATATTTAATAAGAATATTATAGTTCGTCAAAAAATGGATGGAACAACAAATAGGATATTTTATTAAATTAATCATATACATTTATTACTTATATCTAAAATCATTACACCTTTATTATTTTGCAACTAAAAGTCTTAACTACTTAAATCTTATCACATTTCTTATTACTCTCTAAAACACTGTTCAAATAACGAATATCTTTTTTTTTTTTTTTTTTTTAAATTCTTCCTAAATATAATTTTTATACATTTGTTTAATCCTACTGGAGGTGATATACACTAATATGGTCGTTTGTACAATAAATATAAGGGTTGTGGGTGTATTTAGATCCTAACAAGTTATATCAATTGCTCTTTGAACAATAAATTTACATTTATTAAATACAATATATAGTTCTCTATTCTTCATCATATAGTCATGTTTTACAAAAAAAAAAAAAAAAAAAAAAAAAAAGAGGTTAATTGTGAAAAAATTGCATGACTTGCAACACTTTTTGCAATTTAATTACATCTTATTAAAAATTTCAATTTCATGCACAAAAATCTTAATTTTTGCAATTCGATACGTGTTTTATATAATTTTGATGATATTGCACCTCAAACTCGACATTCACTACTAGAGACAAACTAGGAGTGGGTAGTGGGGGCAGTCAGCACTCTCAACTGTTATAATTAATATTTCGGTATATATATATATATATATATATATATATATATATATATATATATATTTAATTTTAATAATACTTTAGTTCTTTCATTTTACTCCCCTAAAATTTTGACAGTTTAAATTTAAATAGGTAAATTATTATATTTTATTAATTCTTTTTTATTTATTCTTGTACAAGGTAAATGTATTTGGATAAATTAAATTGTCCATTTTTTTTTTTTTTAACAAAACTGTAAAAGATAAATGTGTATTAAATATTTTATAAAGATATTGAAGTAAATATTTTAAACTTTGTAAAAATATTTTGCCTTTTAATCACATACCTATAAAATATTAAGCCATCAAGATTTTAGGGTTAATTAAGTGGAAATGAAAGAATTGGAAAATTTTTCTAAATATTATAAATATATTAATATGTGCTGAAATACAAATTTTAAAAGTTTAAGGTGCGGCTGCCCCCACTAGCCACCCCTTGGTCAATCTTTTGTTGTGGGTGTTGAGTTTCTGGTGCCACATTATCAAAATTTATAATCATGCATTAAACTGTCAAAATTAAGAAGTGTGTGCATTAAATTACAATGTTTAAAAACAAGTAATTAAATTGCAAATAATGGTAAAAGTCATGCAATTTTTTTTTTAACAATTAATTCATAACAAAACTACAATAAAGATATAGTAATAACATATTTTTAAAAGATAACAAAGATTTGTAGCAAAATAAGTTTTGTAAAAACATATGTTAATTTTAAAAAAGTTTAAATATTAGTTTTTTTTTTTTAATCTAAACAAATTACTGGATTTCATAATATTGTCATGTTTTGTAAAAAAAAAAACAGGGTCAGTACGTTTACAATTTAATCACATCTTTTTAGACATACAATTAATGCACATACATCTTAATTTTGGCAATTCGATGTGTTATTATAACTTTTGATAGAATTTTGATATCGTGACACCCAAAATTAAATATCTGCTGCTAGAAACAAATCGAGGGCAAAAATGACAAAATATAATGTTTTTCAAAAAAAATTGCAAAATTATAATAAAAAAAAAAAATATTTTATATTAAGTAAAGTCGCCCCTGCGAGGGGCGACAATCAAAAATTTTTTTTTTTTTAATTTTTTTTTTTAAGTCGCCCCTGGCAGGGGCGACCAAAATTTTTTTTTTTTTTTTTTTTTTTTTTTTTTTTAACGCTGGAGCCTTCACTCGGTCGGGCACTCGGTCGCGCGCCGTACTCGGCCGGCCGAGTGCGAACCCTTACTCGGCCGAGACACTCGGCCCCCGTATTACTCGGCCAGCCGAGTACTGCCATCCACTCGGTCACGGCACTCGGTCGACCACTTCACTCGGCTGGCCGAGTGCGAACGCGGATTCTGATTTTTAACATCCACTTCAATTTTTCTCATTTTTGTATTCTTCTCGTTTTCTCGTTCGTCGTCCTGTTTTTGTACATTTTCCTTTTTTTTTTTTATCGTGTTATAGTTAAATTAGATAATTTATTTAGTTTGGTAAAAATTCGATGAAATTGTTAAGTGAGATTGTTATAACATCTTGAAATGTATTGATTAATTGAATTTCCAACAAATAACTATAATTTTGTTTTATAAGTAAAAATTATGTTTAATAAAGAAATAATGAATAAACAACAAAAAACCAAAAACATGAATAAACAATAGTTCTCAAAATCATGAATGAAGAACAAAAAACAACAAAGTCAAGTGTTTGAAATAAAAACAACAAAAAACAACAAAAAATTAGTCGGTGCCGGCTCACTGAGGGGGTCGGTAAGGTGTGTTCGATGGGCCGAATGGTTGATACGGTGGATATTCCCTTTCCTGGAAATGGCCTTGTTGCACATGCCACTCGTATTGTTGCCTTTGCATGTCAAGTAAAATTTGGGAGTTGTAAGCTTCACGATGGATATACTCTTTCATGTCGGCAACATCCCCTTCTATGTTGGTCAGACGTGCATCCAAGGCGGTTCTCCAATCCGACCAATCATTCCACCCCCCTTGATACTGGGGTGGATACTGTGGATGCTGTGAAGGTCCGGCCTGATCGTCCGAGGGCATTTGTGCTTCACCCATCATTTCATCGGCCTGTGCATGATCCACATCAAGTTCCATCGGCTCTGATCGGGCATCCGTAGTCCTTCTCCTCCTCTTCCTTCGTTCCTCCTCATTCCTCAATTCATTCTCGCTCTCTTCAATAGCTTCCGTATGAGCCGAGCCATTCAGTAGAAGATTATGGCCCTTCCCTCCAGCAATATTAGTCAGGCGAGAGTTCGGCAGTGCAAACCTCTTCTTGTCTGATAAAATCAGATACAATCGTCTGGTGCCGGGATGTAATTGGCACATCTTCATGTTGCACAGCATTTCCAGGTTTATAGTTGTCTCGCCTGATGTCTCTTCCATCCCTTCCAAGTTCACCCCGAAGTGGCGAGCAATGGGAGTGATCAAACCTCCAATGTGGATAGCAACTTGTTTTTTGGATCGAACGAATTGCCTTAACAGCATTGGTGCCACATTGAATTTCTTCCCTTTCACCAAGCACCACAGCACAAACAACTCATCGATACTGACCGCTCCAGGCTCAGGTTTTGCTAAAACTGTATTGGCGAGGAACCTGTGAAAATATCGAAGGACCGGGCTTCGAATACTAGATGCTTTCGACCGACTAACTTGGTACTCCGATGGGTGAGCTCGATCAGACTCTGTAATGTCCTTCCAAAAAGTGACAACATTGAACTCCGGAAAACTGACCCTCTCATTGGGCAGATTTGAGTACCTCTTCTTGGGAAATCCAAAAATCCCATTGAGGTCTTCGGCCGAAAGATAGCGAGACTCGTTCCCCAGCTGAAATATCACGGATTCGGGCACCGTGTCATTGTATCCAACATGAAGCTGGGAGAAGAATTCAAGAACGAGAGGCTCATACGTCTTCTCGTGCATGCCAAAGAACTTAGTCCACCCGATAGCCTTGCACATTTTTTTTAAATCTTCGTAGATGCCCATTTCTTGCATGCACTCAACATCGGCCCATCGAGTGGCTCGCCTTCTTTTCTGTTGTACCTCAAACCACCTATGACTGTCGGTCTCCCAATCAGGAAAGTTGATGCCGTAGGCATCCGGCATGGTCGCCAAAATTCTTTCGTACTCAGCTTGTTGTTCTTCAATGGAGTGTTCGCTCCATTGGAATGTAGAATTCACAACATCCATGCTATGCTCCATTGTGGGTACCTAGATGATAATGAATTAGTATTACATCCAATCAAGGTGAACAAAAAATGAAGATTCCTATGATACAATATTCATCTTTGCAAATTCATAATTCAACATTGAAATTCATGGGGTATTAAGATCATTTCATCATGGTCTCACTCTAAATCATGCCACATTCCCACTTTCTATAATGCATATCAATTGTTCGATAAAAAACTTCAATGAAAACTAACCAAAAATCTATATTCTTTCATGCCATAATACTCCAAATTAGTAGAGCATTAACATAATCAAACAACAACCTTAGATTAACATGAAAACATATCTATATAGAACAAAAAATCATGCACACCAAGTGTTCGATAAAAAACTTCAATGAAAAATTGCAAGAAAACATATCAAGTTTCATGTCAAAATGCTCCAAATAAGACTCTCATCAACATATGTAATGAACAAAAGCAATGGTTAATGAAAACATACCTTTAGATTGAAAAAACGAAAGTTGGTGTTTTTGGTTGAATCCTTCAAATATCCACCACCTTATCCCAAAATTGGAGCAATTTGTTGTTTGAAATAATGGGTACAATGATTTTGATTGAGAAATTGATGGCTTTGAATGAAATTTTTTGGATTGAGGATGAGAGATTGGAAGAGGCTAGGGTTTGGGTGTGTTTGTGTGTGAGAAGAATGAGGAAAAGAGGGGTTATAAAATGTTTCCGTGCTCTCGCACTCGGTCTCGCACTCGGTCGCGCGCCTTACTCGGCCGCCCGAGTGCACCTGATATACTCGGTCTCCTGCACTCGGTCCGCGCAGATACTCGGCCGCCCGAGTGCGAAGGAAGTCCGAAATGCTTCGCACTCGGGCATCACGTTGTCTTACTCGGTCATGTTGCGGTACTCGGCCGACCGAGTGCGAACAAAATCCTGCACCCTTCGCACTCGGTCGACCCCGGTCGGGTACTCGGCCGGGGTTCGTACTCGGTCAGCCGAGTACGAACCAATTTTTTTTTTTCTTTTTTCTGATTTTATTAATAATGAAAACAATAATAATAATAATTATAATTATAATTATAATAATAACAATAGTAAAGATTGTACGTCTAATTACATCGTATGTAAAATTAAGTAACCATTGTACGTTTAATTACATAGATAACAAACTAATAATCAAAATGTGATCCTGTAAAACAACGACGCCTTATTTTTTTCCTTTTGCCCCTACCTCGCTCTTCTTCTGGCACAGGTTCACTATCCGAATCATTATCATCTGTCGTAATATTCAAACTAAAAGATGGACGACCTGATGATGATGATGATGCAGTCCTCGAAATCACATGATCATGTACTATATTCAATGGCGTGCTAGAATGGGAATATGAGATCGGGGATGTATTGAACTGAGGCAGAAAATTTCCATAAGTGCATGATGCTGGAGGCGGAGATGTATAACGGCCAGATTCTAAGAGAGAAGTGAACGACTGACCGTCTGCCGTAAAATCCCAGTCTGGGGTGGCGGCGTAATAACTGTTACTTTGCATGTCGATACCGGTAGAAATGGGTGGTTCTGGGCTATATTGTGATGTATGTTGCGGTTCGGGATCATAATGTGAATGTATACGTTGGAATGATGGGCGACGATCATGAAAGTGAGCTCTAGCTTGCGTGTATATTTCGTCTACTGATCGTCTGAAAGGCTCCCTAAGATACGGTTCCTCATCTATGACAAGTTTGTTTAAATCTTCCCATAAACTTTCCTGCAGTAAGTTGGCAATACACAGCAAAAACATGAAATACATATTCAGCACACATATAAATTTGAATACTAAAATACTGCCACATACCATTTTTTCTATGGGTGCATTCGGTTGCGGTTGATATCCCACTTGCATATTTAACCCTGGAGTAATTAGACGACGTGTTATTCTTTCATACCATCTGGTATAACCATCTTCGACGTCTGACTCATTCCAACCAATTGCAGGAGCAGAGACAATATTCCAATTTCTGTCAAACCACCATTCCACAAAAAAAGCATGTGTTTCAACCCAGTTTGTAGTGGAGCGGCCTCTACGGCATATATTATGCAATGTATCGTGCACATCCGTAATGCTTTCTGGAATTCGTTGTCTCATCCCGAATTGTCGCAATACCCGATCGGGGTAATATAACTCCACAATTGAATTATGGATCATAGGGCATCTTGACATCCACATATCCGTCACTGTAATAATGCCAAGGTCTATATATGCCCTCACAGCAGCTGGGTATGGGTCGTAAGGTTTCCAATTAAACTGGATAAAAATCGTGTTATATAACATGTAATCGAAATTTAACATAATCTGATCAAGTACCAAACATACCTCTTGTTGAGTTTGCCTGTCCAAGCTCTCCCGGATAGCCCTTAAGTTGTTCGTCAAGCTAGTTGTAAAGTTGTGGTATTGTAACCACTCAGCACCGTACGGTGCAACCGGTAGAATTTCATCCACAGCCACAATTGCCGCTGTATTTAGGCGTCTGCCTCCCGTCATTTGCGGAGTGAGAAAGGTAATTCTTGACCAAGCCCATATCTGCAGTAGTTGCATGGGTCCACCAATTTGTGTACGACCCCTATGTGATGCGTTGCACAGCTGATGGTACAAATAACCTAGTACCGCTGAACCCCAACTCAAATTCCTGCATTCATCAATATCCTCTAGTTGATTCAAATATACCAATGACCCCATATTCCCAGAAGTATCCGGGCACATTATGGATCCTAACAAAATCAATGCACATGCACGTGCATATTGGACAACATGTTGTTGTGAGCTGTTATCGGTAACAGGGTGCATGCTTAGGTGTGTACCCAAGGCTAAAAGTGAAAATCGTGACCCTTTTATGTCTTCTGCATTGGGTTCCCATCCCAGTTGGACTTCACAACGTGCAGTCCAATATGCCCGACCGGTTGAAATATCTGAACTTATAACCGGCCCACCTTCAATTGGCAGTCCCCAAATAAATGCGACATCTTGTAATGTCACGGTCGCCTCTCCAACTCTAAAATGAAATGTATGCGTTTCTGGCCGCCACCTCTCAACCAGTGCAGTGATTAATGAATTATTAATTACATAATCACCACATCGGTAGACACCATAAAATCCCATACGATACAACATCGATATGACTCGATAATGCAACCTTTGTGTACGTCTGAGTATTTCCCTACCATCATCGTCTGGGTCAACCTCATAAGGATCATGGTCATCGAGTCTCCAAAAGATACCACTTCCGTGTCTGCACTTTAATTTTAGGTCAATTTCTCCTGCAAATACATCCTCAGATCGGTGCATGTGCTGTTGCTTTAATATATCCCCACTAATAGGGCCATATTCTCCGTAGAACTCCATACTGCAATTAGATTAAATCAATAAGATGAACAATAAATGAGTGAAAATGGAACAAATTACATAAAATCGGAAAATTACATAAAATCATCAAATTAGACAAAATCTGCAACCCATCTCACTAAAAACCCGTGCGAATGTAACATCAACGCTAAATCAAATTTCAATACACATTATCAAAATACATGTCAAATATCTAAAACAAGCACCATTACAATATTTCAGACACAACAATCTCATCTACGGGCAGATGAAGTTCCGGCCTGGGTAGCAGCTTGATCCTGTGCCCGATATTGTTGTCTAGCGCGTGTTTGTGCCCAATCCATTTCATTTTCAATTCTACTCGTCTTTCCTCTTCCTTTAGTCCTCTTTTCACGCAAGGCTGGATTATGACACAGTTGGAAGGAAGCCTCATCCCAATAATATTCATCAGGCAATGGCTCAAACTTACCACTATAGGTGTCCACATACGTACTTGTATTGAAAACTGAGTTCATGTAAATCACCGGATTTACTCCAAAATGTCGACAAGTCTGCATTGCATGGGAACATGGTATGCCGTTTTGCCTCCAGTCTCCACAGCTACACTCTCTTAGCATCAACTTGACAATGTGGGTATAGCACCTCGTTGTTCCTGGCACGAATGTCTTCACTGAAGCTGTTTGATCAGTGAAATCGACCTTATGGACTTGATGTTCCATTGCCTTTCGTTGTCGTTGATCATACTTCTTGTACACCTCATCAGGCCATGGCTGGTTCCTTTGCTGCATCTCACGGCCCAGTGTCAACCGGTCAAGAAAATATTTAATCGACCGATAAAATGTAGCCTGCACAATGGCACAGATTGGAAGCCGTCGTGCACCTTTTAACACGCCATTCATGCACTCTGACAGATTTGTTGTCAAAATTCCATTTCTCCAACCTCCGTCATGGGCAAGAGTCCATTGTTCCTTTTCAATTTTCCACAGGTAGTCATATGCCCTCTCATTCAACACCTTAATTTGATCCATTATATTTTCAAACTCTCTGGTTGTGAACGCTGAGCCGGCTTGCCAACACATGTCCTTTAACTTCACATTCTTGACCTTGCTATTAAAATTCGAACACACATGTCTCAAACAGAAACGATGGACTCCAAGAGGTGGCTGAAAATCTGGAATTCTTTCCACAGCTTTCAAAAGACCGGCGTGTCTATCTGAAATCAGACACATTCCTTCTCTACCGCGAACAATGTGTTTCGATATCATACGAAGAAACCATGACCAAGAACCAAAACTTTCTTCGTCCACAAGTGCATACGCCAAAGGTAAAAGATGTTGATTTGCATCCATGGAAACAGCAATTAACATCTTGTGCTTGTATCTAGTGTAAAGATGAGTTCCATCGACACTAATTATTTTACGACAATGCTGGAACCCATCTATACATGGCCTGAACGCCCAAAACACATATTTCAACATTTTTATACCATTTGTCTCTTCGGGCATGTGGCGCCACTCCACAACTGTGCCTGGATTCCATTTTTGTAGGGCTCCCAAAAATTTGGGTAGATCTGAAACTGAGCTCTCCCATGTACCATACACATTTTCTCTTGCCCGTTTCAAACCATGCCATGCCTTACCGTATGAGATTGTATATTGAAATTTATCAGACACTAGCTGTTGAACACACTTAATCTCATACCCGGGATCTGTCTGAACCATCCCAGTTAGCAGCGCAGCGATCATGTTTTTGCACAAGTTCCGATGGTCAACAGACACCGCGTTCATTAGACACGTATGAGGGCCTCCATACTTAGTGATTTCCCACATATCAATCCTTTTTCTGTAACCTGCACGCAACCACCAGTTGCAGCGTGTAGTCTCACTATTATTTTTGCATTTGATTTTCCATATAAGAGGTGTGCTTTCATCTACTCGATATTCACGCCTCGCTATACGTATTGCAAAATCTTTAACTGCAGACTGCAAACTCTTCTTATCTTTGAAAACCATGCCTTTTGTGAGCACTCCTTCAGTAGGATCATAGTATCTAAAATTTTTGGGAAGATCAAAGGAGTCCGCAAGCATTTCATGTGATGATGCATTGAAGAACGGGATATTCGGATGCATGGAGTATCTCTGAGCACCTGATGGAAATGATGGTTGTTGATTGGATGGTGATCTCTCTTGATTTGGGGAATACATAGTTTGAATATCACCAATATCCACCCCATCTTCATCTGATTCACTAGACAACTCGTCTTCATCGGGTTCAGAGTCTTCTAGTTCATTCGCACCAAAAGTGTCAACCAATGGATCATCTGTTTGATCATCGGTCTGAGCATTTTCTCTTTCACTTGGAATACCCTCATTATTGGACCTTGAGGTTCCAACTGTATGCTCTTGCCTGACGACTGCCGGATTATTAATGCCATCCCCTCTTAAATAAGCAGCATATTGAAAATACTCATTGCTTGGCATAATATCTGGAAGAACATTATCTTGCAGTTTCTCTGGATCAATATGAAATTCTACATATTGATTATCCGCATCCGGTGCAAAGAAAAACCATAGATTATCATCGTTGTTGATTGGTATACGATGATATCTGTTGTTTGCATGTAGTGAAGCGGATATGTTCAATTTGTATTCATTGCTATCAATCCTTGTCAATTGAAATAATTTTGATACCAAGCTGGAATATCCAATGTCGCGAGGTACCCTAGTTGCACAAACAGGTGGAACATCGCTACAATCCCCAATATAAACAACAATACCGACGTTGTTTGAAGACCCCATATCTTAAATAATAAAGATGTGTTAATGATCTTAAAATAGGGAATTAATTACTTTATTGCAAAGTTTAATAAAACTAATTTAAACTAATACAATAGAAAAATTCAAACCTGAAATTGAAATAAATCTATATGTCAACGCAACGGCAACAATTTGAGGGTTACGATAAATGCACAACAACAGCAACAATTTCAACAGTACCTACATCAAATAATGTATAACAGAAAAATATCAACGACAAATTTATAACAATATATATAGCAACAACCATACACCGACCGAAATACACATATCCAAAACACGGCACACAACCATACACACGCACCTATCACACACAAAAATGCAACCCACACACAACACACAAACACACACAGCAACACACACACAAGCATACACCACAACATACATCACACACACCACAACACACATTTCATACCCACATTTCATACCCACATTCCATACATACATTCAATACATACATTTCATACATACACCACACCTACAACATACAATACAAGTAATGGAGAAAAAACCACTATCTACACACACACAACACAAAGCAACACACAACACAAAGCAACACACACACACCATACACACACCAAAATACCACAAAAAAATCATATACACACCCACACAACAGTACACATACACACCACCCAAACACATAAAATTTAAGATAAAAATTACCTTTGAGAAATGGAGAAACCCGAAACGTGAATATAGAAGAAAAATTGAAAGGAAATTGAAGGATAATTGAAAGGAGAAGTGAAGAAGAAGTGAAGAAAGTGATGAGGAAGAGATAAATGTGTGGTGTGTGTGGGTGGTAATAGATATGATAGAGAGAGAAAAATTGAAGTGGATGTTAAAAATCAGAATCCGCGTTCGCACTCGGCCAGCCGAGTGAAGTGGTCGACCGAGTGCCGTGACCGAGTGGATGGCAGTACTCGGCTGGCCGAGTAATACGGGGGCCGAGTGTCTCGGCCGAGTAAGGGTTCGCACTCGGCCGGCCGAGTACGGCGCGCGACCGAGTGCCCGACCGAGTGAAGGCTCCAGCGTTAAAAAAAAAAAAAAAAAAAAAAAAAAAAAAAAAAAAAAAAATTAATTTTGGTCGCCCCTGCCAGGGGCGACTTTAAAAAAAAAAATTAAAAAAAAATTAAATTTTGATTGTCGCCCCTCGCAGGGGCGACTTTACTTAAAATAAAAATTTTTTTTTTTTTTTATTATAATTTTGCAATTTTTTTTGAAAAACATACTAATATGTCATTTTTGCCCAAATCGAGGGTGTGGGTGGTGAGGCCAGCCACCCCCTTCAACTTTTAAAAATTAATTTTCATCATATATATTTAATTTAAAAAAATACTTAAATTCTCTCATTTTCTCAATTATCCAATCTAAAATTTTAATAGTTCCATTTTATGGGTAAATGATTATAGTTGTTAAATTCTTTTTTTTGCTTGTATAAGGTTAAATGTATTTTTTTTTCTAAGCAACTCTGTAAGAGATAAATATGTATTCGATTTCTTAGAAAAATATTGAAGCAAATATTATAAATTATTAAAAAGATATTTAACCTTTTACAAGAAAAAGAAAAGACAATTTAATATTTTAATAATCTACCTATAAATTATGAAACTATAATGATTTAAGGGGAACAATTAAGTAAAAATAAAAGAATTGAAGTATTCTGTATATATTATAATTATATTAAATATATATATATATATATATAAAATATAACTTTTCAAAAGTTGAAGGGGCGACTGCCCCACTAGCCACCCTCTCGCTCCATTTTTTGTAGTGGGTGTCGAGTTTTTGGTGACATATGATCAAAAAGTGATAATCATTGACAAAAATTAGAAGTTGTGCATTAAATTGCAATGTTTAAAAGATTTTATCAAATTGCAAAAAGTCATATTATTCATGCATCTTTGTTACAACTAACCCATAAAAGAAAACTACAATAAAGACTTAATAATAACATATTTAAAAAAAAAAAAAACATTAAATATTTGTAGGAAAACAAGTTCTGAAAAAAATTACGTGCGTATAATTATTTGTTTATATTTATATGTATATTTTTATAATTAAAATTTAGAAAAATATGGAGCCTAATTATTGTTTATGTAAAGATATGTGCATGGTGTAGCTTTCTTGGAAGAGGTGGATTTTGTGAGATTGAGGAAGACTAGTTTAGTTTTATGGAGCAAAAGCAAGAAATCCGAGTCATCAACCATGTGCGTGTGTAGTGCTCCGAGGATAAGGGCAACTCAGTTTGGGCTAAATTATATGAAAATGATGTCTTAAAATACAAAAAGATATCTTAAGAAAGTTACTTTAAAAAACTACGTGTTAGTCTAATTAGGTGCAGATGTGCACAAGCGACATTTCTTACATCACTCTCACCGTATCCTTCAATATTATGTTTAGGTGCGAATTCTCAATCATAAAACATTTTTCTTTCCGCCATAAAGTGTATGATTCTCTGTATATGAAATGGCTTCGATTTTACTCCATAAATCATAAAAATATACTATCTCTACCCAATTTAATTTAAATCCACACAAAATACAAAGATTAAATACATTTTGTAAGCTTGAGCTCTTTCTGCAGAAACGTGTTCAGAACATGATACTTTTTTAAGATTATAAATATTGCGTAAAAAACACTCTCTCCAACCCAAAATGAGTCATGTTCCATAAAAAGTACCATTATAATCATATATAATTTGTTTGTTGAAAAAAATTCAATTTTTCTACTTTTACTATAATACAAGACATTAACTTTTAAAACAATACTCGTTTTCCTGGAAAAAAATATTTTTGAAACAATTTTTTTTGCGTAGGGAGATAGTAATAAACTTTTAAATTATAATATATTATTCATCCACCATCATATATTTGTAAAAACTTAGAAGTATTACTATTGATTTGTTATCTTGAAAAGTAATTATAATTTTCAAATAAATAAATAATATTTTTTATTAAATAAGTAATATTATGGATCAGCTGCATCGTGCTCCCAATACACAAAAAAATCACTCAAAAATATTATGGTCTTAACTTTTATTTTATAATAAGTTAAACAAAAACAATAATTTTATGGTGAAAAGTCATATTTTTATTCTATTTTTTATATAAAATAAAAAAATTACTCAACAAGTATTATCTTTTATAGAAAAAGTCTCATATTATCTGTGGGCGGAGATCAAATTTTCAGTGGCAACGCCTTTAACAAAATTTCATATTTTAATTTTTGTGTATTAAGTATCTTATGTGTATGTAAGTTGACCATATATTCGATACATAAGAAATCAACTCTAATTTTAAATGACTCTAAATGGGGCGGTTAATAGATAATATATGACATACTGATGCATCAATTATTAAAAAAAAATTTATATATATATATATATATTATTTATCTCCAAATTATTGATAGATTTATAAGGAATTGGACCCACGCCAATCGAAGAAGAATGCACTAAGATGAATAATTATCTCAGAAAAAAAAAAAAAAAAACATCAGACATCATTTATTGAACTTAGAATTACACACTATGATAATACCATGTGTCGCAAACTCTATAATTTGTATTTCTGTTGGAAGTAACTTGTCCTCTTTTTTTTTTTTTTTTTTTTTTGACATATATCCTCGACAATATCTAACATTCAGACAGATTTTTTAATAGAAAGTGAAACAACTTTAAGACTATATATTTTTACCACATATAATTGTGACATTGATAGATTTGTGGAGACTGTTGTACACCCAAACAAAAGCAGTTATCACTATAATACAAAAGAAAAGGAAAAAAGAAATAAAAGAAATGTAAGAAAGTCTAAAATCCAGGATTATCAATAGAAAACATGCCAAAAGTAGGGGGAAATGAGGAAAAAGACACCATAGTAGATAAGAGTCAATTTGCTTGGTAGGATTCCTGTGCTGCAAATTATGTTTCATCTTCTATCCCGTGACTTTCAATACATGTTATAATGTTTCACACATATAACATATACTGACAATATAGAAATAGGAGATAAAACACCATTCGAAATCGAGGAATGATCTCATTCTCGGTCATCTACTTCCTTCTTAGCATAGAGGGAATGCTCTGTTCATGCCAGAAAAAATCATCAGGATCTACCTTGGATTTGACCTGGACCAACCTGTCAAAATTGCTTTTGAAATACTTGATTCCCCATTTCCTTGCATCAGTCAAACTCGTATTCCCCAATACTTTGTTCATACCCAACTCCACATCTCTGTAATTGACATAAGCCTCTCTTGGATTCTTGGAAGCATAAGCACCCATGTAATCGTACAGCTTGTTCATCCATGCATAATGTTTTCTCACAGATACCTTATCACCCTGCCAATTCGTCAGATATTGTGCCATAAATACGACACCATTTCTATGAGGGAATGCGATTTTGGATTCCGAAATCCTGCTCATCGTCCCTCCAAATGGATTCCACACTGTGAGAGGTGATTCTTCCTCCAGCAACACTTTCCATAGTCCTTCAAGCCCGTATTCCGGAATCGGGCTTTTGACGAAGTCCGATTTTGCCTTGAAGTAGCTCTTGAAGGCTGGTTTGCCTTGGAGGAGAAACTCAGGTGCTGTGTTTCTTGGAAAGCTGCCAATATATAAGACCGACTCGATCCAGCTCATTTCAATGGTGTCATTTCTTGTCAACCCCATTTCAGGAAACTCTTTCTTCATAATGTTTAGAAGAGCATTAGCTCTGCCAAGAAATATTGCGTTGTAGGAAGTTTGTATAGTCCTCTTACCCACTTCCTTTGCGTTTACGGGCTGTATGAGGACTCTGATGAAGAGATTCTCATCAATCTTATCTGCAACCTGCTGCCATTTGTATAGAATTTTGGTTGCACCCTGTTCCAGTGTTCTTGGAACCGTGAAAACAGTCACAATTGATGGGACTGTAACCAATCTCACTTTCCATGCTAATATAATTCCAAAACTGCCCCCTCCACCTCCTCTGATGGCCCAAAACAGGTCTTCTCCCATGGATTTCCTATCAAGAATTCTGCCATTTGCATCAACTATTCGAGCATCCAACACATTGTCAGCTCCAAGCCCATATTTCCTCATCATAGGACCATATGCGCCGCCAGTTATGTGGCCACCTACGCCCAAGCTGGTGCAGAGGCCTGCAGGGAAACCATGAACCTTGCTCTTCTGTGATATCCTATAATAAAGCTCACCAATGGTTGCACCGGCCTGGGCCCACGCCGTGTTTTCGGGTATGTTGACGTTGACGGCACGGAGTTTTCGTAGATCAATCAGAATGAATGGTGGAGGGGATTGAAGTTCAGAAGTGTAGGAGATGCCCTCATAATCATGGCCACCGCTCCTCAGCCTTAGCTGGACACCAAGCAGTTTTGCGCAGACAACGGCTGCTTGGACATGGGATTCGGTTAAGGGTGTGAAGATGAGCAGAGGCTTTGGCATGGAAGGCAGCAAGCATCTCAAGTTCTGTGCAGTAGATTGCAAAATAGTGGTGTACAAAGTGGTTTGAGAAGCGAAGAAAGAGGTGGAATTTAATAGGATGAAGCTATCAGAGTGTTTTGCCACACATTTGGGAAATGAATCTTGAACTTGAGTGGAAAAGGCTGCAGTTGAAGCTGAAAATAGGACCAGAAATGAAGTGAGAATTAGAGGGATGTGAAGATCCATTTCTCTATTCTGCTTTGTTACAACAATGTTGAGGAAGTGGTCCTTATTTATGGAGTGGCTGAAACCTGAAATGTGCTTCCTTGACTAAGTCAACTGCGTCGGGGGGGGGGGGGGGGGGGGAGGGGGGGCGATATGATTCAAATACCTATTGTGCTAGCATTAATTTCTTCTAGAGCATGGGCTTAGTTTGACTTGATATGCATTTATGACATCTTTTCTAACCCATATAAGACTTCATTGTGACGAGTGCTTATGTCATCGTATTATCCTATTAAACTTTAATTATTAGATTCTCTGTTTTTATTACATCTAATAACTTGCTATCTCAACAATAGCTTATTTGATTTAAAAAAGGCAAGCATTAAAAATTTGATTTCCTCCCGTTCGCTCCACCATCTTGTGAGCGACACCCATGGGACTATGGCTCTCTCTTTATATTCAAATATGACGCTGCGTTCTTGTAGAGCATGAAATATAATATATTTTATTATAGTAAAAAATTATAGTAAAATTGTATTTATTATTATTATATAAATTTAATATTATTATATTTTTATTTTTATGAAAAATATATATATTTTTTAGCTTAAATCCATTACAAATTTTGATATATTATTTATTCGAATCCATCATATATATCAAAATTTAAGAAATACTATTCAATACATAAAAACTATATTTCATATTTTAAATATAATTATTTATTTCAATATATATAATATTTATTTTAAATTAAAGATCACAAAAATAAATTGATTTGATATATCATATGTTAAAAATAGATTTAAAATAAAAAAAGTTATTTTAATATTTTTAATTCTATTGAAAAATACAAAGAGAAATGAAAAGAAAAAGGGAGAGTTTGTACAAAAGACCAATATCAATTATTTGTGAAGACACGTTCGTGTTAAGAGGAAAGAAATATTCTTACCATTCTTCTTTCATATTATAGAAGGATTTAAATTTCAGATAAAAGAGAGAAAAAATATTCATGGTGGAAAAAGAAAAGGTATCTCTATATTTTTTTATGTTTCTAAATATGAGCTGAACATTCCTATATAGATCTCGCATCGTTCTCCGTATAGATAATGCCTCCAAATTTTAAGTGCAAATACCACTGCATCAAGCTCTAAATCATGAGTAGGGTAATTCTTTTCATCTTCTTTCAGTTGTCTAGATGCATATGCTATTACCTTTCCATTCTACATTAATACAACCCAAACCATTCTTCGAAGCATCACTGTAAACCACAAAACCTTCATTACCTGTTGGAATTGCAAGGATGGGTAATGATGTGAACCTTCTCTTTAGCTCTTGAAAACTTTGTTCACAGGCTTCTGTCCATCGGAATGTTACATTCTTCCTAGTCAATTGTGTTAGTGGAGATGCAATTTTTTAAAATCCTTCTACAAATCTGCGATAATACCCGGCTAGACCCAGAAAGCTACGTATCTCGGAAGGAGTAGTAGGATGTGGCCAATTGTTGATTGCTTCAACTTTACTTTGGTCAACTGAAATTCCTTCTCCTAACACAACATGTCGCGCTTCTTGAACTTAGCATACAACTGTTTCTCTTTCAAGATTTCCAACACTTTTCTCAAGTGGGTAGCATGCTCTTCTTTTGTCTTCGAATAGATCAAGATATCATCAATAAACATATTAACAAACTTATCCAGGAGATCTTTAAATATCCGATTCATTAGATCCATAAAGGCAGCTAGGGCATTTGTTAAACCAAATGGCATTACTAGAAACTCATAATGTCCATACCTGGTACTGAATGTTGTCTTTGGAATGTCTCCCTCTTTAATTTTCGGCTGATGATAACCTGATCGTAAATCAATCTTCGAAAACATTGTTGCACCCTGAAGCTGGTCAAGTAAGTCATCAATTCTAGGCAAAGGATACTTATTCTTAATTGTAACTTTGTTTAGTTCTCTGTAATCTATACACATTGTCATACTGCCATCCTTCTTTCGAACAAACAAAATTGGTGCACCCCAAGGTGCAAAGTTGGGTCTGATAAAACCTTTGTCTAGTAAATCCTGCAGCTGTATCTTCAATTCTTTCAATTCAGTTGGTGCCATTCGATAAAGGGACTTTGATATTGGGGCGGTCTCTGGGTGTTTATCCATTACAAATTCTATTTCTCGATCAGGTGGTAAGCCTAGAAGATCATCTGAAAATACTTCAGGATATTCTTTAATTATCGGCACTTCATCCATAGATAGACAATGTTGTTCTTCACTAGTCACAACACTCATCAAATAGCCCTCACAACCACTTTCTAACAACCGTTGTGCCCTAACTGCATATATTACTGGGAATATGAAGTTCTTCTTTACTCCAACAAAGATAAAAGGTTCCTCCCCAGGTGGCTGAAATATAATTATCTTTTTCTGACAATCTATGGATGCATAATATTTTGATAGCCAGTTCATCCCCAAAATTACATCATAATCATTCATATCAAGTACAATCAAATTAGTATAAAGTTCTCTACCATCAATGGGGATAACACATGCTCGTAATATTTAATTTGTTTGTTTCGACTCTCCAGAGGGAATCACTACATTGTAACCATTCTCTGCTATATCTGGTTCCCTACCTAGCCTTCTCACATACTCAGTGGATGCAAATGAATGTGTAGCTCCATAATCAAATAATATGAATGTTGAAGTACCAAAGATAGAAAATTTACCTGTTACTATAGATGAGTTTGCCTCAGCATCTTCTATGGTCATGGTGAAGACTCTAGATGGTACTCTTCCTTATGTCATGGGGCTCAGATTGTTTGGGCACGTAGTAGAGATATGTCCTGGTTGTCCACACGAATAGCAAGTTCTAGTACCCACAAGACAGACACCACCATGTTGTTTCCCATATTTAGAGAAAAGGGGTAATGGTCCTGATGATTTACCCTGAATAGTTCTCAGTTGCTTGCTTGAATCTCCTTGTTCCTGCGCCTATCCCTGTCTAAGTTGGAAACTATGTCTTGGGCCCTGAAATTTTTGTGGCCTCTTCCTTTCGTTTTGTGCCCATTGATGTCCCTGTTTTTGTGTGAACTGACGTTGAATCTCCTGTGCATGACGTATCCTCTGTTCAGCTTGCTCTACTACCAAGGCCCTCTCAGCAACCTATGAGTAAGTAAATTCCTGCATACCAGCCATACAAACATCCCTATAAAGTTTTGGTCTCAGCCCCTCGACAAATCTTTTCACTTTCAGTGCATCCGTTCTAACCATGTGCTCAGCAAACATTGACAACTGCTCAAAATTTGGAGATGTAGTCTGTAACTGTCATAGGCCCTTGTCTCAACTGTATAAACTTGTTCATTCTCATCGCACGAACTGGAGCAGTAAAATATTTGATTCTAAAAAGTTCTTTAAACCTGTTCCAAGTCATAGTGGCTACATTCTCGATGGCCTTCATTGTGTCCCACCAGTATCCTATACTCCCCCGTAACTTAAAAGATGCACACAATACCTTTTTGCTCATCTGGTACTCTGCTGTACAGAAACATGTTTTCTATGGTTCTCAGTCAATCCTCTGCAGCTGTGGGATCCACTGCATTTTCAAATGTTGGCAGGTTGAGCTTTCTGAACCTTTCCCCAATCAACTCCATTTGTTCTACTCGAGGCTGTGGCTGGTTCATCTCATTCCTTTGTTGTCCACCAACATTTCTTTGTTCGATTAGCTGCTGAATTTGTTGTGACTATCGTTTCACTAATCATGTCAATCTTTTTGATAAGTGCATCACGATCAGTGCCTGCAGCTTGTGCATTTTGTTCTGGAGCTCTGTTTTCCCCGTACATTCTCCTCTGGTTCATACCATTGTATCACTAACTGTTCTCAGTCCTAGATCACAGGCCAATATAACTTGTGAAATATATAATGCAAAACAAAGATAAATAAAACTTACCGGCATGGTTATGCTCCACAAGTTTGAGCTCGTGTACATGGACAGTCTACAGGACATAAATCGGGCTCTGATACCACTCTGAGACACCCCCACACTTATAACCCACAACATAGGTTACATTTAACCTATTATGAGCGAGAGAGAGAGAGAGAGAGAGAGAGAGAGAGAGAGAGAAAGAAAGAGGGAGAGGAATTTGGTGAACACAAGCCTTCATTTCCGGAAAAATTTCTAGCTTAACTACATTGAAGTACATGTAGGGAGTCTCAGATACTTATTATTGGAAAAGAGGTAAGTAGAAATCCATTTTCACCTACAATGCATATACATAGTACTTGTTTGTATTATTTTATGGAATATTTGTGACTTGTGCCTCTTGATATTGATAGATGTGAATTTCGTGGTGTGAATGATTGATTTGGTATTGTATAAATAAAATATTCACAAGCATGGGCATGTGCATGGATAAGTTGTACATAGCCTGCCTTCATGCACTATATGATAAAAGAAACGAAAATGTAATGTTGACCACTGCTAGTGTACCGAGGCCGGTAGCATGTAAGACATGGATAGGCTTGATCGTCAGGACAGTAACATGTGAGACATGTATAGGCTTTATGATATATTGAGTCGTTGGCATGTGAGACATTGATAGGCTCGATTTGTTGGGCCGGTGGCATGTAAGAGATGGATAGACTCTATGATTATGATTATTTATTGAGCTAGCTCTTTCCGGTGCACAGTAGGTAGGTCACGGGCCCTATAAAAATAAAATATTCCAAAACATTGGCTAGGGTTTCAGTAGTATGCATTTCACATCTCTTTAAAGTTTCTGCAAGTATTTAATTTATCGTACAAGCATGATTTCTGCTTACTGGGTTGTAGCTCACCTAGTTTGTGCATTGTAAGTGAGCGTGATGATGATGTGTAAGCTTACAGCTTACCAGGCATGTTGTTTGTGCTTCAACAAGCTTTTGGGATCGATGTACATGGATGACGACCTTTGGGGCTAAACCTTGGGGCTTACTATGCTTTTGGGTTCTATTTTTGTTGTGCTGTTTGGGCTTGAATATTATTACTTGATTTTTGGGCATGTAAATATTGGTGTGGTTGTGGTGAATACTTTTGCATCTATTGTGGATTTTGCTTGGGTGTGGAGATAAATTATACCTCTTAAATATCTTACAGGTGAATTTAAAAAAAATGAAAAAAAAAATGTACAGGTTTAACCAGGTTAAATGTAACCTATGTTGTGGGTTATAAGTGTGGGTGTGTCACACTTTCTCTTAGCTGAGCTATGGAAATTAGAATGTATTTAAAGGAAGGCAGTTATAGAACATTGATGAGGGTGATATGTTCTGTCAAGAAACATTTTCATTTTATGTAACTGATTTTTTTTATTCCATCTGGGAGGTGTACAGAAAGTGGTTGTAGTATTGGTTGGATGTTTGTTATGATTGCCTAATTAATACACATGTGTCTACTAGCTCCACTATCTAATATCCACGAACTTCAAATATCACACTCAAATCTAAACAAAGCAAAATGGATTTGGTTTTTGTACCTCCAAACTCAGCAAGATGAGCAAAACTCATGTAAGTATATGAGTTAGTTTAACCTTTGTTATAATTCTGTGTTTGAAAATACTTAGTCATTTCCTGAAATTAGTGGAGGAGATTGACCATATCACCAAAATGCTTCTCTTTCTCAATTGAGTCATCCATCTATTTAATAGGCTGCCTAGATCCTGTGTCCACCATATTGTCCATCTGCCTTCCCCTTTATTGCTTGAATTTTGTGTACCACTCAGAGTATCTATGTAGCTTAAAGAAATCATGCATTGCATGTCCATTACCATTACAATGTTCACAAACCAGCTTTATTTTCTCCTCTTTAGTGAGTTTTCTAACATTACTTCTTTCTTCTGCTGAACTCTAGCTAGTATTAGTAAATGGTCCTTTTCCATTGTGCCCCCTGCCTGCACCTGTATTGCTCGATTTGGTAACCATGGCTGCTGACTCGTAAGATTCTGGAAACATTGTTTGAGTTTGTCTTTGCCTCTCCATCATTAATACCATCAAATATGTCTTGTTCATCTTAGGCAGTGGTTCCATCATTAGTATATGGCTACGAGCTTGGTTATAGATGTCATTCAACCCCATAAAAAATTGCATGAGTTTATTTTCTACATCCATTTCAATCAGCTCCTTGCTCGCACCATAAGAGCAAATAGGAAATGCCCTCAAATAGGCTTATTCATCCTATAATTTTGAGAGCTTGATAAAATAGACTACAATTGATGCATTACATTGACTGATTTTTGCCATCTCCTTAAGTAAATGAAATTGCAAAAGACCATTGGACTCTGATAGGGTTAAGAGAATGCCTAAACCTCTTGTTACCAAAGTGTATGTTAGGTGCCAGCCTGACAGTAATAGGAATAACTAACTGAATTCTGTTAGTTAAAGAGTTCTATAAATAAGAGCTCTATCTGATTGTAAACCAGTTTTTGGCATATTGGGATTTGGGACTAACTGAATTGGGATTCAGTTAGAGTTGGTTACAGAAGTTCAACTGAATTGGAATTCAGTTGAACCTTTTCTAGTTGTAATTCTCTATTCTGAGTTCTTCTTCTATAAGCAATACAGATTCACAATGATTTACTCTCTGTTCTTGGTGTTTGGCTCTGTTTTCTTCTATTTTTTCTTGATCCCTGATTTGCCAGTGTTATTACTAGTATTAGAGCACTGATCTGGTGTCCTGAGATCCGCGATTCCAGATGCTGTATATGAAGACCAGGAGTATGGCACAAAACTCTGAAGATTGGGAGCAAGAGCGTGAGGAGATAAGGATTCGATTGGAGCTTGCTGAAGCTTTGGCAAAGAAACACGAGGAACAAATCGCAGAGATTATCGCGCGATTTAGCCAAAATTAAAATTACAATCGCAAGGGAGGTCCAATTCTTGAATGAATCAGCAGCAATGGTGGTCGTATTGAGGATACAAATCAAAGGGAGAAGTGGCGCAAGCTGGAGATTTTGATTTTTGCTGGAGAAGATACGTTTGGCTGGATGCATCGATTGGAGAGATATTTTTTGTTGAAAGATGTCACTGAAGAGGAAAAGATGCAAGCGACAGTGATGGCTTTAGAGGGAGAAGCTTTGAGTTGGTATCAATGGCGGGAGATGTGCAATCCAAATCCAAATTAGGAGAGGTTCAAACTTGCTATTGTGAGGAGATTTCAACCTTCCATGATTCAAAATCCGTTTGAACAATTGCTATCTCTCAAGAAAACAGGCACTATGGAGGAATTTGTGGAAGATTTTGAGAAGTATGTGGGAGCATTGACGACTATTGATCAAGAATTCGTTACAGGAATTTTTCTAAATGGCCTTAAGAAAGAGTTTCAGGTAGAGGTAAAATTGTATGATTTACATTCCTTATCAGAAACCATTCAAAAAGCTTTATTGATAGAACAAAAGAATGCATTGCTTAATAAGAGGAATAGTTATGGCTATGCTAGAACTTCTAGTTATTCTAGAAGCAGGCCCTACACTAAAATTGTTACTCTGGAGTCTAAATTGGGAAATGATAAGAAGAATGAAGTTTCTGCTGTGAGTAGTACAGGGAGTGGTACAGGGAAAAACAAAATTGTAGAAAGTGGGAGGAATAGAAGCAGGGAATTTAAGCATTTAACTGGGGCAGAAATAAGGGAGAAAAGAGAAAAGGGACTATGTTTTAGATGTGATGAGCCATTTACTAGAGAACACAGGTGCAAAAATAGGCAATTAGAAATGATAATTCTAGAAGCAGAAGAAGAAGAAGAAGAAGAAGAGGTAGAGGAAGAGGAACAAGAAGACAGTTTGCAAACTTTTAAATCCTTGCAATTATCATTATGCCCTATGTTTGGATTTACCACTTCAAAATCCTGGAAAGTGGAGGGTTTATTACAGGGCCATTATATTATGATATTGTTGGATTGTGGGGCTTTCCACAATTTTATAGCTACAGAATTGGTGGATAACCTGAGCTTGAGAGTTCAAGATACTCCTTCTTACCTTGTGGAGGTGGGAGATGGCCATAAAGTGAGGTGCAAAGGAAAGTATCCCAAATTAAAGTTCCAATTGCAGTAGCTAGAAATTGAACAAGATTTCTATTTGTTCACTTTGAAAGGGGTGGATATTGTTTTGGGGTTGGATTGGTTAGCTGGGTTGGGGGAAATCAAGGCTGATTTTGGCAAGCTGGAACTTACTGTCAAACTGGGAGGCAAATTGATGAAGATCTCTGGAAATTCTGCATTGACAAGAACTGCACTTCCTTTAGGGGCTTTGATGCAGATTCTGAAGGAGGAAGGAGAAGGATTAATGATTCATTGTGAATCTTCTACTAAGGCTGCCACTGAAAAAGGAGAAATTTCTGCAGTTGTTCTGGATTTGTTAGCAGAATTTGAGGATGTTTTTGCTGATCCTCAAGGGTTACCTCCAATGAGAAGACATTATCATGCCATCCAATCAACATAAGGTACTTCTATTCCCAATCTAAGGCCTTATAAGTATCATCATTATCAGAAAAATGAGATAGAAAGGATGGTTAGGGAAATGATGGAATTAGGGGTTATAAGGCCTAGCATAAGTCCTTACTCTAGCCCTATTATCTTAGTCAAAAAGAGAGATGGGGGCTGGAGATTTTGTGTAGATTATCGAGCTTTAAACAAGATAACCATACCTAATAAATTTCCAATTCAAATAATAGAGGATCTTTTGGATGAAATTGGTGAAGCTACTATCTTCACTAAATTGGATTTGAAGGCTTGATATCACCAAATCAGAATGAAAGATTCAAATATTGAGAAAACAGCCTTTAGGACACATGAGGGGCACTATGAGTTTGTGCTCATGACTTTTGGTCTTACCAATGCTCCATCAACTTTTCAAGCCCTTATGAATGATGTATTGAGGTCATTCCTTAAGCAATTTGCTTTGGTATTTTCTGATGACATTCTAATCTATAGCAAGGATGAGTTGGGCATGTGGATCATTTGAGGCAAGTGTTAGAAGCTTTAAGGACTCATTCTTTAACTGCCAACAGAAAGAAATGTAGTTTTGCTAAGCCCAGTTTAGAGTATCTTGGCCACATCATTTCTGGGTCTGGGGTGGCAGCAGATAAATCCAAAGTGGCAGCAATGAGTTCCTGGCCAGTTCCTAAAGATTTGAAGAGTTTGAGAGGGTTTTTAGGACTGACAGGCTATTATAGAAGATTTGTCCAAGGCTATGGTAAAATAGCAAAGCATTAGACTGGATTACTAAAAAAGAATAGCTTTGTATGGACACCAGGAGCTACTCTAACTTTTGAAACTTTAAAATCTGCCATGGTCAATTTACCTTTATTAGCAGTTCCTGATTTTTCAAAAACCTTTGTTTTGGAGACATATGCCTCTAGTAAAGGAGTAGGGGTTGTTCTTATGCAAGAGGGCAAGCCTTTGGCTTTTCGGAGCAAAGGACTCTCCCCTCGAGCACATATGAAGTCAGTCTATGAAAGGGAGTTGATGGCAAGTATGCAAGCTGTACAGAAATGGAAATACTATCTTATGGGGAGACACTTTGTTATTAAGACTGATCAAAGGAGTTTGAAATTCCTCACAGACCAGAGGCTCTTTACTGAGGAGCAGTTTTAGTGGGTTGTGAAACTCATTGGATTAGATTTTGAGATCCAATTCAAGCTAGGCAAGGAAAATTAAGTCGCCGATGCTTTCTCCGGAAAGGCTATGTATGCTGCTATTTCTGTAATACAATGAGCTGATTCAGAGGATTGGTTTCAAGAGGTGCAGCAGGAACCAAAATGGTAGAAGGTTATTCAGGATCTGGCTGGGGATCCTAATTCTCACCCTGGATTCTAGTTTCAAGCTGGGAGGTTATTGTATAAAGGAAGATTAGTGTTGTCAAAATCTTCAAATAGAATTCCTCTTATTCTGGCTGAATGCCATGATAGTGTTGTTGGGGGCCACTCAGGTTTCTTCAAAACTTTCAAAAGGGTATCTAGTTTCTTTTATTGGGTGGGCATGAGGAATTATGTGAAACAATTTGTGGAGGCTTGTGATGTTTGCCAGAGATACAAGCATTCAACCTTAGCTCCTGGAGGTCTTTTACAGCCACTGCCGATACCAACTCAAGTGTGGCAAGATATCTCCATGGATTTCATTTCAGGTTTACCAAAATCCAGGGGAAAGGACACTATCTTTGTGGTAGTAGACAGGTTAGCAAAATATGCTCATTTGTACGCTCTAAGTCATCCTTTTTCTGCTAAGGATGTGGCTGCTGTGATTGTCAGAGAAGTGGTCAAACTCCATGGTTTTCCTGCTTCTATAGTTTCAGATAGAGATCAGATTTTTCTCAGTTAGTTTTGGCAGGAATTGTTCAGATTAGTAGGAACATAGTTGAAGTATAGCACTGCCTACCACCCTCAAACTGATGGATAAACAGAAGTGGTTAATAGGAGTTTGGAAACTTATCTCCGATGTTTTGTGGGTCGAAAGCCAAAACAGCGAGTTGGTTGGTTATCTTGGGCAGAATTTTGGTTCAATACTACTTTCAATATTTCTGCTGGCATAACACCATTCAAGGCTTTATATGGAAGAGATCCTCCTACTTTGATTAAAGGGTACACTTTTACTTCCAAGATTGACGTAGAATCTTTTAAAGGCCCAGAATCTTATGAAAGCACAAGCTAATAAACACAGAAGACAGATTGATTTTGAAGTAGGTGATTGGGTATTTTTGAAGCTTCAGTCTTACAAGATGAGATCTTTGGCTAGAAGACCAGTAGTAAAGCTATCTCCTAAATTTTACGGGCCTTATAAGATTCTGGAGAGAATTGGTCCTATAGCATACAAGTTGGAGCTCCCTGCTCATGCTAAAATTCACCCTGTATTTCATGTATCTTTGCTGAAAAAGTCACTCAAGCCTCCTCAACACCCTCTACCTCTGCCTCCTTTACTTTATGAGGAAATGGAACTACAGGTTCAGCCGGCTGAAATTCTTCAATGGAGAGAGGATGCTTGGGGAAATTTGGAAGTTTTGGTTCAATTGGACCAATTACCATCTTGAGAGAACTCTTGGGAGTCAGCTACTCAGATTTTAGAGGTTTTTCCTCAATTTCCTCTTGAGGACAAGGTGGTTCTTTTTTTTTGGGGGGGGGGGGGAGTATTGATAGGGTTAAGAGAATGCCTAAACCTCTTGTTACCAAAGTGTATGTTAGGCGCCAGCCTGGCAGTAACAGGAATAACTAACTGAATTCTGTTAGTTAAAGAGTTCTATAAATAAGAGCTCTATCTGATTGTAAACCAGTTTTTGGCATATTGGGATTTGAGACTAATTGAATTGGGATTCAGTTAGAGTTGGTTACAGAAGTTCAACTGAATTAGAATTCAGTTGAACCTTTTCCGGTTGTAATTCTGAGTTCTTCTTCTATAAGCAATAAAGATTCACAGTGATTTACTCTCTGTTCTTGGTGTTTGGCTTTGTTTTCTTCTATTTTTTCTTGATCCCTGATTTGCCAGTGTTATCAGACTCTCCAAACCTTTCTTCTAACACAGGCACAGATCTTTAGTAGTTTCAGCAAATATAAAAACATCTAACATATCTTTAGAGATTGTATTTAGTATCCAACTAACGACCACGACATTCGTTTCCATTGTTCATATTCATAAGAAGTAGTTGCAGGCATCTCTACTTTTCCATTAATATAACCAGTTCTGCACTTCGCATTTAACGCTATTAACATCGATTTCTTCTAAGTAAGATAATTATTATCAATCAAAGGATTCGTGACCAACATTGCTCCAGGGTGATACAAACCATGCAGATGGATTGGATTATCCTCTTGATTGCCGGCAACCACTGCTCCAGTAGTCGTACTCAGTGCTGGCCAATTTTGGTTCCATGCATTATTTGACTTCCCAGCCATGATCGAGAGAAATTAGGCTCTTATGCCATGTTAAATTTCAAATAAAAGAGAGAAAAATTATTCATGGTGGAGAGAAAAAAGGTATCTCTCTTTTTTCTATGTTTCTAAATATGAGCTGAACATTCCTATATAAATAGCCTTGCTTTGTTCTAATGCTTTTTACACGTGAACTATCAAAACATCACCGTATTATCTAACAAACCAATAGAATTTGAAGAATCGAGAACCTCAAGGTTTGAGTGCATGTTCTCCACCTCATGTAGACATACTATGCTCCTGTGTTATTTATGCACGATTCTAACAACACACATTATTTTCAAAGAATTTGATAATTTTATTCGGATACCAAAAATATATTTTCGACACCACCTAAAAACATAAAAATAAAATTTAAATAAATTGATAAAACAACCAACAATTTCAATTTTTATGTAGAATAGTACATAAAAATTGTAATATAACTAAAATATTTTTAAATTGATAAATTTGAACAACCTAACATTATATTAATTAAAAGATATGAAATATAACGCCAGTTAATAATACATGAAGAAATTTGTGGGCCAACATATCAGAATTTAAAAATATTTTTAATATTACATCAAATTAAAACCAATCAAATTGCAGGATCAATTCAAATTTGAAAATCATATATATATATATATATATATATATATATTACTTATGAATATAAGTTCACTCATTATCTTTGAGATTGATGAAAAAAAGAAACCTTTATTAGAGAGAATTTAATCGGCGCTGAATATATAAAATCTGTCAAAAAATTAAAATACTTTATAGTTAATAATTTTGAACTGCCTAAAATTATATTAAAATTAAAAAGTAATCACGAATTAATAATTAATGAAGAAGTTTGTGGGGGAGACATAGCATAATTCCTAACCAATTTAATATTTGTATCAAATAAAAGCAAAAGCATTATAAAAGTTTAATGTAATATTATTTATAATTTTGAAAATTAAATTCCAAAATATGTCATTCCTTACAAAATAATTACTATTTACGAACTACTATATTATTCTAACCCTACATGAGTGATTCAATTTTCAATTTTTTTATTATTTTTAATATTAAATAAATTAATATTACATTTTAAATTTAAACATAAAAAATTCACAATCCATCTTAAAAGTCCACAGCCCAAAAAATCTGCATCCCAACAAATCTTTATATTTTATTGACCTCCTATAATAAGTAAATTGTGTTGGGGTGTGTTTGACATAATTATGGTAGCAATCAGTGTGAACTTATTGGAATTAACTGATTGCACATTAGTGGTAGGAAAATTTCAAGACCATGTGCCATTATTTTATGATTTTTTCCAATAAATCAGGCGATTGTGCCATTTTTCAAAGATCAGATCCCAAAATGGCACCCTCCCATTGGTCGTGAATTTGAAAGTGCAGATATATTTTTACTAGTATAAGATTAATTTGGGTGAGCTTAAAAATATAATTGTGTGGGTTTGGAGAGATCCAAAATGGATAATATCGTATTCAAGAGTTCAACTGTGGTATTAGGATCCGATTTCAAATTGAATTAGATGGTGGAAATTCTACCTTTAGTAAAAGTATCGAGCCGGTCCAAAACATTGAAAATTTCAATTAAAACATGAGAATGTTCATCGTTTATAAATGCAAACATATCTCAATCAATATAAGACATTTCAATCCCAATATGAAGAAATGTGATATTGCATATTTCGGTTTGTTGATAAATTTGTCTTTCAAGATTTTCTGCAACACCTTTGATGGATATATAAATCAAAGACATATCGATGTAGGCGCATAAAAATATTGACAAACAATCTTTAAAAAGTCCATACTTAAAAATCTATTGAAGAATGGACCATTAACTTGTTTCCACAACGAGCCAATTTTTGAATTATTTCAAACATATAGAAAATATTTACTTATGTCAGATCCATTTTTTTTTAAATCCAACTTTAATAGTCTTAACATCCAATGACCTTAAAGAGAATAATACATTTGAAAAAAAAAATAACATAATAAGACCTTTGTACGAAATACAATTTTATTTTCAGATATCTATATTTTTATAATAGCAGGATAGTTGGGAATGACATTTTATCATATTTTTATTTTTAGAAAATATATTATCCAATCATATATTAATTGTGGTATATTTTAATATTAAAATATTTTTATATTATAAGATATTTTTATTAAAAATATATATTATATATATATATTTTTTTATTTTAAAAATTATATTATTATTATTATTATTATAATATTATATTATCATATTATAAATGGTGCAAGTCATCGAAAAAATAGTAGTTTGAATAAAAAGAAAAGGAGTTGGGATATACATGCTATTTCTCTTCAAGGTATTGGATGTTAAGAATATCATATTATTTTTAAATAATAATTTTTAAAAATATATATATAAGATATCTAAAATTTAGAAATGGGGACAATCAGCAACGGAAATCCCAAAATTGGCTCACCTACCACGCAAAGACTAATGATTTACTCAACTACACAAATAAATAAACTACAATAGAATCGCATCTCCACGAAAATTGAAATTGTTTGGCAACAAGAAGTAGCAGTTTCCTAGAACAAGATTTTGACAAAATTCAAGATAAGTATTCCTGTATAACAATTTTTTTTTGTTTTTTCCTTTTTTACATAAGAAAATGTGATCACATTATTATTATTACTATTATTATTATTATTATTATTATTATTATTATTATTATTATTATTATTATTATTTCGTAGTCCATTTGTTTTTTTTTTAATCATTAAAAATTTCATAGTTAATAATTTATTAGATCAATGATGAAAAATGCATAGATATATATAGATGTAAATTTTCACAAAATTAATTTTTTTAGGAAGATTTTTGTACCATCCCAATTTCACATTTACTACTTAATATTTATAATCATGCATATTATAAATACTTTATCATAGAATCATGCATGTTTCATTATAGAATAGTTAAATCGAACCACAACACATAAAAAGGCAAAAAAAAAGAAACACCGTTTTTATGCTCTCAATTAACTAAAGAAGATAGAATAAAGATTAAATTAATAATAACTCGAAATAGAGTTAGGGTTAACGAGGAGAGTGCACCTAAAGAATAGTTGGGGCAATATCCCAACATATACAAAATAAAATATTGGAGATATGGAATGATGTTAAGTCCCATATTTGAGTGCAATTTTAATAGTACTTTATCTTTTGGAATAGTTGTAAGCACATATTTTGAAATAACTTTTTAGATTTTATCCTATTTTATAAGACCGTCTGCAACCTAAATTTCTCCAGTTAGAATATTAAATATTTTATAAACAAAGTTGAAATAATTAAATAAATGCTAGAAATTAAAATAAATATTTATATGAATATATTTTTTTTAAATTACAAACATATTTTGGAAAAAAATTAAATTTTGAAAAAAATGTGAATAATTTCTGAATATTATAGCTAAACTATTAAAATTACTAATAAACTAGAAAAATTATAAAATGCTTTCTTAAAATTACATACATACGTATATATATTGTTTATTTTTCTATGGATTTAAGTTCTTACATTTTTTTTAGTTTCTGTAATATTAATATTTTCTTCTATTTTATGAATTTTTAGACTTTATATTTTTCTGTCTCATGTTTTTTTTATTTCTCTTTTGTTAATTATTATAGATTTTATTTTTCTATTTTGCATTTTAATTTAATATTTAATTTTACAAAACCTTATTGTTACTTCTCATTTTCATTTTTTAAATAATGAATTTATTTTATTTTTGATAATTAATAGTAATTTTTGAGATTATTTTATTTAATTTTGAATATTTATTTAATAATTTTAAGATTTGTAATGACTTTTCTATTTCTTTTCACCGAAAAAGTAGGCGAGAAAATACTTTATATTGCAACAGGTTAATTTTGTACGCAATGGAATGCAATTAGAAAATACTTTTCTTTATGTACCACCTTGAAAAACGTGTATAAAAACTATTACAAATTGTAATCAATCCATTCACAAGAATGATACTTAAAAATAAATAAATAATACATATAAAATTATAAAACTAAAAACTATTTACAAAAGAGATGCAAACTAAAATAAATTTAATTATAAAAACAAAAGAAATATTATAGAAACATTGCTATTGTAAAAAAATCATTACGATAGTTAGACTATAGGCTTGTAACTCTTAATCTTTTTAAAAACACAAAATGATAATTAAAATTGTACAAAATAATTTATGTATAAAGAAGATGAAAGAAGTTCTTGATAGCTTAAGTTTTGGAAAATTTGTGCGGGGAAACCTATTTTGTAATGACTTGACCACCCAATTGGCGTAGTCAAAAGTGTGATGATTAGAGTAGAAATACTTAATGACTCATTGCACCACTAAAATTGAATGGAAAATATGTATCTAGTGCTACACAAATATTAGCAACAATGACTTGCTCAACTCTTGTTTTTTTTTTTTTTTTTTCTTAACTTAATTAAAGGGATTTAAACTTTGCCGATTCTACTAATTGTGCAAAACTGACACGCTGAACCTAATTAAAATTCGGAATTTTAATGACTTGAATGTTCTATTAAGTAAAAAATATGACATCAAACTCTACCAAAATTGAGCTTCGGGATAAATGAATATTGTCAATTTCACATTGTTGTATGCGGTGTACATGAAGTTTTCCAACGAGAACGTTGAATTTTACCTAAAAAATGACCAAATTTGAGCAATAGAAAAAATAAAGAATAAAAAAATAAAAGCAAAAAGACATAGGTTCATATCTTGAAATAAAAAAAACCCAAAAAATAAATAGAAAGAATTATTGATAGAAAAAAGAGGAGTTATATTGGATCCCGCACATTTTTCGTCTTGAAAATTTTGTTGAGAAAGTAATGCACAAGAGGAAGTTAGTGAAATTGGTGATGCAGATAGAAGCAAAACTAGAATCGAATGGAGAAAGATTAATTTCTTATTTCGACATAAAAAAGCACCGACTTAAAAACTTGAAGAAAGGTAAACGTTGAAAAGTAGGGAGTTTTGAGATCAAATAATTGAAATTTTTGAAACCCTATAATTTTGGAGATTGCAAAAGGAAAGCATTAGTCTTGGAAAGCAACCAAAGTGTATCGGAGAGGCTAAAAATATTTGTACATTCAACTTCAATACATTAACAACTCTGATATATTAATGCTACAAAAAAACTAGGGTTGATGGTGCATCATATAGCGGCATCAAATATTGGTGGGCTGATATAGATGCCTTTTTTTTTTTTTTTTTTTTTCAAACCAAATTTAAAAACACCTTAAAAAATAATTTCATATATTTTATTACTTTATTAGCAATTATTTTAATATAACTATTATATCACTTGAACTAAGAGTTTTCTTGTACGAGTAACATAACATTTTAATTTCAATAAACTGACTCTTTTGATTCTATTATGAAAATTATTTTAAGAAATTATACACTTTTAAATAAAAATACTCTAATATAATATATAAAATAATATTCAATCACATCCACTACAACATATTTGATACATAACATATAATTGTAATACATTTTATATATATTACTTTATGTAGCATATTTTAGTAACACATTTATAGTTTCAATATTTATGTAATTGTTTTTGTACCAATGTATCATATGTAACACTTTTTAATCATTAATAATATTTAAGTAGCACTTTAGTAACACTTAATCAATATATAACACTTACATATAACACATTTAAATGATAGTTCACTTTAAAATACGCAACACTTTTTAGGTAACAATTTTAAATATGTAACACTTTATATTAACACTTTTGAATAAGTAATTTTTTTTAGACAACAAAATTTGTGATTATTCACATATTAATTAATAAAAGTAGTTCTTTGTATGGGAAACTTATGAGAATATTTTTTTAAAGTAAAACTAATGTATATTTTGGCATACTTATTTGTTTATTTATATATTATTTTTTAATTATATATATTGAAGATTGTACGATATAAAAAAAGATTGTTAAATATCATAAACAGTATATTAAAGATTATTTGTTAAAGATCATATACATATATAAAATCTGAAGAAATTATTTAATTATATATTTTAAAGATTATGTGAATAATTGTATTCATATTCAAAAAATTTATAATGAGTTTGTACACATAAATATATACATATTTATAAATTAAGAATTACCTACAATGTGTTTTGGATGACATGGTTTGGTTGTTAATTTGTATAATCCCAATATTGGAAGGTCCTTGGTTAGATTTTATAAGTGTTACTGTAACGCCCGACATTTTAAAGTGACATTTTATTTGTTGAATTAATTCATTTTCGTGCATAACATTATTTGTTTGAGCTAAGTCGCGTAACTTAAAGTCCGATTCACAATTATTTAATAATGGTCAGTATTGTCATTAATAATAGACCAAAATTAATAATAATAATAGTAATAATAATAATAATAATAATAATAATAATAATAATAATAGTAATAATAATAATAATAATAATAATAATAACAACAACATATTATAAACACATAAATATAGGCATCTTATAATTAGTGGATAGGCCCAAATTGAAATTAAACCTTAGTCTAAACATCACATAAGGAACAAAAAATAATATGCCTTCATATTTCTTGATTTTGGGCATCTTTTATTCTGCCAATACCAACTAAGAAACCAAATTAAAACCAAGATAACATATATATATATATATATATACATATATATATTTTCCTTAATTAATAAAATTTTTACAACTACATAAAAAGGGATAATTAAGCTCCTAAAAACCAACATTTCTGTAAGTTTGGGTTTTACTTCAATAATGTTGAATTTAAATGTTTAGAATGTTGTGCTTTATATATATATGTTATGTGAAACTATTTCACAATGTGATCCGTTTGTCGATTCAACTATGTGATCCGTTTGTCGATCCAACCATGTGATCCATTAATTGACCCCATCATGTAATCCGTCAGTTGATCCAACAATATTACATTGTTATGAATGATATGACACGTTTTTCTTGTATATTTTTCTTACTGTATTTAAGTTTGACAATTTAAACCCCACAAGTTGGAGGTAGCTCTTTCACCATTCTAGGTTGAAGGAACTATTCATGGAGGCAAGAACGGATAGTTGTGGCATACGACGAGTGAAAAGATAATTCAAATACTTTTTATAGAATATTATTATTTCGTGTAAAATCTTTATGAATATGTTTTTGAATAGTTGAAGTCTATGTAGATGTGACTTGCTTCCATTTATTTATGAAAACTTTATCCTTGGAGATTTTTGGTAATTAATGTGGTCTTATTAAAGTTATTCAATTGTTATATTTAAAAAAAAAAAAAAAAACTTTTCATGGTCAATATTTTAGTTTGATTTTTATTACCTAGAAATTGAGATTTAGAATAAGTTTTAAGATACTTTAACTTATTTTAATGTTTGAATGATGAACTTTCTCAAGAATCATGATTTTATATTTAATTTTTTATTTTGAATATATTTATTATATATTTTGATTAGGTTAAAGTATTAATTTAGATTCATCTTGCTTTCGCATAAAACATTTTTAGTTATTATTGATGTCAAATTGATGAGGTATTACTACCTCATATTTATTTGTGATCATTAAATGTCTTTAAAGAAAAGTATTTCTAACGACACTAAATTTTAAGTTGCTTTTAGGTATGTTCAATTTTGTAGAAAATATAATTCTTTTCTTTATATAAAATTAAAGTCACAAAAACGACTAGGAAATTCGGGTTGTTAGTTATATTCAATGATTTATTGTAACACTTATTAATATTGTACAAGAAACTGTTAAAAATGTTACCTTAAGACTTTAGATAACACGGACAAATGTGGGACAAATGTTTTTTTACCTATTGTCTATGTTAATATTTTTTTGCTATTATAAATTGTTTTTTCAATATTACATAATTTTCAATACCTATAAACATTGTTAATTAACATATTAAAACTTGAAAGGTTCCTTCTAAGAATATATTTTTGAACATAAATCTTCAAATATGACAAAAAAATAATTAAATGATGATGATGGTGATGATGATAATTATAATAATAACTATAATAAAGATCAACCAAGAACTTAGTCTTTTAGAGTTTAATGAAACTTAAAAGTTAAAAGGAAAAAAAATTTAAATTCCATGTATGTGTCCTATAAAAGTAATAAATATCAATTTACTTGTTTGAGATACAAATAACTAATTCAAAGATATAGAAAAAAACTTCAAGTCTCTTATGCATCGAGTACACCATGTACTTAATTTACAATATTACTTATTTAATTAAAAAATATTACTTATTTATTTAAAAAGTATTATTATTTTTATAAAATAACAAATAACTAATAATACTTTTTAAATAAATAACTAATATATTATATCGAATTACACAATATACCCTATGCACATAATTTATTTGCGAACTTAATATCCTAAAAACACTTTACGAAATCGTATACTGTAAGGATGACTTAAAGGTGGGCTGATGTGGGATATAGATTAACATAGAAATCAAATCCACTGTTCATGCAACAAAAAAAACGACTAGCAGGCAAAGTGTGGAACATGGCCAATAAGTATATATAAGAAATTGACATTATCTGTGTACAAATAAATTAATTTCGACTTCTAATATAAATTAAGGTTTCTATAAAGTTGAATTTTCTCTCATTTTAATTTCTATTTTCTTTTATTAAATACTCTACTTTGGATAATTATACATTTTTAATTAAATAAGATAAAATAAAAATCTATTTGAATATCTTTAGAAACAATTCATGTGCAAGCGCCACTGTAATTTAATGGATGCAATCGAAAATTTCATCCAAGAACTGATGATTGTCTGCTTTCCCATATTTGCATTTCACTGACTGCTTTATATATACATATATGAAAACAATCATGGATACAATCAAAAATTTTCATCCAAGAACTGATGATTGTTTGCTTTCCCAGATTTGCATTTCACTAACTGCTTTATACATACGTATATCAAAACAATCACGGCTGCAATTGAAACTTTTGTCCAATAACTGATGATTTCCCGCTATTTCAGATTTGCATTTCACTAAATGCTTCATATATATATATATAATGTATACGTATATAGTGACGCTAAGTAGTGTCGTGACATAATTTACCAACATTTGCAAAAATGTAGCCAGTAACATTATTAATTTTGATGTCACAAATTTTTTAATGACACAGAAGCTATGATAAACTTGAGTTAGTAACGCTTTTAAGAAATGCGTTAAAATTCAAATATGGGGACACTATTTTTTTGTCACCATCTTAGAAGTCCACAGATTTTTCTGCACCACCTTGCCAGCTAATCGCTAATTGTGTCATAAAATCGCCAATGCTTTCAGGGTTAAGAGTTACTAAATTAGTGATGCTATTAAAAAAATAAGTATCTTTGAAATATCAACACTTTTTAAATTAGTGTAATTATATTTACAACACAATTAAAATTAGCGTAATAAAGTTCATAACGACTCCTAGAAAAAATGTCATTTAATTTGCAACTCACTAAAATTAGTGTGTCTAATATAACAACATTTTTTATAAAAAAATTATGTACTTAAATTGGTAACATTAACCACAATTAGTGTCATTAATATGGTTTAAACTCTAGAATTAGCATTGACAAAATAGTGACACTTCAAAAGTTTATGACCTTAAATAACTATGCTCAATAGATTTTACGTCACTAAATTAACAATGGTCTCCAAAATAAGCGTAATAAAATCCATGGCACTCTTTAGAATTTGTGTCATTATATTTGCAACATTTCTATAATAAAGTCCTTAAGTTAGCAACCACATTTTAAATATTTTTGTCTCTAAATTTTTGACACTTTCTGAATGATTTTCCCTAAATATAAATAAGTACAAACAATAAAATAATATTTACTCAAAAAAATATATGAAATATAAAATAACAAATATAATCCTAAATCCAATTATACGTCATCATAATTTTAATACACACGCATAACCAAATTGTTCAATCCCAAAAAAAAAAAAATATATCAATATGGAATTAAAATACTACTACGAAAAATCAAATGCTTTCATTATCTTCACTCAACAAAGCATCTTTCTTCACTCATCTTCCAAGTTCCTGTCAAATAAATACAAATATTAACTTGATTAATTTCTTTATAAAGGCATTGAATTTATTGAAATATAAAATTGATCTTAAAAAAAAAAAAAAGAATGTTTATATAACTTACATTCCATTCAACCTTCTAAAAGCTTCAAATTCTTTGAGCACTTTCAAATTCAAAAAACTCCAGCATATTCTGCATAAGGTAATTAAATAAACAAAAAAACAAAAATTTACTATGAATAGTAAATGTATACATATATTTTTTTGAGCAATATACATACTAATATTTGATATCAAGTTTAAAATGTTTACATTTTAAATCAATTTTGTGGCATTTCCACTTGGTGCCAAGTGAGCGCAACACCCATCTTTTAATAAGTCCATTATTAGGGAGCTCAACATATGTCTATATCAAAATATTAAACACAATATAGTTAATTACATAAAACATAGAATATACATTTGTTAAAGATTTGTATTGCTTAGCTTAGTCAACTTCCACAAATATTTTTTTGTTCGTATGGCATTCGCCTCCAATATGTAAATTCCACAAAGCAAAGCTCTTGTTTCCTAGCAACATTTCCAAGCCAACCGCCCATAATTCCACCACCTTTCTTGATTGGTTGCCCTAAAATATTACATTCGATAATAACTTGATTTCCTTGAGGCAAAGTCCAAATATCCTTAGCATGAGTTGGTCCTTGTTTTTTCCTCACATTTCCTTGCACATCTCGTTATTCATAAATATGTAAGTATTATTATCAAGATAATTTTATAGTAAAATGTACATAATTAGAAGAATAAATGTATACCTCTTATTTCAATGTCATGGTATACTCATCAATAAGCTCATCTTCTGGTTCTTCATCTGATTTCATCTGTCATGACATCACAAGACGACTTCCTAATGTCGCCATTACAATATACCTAATGACAAAAAGTGATTATATCAATATATCAGAATTATATTTAATGATTTGATAAATCCCATTTGTTAGGGATTTTTTACCTGATGGATACGCAAGTGTATCCGCAGCAACTAAGCAAAAAATTCAGTTAATAAATATGTATATTAGTTTCTTGCATGAGAGAAGGAGGTATGCATACGTGAATTTTTTTGTAGCATGATAGAGAGTTGGGTTAGATATTAAACGTGGGTGAAAGAGAAAATATTCTGTTGCGGAATAAGTCAAAATCGTTGTGAGCATCACTAATGCATAACCTCAAACTACATATTATTTGTTTACTCCACATTGCCACATCAGCACTACATCAAAATAAAATAACTTGAGCTACGTTTTATATTTTATATGTTCCTAGTACAATTTTTATAGTTTTTATTTAATATTTTACTCTTCATTTATATATAATAGATGTATTTTTTATATAGTGTATATTTCATACATGTTATTAAATTTTACATATAATGAATATATTATATATATATATGTATTTCTTTCAATAATTTTAATGATATTTTTAGAAATATAATAAAAACACTTAATTTTCAAGTTAAACAACTACTTAAACACCAATAAGCATTAATAAATTACACAATAATTCGTAAATCTAAACTGGTTAAATGCTTCATAACCAATTGAGTGTTACATAGGTCACTTATATCGGCCGGAATTTCTAAAAATTGGTTGTTTCACCCCCTTATCTTTAATAATTATATTGTGCAAAATAATGCATATCTACATAATATCCCTCAAGTTATTCTTGTACAAAAAATCATCATGCACTTCTGATCATTGCTTGATGAGCTTGGAGCACCCTAAATGAAAGAAAATGTATGAAAGTGTGAATGAAGTGATAGAGAGCAACAAAATTCATGAAAGAAAACTGTAAAATATGACAAGTATGTCTAGACAAAATATATATTTAAAAAAAACAGAGAAGATTGTAGCAAATATCTGATAAAAGAAACAACTATATTTGATTAGACCAAAAAATCTCAAGAGCAAAATTTCAATGTGCCTAATATTTTAAGAAAAATCTCAACAGCATTAGGGATGTATATATCTCAAATGGTTGTTTGCCATTCTCCACTCTCAAGATAAATTATGAAAATATAAAATCTTTAAGTAAATTGTAGAATTACGACAATCTAATCACCCATATCCAAAATAAAAAATCGATATTGTAAAAATCAAGGGCCAATCCTAAAAAAACATTGATATTAGGCATATTGAAAATGAAATTATAAATAATGTGATAATCATAATTCTCTAATAGCGAATAGATAAAAGGTTATGAATTTTATTACCTCATCTTGTTCCTACTTATAATCATTTTCTTCAACATCCACCCTTACCCAACTGATCTGACCATTGATAGTGATAGTTATATTCACATTTTGAGGCATGCATTCTGTGTAAGTACCATCCTCCTCATGTTGGGATCCCAAATCCACATCATACAAATCTCTTGGTTTTGTAAGAATCACTTGGGACCAATCATTGCATTTCGGATCATGCACAGAAAAGACTTGTTTTATTTGTGATGCAAATACAATCAGATCATCTTTAAGGGAGTTCTCTGTATGTATTACCTTCGACAAATTGACCAAACGAAATCTATTTGAATTCCTTTCCATATTTTTTTTTTCTGCTACAATATTTCATGTTAAATCAAACAACAACCTAAAATACTTGTGCATAATTTTAAATCATGTTTGATAAATATAAAACAATACATACTTAATCTCACATATTCATCTTTATATTGTGCATAACTCTTTGAACCACAAATATGCGGTGTTTTGTTGTGTGCCCTTGCCGCCTCACCTCTATCAAAGAGTTTCTGCAAGTAACAATAAATTATTAGAAGTTTAGTAATTTAATAAATTTAGAGTTTTATAAAAATAATATTTGATTATATTTTTACCTGACCCTTTGGTGAATACCAATATTCTACCAATTTCTTCCACTGATTTGGTGGCACTCTTACTGGAACTGAGCTAATAGTGAATGCATTTGTCTTATCAAGTTTAAAATGTTTACATTTTAAATCAAATTTGTGACATGAAACTGAGCAAATAATGTATGTCTTTGTCTTATCAAGTTTAAAATGTTTACATTTTAAATCAAATTTGAAATATTTCCACTTGGTACCAAGTGAGTGCAACACCAATCTTTTAACAAATGCATTATCAGGGAGCTCAAAGTATGTCTATATCAAAATATTAAACACAATATAGTTAATTACATAAAATATAGAATATACATTTGTTAAAGATTTTTATTGTTTACTTTATTCAACTTCAACAAATATTGTTTTTGGTCGTGTGGCATTAACCTCCAATCTGTAAATTTCATGGAGCAAAACTCTTATTTTCTAGCAATATTTCCAAGCCAACCGCCCGAATTTCCACCATCTTTCTTAATTGGCTTCCCTAAAGTATTACATTTGATAATAACTTGATTCCCTTGAGGCAAAGTCCAAATATCCTTAGCACGAGTTGTTCCTTGTTTTTTCCTCACATTTCATTGCACATCTAGTAATTAGTATATAGGTAAGTATTATTATGAAGATAATTTTCTAGTAAAATGTACATAATTAGAAGAATTAAACGTATAACTACGGTTCAAGATTGGGACTTAATGTTATGAAGAATAAATTTATACCTCTTATTTCAATGTTATGGTAAACTTCATCAATAAGTTCATATTCTGGTTCTTTAGTTGATTCTTCGAATTCATTCTCTAGACCATCAAGTGGTTGAAGCTCTTCATCAAAGTTTTGTTGGTTAATTTCAACTTGTTGGTGAATATTTGTTTCTCCATTTGTCATGACATCGCGGCTTCCTGATGTCGCCATTACAATATAACTAATGATAAAAAAAAGTGTGTATATAAATGTATCAGAATTACATTTAATGAATTGATAAATCCCATTTGATTTGTTGACTGGAAATTGAACTTTGTTAGGGAGACAAAAGGACAAAAAAGGATAATGATGATTGGCAAGAACGACGATGCCGAATATCTGAAGATATCGGTTTTCTACTATAGGAAAAAACTTCTGAATACGAGTTCAATGTGCAAGGGAGAATATTAGATAATAATAAAAAAATATATATTCAATTCAACAAGGATCCACAAACCGTATATGCAACCATGTCTTTAAGCAATAACAACATCAAGTTGTTAAGTTTCAAAATAAATATGTTTAAAAGATTTTCAAATTTTATTTACAATTTTTTTTTTTGTGTTGTTTTATATATCTCAAATTATAGATATAATATTTTATTTTTTTATTTTTTTCAAATATTTATTATTATTTTTAATTAAGTTACACACACATAAAAGTAATGGGCAAAAAAGTAAAACGTCATCAACTTTATGATTTAAAGAATTAAAGTGTAATTGATTTTATAACACAAAATATATATCAGACCAATGAAACCATATTTTAATTTTTGAGAAAGGGTCAATGACATGATTATAATTAAATTGTGAAATATTTGTGATATGGTCTTTTCTATATATATGTGTATATATATATATATTGTTTTCTGCGAGTATTTATAAAATAAACGACAGATAGTGTATTTCGACGTATTCGATTTAGTACATGAAATGTGGACCTTATCTTTCTCTTTTTCCTTTTTTTTTGTTTTTGTTTTATCATCAATCACTAATTATATTCATGACTAACTTTTCTACAACTTTATTTAAACTAAAATTACATTATCTAGGTTATTAGGCCCCATTATATTAATTAGTTATTTTCTCTAAAGATATTCCATGTAATATTATTGGTAGTGCTACTATTTACATTAAATAGATACTTCATTAAACCTCAATTTAACAAATTTATTTGAAATTAATTATTTTTTTATATAATTGTATTATGTAAACAATAATAATATTACAACCTTATTATTATTTATTTAGTTATAAAAATAATTAAATAATTGATAACTATAAAATTTCTAAAAAAAAACTATAGAAACGTTTATAGTTTCCCTTAAGAAAATGGAAGAAAAATTTTATAGCATCAAATCATACCAATCAAAATTAGGCAGGGGTGGATTTGCAACTTTATTGTCTTAATAGGCTTAACTCGGATAGTAGCTAGCGTAGTGGATATGCATATGTAAAGCGTCAATTATTGGTCACAAAATAAAAACCGCCATCAAACACATCACAAAAGATTTAAAGCATCATTAAATTTATGTTATAAAATATAATAATTAATCGGCCTCATGACGCAAGGTATAAAAGCGTCGCCTATTTTAGGATACAAAATATAAAGTGTTATCAATCTTACGTAAAATGTCATTGATTTTATAACACTACATATCAAGTGTCATCGGCCACATAACACATAATGTAAAGTGTTATAGATTTTATGACACAAAATATGAAGTGTCATTAATTCTATAACGCAAAATATAAAGTGTCATCGTCCTCATGACATAGGATATTTAGTGTTATTTATGTAGTGACACATAATATAAACCATCATGAACATCGATACATAAATATAATGTATCATTGATTTTATGACACAAAATAGGAAGTCTCAAATTAATTGTGACACAAAAATACAAAGAGTCGGCAAATTTATTAAATTAGAGACAATTTTATAAAAGTATCACTAAATTGACAAATATAATAATATTATTTTTTAAGTGTCGCTATATTTCATAAAGTAGATACACTTTTTAAAAAGCGTCATTAGATATTATTTTCTAATGACACTTTTATCAAATGTCATTAAATGAGTGTCACAATAGATCCTTTTTTTCTTGTAATGCATATATATATCAAAATCTCCTTCTCTCTCACTCTCCCCCTCTCCACAACACTCTTTATACTTTTGTTTTCTAAATTTTCTTGAGTGAAGTTTCTGGAGTTTTGAATTGGAGTGAAGGTTTTCGGCACGAGGGGTTATATATGATTGTTATTTATGTCATTTATGGTGAAATGTCTGCAGAGTGATTTTTCTTTGCTCCATTATATTTTCTGTTTCATGTATATGAGAGGGGATGGGGTGGGGTTTCAGTTTCGGAAATGACCTGATTCAAAAAAAATGGGGGAGTAAGATAGAAATATTTTGGGCAAGGTGAAGCCGTTGAGTCTTATTCTTTACTCAAAACTTCTTCAGATTATAACCATGGAAATGAGTGTGGAGGAAGATATAATTTTTTTCTTAATTAAAAGAGTATAATTATCCAATATAATATCATTAATAGAAGAATAAAAATTAATTTTAAATAAAATATTTTTAGAAGATTTGAGGGTGTAAATAGGGACACCTTATTTATCTCTCTAATTTAAATTTCTCTAGAAATTTATTCCTATCAAAAATTAATACTCAAAATAAAATATACCAATAAAAATACAATAATATTACCACCAAACTAAGTCCCGATCTCATTTCTTGGGAACAAGAATATGGATCATATTGTTAGGAATCAGAGCCTCTTCAAATGCCACATTCATCCATAAAGAAAAATAAGTAAATAATTGAGAAATAAGATGAAAATAACAATAATCATGTAGGAATATGTGCCCCGATAGTTAACTGGTAGACTGACCTAAAAGACATATTCCAAGTATATGCTTTATGAATATAAATAAAAGATTACAGCATTTCTTCTTTATCATCTTTATTTGTGTTTACAGTTTATATGATATTGAAATCCCATAATCTTGGTAACTAGGAGACTTGGTCATGCACGAGTTGTTTGTCATAAAATAAGACTTAATGGTTGAGATCATAAATGTTTCAAGTCATAGAATCTACACGATGAGATATCGTAGGATTCATATATGCTCGGACTGAGCGGTATGTCATTCAAGGAGTGGATATCCCATTCCATAAATATCAGTGCTAAGACACCATGTAGGCTAGTAGATGTGATGTTAGTTCCAAACGATCACATTAAACTGATCCCACATCAGAACTCGAACCATTTGGTAGTCGTAGTGGCAACGAAAAATTGAAGTTCTGATTTGAGTAGATGTTTTAATTAGTCTCTTAGACTGCACGCATACATGTGGTCCTACTTGAGGGAAGCCATATATATGATGGGTTCCTTAAACCTCACTTAAGAGGCAAACAAGGGCTCGTTGGTTACAGTGAAACTATATTTAAATCAATATATTGGCAAGATAAAATTCCCCGACCCACAGAATAATCTGTTGGCATTGTTTTTCTATGTTTTATCGTTTGTTTAGATTTTTGAAGTTTCTTGTAATCTTATGTTAAAATTAATTATGATATCTAATTTTACTATTAAATTATGTATGATTGTCTGAGTAAGACCGATCATCTCTATAGTTAGATTTTTGAAGTTTCTTGTAATCTTATGTTAAAATTAATTATGATATCTAATTTTACTATTAAATTATGTATGATTGTCTGAGTAAGACCGGTCATCTCTATTAGGTTTTGATATATATTAATATCTAGGAAATAATTTGCAATCTATAATTGTTGTTAACTAATTTTCACCTGCAACAGCTAGTGATTTATCCATTATAGATATCATAATTCAAGATTAATTGAATCGAACATATGTATTCAATAATTTATCTACCCTTTTGTCCAAATTTGAATGTGTTTAATGAATTAAATTAAAAGAGCTTACTTTTTGTTTTTCAATTAGATAAATTAATCTAAGAGCTTGTTTACAAATCTCAAAGGTATAAGATAAAAAAAGACAATACACAATAATAATTTGAATTAATTAAAAGAGAGATTATTTAGAAAAATAAAAAAATATATAAAAGAGATAATGATGGGATGTAGCGAGGATTCAAACTTGCATGTTTTGGTTAAAAGACAATGCATTAACCACTAGGACAACCTATCTACAAATGTTTTATGTATTCTGTATAATATATATAGTATGTTGGATCCCCCAGTTGTAGAGGAGAGTTAGAGTATTATAAATTAAGTTTACATGTCTTGACAATACGATCATCAGAGCACTTCTGTTGCCCTATTGTAAAGTATTAAATTGTAAAAAAAGTTAGTCTCCTAGGATTCATGTACCAAAATCCTCTTAAAAGTCCGAAACTCGTGGACATTAGGCATGCAGCTCACGCCTACTGATTTTGGGTTTCTCATTGGGCATATAGTAATTTTTAGTTAAATTAATAATACTTTTTGGATAAACAAGCGATATCATTAAATAATAAATAATAAAAAGAATTAATAAGTAATACTTTTTGGTTAAATAAATAATTATTGAGAAATGTTTTGGTTCAAATTTTTAACACTAATGTGTTGCAAGATGTTACTCTTTAATCGTAAAAGGTGTTACTCTTTGTGTTGCATTGTATTAGTATATATGTTGGAAGATGTTATCGCTTACGTTTAAATGTATTATTACTCTTTGTGTTGGAAGATATTATTGCTTAACTTTACAAAATATTACTCTTTGTGTTGATCGATATTACTGCTCAATCGTAAGGGTATTGCTTTTTGTGTTGATAAATATTACCTATTAATCGTAAATATTTTTGTTTTGAAAAGTATTATCTATCAACCATAAATGTATTACTCTTTTTATTGAAAAATATTATTCTTTGTATTGAAATATATTATTGTTTAATAGTAAAAATATTACCGCTTTAATCGTAAAGACATTATTGTTTAGTCGTGAATATCTACATGTTTACCTAAAATGTAAAAATACTTTTATGTTTAATTAAAAAGTATGCTATCATATTGTATGATGTTTGAAGTTTTGAGAAATAAACACATTTCTTGTACCTATCAAATAAATAAAATACCTTGATTTTTTATAAAATTTTATGGCTAAAAGTCATAAAAATAATATGTTGGATAAATTTAAAATCAATTTTAAATGATTACAAAAATGATTAAATATTCTAATGCTATGCACCATCTAATGATATTGATACCGTTAAAAGTTTTTTTTTTTTTTTTTTTTTTTTGTTGTGGGTTTAGGTTTTTCCTATAAAAATATACTCAAATTTAACATTTAAACTTTTGTATTTTACCTAACATAGTATTTTTCTTTTTTGTTTAATTAAAAAACATCGTATCTTAATGTGTAACATTTGAAATTTTAAGAAATACAGATTTAAAGGAAGGAACATTTTTTATACTTACCAACAAAATAGATAAGAAATTCACAAATTTATTAATATATGAAACTTTTGCATTTCTGATATATGCTATATGATAAAACATTTTCTTAAAAAGTCATAAAACTATACATTGGTTAAGTGGTAGAGGATGGGGATGAAGGGCATGTAATCTTAGTGACGTTGCAGTTTTTTTCCTTTGGTGAATTCTGTTCAAATTGAAGATATAAGTTATATAATTTTGAATTCTAAATTAGAAACTATTCTAGCCTAGTGGTAGCCTACTAAAGACGGCCATGAAACTCTCATATGTCCACCTTCACAAAATTTGTGATTTATGTAATCCTTTCAAAAAATTATTTATTTCTTTCTTGAAAAATGAATTCGAGTCCTCATTGAAACAGCCATGGTCTAAACCACGTTCGCTTTTCGCTTTTTAGCGCTTAAACTTGTCATCTCCTGAATTTTTCATATGTTACCTCTACCAAGTCCACCTGCCATTGGAGAAAGATGGAAAGCCAAGAACGTACAATAGCTCTAGATCCCAAGTGATGAAGGTTAGAAACAAAAGGAAAGCAAAATAATTTAATAGGAACGCTTAATTTGACTTCCAAGTCGAGAGCAATAAAAAAAGTGAGAACTATATTTTGGATCTCTATATTCTCAATCTTGATTAAAAAATAATAATAATTCAAATAATCTTATCTTCCTTCTAACAGTCTCAAACACTATATTTATGAGTTGTAAATACGTAACGGTCACTGAATATAGAGAACTGAAGGAAGCTAGAATATCTTTCAAACTTCCGAAGGGGTCCTTCACTTTGTTCTCACTTTGAAGGGTCATATCTCTCGTGATACTTTAAATCTGAAAATTCATAATATATTTTTGAAAAGATAATCGATTTGATTTTCTAATGTCACCAACCATGCATAAATTCGAATTTCAAGAAGTTATGATCAATATACTGAAGACAGCCACGTTTGGCAAACATGCCCTACATAAATTTGATAATAGATAATTATTAAGAACGTAAATTTATGTATGCTCAATACTAGAACATGGTAACATGTTAACATAATTTGAAAGATTTCTCCACAAATCTTAAAAGGCGTTTGGGTAACAAAGATATATAGTCGAGTTTAAAGTCTCGACATCTGTAATATTCATGGAGGCATATAGATATAGCTTGTAGCCGGTGGCCGGTAGCCGGTATATATGTATATATACCGATCATCAGGACAGCATCAAGCGGAGGATCTCCCCGTAGAGCTTGATTGATTTCTCAGTTTCTTCCAAGCAATGATCCTTCTCCTCCCGAGTCCACCTCTGTGTAATATCAAAGATAACATATTCATTATTAAAAAATCATTAACATTATTAAAATTATCTAATTAACTGAGACATGACCAACTTCGTACTTCGCCAATTCCATCTAGCTTATCACGAACATTCTGCAGTATCTGGGAAAGGTCACCATCATATCTGTAGAACTCCAATTCCTTACCTTTAAGAATCTTCTCTACCTGATCAGTATGGAAAGCAACTAGAGTTAGTGTAATTATCGTGCCTTCACACTTCTATTTCCAACTAAAATTTATGTTCTGATATATATTGCTCTTTTCAATTTATATTTTTTTTCAATAATATGTCGAGTTTTGGCCTAAATTACTGCTGCAGCTGCCAATTTTTGAGAAAGCATCCAAACTTGGCAAATGGGATTTTCTAATGGAGATTGTGTAACATTTTTTTTTTATTACAATAGCATCAATGCATGACGCATAATCACGCATAATGCAATGTTTATATGGTCATTATACATGTCTTATATTAATCTAATTGCAACAAAACTTGTTACACTAGAATATTCTATTGATCGAATTTGGTGTAGGTGTATTTGAACAGGTTGTAACTATTTAGTCGAGGCAAGAGTTTGACTCTTTCTCTATAAGATAAGATTGCCCCGTATTCAGTGCTCACGGTCTACTACAATCATCTCTAGGATACAACGACTAGGAACTTAAGGATTGCAACACAATAATACCAAAAGTTATCGGCGAATTACTTGATACTCAAAACTTTCTTTAGACTTAGAGAGAGTACTACAAATACTAGAATGCTTTGTATGCAATTGTAGTAGAGTGAGTTGAATAAATGATTGTAGATCTATTTATATAATATTAGAAGAGATGTGGTGAAGAGGTGTGCAGTCCATTCATGAATAGAGGCCTTTTGGACCGAAGTGGTGTGAATCACACTCCTTAGTGAATAGAGCCCTTTTTGGGATGAATTGATGTGGATCACACTCCTTGGGCCTTGGCTCAAACCTATTCAGCCTATCATACTCATTCGCACAAGCGCACACCCACTCGCGCATCCTCACATCTTTTCTCTTCAATATTTTCATGTTTTAGTTGCCAATTTTCAGCATTAATTTCCATTCATCCGAAATTGAATTTGAGAAAATAAATATTCTAAAATTATCTATTCGGAATGTAGATTCCGATTTTACAACTTGTTTTCATTTATCTTCAATGGAACATGAAATTGAAATTGATCAAAGAATGGTCAACACCCGTAATTTTTCTAAACCAATTTCCAACAATCCCCCACATGAATGAAATTAATGCATGTATGAATGCAAACATCTAAGAAAGTCCTAAAGAACTGTTATAATGGACCCACGGATGAAGATTACTTATACAATCGTTACATATACGATACTCAACCTAGTTGGAATCTGGCCACTGTGTCGGAGAGAGGCTCGGTGAAATATTACATGGGGAGAGGTAGTTTTTTGCTTTGAACCTTCCCTAGTAAGATGTTATCGGATTTACTCACTGCTTAGTGAATGCGATGTCTTGAACTGATCAGCTTTTTGTGTAAACCAAGACAATAACATTTACATAAAAACAATTCTAATATCTTTCAATTCTCACGTTGTGTCCAATTCGGCCCTAGACCATATCTTGGATTCATAAGTGTTTTTTTTTCTTATTTGGAGCGGCCAAACTTCACACTTATATAGGTGACCTCCTATAAAGGGTATCCCACAATACTCCACCGTAAAGGTATATGAATCATTAAAAGTATAATACTTATCCTTACCACACGTCTGCAGATTCACACTTGAACAACTGCGAGAATGAGGCACTAGATGGGTTCCAAGTGCATAACTGAACTTTTCATAACTTAGTTATCTCATTGAACCAAGTTTGTGGGATCTCCACTCATCATGGTTGGGTTACCGCTATGAATGTTCTTCACTGTGTAGGTTTTAACCCCATTCCCCTTACTGCATTGTACAATAGATCAAGGTTAATGCCTTTTATCTGCGGATCCGCTATATTTTCCTTTGACTTCACGTAGTTGATGGAAATTATACCACCAGAGATCATTTGTCTTACGGTGTTGTGTCTCCTACGAATATGTCGAGACTTACCGTTGTACATACTACTTTCTGCTCTCTCGATTGCTAACATGCTGTCACAATGTATCATAATCGGAGGCCCAGGTTTTGTCCAATAAGGAATATCCTGTAGGAAATATCTAAGCCATTCAACTTCTTCACTGTCTTTGTCAAGTGCAATAAACTTTGACTCCATTGTGGATCGAGCTATGCATGTTTTCTTAGATGATTTCCACGATACCGCTCCTCCGCCTATTGTGAATACATATCCACTTGTGGACTTTGAGTCTTTTGTATCTAATATCCAGTTTGCATCACTGTATCCTTCTAATACAGCTGGATATCTAGTATAAAGTATTTCATCATTCATCGTATGTTTCAAATACCTCAGAACCCTAGTCAATGCTATACAATGATCTTTTCCTAGATTGCTCGTGAATCTAATAAGTTTACTAACTGAGTATGCAATGTCAGGGTATGTACAATTAGCTATGAGCACTCTAATGGATGTGATTCTTATGATAGGTGAGTACGTGTCAAAGAAATCATATCCTTCCTTTTGTTTGAACCCCTGGCTACCAACCGAGCTTTATACTTATTGATTAATCGATCAGTTTTATACTTCCTTTTAAGGATCCATTTGCAACCTAGAGGTTTGCAGCCTGGTGGAAGATCAACAGTCACCCAAGTATGATTTTGCATGATGGACTCAATCTCACTGTTAATAGATTCTTTTCAAAGAGGACCATCTGGACTAGACAATACTTCTTGGATTGACCTAGGTTCACTTTCTAATATGTAAGTTAGAAAATCTGGACCAAACCTTTTGGCTACTTTAGTTCTTTTATTGCGTCTAGGTTCATTTACATCTTGTGAAGAACCTTGTACTACTTCATAAGTTCTTTTGTTGAAACTTATCTCTTTCCTTTCTTTATTTGGAAATATGTTTTCACAGAATATCGCATTCCTTGATTCTATGGTCATTCCCTTATTTATGTCAAAATTTCTTATTTGTGCACTATGTATCGATATGCACTACTATTGGGTCCTATTTTCACTTGTTTAGGTTTAGGTACTTCGACCTTTGCTAGGCACCCCCACACTTTAAGGTAATTGTAAGCAGGTTTCCTTCCTTTCCATAATTCAGATGGAGTTTTGTCATTTTTCTTGTGTGGTAACTTGTTGAAAATGTGCTTAGCTGAAAACACAGCTTTCCTTCACATGTTCTGGGGTAAGCCCGAGCTAATCAACGTAACATTCATCATATCTTTTAGAGATCTATTTTTGCTTTCAGCAACTCCATTTGACTGAGGTGACTATGGAGCAGTTGCTTGATGAATAATGTCATGTTCATTGCAAAATTGTTCAAAGGGGGCAACATATTCTCCACCTCTATCACTTCGAATCATTTTGATTCTTGCATTAAGTTGGTTTTCAACCTCATTCTTATAACTTTTGAAAGCTTCAAGAGCTTCATCCTTTACTTTCAAAAGTTGTACATAACAATATCTTGTGCAATCATCGATAAACATGATGAAATACTTTTTCCCACCGCTAGTTTGCACAAACTTCAAATCACATATGTCGGTATGGATTAACTCTAGAGACGTAGTATTTCTCTCCACTGAATGGAAAGGTGCTTTGGCCATTTTTGCCTCAACACAGACTTCACACGTGTTTTGTGAATCAAATTCCATTACAGGTAGTAAATTTTAACTTACTAGCTTTCGTAATTTATTTACTTTACATGTCCTAATATATCATGTCATAAATTAGAACACTCAATCAGGTAAGAAGAATTAATAACTTTATTATAATTAGGCCGCTTAATCTCGCGGTGTACAGTCATTACATTCATCTTAAAGAGCCCTTTTTTCTAAGTAACCCTCCTATGAATTGAGCACTTTTGGTTAGTACAAAGTTGCCAGCATCAAATAGTAGCCTAAATTTGGCTTTGCTTAACACGGAACCGGATAATAAATTTTAGTGAATGTTCGGGACATACAGCATATCCACAAGTGTCAGTTGTTTGCTCGAGGTCATCTTCAACACTACTTTTCCCGGACCAACCACGTTGGAAGTTGCCAAGTTACCCATGAACAACTTCCTGTCGATAATTGAAGTGTAGGATGAAAACATTTCCTTTTCTGAGCAAATGTGGCGTGTAGCCCCGGTATCCACCCACCACTCTCTCAGATTGTCCACCAAGTTGGCTTCAAATACGACAGCTGACAAGTTTAGCTCAAACATTTCTAAAGGAACATATCTTTCCTCAGTTAGATAAGCCTGAATTTGATTGTCCTTTCTCGGTTGTCGACAATCTTTAGCCATATGACCTGGCTTGTCGCAATTGTAGCAATTTCCTTTAATTTTTCCAACTTTCTTCTTCTTAGGCTCTAACTGTGTTTGCTTACTTCCCGTCAGTTTTGTGCTCTTGTTAGGATTTGTTTCGGTTGAAGCTATGTCATTCTTGACTTCAGATTTTCGATTGTCTTCCTCAATACTTAGTCTCATGATCAGGTCCTCAAGCCCCATTTTCTTTCTCTTGTGCATTGGAAAGATTCACTCAATTGCATTCATTCGGCATGTATGTCATGTAGAACCAGTTGCAACTCTCGTACTTGGTCTAAGACGGTCTTTGAGTCTACCATCTTGAAATCTAAGAACCTTCCGACAATGAATTTTTTCATTCTGACATCTTTTGTTTTGTATTTCTTTTCTAGAGAGTCCCACAATTCTTTTACAGTTTTTGCAACCATATAGACATTGTACAAAGAGTCGTCTAGCCCATTTAGGATGTAGTTTTGACATAGAAAATCATTGTGATCCCAGGCTTTCAGTGCTGTCCGCTTTTTCTCGTTGATCTCTGTTTCTGAAACAGTTGGACCATCTTTTTTCAAGAACCGAACTAGGTTAAGAGTCGTTAGGCAGAACAACATCTTCTGTTGCCACCGCTTGAACTCGTTTTTATCAAATTTCACCGATCTTTCGGCGTGAACAAGTGTTGTTGGAACAGAACTTGAAGTCATGTTCATATACACTGAATCTCATCTTACGATTGTTGATCGAATTTGGTGTAGGTGTATTTGAACAGCTTGTGACTATTTAGTCGAGGCAAGAGTTTGATTTTTTCTCCGTAAGACGAGATTGCCCTGTATACAACAATCGTCCCCAAGATACAATGACTAGGAACTAAAGGATTGCAGCACAACAATACCAAAAGATATCGGCGAATTACTTGATACTCGAAATTTCCTTTAGACTTAGAGAGAGAATACTACAAATGATAGAATGCTTTGTATGCATTTGTAGTGGAGTGAGTTGAATGAATGATTTGGGGATCTATTTATAATATTTGAAGAGATATGGTGAAGAGGTGTGGTGTTCATTCATGAATAGAGGCATTATGGACCGAAGTGGTGTGAATCTCACCCCTTGGTGAATAGGGCCCTTTTTGGGATGAATTGGTGTGGATCACATCCCTTGGGTCTTGGCTCAAACCTATTTGGCCTATCATACCCATTCGCACAATCACACACCCAGTCGCGCATCTTCACATCTTTCTCTTAAATATTTTCATGTTTTAGTTGCCAACTTTCAGCATTAATTTCTCATTCATCCTAAATTGGATTTGATAAATACTCTAAAATTATCTATTCGCAATGTAGATTACGATTTTGCAACTTATTTCCATTTATCTTCAATGAAACATTAAATTGAAATTGATCAAAAAATGGTCAACGCAAATCTTTTTCCTAAGCCAATTTCCAACATATTCGAATTGCACAACCTCGAGATTTTAGAAAGAGATAAGGGAAACATGCTAACGTGTAACCAAAATTACACATGCAATATTCGGATCAGAACTTTACAGAGAATAAAAAATGTAAAAATTGTTAAATAATTCTTGACTCCATATACCGCAAACTAGCTAATAATTTATTATTACCAAGTTTCCTGTCACATGATCCCATTCAAATTCAGATTTGTAGAAAATCATGCAACCAATTAAGGAAAGATCGGATCGTGTACTAAAATAATCAAATCTGGTTTAGCATATTCTGACCTTTTTCCCGATGAGCCTTCCACCAGCGTTGTGGCCAAAGTAAATCATGTAGAAATGACAAATGAATGCCTGTGGATTGTTTTCAGATAACTCTTGCAGGTATTGAGTATAATTTATCCCAAGAGAAGATGGCTTCGGAATAACATGACCTTGCTTCTTGAACCATTCCAGATCTTTCTCCAGACTTTCTGATCTCTCTAGCCCAGTGTTCCTGAATTCCAAATCTGCAACATCCAGAACCAAAATTTACGAGATCAAGAAACTGAGGCTCGTTTATTTTTAGGGATTACTACAAATTGCCAACCCAACTGTGCCATTAAATACACCATATAATTATCATTGTTTCCCATATAGAATCCAACAATGTACACTTCTTAATCATCTCAAAAATAGAAGTACAGCATAGCAATGACTCACATTCAGGAAATGCCGCTTTCTCCACAACTCTGTCAAGAGTTTGATAAACCAAAGTACTATCGGCCAAGAACTTCAAGTACCCAGTAAGGCTCGGCTTCCATTTCGCAATAGGCGGGCCATCGGCCTCCCTCTCTCCTTCCTTAGTTTCGTCCTTAGAGTGCATTTTTAAAGCTGCAGATCTCATCTCCTCCACAAATCTCTTCTTAGGCTTCTCCGCCGCCGCTGCAGCTGCAGCCACAACCTTAATCCTTGATATCTTAAGTGAAAAACTCGAGAAAAAGTGAGCATGGGGTTTTCTCAAGAATGGCAGTTGAGGTTTGTTGAACAGGGGTTGGGTGTGGGACATGACGGGTGTAAGAGAAGCCATTGGCAACAAGAGTGCGTGCTCGAAATGTTTTGCGGGTCAGTTAATGCTGGTGTTGGGCTGAGTGCAAAAACTGATAAGAGCATGGAGAAAAATAAAGAACGCTGGGTTTCAAGTGTAGTAATATGACAGAGGGGAGATCATGCATTGATTCCATACAAAAACTTATATATTATTTTAGTTCTGTCACAAAGATATTCCACTTACTATATTCATCATCTCACTAATTTTTATTTATATGCATGTCCCTAATTAACATGTTGTGGTATTTCTTTCAACAATAAAAAATGAGATGTAGAGGCAATAAGGAAGATAGAGTTTAAATTATAATTTTTAAAAATCATTTGTATTTTTTAGAATATTCTTATAATTTTAAGGAGTTTTTTAGGATTTTCCAATTATATTTTTTATTCTGAATTTATGAGTATTTTTTATTTATAATTTTCAGAATTGTTTTCTAATATTACTAATTTATTAGTAACTTTCATTATTTAGTTGATATTTTTTGAATTATTTCTAGTTATTGAATGAATTTCTATTTTTTCACTTTTCTTAGATATTTCAGAATTTATAATATAATTAATTTTTCTTAGGTAATTATAATTTTATATTCATTTAATTGATTTTTTAGGTGAGTTAGCAAGGATATGTGATAACTCTATGTAATATAGTTATTTTTGTACCTTTAAACTTAAAATCATGTAGAAAATAGTGATGAATTTGGCAAATTTTAGTATAATATAGTAGAATTGGATCGTTCTTATATTTTGTAGTTTGTATAAATTAGATGTGTAATTCTTTTCTTAATCTTACGTAAAAGAAACAGGGCTGGAGCTGAACTCAGAAAACCGAAGCTAAAAGTGCAGACTAGTTGAGGAAGTCCCCAGTTGCTGGGAGTAATGCTGCAGCAACACTGGAAGTAAATTTTTGACCCAAGAAATTTGAATTCATACTGCTGACTGTGTAAACTAATACTGCCAAGCTGGCGTGGGCCAACTTTTAAAGTTAAATGAGTAACTGAATCAACAGGGGAATAATCATGGGCCAAAATTACATCATAACAAAATAGGTTGCCTAATGTGTAAAGGATCGATGGGCCTTCATGATCATCAGCCAAGGAAGCAGGGCAGCAACGAAAGAAAGGAAGGAACAACAGCATCAGCACGCAGGAAATAATGGGATAAACATAGCAGTTGGAATTGGGGCAACGGACCATCATTCTCAGCAAATTTTCAACTTGAATTAAAGAGGGAAAGAAGAAAACAACAACAAGAAGGAGAAGAAGAAGGAAGCTCGAAAAAACAGCACTCCCTCAAGCTTATTCCTCGCTTCCTTACTCTCTCTTTACTCCCTTGTTTTTCGACTTTCATTTCAAATACAATGGATGATGAATTAGACTTTTGGATTGTATTTTCTAAGCTAATCATGAGCTAAACATATTGACTACTTGAATTGCTAATGGATTTTGAATCGTTTTATTGAGACTTTTATGCATTTTTGAGTGATTTCTACTACTGTTCATTCAAGTGTGCCTATGATTAATATTTCTTATTGTTTGGCCAACAATGATGAATTGATAAGCTAGATTTAATACTGGGAAGGTTAGGTCTAGTGGAAATTTGTGACACCCCACCCTTATATAACCCACAAAGCATAGATTACTTCTAACCTGGTTAAACCTGTACGTTTTTTTTTTCACCTGTAACATATTTACAAGGTATAATCTATCTCCCAAACAACAGCTTATTCACACCCAAGCAAAATCCACAGTAGAGGCAAAAATATTCACCACAACCACACCAATATTTACATGCCAAAAAATTGATTAAAATTATACAAGCTCAAACTAAATAACAAACTAGAATCCCAAAAGCATAGTACGCCCATGATTTTGCCCCAAAGGTTGTCATCAATGTACACCGATCCCAAAAGCATGTTGAAGCACGAACAGCATGCCCGATAAGCCGTAAGATTAAACATCATCAACATGCTCGCCTACAATGCATAAACTAGGTGAGCTACAGCCCAGTAAGCAGAAATCATGCATGTACAATAAATTAAAATGCTTGCAGAAACTTTAAACAAGATGTGATATGCATTATACTGAAACCCTAACCACTGTTTTGAAATATTTTATCTTTATAGGGCCCGTGACCCACCTACTGTGCACCGAAAAGAGCTAGCTCAATAAATAATCACAATCTTAGAGTCTATCCATGTCTCACATGCCACCGGCCCGACAAATTAAGCCTATCCATGTCTCACATGCCACCTACTCAAAATATCATAAAGCTAATCCTTGTCTCACATGCCACCGGCCTGACGAATCAAGCCTATCCATGTCTCACATGCCACCGGCCTCGGTACACTAGTAGTGGTCAACATTACATTTTTGTTTCTTTTCATCACATAATGAATGCAAAGCAGGCTATATACGACCCATGCGTACACATGCCAATGCTCGTGAATGTTATGTTTATACAATACCAAATCAATCAATCATGCCAAGGCAGGCTATGTACAACTTATACAATGCACATGCCTGTGCTCGTGAATATTGTATTTATGCAATATTAAATCAATCCTTCACACCACGTAATTCATATCAATCAATATCAAGAGGCACAAATCACCAATATTCCATAAGATAATATTCATATTTATCAATATCAAAAGGCACGAGTTACAAATATTCAATAAAATAACACAAACAAGTACTTTGTCTATGCATTGTAGGTGCAAATAGATTTCTACTTACCTCTTTTCCGATAATATGTATCGAGACCTCCCTGCACATATGGTTAAGCTAGTAATTTTCCCAGAAACGAAGGCTTGCGCTCCCAAGTTTCTCTCTCTCTCTCTCTCTCTCTCTCTCTCTCTCTCTCTCGCTGAGTCTTCCCTCTTCTCTCCTCTCTTCTTCTTTTTTTTTTCTTTCTTCCCTCACGCTGAACTTCTCCTGTAGTTTCCGAAATGAAGTCCTCCCTTTTCCCCTTTTTTTTATTCTTCCTTCACTTATAAGGAATAGACACCCGCCTTACTAATTATATATATATACACACACACACACACAACACACACACTTAATTAATTATATATATATATATATATATATATATATATATAAACACATGCACACACCTAATTAGGATTAGGATTATCTTATTATTATTATTTATGTATCTACACTAATTATGCATATATATATACACCCTCAGAAGGATTATTACTTATCTATTATTATTATTATTATTATTATTATTATTATTATTATTATTATTATTATTATTATTATTATGATTATCATCATCATCATCGTCATCATCATTATCATCATCATCATCATCATCATCATCATCATCATCATCATCATTATTATTATTATTATTATTATTGCAAGCTCTTCATGTGTAATCATATTTTATTAGAATTTGACATCTTATCTCTTTATTGCCATTTGGCCTAAAGGGTTCTAACCTATAATGTGAACCCTATAAAATTTAACAGCAATATATTAAGCATAATTAAATACGAACTGTGATACCAATAAAATGCAATTTAAATAGTAAATAAAATTATAAAATGAATGCAATGCATGAACTATATCGGGTAGTGAGTAGTGAGAGCTTGGGGTATCACATCCTCCCATCCTTATAAAAATTTCGTCCTCGAAATTTACTTACCTGAAGAGTTCTGGGTATTTCGACTTCATTTCATCTTCCCTTTCCCAAGTAGCTTCTTCTATCGCCTGATTTCTCCATAGGACTTTGACTAATTAAATTTCCTGATTTCTCAGTTGCTTCACTTATCGTAGTAAAATTTCTGCAGACATTTCTTCATAGCTTAAGTCTGTTTTTAACTCTGCGGGTTCATTGTTCAGAATATGAGATGGATTCGCTACATATTTTCTCAACACAGACACATGGAACACATTGTGTATATGAGTCATTGATCCAGGCAGATCAAGTCTGTAGGCAACATCACCAATTCTCTCAATAATAGGAAAGGGACCAATATACCTCAGACTGAGCTTTCCTTTCTTACCAAACCGCATTATTCTTTTCATCGGAGAAACTTTCAAAAACACCCAATCTCCTACTACAAATTCTAACGTTCTCCTTCTTTCATCTGCATAACTTTTCTGTCGACTCTGAGCAGTTTGCATTCTCTCTAGAATCTGTGCTACAACTTCTGACATTTCTATGATCATATCTGGACCCAAAAGCTTTTGTTCACCAACCTCATCCCAATGTACCGGTGATCGACATTTTCTACCGTATAGCGCTTCATATGGAGCCATTCCAATAGTTGACTGATAGCTGTTATTATAAGAAAAGTCTATCAAACGCAGGCTCTGAGCATGTCCTCCAATGTTTTTATTGTTCGCTCCGATTGACCATCTGACTGAGGATGATATGCAGTACTGAAGGATAACTGTGTCCCCAATGCCTTGTGTAGACTCTTCCAAAAGGTAAAAAGAAATCTTGAATCCCTATCAGAAACAATGGACAGTGGAATTCCACGAAGTCAGACTATCTCTTGTATATATAGTTGAGCACATCGATCCATTAAATAAGTAGAACAAATAGCAAGAAAATGGGCATATTTTGTACGTCGATCCACAATAACCCAAATAACATCATGACCTTTGACTGTTTTTGGTAATCCTAAGACAAAATCCATAGTAATGTTCTCCCATTTCCATCCAGAATTAGTAAGGGCTGCAAGGTTCCTACTGGCCTTTGATGTTCTGCCTTTACCTGTTGATATGTCAAACATTGTTCTACCGAGCAGCATCTCTCTTCATACCTGGCCACCAATAATATAATTTCAAGTCTCTGTACATTTTAGTAGCTCCTGGATGTACTGAATATGGTGTCGAGTGTGCTTCTGCCATGATATTTTCACGTAAATCATCCACATTAGGTGCACATAATCGATCACTGAATCGAAGGACCCCTTCTTTTGATGTTTGAAAATTTGATGTTTTCTCGGAAGCAACATCATCCTTTACTTTAGCCAAATATTCATCTGTCAGTTGTCCCTGCTCAATTCAATCAAGTAAGGTAGGTCGAAGCGTTAAAGCTACTAATTTTGCTTCCACTGATCCATGCATTACAACTTCGATGTTCATTTTCTGTAGGTCCATCAACTCCTGTTGCTGAATTATAGCCATCGTAGTAGTGTTATGAGTTGATGCATCTGCTACAATATTTGCTTTACCAGGGTGATAGTTGAAAATACAATCATAATCTTTCACTAGTTCCAACCATCTTCGTTGCCGCATGTTCAGCTCTTTCTGCATGAAGAAATACTTTAAGCTTTTATGATCAGTATAGATCTCGCATCGTTCTCTGTATATATAATGTCTCCAAATTTTAAGTGCGAATACCACTGCAGCTAGCTCTAAATCATGAGTAGGGTAATACTTTTCATATTCTTTCAGCTGTCTAGATGCATACGCTATTACCTTTCCATTCTGCATTAATACACAACCCAAACCATTCTTCGAAGCATCACTATAAACCACAAAACCTTCATTACCACAACTCCTCTTTAGTTCTTGAAAACTTTGCTCACAGGCTTCTGTCCATCGGAAGGTTACATTCTTTCTAGTCAACTGTGTTAGTGGAGATGCAATTTTTGAAAATCTTTCTACAAATCGGCGATAATACACGGCTAGACCTAGAAAGCTACGTATCACGGAAGAAGTAGTAGGCTGTGGCCAATTGTTAATTGCTTCAACTTTACTTGGGTCAACTGAAATTCCTTCTCCTGACACAACATGTCCTAGAAATACTACTCGATCTATCTAGAATTCGCATTTCTTGAACTTAGCGTACAACTATTTTTCTTTCAAAATTTCTAACACTTGCCTCAAGTGGATAGTATGCTCTTCTATGGTCTTCAATAGATCAAAATATCATCAATAAACATAATAACTAACTTATCCAAGAGATCTTTAAATACTCGATTCATTAGATCCATAAAGGCAGCTGGGGCATTTGTTAAACCAAATGGCATTACTATAAACTCATAATGTTCATACCTGGTATTGAATGCTATCTTTGGAATGTCTTTCTCTTTAATTTCCAGCTGATGATAACCCGATCATAAATCAATCTTTGAAAATATTGATGCACCCTGAAGTTGGTCAAGTAGATCATCGATTCTAGGCAAAGGATATTTGTTCTTGATTGTAACTTTGTTTAGTTCTCTGTAATCTATACACATTCTCATACTGCCATCCTTCTTTCAAACAAACAAAATCGGTGCACCCCAAGGTGTAAAGCTGGTCTTGATAAACCTTTGTCTAGTAAATCCTGCAGCTGTATCTTCAATTCTTTCAATTCAATTGGTGCCATTCGATAAGGGGACTTTGATATTGGGGCGGTCCCTAGGTGTATATCAATTACAAATTCTATTTATAGATCATGTGGTAAGCTTGGAAGATCATCTAGAAATACTTCAGGATATTCTTTAACTATCGGTGCTTCATCCACAGATAGACGATGTTGTTCTTCAGTAGTCACAACACTCATCAAATAGCCCTCACAACCACTTTCTAACAACCGTTGTGCTCTAACTGCAGATATCAGTGGGAATCTAAAGTTCTTCTTTACTCCAACAAAGATAAAAGGTTCCTCCCCAGGTGGCTGAAAGGTAATTACCTTTTTCTGACAGTCTATGGATGCATAATATCTTGATAGCCAGTCCATCCCCAAAATTACATCATAATCATTCATGTCAAGTACAATCAAATTAGCGTAAAGTTCTCTACCATCAATGGGGATAACACATGCTCGTAATATTTGATTTGTTTGTTTCGACTCTCCAGAGGGACTTACTACATTGTAACCATTCTCTGCTATATCAAGTTCTCTGCCTAGCCTTCTCACATACTCAATGGATGCAAATGAATACGTAGCTCCAGAATCAAATAATACAAATGCTGAAGTACCAAAGATAGAAAATTTACCTGTTATTACATATAGGTTTGCCTCAACATCTTCTCTACTCACGGTAAAGACTCTAGCTGGTACTCTCCCTTGTGCCATGGGGCTCAGTTTATTTGGGCACGTAGTAGAGATATGTCCTGGTTGTCCACACGAATAGCAAGTTCTGGTACCCACAAGACAGACACCACTGTATTGTTTCTCACATTTAGAGCAAAGGGGTAATGGTCCTGATGATTTACCCTAAACAGTTTTCAGACGCTTTCTTGAATCTCCTTGTTCCTGCCCCTGTCCCTGTCTAAGCTGGAAACTAGGTCTTGGGCCCTGAAATTGTTGTGGCCTCTTCCTTTCATTTCCTACCCAACGCTGTCCCTGTCTTTGTGTGAATTGACATCGAATCTCCTGTGCGTGACATATTCTTTGTTCAGCTTGCTCTGCTACCAAGGCCCTCTCAGCAACCTGTGAGTAAGTAACTTCCTGCATACCAGCCATACAGACATCCCTATAAAGTTCCGGTCTCAGCCCTTCGACAAATCTCTCCACTTTTAGTGCATCCGTTCTAACCATGTGCTCAGCAAACATTGACAATTACCCAAATTTGGAGATGTAGTCCATAACTGTTATAGGCCCTTGTCTCAACTGTATAAACACATTCATTTTCATTGTACGGACTGGACCAGTAAAGTATTTGTTTCTGAAAAGTTCTTTGAACCTGTTCCAAGTCATAGTGGCTACATTCTCGATGGCCTTCATTGTGTCCCACCAGTATCCTGCACTCTCCCGTAACATAAAAGACGCACACAATACTTTTTTCTCTCTGGTACTCTGTTGTACAGAAACATATTTTCGATGGTTCTTAGCCAATCCTCTGCAACTGTGGGATCCATTGCATTTTCAAATGTCGGCGGGTTAAGCTTTCTGAACCTTTCCCCAATCAGCTCAATTTGTTCAACCTGAGGCTGTGGCTGGTTCATCTCATTCCTTTATTGTCCACCAACATTTCTTTGTTCGATTAGCTGCAGAATTTATTGTGACTAGCGTTCCACTAATCCTGTCAATCTTTCAATAAGCACATCACGATCAGTGCCTGCAGCTTGTGAACTTTGTTTTGGAGCTCTATTTTCCTCATTACATTCACCTCTAGTTCTCACCATTGTACCACAGACTGCACTCAATCCTAGATCATAGGCTAATATAACTAATAAAATATATAATGCATAACAAAGATGAATAAAACTTACCGGCATGGTTATGCTCCACAAGTTTGAGCTCGTGTACATGGACTGTCTACATGACATAAACCGAGCTCTGATACCACTCTATGACACCCCACCCTTATATAACCCACAAAACATAGATTATTTCTAACCTGGTTAAATCTGTACGTTTTTTTTTCACCTGTAACATATTTACGAGGTATAATCTATCTCCCAAACAACAGCTCATTCACACCCAAGCAAAATCCACAGTAGAGGTAAAAATATTCACCACAACCACAACAATATTTACATGCCAAAAAATTGATTAAAATTATACAAGCTCAAACTAAATAACAAACTAGAATCCCCAAAGCATAGTATGCCCATGGTTTAGCCCCAAAGGTAGTTATCCATATACACCGATCCCAAAAGCTTGTTGAAGCACGAACAGCATGCCCGGTAAGCCTTAAGCTAACACATCATCAACATGCTCACCTATAATGCATAAACTAGGTGCGCTATAGCCCAGTAAGCAGAAATCATGCATGTACGATAAATTAAAATGCTTGCAGAAACTTTAAACGAGATGTGATATGCATTATACTAAAACCCTAACCACTTTTTTTGGAATATTTTATCTTTATAGGGCCAGTGACCCACCTACTGTGCACCGAAAAGAGCTAGCTCAATAAATAATCACAATCTTAGAGTCTATCCATGTCTCACATACCACCAGCCCGATAAATCGAGCCTATCCATGTCTCACATGCCACCGACTCAATATATCATAAAGCATATCCATGTCTCACATGCCACCGGCCTGACGAATCAAGCCTATCCATATCTCACATGCCATCAACCTCGGTACACTAGTAGTGGTCAACATTATATTTTTTATTTCTTTTCATCACACAATGAATAGCAGGCTATATACGACACATGCGTACACATGCCAATGCTCGTGAATGTTATGTTTATACAATACCAAATCAATCAATCATGCCAAGGCAGGCTATGTACAACTTATGCAATGCACATGCCCGTGCTCATGAATATTGTATTTATGCAATATTAAATCAATCGTTCATACCACGTAATTCATATCAATCAATATCAAAAGGCACAAATCACCAATATTCCATAAGATAATATTCATATCTATCAATATCAAAAGGCACAAGTCACAAATATTCAATAAAATAACACAAACAAGTACTATGTCTATTAATTGTAGGTGCAAATGGATTTCTACTTACCTCTTTTCCGATAATATGTATCGAGACCCCCCTACACGTATGGTTAAGCTAGTAATTTTCCCGGAAACGAAGGCTTACATTCCCAAGTTTCTCTCTCTCTCTCTCTCTCTCTTTCTTGGCACATAAAATTTTCCCAAGTTTCCTGGAAATGATCATTTCACTAAAAAATAAGGCCGATGAACATTGATCAATAAAATCTGATTCAAAAGGAAAATAGTAATTCAATTCTACTTTTCCATTATGTGAAATTTCTTGTTGTTGTCGGTTGTGAATTAAACGATAAATTGTTGGAAATAGAACCAACCATCCATCCAATTTATTACTATTTTTTTGGTTAACATTGTTCAGTGACTGGTATTTTCAATTTAGTTTAGATTCAATCCTTGTGGAGATGATAAACTCATCATTATATTACTTTGTGACCATGTACACTTGCGTATGCACAACAAGTTTTTGGCGCCGTTGCCGGGGATTGTAATTTAAAAATTTTGTGATATCGATAACTTTGCAATTTAATTTTGTTATTTTGTTCTAATCTTGATTGTTGTTCTTGTGCTTCAATAGGCTGATTTTGTGAATGAATGAGCAGCAAGATTTTGGACTGGGTCCTTTTGACCTCGAGATTGAACGTACATTTAGAAGAGGAAGAAGTGAATAATGAGGACAATGGACTCAACATCAAAGCAATATGGCCGAAGGGGATGTAAATGTGGCTACCGATGCAATTGTGATGGCCGATGATCGAGAGAGAGCCATACGAGAGTATGTTGCCCCAATGTTCAATGACCTTAATCCGGGCATCATTCAACCTGAAATTCAAGCACCTCAATTTGAGTTGAAGCCGGTGATGTTCCAAATGTTACAAACGGTAGGTTAATTTAGCGAGCTAGCCACTGAAGATCCTCACCTTCATCTTCATTCATTTTTAGAGGTGAGTGACTCTTTCAAGCTCCAAGGTGTTACGGATGAGGCATTGATGCCGAAATTATTCCCTTTCTCATTGAGGGATCGAGCTAGAGTAGGCTTAACACTCTTCCACTGGATTCTATTACTTCTTGGAATGATCTTACCGAATTTTTTTGATGAAGTACTTTCCTCATACAAAAATGCCAAGTACCAGAATGAGATTATTTCTTTCCAATAATCGGAGAATGAATCCGTGTGTGAGGCTTGGGAGAGATTCAAGGAATTGTTGAGGAAGTGCCCCCACCATGGTATTCCTCATTGTATCCAAATGGAGACTTTCTACAATGGTCATAATGCTTCTACTCGCATGGTGTTGGATGCTTCGGCAAATGGAGCTATTCTTTCTAAATCATACAATGATGCATATGAGATTTTGAAGAAGATTGGTAACAATAACTATCAATGGTCCAATACAATTGCACCAACTGGTAAGAAAACAACACAAAATTATGAAGTACATACATTGACAACTTTGACCGCTCAAGTTTCTTCCATGAGCAACATTTTGAAGAATCCAAGTTTGGGGGAAATGGCACCAGCAGCCCCTATGGATCAAGCAGTGGCTATTTCATGTGTTTATTGTAGAGATAGATACACATTTGATAGTTGTCCTTCCAACTTGGCCTTGGTTTGCTATATGGAAAATTAAAACTCCAACCACAACAATCTAGATTCCAACTCTTATAATTCGGGGTGGAGGTAACATCAAAATTTCTCTTGGGGAGGTCAAGGTAGCAACTCGAACAATGCACCAATGCAAGGCAAGCCTAACTTTCCACAGAGATTCTCCAATCAACAACATCAGAGGTTACATCCACAAGCTACCCAAACCAACTCTCTTTAAAATTTGATGGAGTATATGGCTAAGAACGATTTAATGATTTGAAGTCAAGCAACTTCGTTGAGAAATCTTGAGGTTCAAGTGGGATAATTAGCAAATAAGTTGAGAAATTGACCTCAAGGAGCTTTGCCAAGTGATACTGAAAATCCAAGAAGAGAGGGTAAAGGACATTGCTAGGCTGTCACATTGAGGAATGGTAACGATTTAGAGCTGAATGTCAAAGAAGCTCACTAGGAAAACGAGCCCACTTCAATCCAAGGGGATGCTAAAACAGAAAAACAAGCTGGAAATTAGAATTTAATTAATTACCACAGAATCTACCCAGAAAGCTTCAGCACCAATTCAGGAAACTACAGAGCAGCAAACATGTGCAAAACTGCCACCTCCATTTTCTCAATATTTTCAAAAGCAGCAACAAGATGTCCAATTCCAGAGATTCTTATGTGTTTTAAAGCAGCTCCACATCAACATTCCATTGGTGGAGGCCTTAGAACAAATGTCCAATTAGGTGAAGTTTTTGAATGATATCTTGACCAAGAAGAGACGGCTTGGAGAGTTTGAAACGGTTGCTTTGACCGACGGATCCACTGCAATTTTCAAAAATCAAATTCCTCCTAAGCTAAAGGATCCAGGGAGTTTTTCTATCCCTTTTTCTTTTGGTTATAGAGATGTTGGTAGAGCTTTATGTGATCTAGGAGCAAGTATTAACTTGATGCATATGTCTATTTTCAAGAAACTTGGGATTGGCAAAGCAAGACCAAGCACCATAACATTGCAATTAACTGATCGATCCATGGCACATCTGGAAGGTAAGATTGAAGATGTTTTGGTGCAAGTGGATAAGTTCATCTTTCCGGCGGACTTCATTATTCTTGATTATGAGGCGGATCGTAAGGTTCCAATTATTTCGGGGAGACCATTTCTTGCCACCGGGAGAACATTGATTGATTTTCAAAACGGAGAGCTTACAATGAGTGTCAATGATCAACAAGTTACATTTAATGTTTTCAATGCTATGAGATTCCCAAATGAAATTGAAGAACGCTCCTTTGTGAATGTTATTGACACTATTAAGGCTGAAAAAGTGCAAAAAGAAACATGTAAAGACATTATGAGGATGACATATCTTGAAGAAAATGATGAGACAACTAATGATGAAGGAACACAAGTCAAATGGATGGAGCCTTAGCAATTATACACCAAATTTGGGACACTTTGAATCTTTGGATCTATCGGAAAGGAATTTCACACCATCCAAGCCATCCATTGAAGAACCACCAAGGTTAGAATTAAAGAATTTACCTAATTACTTGAAGTATGCTTACTTGGGAGAAGAAGAGACTTTACCCGTGATAATTTCTGCATCATTGAGTCTTAAAAAGGAAAGTTTGGTGCTCAATGTGTTGAGTAAATATAAAAAGGTAATAGGGTGGACAATGGCGGATATCAAGGGAATAAGCCCTTCTCTTTGTATGCATAAAATTTTGTTAGAAGATAGTTGCAGCAAATCTGTCAAACACCAAAGAAGGCTCAACCCCATTATGAAGAAAATGGTGAAAAAGGAAGTAATCAAATGGCTTGATGCTGGAATTATCTACCCAATCTCCGACAGCTCTTGGATCAGCCCAATTCAATGCGTTCCCAAGAAAGGTGGAGTCACTGTGGTGGCAAATGAAAACAACCAATTAACTTCCACAAGAACAATAACGGGATGGCGTGTTTGCATGGATTATCAGAAGATAAATAAGGCCACAAGATCATTTCTCACTGCCATTCATTGATCAAATGTTGGACATATTACTAGGGAAGGAATATTATTATTTTCTCGACGGGTATTCGGGTTACAATCAAATATCTAGTACTCCGAAAGATCAAGAGAAGACCACTTTCACATGCCCTTATGGTACATTTGCCTTCTAGAGAATGCCATTTAGATTATGCAATGCCCCTGCCACCTTTCAGCGATGCATGATGGCCATCTTTTCCGACGTGGTGGAGAAATCTCTTGAGGTATTTATGAATGCTTTTTTGGTATTTAGTGAAACTTTTGATGCTTGTTTAGCTAACTTGGAATAGGCACTTAAGAGATGTGAAGAAACCAAATTGGTCCTTAATTGGGGGAAATGTCATTTCATGGTACAAGAGGGAATTGTCTTGCGACATCAAATTTTGCATCATGGAATTGAAGTGGATAGAGCAAAGATTGAGGTAATTGAGAAGCTGCCACCACCTACCATAGTTAAGGGCATTTAAAGCTTTTTGGGGCATGCAGGATTCTACCAGAGGTTTATCAAAGATTTTTCAAAAATATCCAAACCTCTTTGTTCTCTACTTGAGCACAATCGGTCCTTCAAATTCACAAGGAAGTGTTAAGAAGCATTTTCAACTTTGAAGAAAGGACTTGTGTCCGCCCCGATTATTGTTCCCCCGGATTGGTCTCTTCCTTTCTAATTAATATGTGATGTAGTGATTTTGCCATTGGTATTGTGCTCTGGCAAAGAAGAAATAAGGTATTCCACTCTATTTATTATGCTAGCAAGACTTTAAAGGATACTAAATTGAATTACACAACCACCGAAAATGAGCTTTTGGTTGTGGTCTTTGCATTTGACAAATTTCGAGCTTATTTGGTTGGAACTAAGATGGTTGTATATACTGATCATTCGGCTGTAAAATATCTTGTTGCTAAGAAGGATGCCAAACCAAGACTCATTCAATGGGTGTTACTTCTTCCTGAATTTGACTTGGAAATTTGAGTAGGAGAGGAATCGAGAACCAAGTGGTCGACCATTTATCTACGCTTGAAGGTGGAGGTGAAGAGAAGAATAAAGGGCCTATTAAGGAGACATTTCCCAATGAACAAATTATGGAGGTTAGTCAAATTTCAACACCATGGTACGCTGATTTTGTCAATTATTTGGTGAGTGGGTTGACTCCTCTTGATTTAAATAGCCAACAACTCAAGAAATTCTTCCATGATTTGAAGTCATATTATTGGAATGATTCTTATCTTTATAAGCAATGCCCCGATCATGTGTTGAGACAATATGTACCCGAAGAAGAAGTACCAAACATTTTGGATCATTGTCATTCTTATGCATATGGAGAATATTTTGGGGGACAAAGGACAACAACTAAGGTTTTTCAATCGGGATATTATTGGCCTTCTATTTTCAAAGATGCTCACAACTTTGCAAAGAATTGTGATAGGTTCCAACGGGCAGGCAATATTTCGGCAAGGAACGAGATGCCTTTGAACAACATTCTTGAGGTGGAACTATTTGATGTGTAGGGAGTTGATTTCATGGGGCCATTTGATCATTCTTTTAGAAATTTGTACATATTGGTGGCCGTCGATTACGTGTACAAATGGGTTGAAGCTGTGGCAAGTCCTAAGAATGATGCTAAAGTGGTTATGAAATTTCTGCATAAGCATGTGTTCACTCGTTTTGGCACTCCAAGATCCCTTATAAGTGACGAAGGTACCCACTTTGTGAACAAGCTCTTTGCTACATTTTTGGCTAAGTATGATGTGAGACATAAGATTGCTATGGCTTATCATCTTCAAACAAATGGCCAAGCCGAGCTCTCCAATAGAGAAATCAAAAGCATACTTGAGACGATCGTGAATCCTAATCGAAATGATTGGTCCCAAAGATTGGAGGATATTTTATGGGCATATCGGACAGCCTTCAAGACACCTTTGGGCATGTCTCCATATTGATTGGTATTTAGGAGAGCATGTCATTTACCTATGGAGTTAGAACATAAAGCATATCGGGCCATCAAGAAGCTCAACATAGACCTTCAAGCTGCCGGTGCACTTCAAAAATTGCAATTAAATGAGTTGGATGAAATGAGATTGTTCTCCTATGAAAATACCAAACTCTACAAAGAAAAACTAAGAAGTGGCATGACAAGAGGAATCAGCCTAGAGTCTTTGAGAAGGAGCAACGAGTTCTACTTTTACTCTCGCCTTAAGTTGTTCCTTGGAAAATTGAAGTCTCAATGGTCCGGACCATTTCTTGTGACCAAGGTGTACCCTTATGCAGCTGTTGAATTAAAGGAAGAGCACTTGGGAAGGGAATTTAAAGTGAATGGGCAGCGAATCAAGCATTATTGGGGAGGGAGGTCGATCGAATGAAGACCTCCATCACTTTGGAAGAACCATGACAAGGAAGGTGATTTTGGGTTGTTTATGGTTTTAAAAGAATTAATTTTTTTAGAGCAATCCAAAAATATATTTTTGTATGTATGTAAATATATATATCATACGTAAATAGTATTACTCTTCCTTAGTAGGTTATTAAGTTTTAAATCACTAATCCTTACTCTCATTCCATTTTCCATACGGTGTGCTTGAGAAAAGAAAGCATGGACTTTGACGAACAATTGCCATTTTGGAATCACATCAGTGTTGACTATTGAATGGGAGCAACCTAATTTTGGTAATGGAAGGGACAGCTACATGGGATTGTAATATTGCTTAGTTTACTGCAGCATCTCGTGTAGCGATTGGGCACAAAATAAAAAATACCCAGTTTGCTAAAGCATCTCTTGTAGCAATTGTGTATAAATTTAAAAAAAAAAAATAGAGAGAATGCAGGTCATGAAGGGCAAAAATGGAATTCACCCCTTTCTTGTAAAAAACAAAAACCCTAGGGCCACAAGAAACCCCACCTCCCTCCCTAACACTCAACTCATGGCCACTACCCCCCTCACTACCCCAGCGTCCGTCGAGCAATCCCTGCCTCTCGTTCACCGTCGCCGCCACCGTTCTCCTCCACCTGCACTACTCATACACATTCTCCACCACTTCTCTCATTTTCTCTTTGTACTCACCGAGCATATACCCTATCCACTTTTCACTCACTGAGCACTCGCTGCCATCCTTCATCGCCATCCCATGCCTGTAGCCTAGTCTAATCGACGTCCAGCACTGTACTGACCATCTACCGCCATCGTCCATTCGTCCCTGGGTTCCCTAGTTCAAGAAAAGTGTAGTTTAACTCCTTATATGTCCATTTCCGTCATCGACAGTAGCCTCATGTTGCTTCTCATTTTAGTTCCATCATGCCAAGGGTCAAATAATGTGCCAAGAAACTTCATACAATTAACCCATTCAGCTCAGACGAAGCCCAGAAGTGGTATGACTCATTCATTTCAAAGAAGGATATCTACCCCAACCGCGGGTTCCTAGCCTAACCAAATTCGTATGTCGACATCCCTCAGTGGTTGGACGACAGCATCAAGCAATGGAAAGGAAGCCATTTGTCTCCACTTTAAAGAAGCTATGAGCACTTTGGTTAGTGAGTTTTAATCCAACCTTATCGACTTTGAAGTGGAGCACGTCACTGTTCGGGAGACAAAAATCATGTTATCTACTGCTGCCATCAACAGGTTATTTAAGCTGCTGAACATCAAGTGCCAGTATGCTAAAATGGTCAAAAGTTCCACAAATGAGTAGCTTGAGGAGATCGTTCTGACCGTGGCTCGGGAAGGAGTTGAATGGAATATCAGTTCTGGCTTATTTACTTTTCAGCGGACGAACTTGTAGCCTCAAGCCCGAATATGGTACAATTTTGTGAAGATCAGCGTCATGCCCACATCTCATGATTGTACGGTCAATCGGGAGCATTTGATACTCATCTATTGCATTTTGATGGGGAAGGCGATCAATGTTGGTCAAATCATTTCCAAAGAAATTCATGATTGTGCTTTGAAAATTAGCGGAAAGCTATTTTTTCCATCCCTTATCACACAACTTTGTGCAGCTCGAGGTGTGCCTACTTCCGACCATAAGGAAATCCTTTACAACAAAGGTGTGATGACCACTTGTAGCTCAACTCATCAGCAAACAACATCATCCTCAGCTAATATCCTCAATGTCATGGAGAGACTTGATCGACAGGAGGCTCGGTAGAACCAACTATGCGAATGCCTACATGATTATTAGGCATATGAGCATCAGAGAGACGAGGTGTTGTATCTAGCCCTCCAGCAAAACCTGCTAAGGACAGCCCCCCATTCCCTGCATTGCCAAACAACATCCTCGAACCATGGACGAATGACCCCAATCAAGAAGAGGAATTCGAGAAGCAGGACTTCGACTAGCCCACTGGGGAGTTCTTAAACCCCAGCTTATGTGTCTCTTTGTGTTTTCATTTTGTGATATGCCATTTTTGTTTGAGTCATAGTGGTAGTTATGTGTTCATCTTGTTTTAGTTGTGGAATGTATATGGCATGTTAGTTTAATGATGTGTAGTTACTGTTTTTATGTGATGTAAAGAAGTTTATGTTTTTTCTCTAGCATGGCTGGTTTATGTGTGTTGCTCAATGATGATGCTTCCAATGTTTTCTTTTGTTTTTGAGAACTAGCCTAATATGCTTGCATACACTCGGTTGTTTCTTGTGCTGTTGGTTTGAGAAGAATTGCGATTATAATGTTACTTCCATCATATGTGCATAGCTTGACCAATCAATATTGAGTCCCTAAGAGCTGGCTAGATTCTTTGGAGAGCCTAAGTCTTCCAAACGTTGATTAGTATTCCCTTTGAGATGAAATGATAGATAACACTTATTAGTTGACTTAGGCCATCTTTGGATCGTATGAGCCTTTCTAGCCATCGGTACGTATTTTCCCCTAGTCACCCCATTTGAGCCTAATTATCAATTTTCTTCTTACCCAATCATTAGCCTTGCCTATAAGGATAATCTTCCATTTTACCCCCTGATGCATCTCAATTTTTTTTGGGACTTACACTTAAGGTTGTATTTCAAGGGGATGTGAAACATTCTCATTTTGTACGCACATATTTTGAAAGATAGCATAAATTCTATTGCTTTTGATATCACATTTGGGATAATATGTTCCTGAGTTTGGGGGAAGGAATATGTTACATTTGAAGAGTCAGTTGCTGTGTTCGTGTTTATTAAAAAAAAATTCACCCAGTTTTCTGCAGCAATACTCGTAGCAACTGGATGTGAAAAAAAAACAACAACAATATAGCTGGTCTCGGATTATTAACAGTGGCAAAAATAGAATTTAATAATTTGTGGGGTGCACATGTAAAAATGAGGGGAGTGTTTGAAAGAGTTAATGTGGGTCCTAGAAAATTGAGTTGTAAAGTTATTTTAAGCCAAAAATTTCCTCCATTATCCTACCCTCACCTAAGCATAACATTACAAGTTTAATGAAGTCCTATTGATCTTCGTTTAGATGTAAGTCTATATAAGTGGAGAAGGGTTCATCAAGTTAATTGATGGAGACGCAACATTCATCTTTAGGATGGAGGTCTGTCTTGTTCTAGGAAAATCGAGCCTGTTTTGGGAAGAGCTATGAACATAATGTGGAGAGACACATGCATTGTGATTTCATCATTCCATTAGCACTTGAGGGACTGGGTTGAAAGCAATTGTATGAAGGCATCATTCTCATCAATTTTGAATAAATTTCTGAGAGCATGCACCATTGTCAAGCCATGCATTGGATTCACATACTCTCTCTTTGTGTTGTGTTTGTATATTCTCATTTGTCTTTTTATATGTCTAGATTCTACACTCAAGGACGAGCAATGACTTAAGTGTGGGGGTGTGATAATTCTATGTAATAGAGTTATTTTTGTAACTTTAAACTAAAAATCATGTAGAAAATAGTGATGAATTTAGCAAATTTTAGTATAATGTAGTAAAATTAGATTGTTCTTTTGTTTTGTAGTTGGTATTAATTAAATGTGTAATTTTTTTCTTAATCTTATGTAAAAAAATAGGGCTGGAGCTGAACTTGGAAAACCGAAGCTAAAAGTGCAAACTGGTTGAGGAAGTCCCCAGTTACTGGGAGCAATGCTGCAGCAACACTGGAAGTAAATTTTTAACCCAGAAAATTTGAGTTCAGACTGCTGACTGTGTAAATTAATATTGCCAAGCTGGCGTGAGCCAGCTTTTAAAGTTAAATGAGTGACTGAATCAGCAGGGAAATAATTATGGGCCAAAATTACATCATAACAAAATGGGTTGCCTAATGTGGAAAGGATTGGTGGGCCTTCATGATCATCAGCCAAAGGAAGTAGGGCAGCAACACAAGAAAGGAAGGAATAGCAGCAGCAGCACGCAGGAAAGTAGGGGATAAACAGAGCAGCTGGAATTGGAGCAAAGGACCATCATTCTCAGTAGATTTTTAGCTTGAATTAAAGAGGGAAAGAAGAAAACAACAACAACAAGAAGAAGAAGAAGGAAGCTCGAAAGAACAGCACTCCCTCCAGCTTATTCCTCTCTTCCTTACTCTCTTTTTACTCCCCTATTTTTGGACTTTCATTTCAAGTACTATGGATAATGAATTAGACCATTGGATTGTATTTTCTAAGTTAATCATGAGTTAAACATATTGAAGACTTGTGCTTATGGATTTTGAATCGTTCTATTGAGACTTTATGTATTGTTGGGTGATTTGTGCTATTGTTCATTTAAGTGATCCTATGATAAATATTTGTTATTGTTTGGCGAGCAATGATGAATTGATTAGCTAGATTTAATACTGGGAAGGTTATGTCTAGTGGAAATTGCTTGAATGATGCAAGTTTATAACCGATTCTAGGTTGTAGTTGTAAATGATATAGGCATATATTGTTCGTCTTGCATAACTATACGAATTAATAGTTACATCGATGTTCTAATTTCTATTAGGCATAGAAATATGTTCAATTAGAAAAAATGAATGCATAACATAGCATTTGGAAAATTCTATGTGACGAGAGAGAATTCTTGTTAACTTTGGAGCATTTCACTCAAAAACAATGTCGATAAACATTGATCAATAAAATCCGATTCAAAAGGAAATTAGTAATTCAAATCTACTTTTTCATTTTGTGAAATTTATTGCTGTTGTTGGTTGTGAATTGAACGATAAATTGTTGGAAATATTTTCTTTAATTCTTTGCTTGAACTATAGAAAAAGAACCAACCATCCATCCAATTTATTACTATTTTTTTTGGTTAACATTGTTTAGTAATTGGTATTTGCAATTTATTTTAAATTCAATCCCTGTGGAGATGATAACTCATGATTATATTACTTTTGTGACTACGTGCATTTGCATATCCACAAGAAGTTTTTGTAATATGTACTAAAATGATTAATCTATATATATAATACCAGAAGAAATACATATTTCGGAACTATTGCATTTTTCTGCGTAAAATAAATACTAAATTTGGGAGTACATGTGGCGGCATCTAATTGGACAATTTTATAAAATTAATTTTATATTTAAGCTAAAATAATGATCTAATTTTTTGGAGATTTTTTTAAATCATAAAGATTGTTTACTTAATTAATAGGTCAAATTTTCCTTAGATGCTTTATGTAGAAAATATTCACAAATCGAAATGAGAATGCGTATATGTGTATAAATAGAAGATTTTTCTCATTATTCACAAATATTGCTTAAATTCCAGCCTATTTCTTTGCTGGTCTTTTTTATTCTGAATTTAATCAATATTTAGTAACAAAAATTATTAGATTAGATTTTAAATCTTTCTTATCAAAAGATAAGGAGAGAGAGTTTCGAAAACTAAATAAATAAAAAATAAGGAAAAAAATCTAAAAGTCACAGAGGTCTCATCATAATCATACCAAAATCTTAATAATTATTACTATTCAATTTTTAATAAAAAATAATTAATATATAATTAATACTTATTAAATGAATAATGAGGTATATAAAATAGTCAACAACATACTAGTATATATAGATATATTTATTAATTAAGGTAATATATTTAGTTAATAATTGCCTCAATATATTTATCATAACCAACTGCATTCATTTAGCTTCCTATATATTAATATATCATTACGTATTACATATTATGAAAATATACATACAAAATGATTAACCAACAAATTAGTTAAATTTAAAACTTTTTTAATATCAATTTGTTTCACATTAAATTGATGTGTACCTAATAAAATCTGGAACAACTAAATGTATTACAAAAATTGTTTAATAAATTAAATTAAAAACTTCTATAATATTGTATTGTATTTAAATATATATAGATATATATATATATAAAGGGAAGTACCGCCACAAATAGAAAGTATCAAATTTTCCAACTTAAACTCCTTCTAATTATACTATTTCTTTTCTATGCAAATATATATCATATCTACGTATATATTATGATATCTAATTTTTTAAAGAAAATATGTATCAATATCTATCAATATATATATATATATATATTATAATATTTATTTTTCAATTAAAATCTATATCAATACATATATATATATATATGTTATGATATCTAGTTTTTTCAAAGCAAATCTATAGCAATATCTATCAATATATATATTATAATATCTATTTTTCAATTAAAATCTATATCAATATCTATCTATAAATATTTGATTGATAAAACTACGACATTTATTAATTTTCAAATTATTATCTATCAAAATATGTTTATTTTATTATCTTTTTTATTAATTTTTATTTTTAACTAAAAATGTCAAAAACTTATAACTTTTTTTGTTGTGACTCCAATTCAAAAAAAAAAAAAAATATATATATATATATATATGTTTAATTAATTATGTTTTCACGATCTTTAATTTGACATCCATATTGCACATATATATACACATACATACATACATTAAAATTTAATTATGAAATATAAAATATTTTTCTTAAGTTAATTTTCATATACATAAAGTGAAATAATATCTTAAATATTAAAAAAATTAAATTTTTGCTGCCTAAATTACTTTTAAATATGATATCTTTTTTATACATATATATATATATATCAATATTTATCTATATATGAAATATAATAAATAAATGATTGATATTGCAATAAAAATAATTATATTATTTTTTATTTTTATTTTTATTATTTTATTATGAGAGTATATCAAAACAACTCCGAAATATTCTGTAAATATAAATTGTAGTTTAATTTAGATCCTATAATTCCGTAAATTTTGAGATATAGATAACCAATATATCTGTATGTATATGTTAGATTGCAATAATTCAGTTTGATTTAAAATAAAAATAATTAATATTTACATAACAAAGCAAGATTAATCTGTATACTTTTATTTTCATCTAATATAATATATATATATATATATATATATAAACAGAAGCCGTCCTAAGAATAGTAGCAGCAATTTTTCCAGCCTAAATTAATTTCTAAATCTGGGAAATGCCTAATTTTTTTGAAAAATGGTAAGTCTAGCAAAATTATAATGTTATAAATAATATTTATTTTACATTCATTAAACCAAATAAAAACTTGCATAAACAAGAAATTATGAAGTTTACAATACAAAAATTTAGCCAAACTTCTATTTAGAATCATTGTCTTTCTATATTAAAATATTTCATTTTTTTTTAATCATGATCTACATATATTTCTTTGACACCATTATATTTATTATTTTTATTGATTCTAATATATATATATATATATATATATATATATATCAGTACCCATATAAAACAATTTTATAGCATTTTTCCATCGCAACTTTCGTACTAAATTTGGTTATTTTTATTTCTTATGTGGAATAAATAATATAGTTAATTTTAAGTAGTCTGTAGACTACCACTATTTGTATTTATATATAAAAAGAGAAGCATCACCTAGAAAACATAAAATTTTCCTACATACAATACTTTCTAATTATAATATTTAATTTTCTATATATCTATATCAATATCTATTTGTATATAAGATATAATAATACAATTTGATTAATAGAAACACCATTTTCAATGTTGAAATTACACTTATCATTTTCAAAATATACTAAAATTATGTTGTATTATTATTATTATCTATATATTTATTTTAATATCGTTTTTATTATTTTTTTATTTTTAACTAAAACATTTAAAAGCTTATAAATTTTTTGTTTCAACTTTATTGTTTATGAAAAATATATCTCACTAATTCTATTTTAACAATTTTTAAGTAGACATCCATATTGCATATACATATATATTAAAACTTAATTATTAAATATAAAATACTTTTTCTTAACTTAATTGTTATATATTTTATAATTAACTAAAATAATTAAGATATGAACAAATCATTCTCTAAATATAGAAGCAAGAAATCAATCTTATAAGATTATATATATATATATATATATCTTTTTTTATATTTGTCTATCTAAAGACAGAAAAAAATACAAAAATAAATATCTTGTGGTGGTAATGTTTTGTTCTTGGCTAATAAATTTTGTTAAAAAAATTAAGATTTGCGTGTTTAACGAAATTGAAGAATATGATAATAATTTCTAATTATTTGAAAATATTTGCTCTTTTTTATATCATAATGCTAATTTATATTTATTGTTTTTTATTTTTTTTGTCATTGATATTGTGTTTCAGCATATAAATGTTTCGTTGAAACAATTTATTTTATTAGTGAATTTTTTAAAGAAATTCTAATCCTTTTTAAAAATATTCCACTAAAAATTCTTCTAAGGTATGTGAATATATATATATATATATTGTCAAACATATAAGTGTTACTACGACCACAAAAAATAGTTTTTTTCCCAAACCAATGCATTTTCATATTCATAAAATCTATTATGCAGTATTTTTATATGCTTACTGTAAATATACATATTTATGTTGTGTTGAAAATATTGTATTGACTCATTTTTTAAAATATAATAAATTCATATATGTATTGTGGGGGTTGGGACGAGGTGAATAAAATTATCGTATCATATTAATAATTATAAAAATTTGCACCGCATATTTTGAGGCAAACAATTGAACATACTTTGATTAGAAAATAAAAAAGAAGAAGAAAGAAATACATATAAATGTTATATAATACTTGAATTTAATAATATTATATAACTTAATTAAATTATAAAATTTCACACATTGTCCGTGCATCGTACGGGAGCTTAACTAATATATATATATATATATAGCAAAAGCCGCACATTTTTGGAAACTATTGTATTTCCCACCTAAAATAATTTACTAATTTTGGAAGTACATATGCAACATCTAATTGAATATTTTTATATAAATAATTTTGTTAGGTAATTTTATTATAAATCTAAATGATGTGCAGGATCAATATATTCAATATTTTTCGAAAATATAATAAAAACTTAAGTATTATTTATTCTAGTTTTCAGATATCTATTGGTAAGCTTTAATATCAATGCACATCTTACTATTTTAAAATATAATTATATATGCTTTTATTTGTGCATTTTACAAATTATCACAAGTTATATTTTTAAGAATGATTGTATTATTTATGTGGAGCCTGATTAAGATTTTTAAGGCTTATAATATATTATTTTTTAAAGTTTTATTTATATTCTTATTAAGTATATTCGTTTAAATAATAACAATATCCTACAATATTCATAAATACCAGTGATTAATTATCAGTGACTAATAATTATAAATAACGTTATGAATTTTTTTGTTGATTTTTACTTAATATACATGCTATTAATGTATTTGATATATTTATAGTTTATCAATATTTATAATCATATCTTTATTCCATATAAATTTTTTATTTAATATTTATTAATATATTATTATAATATTTTTATAAAATTTAAACGTAGTCAGTTTATTTTACAAGAAAAATTCTATAAAAAATATAATTTTAACTATTTATTGTAGTCCATTAAATTACATCAACATATACTTAATATTTTTAAATTAACATTTATGTATATTTTTGTTATGTAATAATTTGCATCAATGTTTATGTTACATAAAATTTGCACTTAATACGTTCGCTGTATTACTGTTAATTTAATATGATTTAAATGTAATTTTATAAAATACACATATTGACTGAATTTTATCATAGTATTTGTAAGTCTTGGGAGACTCCTTTGTAAATTTGTCTTAGCAATTACATTCAATTACACCTTTAAGTGACATCACAAACGGTATATTGTAATTATTTCATTTAATATGAGATTTGCTAAAAATAGAAAGATGACTTAAACAAGAAATACTATTTTCTATTTTTAGCATACAAATGAAATAATTTGTCACATTTGAAAAAAAAAAAAAAAAGCCACATCAGTGTGCAATCAGTTACATACCGGGTAATTTAGGTACACGGAGATATAGATAAACAATTTTAAAGGTAAGGGACATTTTAAAAAAAAAATGAGCTAACTTAATAAAAGTGTAAGTAAAGTGGGCGAACTTACATGGCTTCAATTTTCCTTCATTTAATATGATTGGGACACCTACTGTTTTGAGATATAAGTGTTGGTGATACATTTAAAATTTTGAATTGGTATGTTTAAAAAATTTACCTAACAATACTTCTTTATCTTCACTTATCTTTACACCTTTTTTCTTATTTCACTCCATTCTATTTTCATAATTATATAATTTATTAAAGACCATGTGAATATATATATATGAATAAACTTGTCATTTCAATATAATATAGATTTCAAATTATATTAGTAAAAAGATTAAGTTTACTTCGAATACAACTATAATAAACATTTAAGTCCAAATAAGTACTGTATCATTGACATTTTTATTTTTTATTGTTTGGGTATGAACTTAGAGAAAATAAATTTATTGTCATTAAATTATTTACACATTGCTCAATATCGTAACGTAGATAAATAGTTATGGATATATATATATATATATATATAAATGTGGAAAGTTTATATATATATATATATATATAATAATAATAATAATAATAATAATAATAATAATAATAATAATAATAATAATAAATTTATGTGTAATAAATTTAAAAAGTTAATGAATACAACTTTCTAATTTAGTGCATTATTGCTATAACACACATTAAAAAAAAATTATATTAGTGTTGTTTTAAAGTTTCTTACAATAATTTAGAAACCTATTCGTAAACTCAATCTTAAAAATTCTTCATATCATATTTACTTTCTTATTTGTGTTCTAAACTCTTTTAAACAAATTATTTTAAGGCTTTTCTTTTGACAATGAAGTTCAAATCAAATTTGTAAATTTGATAGAATTTGCGACACCAACGAACTTTTCAGTAATCTAAGTGTGTTTATTTAGTTTTTATAGGTGGACATATCAGGTGGCCGACTTCATTTGTTTACATCAATGATAAAAAAAAAAAAAATATCATGCATGCACGAAGTTACAATTTCAAGCATAAGGTAACAATTTAGTTGTCATCATGAAATAAAAAAATTTGAAAAAATTATAATAACAAGGATATAAGAAATAAAAGAAAAAGTAAGATCTTCGAGTATAAAATCAAAATTATATTGTGATCTTGTGTTAATCAAATATAAGAGCTCATTGAATTTAGTATGTCAAATATTCTAGTCAGAATTTTATTTTCTTTTTATTATCAGATTATCCGCATCATAATTCCAACATAACATTAATGTCCTGGAAATAAATTGAAGTCTTCAAATACATTCAAAAATGAATTACCATATATATATATATATATAGACACACACTATAGACGATTAGAGTTAAGTAAAAATACTAAAATCATAAATGAAACTACCCAGATGAAAGTTCATTTTTTTCATTTTATGCAATTGGATATTACGATCAATTCTTATAACTAGAGTGGTTTTTGGAGATACTAGAGAATGCAAGAGGTTTATTTGTTTTTGTGGTTTGCTACTATCATCTCGTTGAATATTTTAAAATTTATTGTCTCAAAATATTATTTATTCAAAAATATTACGTACTTAAAAATTATTCTGTAAAAAGTTTTATATATTTTAAAGTATATAAAAATGTGTTATTCATTTACGTGTATTACATGCAAGTATTCTATGTTCATAAAATGCCTCAAACATTATGCTTGGTACATATAAATTATGCAGTAAAATGTCGTTAATGCATGCTTGGTTACAGCTCCATTATCTCACGAAATTGGGCCACTGGGACCATTTTTTGCACTTAGACTTGGGAGGTTCATACCTTGCCCAGCCCAATCTTTGAGTCTAAGTGTCTGGCCCACACTTCTAACCCCTTTGTACATAGAATTCTCTAGAATATTAGGGTTTAGGAATATTCTAGAGAATGTGTAGAGAATCTTCTATGTATAGTAAGTTGTAGAGAATTCTAAAGACTTGATCTCTACCGTAGGATCTAACCGATCACCACCGTCCATTGAGGAGGTGGAGTGGTATAAATAGGGGTCATTCATTTCATTTGTAATCATCAAATCATCAAGTTTTCAATCAAGTTTTGATCAAGTTATCAAGTTCTTATCAAGTATTCTCCAAGAGAGTTTGAGTGAATATTCCTCATACTTGCTTTCTTTACTTTCTTGCCAACACTTTGGCACACATTTTAGTTTCGAGCGAGGCTGACTTAGCTACCACGAGGGGCGGAAATAAGCTAAGGCTGCACGGTTCTTTGTTAAGAGAACAAGTCCGTGACAGGTGGTATCAGAGCCAGGTTTAAGCTAAGAGTTGTGTACAAGAAAAGTGATGGCGGGTAACGAATCCAACGTATCCGAGGAAATAGGCCGAGAGACCGTTCAAGTCCAACCCAAGAAAAGGCGTGATCAAAGCAAGGCTCACGAGGGCCCTTCGTGGGAACCTGCTGCCGCCGAACTTGGGGAGAAACTTGAAAAGGTCCAACATGATTTCAAGACCTTGGAGGATCATATCTTGGAGGAACTTGACACGTTTAAGGGGGACGTGGAAGAAATTAACAGCTCGTTTTGCCAACATTGAGGATGCTATCCAAGCCTTACGTAACAGCATCAAGGGGATGCGGGAGGACTTGGCTTTGTGCAAAAGGGCCGCAGCTAGTGGGGAGGCTAGCATTTCCGTTGCTCCACCAAGTGTGGAATGCCCCAAGCCAACGGGGTTCAATGGAGCAAAGGACGCCAAGGAAGTTGAGAACTACCTATGGAAGATGGAACAATATTTTGAAGGACTCAATCTTACGGACGAGGCAGCCAAGGTAAGGACCGCTTCTCTTTACTTTTCCGATACTGCCATGCTATGGTGGCGCCGAAAGCATGCCGACATGGAACGTGGTTCATGCCAGATAAACACTTGGGACGACTTCAAGAGGGAACTCAAGCGCCACTTCTATCCCGAGAATGTGGTCTATGAAGCTCGGAGAAAGTTAAGGGAATTGAAACAAAAGGGTACCATCCGAGAGTATGTGAAAGAGTTCACAACCCTTATGCTTCAAATCTCTGGCCTAACAGACGATGATCTCCTCTTCTACTTCATCGATGGTTTGCAAAGTTGGGCCAAACAAGAGATACATCGACGGGGTGTAAAATCGGTAGATGAAGCCATTGCCGTCGTTGAATCCATCGCTGACTTCCAACCACATCCACGCACCGATGCTTCCCCAAGGAAAGAAAGGTACCATACCAAATCCTTAATGCTCTAACGGCCAAGCCAATGCCAACAACATCTAGCAAGAGGCTAATATACGTGGAAGCACACATCAATGGTGTGCCTACCAAAGCATTGGTAGACACGGGAGCCACTCACAATTTCGTGATGGAAGATGAAGCCAAGAGGTTGAAGCTTCGGAGGACAAAGGGTGAGGGTTGGCTCAAGACGGTAAATGCTAAAGCTCAACCACTCATTGGCGTAGCTCGAGGCGTGGAGCTACAATTGGGCACTTGGAAGGGCCAAGTGAATCTTTCAGTGGCACCTATGGACGACTTCAAAGTCGTGCTTGGCATTGAATTCTTACAAGAGGTAACTGCTATTCCAATGCCTTCATTTAGTACGGTGTGTATCCTTGGAAGAGGAGCACCTTACTTGATTCCTACCATCGAGTTACTTGACGGCCAAACTCAAGGAGGCAAGCAACTATCGGCCATGCAAATCACCAAGGTGGTGAAACGAGAGGAACCAATATACTTGGTCGTGATTAAAGAGGAGCATCAAGTTACCGAGAAGATGGAGGAGGCACCATCTATCGTTCGAAGGGTCCTTGAGGAGAACAAGGACATCATGCTGGCCACATTTCCCAACAAACTTCCACCAACTCGGGAGGTGGAGCACAAGACGGGAAAAACCAACGTGGTAGCCGATGCACTTAGTCAAAAGGCGAAACTTGCAGCCATCAGCCTAGCCAAAGAGGACACCATTGATTGCATCAAGAAGGGACTTAAGCACGACCCAATGACTAGGGAGCTGAAGAAGCTAGCCGAGGAGGGCAAGACACTGCAAAGGAGTGAAGCCACAGGAAGGAGTCCGTTCGAGCTAGCCACGGGGCAGCAACCCTTGACTCCCCACACCTTGGCTACACCCCTTATTGATGGGAAAAGCCCGGAGGCGACCAAGATGGCGAAGTCGTGGGAAGAAGAAACCGACATCGCCCGAGCATGCTTGGAGAAGGCCCGCAAGCATATGAAGAAGTGGGCGGATGAGAATAGGCGACCCCGGGAGTTCAACATTGGGGACCACGTCCTTGTGAAGCTTTTGCCACAACAGTTCAAAGCATTACGAAGCTTGCACAAAGGCTTGGTACGAAGGTACGAAGGTCCATTTCCCATCAGTGCTAAGGTAGGCAAGGTATCTTATCATGTTGACCTACCTAGCACTTTAAAAATTCACCTGGTCTTCCACGTGAGTATGTTGAAGCCGTACAACGGAGATATGGAAGACACAAGCCGAGGGTATTCTCAACGAGTACCTCCCGTGGTGACCAAGTCATTCGACAAGGAGATTCAAGAGGTGTTATCGAAGAGAGTTGTTCGAAGGAGAGGCGTTCTACCCCGCACTTAAGCAAGTGGAAGGGACTGCCAGAGTCTGAGGCAACATGGGAACCCGAAGATGACTTGTGACAGTTCAAAGAACAACTTCATCAATATAAGGCGACGAGGGCGCCGCCGGAATAGGTGGGGGAGAATGTCACAAAATTGGGCCACTAAGACCATTTTTTGCACTTAGACTTGGGAGGTTCATACCTTGCCAAGCCCAATATTTGAGCCCAAGTGTTTGGCCCACACTCCTAACCCCTTTGTACGTAGAATTCTCTAGAATATTAGGGTTTCGGAATATTCTAGAGAATGTGTAGAGAATCTTCTATGTATAGTAAGTTGTAGAGAATTCTAGAGACTTGATCTCTACCGTAGGATCTAACCGATCACCACCGTCCATTGAGGAGGTGGAGTAGTATAAATAGGGGTCATTCATTTCATTTGTAATCATCAAATCATCAAGTTTTCAATCAAGTTTTGATCAAATTATCAAGTTCTTATCAAGCATTCTCCAAGAGAGTTTGAGTGAATATTCCTCATACTTGCTTTCTTTGCTTTCTCTTGCCAACACTTTGGCACATATTTTAGTTTCGAGCGAGGCTGACTTAGCTACTGCGAGGGGTGGAAATAAGCTAAGGCCGCACGGTTCTTTGTTAAGAGAACAAGTCCGTGACAATTAGCTCACTTATTCATCGCATATTTGATTCTTGCCAATCTAAAACCTGTTATGTCCAACAATCAAACTCACTTCATTAGGATCATTTTGAGCGGAAAAATGTTGTTTTCTATTTGTAACTCTGCCTTATTATATATATATATATATATTATATAATATAGATATTGATTAAGTCACTAGAGAATTTTTTTTTTCCTTTCCTATCTTTGACCAATTACAAAATTCATTTAAGATGAATGAATAATAGTTCCTGCAAATAATTCCTTTTTAAAAAGAAGGGAAACAATTAAAAAATTCTAATACTTTTATTTTTTGTATACTTTAAGTATTATAAATTAAATATTAAATAATATTTATAAGTGTTTTAAATTATATATCATATATTTATATTTCTAATTGTATTTTAAGAATTTTGGTTACACAACTGCTTATAAGCATCAAATTAAATAAAATAATTAAAATATACAAATCTTAACTAACCTAATCAAAATCCACGGTTTTTAGGATAAATTAGATGTTCGCCCGTTCCATGCATAAGATATATATATTTTATTATACTAAGAATTTATGGTAAAATTACATTTATTATTATTATTATTATAAATATGTTCGTAATTTATTATTTTTATCAATTATATAAATATTATTCAATGTAGAATAAAGTTTGTTATATTTCATTGTATTTTATTTTTTTTAAATTAGTTTTATTAAATAATAAATTGTACGATATTTTGAATTGAATTTTGGAGTTGTCCTTGAGATGAAAGTAAATATTTTAAATTATTATAAACTAATGAGGTTAAACAATAAATTATAATATTATATAAATTTAATATTATAATATTTTTATTTTTATAAAAAAATATTTTTTGCTTAAATTCATTTCAAAATTTGATATACTATTTATTCAAATCCATCATATATATTAAAATTTAAGAAATAACATTCAATTCATAAAAAACTATATTTCATGCTTTAAATATAATTATTTATTTTAATATATACAATATTGATGTCAAATTAAAGATCACAAAACGAAGATTAATTTGATATATCACATGTTAAAAATTAATTTAAAACGAAAAAGATATTTTTATTGTGCAATTTTAGTGAACAATACAAATAGAAAAGAAAGAGCAAAAGTATATAGAAAATGGCAAAAACTTGTGTGAAATGGTTGCACGGATCTTAGATCTCTACAACCGGGTCGTGGGTTATTTTTGTTTTCCGCGCAAAGTTTTCATATTTAAATAAAACGTTCCAAAATTATTCCAAATCTTTACCTAATCCAATTGGTTTAAGTTTCTTGGACCTCCAGAAATCCAAAATTTCTCACTCTGAACATTTGATATTTAAGCTGGAGAAAGATTTGTAATAAAGATTGAACTATATTATATTGTACTATATTAAATGTATAGGCTAAAAAATTAATTATATGATTTGAAGATTGAATTTTAGTCCATTCCAATAGATCATGTCTCTTCACCCATCTCTTTTATCGCTAGAACAAATATTTATTAATTAAATTTAAGAAGAATATTATATCGTAATATACAAATTGGGTAGATATCAAAATAAATTATTATTACATTTTTATAGACTAATTTGTAGTATTAATTTGTGAAATTAATTTTCAAATTAACTTTGATATGTCTCTATAAAACTTGTGTGAAATTCGTGCAACCGGACCATGAGTCACTTTTGTTTCGCGCGAAATTTGAGTATTTGAACTAAAAAGTTCTGAAATATTCTAAGGCTGCGTTTACTATTAGGGATAAGGTTGGATAGGAATATATTATCCAACCTTATCCCTCGTCTACTTTAACTGATAAAAAAATTGTTTTATCCCGGATACCCGGGTTAAACACAAATTTCAAAAAAAAATTGGCTCATAAGGGTAGATAGTGTATCCTACCATATTGAGTGGGATTCCTCATCCTTTTTTATCATATATTTGAAAATGACAAAAATACCCCCACTTAAACTTACTTCCCTTTCTTCACCCTATTATTAGTATTATTATTATTATTATTGTTATTGTTGTTGTTGTTGTTGTTGTTGTTGTTGTTATTAATATTATTTATTATTATTCTTCTTATGATTATTATAATTATTTATTAATATTATTATTATCGTTATTATTATTATTAGTATTATTATTATTATTATTATTATTATTTTTATTATTATTATTATTATTATTATTATTATTATTCTTTTTATTATTATTATAATTATTTATTAATATTATTATTATCGTTATTATTATTATTATTATTATTATTATTATTATTATTATTATAATTATTTTATTAATATTTTTATTATTATCTTTATCATTATTATATTTATTATTATTCTTCTTATTATTTTATTATAATTATTATTAATATTATTATTTTTATTATTATCGTTATTATTATTATTTATTATTATTATTTATTATTCTTCTTATTATTACAATTATTTATTAATATTGTTATTATCGTTAATATTATCATGACAAATATTATTAATATTTTTATTATTATCATTTTTATTATTAGTATTATTTATTATTATTATTATTCTTATTATTATTATAATAATGTTTTTATTTTTATTATTAGTGTTATTATTCTTATTCTTATTTATTATTTTTCTTATTATTATTATAATTATTATTAATATGTTTATTATTGTTTTTATTATTATTATTTTTATTATTTTTATTATTCTTCTTCTTATTATTATAATTATTATTAATATTTTTTATTATTGTTATTATTATTTTTTATTCTTCTTCTTCTTCTTCTTCTTATTATTATTATTATTATAATATTAATATTTTTATTATTATTGTTATTATTATTGTTTATATTCTTCTTCTTATTATTATAATTATTATTAATATTAATATTTTTATCAATATCATTATTATTATTATTATTTATTATTATTCTTCTTATTATTATAATTATTTATTAATATTATTATTATTATCGGTAATATTATCATGACAATTATTATTATTATTATTATTATTATTATTATTATTATTATTGTTATTACTATTATTCTAATTTATTGTTTTTCTTATTATTATGAATTATTATTAATATTTTATTATTATCGTTATTATTATTATTTTTTATTATTCTTATTATTATTATTATTATATTAATTATTAATATTTTAATTATTATCGTTATTATTATTATGTGTTATTAATATTTTTATTATTATCGTTGTTGTTGTTGTTGTTATTATTATTATTATGATTTATTAATATTTTTATTATTTTTTCTATTATTATTATTTTTACTATTACTGTTATTATTATTATTATTATTATTATTATTATTATTATTATTTTTAGTATTGTTGTTATTATTGTTATTATTATTATTATTATTATTATTATTCAACAACTTTCAAAAGTAATTAAAAAAATCGATGAAAAGCGACAATATATGTGAGTTTATTTTATATAAGGGTATTAAAGTAATTTTTGTTATCCTACCAAATAAATACCAATATAGTAAACGAAGGATATCATAATTTATCCTCTCCCCCAAAGTAAACAGAGCATTGATAATTTATCCAAATCCTTTATTTTAATACATCTTAATCTTATCACCCCTAATACATATTCATAAAAGTAAACATAGTCTAAATTGTTACCTAATCACATTGGTTTAGGTATAGATAAATAACAATTGTAACCACTAATAGAAAGAAAATTCAATATATTTAAAAATAAAATTATTTACATAAAAAATTAAATTTACTAGTTTCTGAATTTATTTATATATTTTGTTGATAGGTATAAAAATTCATTCCTATAAATTATTATCTCTTAAAATTCTAAACTTCACATGTTGTGATAAAAAAATATTAATTAAAAAAATAACATTATTACATTTAAATAATATTACTTTATCTTTCAATAATATTACTTATTTCCTTAAAATATATTAATTTGAAAGTAATATTAATTTTTTAATTAAATTTAAAAATTATATTATATTTTAATATAAAATTGGGTAGATTTCAAAATAAAATATTATTACATCCTAATAGAGTAATATGTAGAATTAATTTGTGAAATTAATTTCAAATTAATTTTGATATGTCTCCATAAAAAAATCAATTAGACTATTTATTATATTAATAGATAAATTATTTTAAATTATGAATGAAATCCTAATTAATTAATTTACTTTTTTCTTTGTTTCAAAAATCGCATAGTTATATATGTGTTTAGAAATTGAACAAAAAAATGTGTTAAATGTTACTACTTATTTTTTTAAAGAAACAAACACATGCCTATTTTTTAAATTATAAAAAATATTTTATAGTGGGAGTAATGATGTTTATTTGTTCATCTGAAAATGCATATGATTATCGTTTTTTCGAATATTAACAGTATTACTTTCATATTGAAAAAATATTACTTTTTAATCAAAATGTAAAATTTCGAATTCAAAAGTTATTAGTACTTATTTTTTAAATGAAACAAACACGTGAATTTTTTTAAATTTTAGAAAATATTTTTAGTGGGGGGAATGATGTCTATTTGTTCATTTGGAGATGTATTGGATTATTGCTTTTTTTTGAATATTAACGATATTACTTTCTTATTGAAAATGTATTACTTTTTTATGCAAAAAGTATTACTTTTTGATTTAGAAGGTATTACTACTTATTTAAAAAACAAACAAACAAACAAATTCTATGATACTTTATAGTGGGGGAATGACATATATTTGTCAATCAAGGAATGTCTAGGATTCTCGCTTTTGTCAAATATTAATAGTATTACTTTCTTATTGAAAAATTATTACTTTCTTGTTCAAAAGGTATTAATTTTTTATTCAAAATGTATTACTACTTATTAAAAATAAAACAAATACACGACTGCCTCTTAAATTCTAGGATATATTTTATAGTGGGAGAATGATATGTATTTGTTAATCTAAAACTGTCTAGAATTCTCGCTTTTGTCGAATATTGATAGTATTACGTTTTATTGAAAATGTATTACTTTCTTATTCAAAAGGTATTATCTTTCTTATTCAAAAGGTATTACTACTTATTTTTTAAAAGAAACAAACCCATGACTACTTTTTAAATTTTAGAAAATATTTTATAGTTGAGGGAATGTCTATTTGTTAATCTCAAGATGTCTAGGATTATCGCTTTTGTTGAATATTATCAGTATTAGTTTCTTATTGAAAAGGTATTACTTTCGTATTCAAAATGTATTACTTTATGATTCAAAAGGTAGTACTACGTATTTTTTAAAAGAAACAAATACACGACGCCTTGTTAAATTCTAGAAGATATTTTATAGTGGGGGGAATGATGTGTATTTGTTAATCTAAATATGTCTAGGATTCTCCCTTTTGTCGAATATTACAATTATTACTTTCTTATAGAAAAAATATTACTTTTTTATTCACAAGGTATTATCTTATTATTCAAAAGGTATTACTACATATTTGTTAAATTGAAAAAAGTAGTAATACATCATAATTTATCATCTATTTAACACTGAATAAACAAATATTACGGGTAACAATACTTTTTAGCTAAACAAAAAATACCTTTCAGTTAAACAAGTAATATTGAATAACTTTTTAGTTTAATTTGAATTGAATATATACTAATATAATAACAAAGTAGTCTAAAAAAAATTTTTATCATCTATTTATAGTAAATAAATATATATTACCTAATAATTTCTTAGATAACTTACTAAAATTTTAATTTTTAATACAATTAATAATTTTATATTTTAATATTAGTTTCAAATTAATATATTTTAAGAAAATGAGTAATACTATTAAAATATAAAGTAATATTATTTAAATGTAATAATATTATTTTTTTAATTAAAAAATGATATTATTTAAATGTAATAATATTATTATTTTAATTAAAAAATTATATCAGAACGTGTGAAGTTTAGAATTTTAAGGGATAATAATTTATAGGAATGAATTTTAATACCTATCAACAAATAATACAAATAAATTCACAACTAATAAGTAAATCAATATAAATAATCATGTGTTTGTTTCTTTTAAAAAAATAAGTAGTAACATTAAGCAATTTTTTAGTTCAATACACATATATAAATATGCGAATTTTCAAACAAAGAAAAAAATAAATTTTATCATCTATTTACATTAAATAAATAAATATTACCTAATATTTTTTTAGAAAACTCACTAAAATTTTAATTTTCAATATAATTAATCATTTTATATTTTAATATTAGTTTCAAATTAATATATTTGAAGAAAATAAGTAATAATGTTAAAAGATAAAGTAATATTATTTAAATGTAAAATATTATTTGTTTACTTAAGAAAAATTTATTATAATGTGTGAAGTTTAGAATTTTAATGGATAATATTTTATAGGAATGAATTTTTATCCATACCAAAAAAATATATAAATAAATTCATAAAATAATAAGTATAATAATTTTTTATGTAAATAATTTTATTTTTAATTATATTGAATTTTAAGAAAAATATAAAATTTTATTTTTATTAGTGTTTACAGTTGTAATTTATCTATATTGTAAAATATTTGTAAAGGATTCAAAAAATAAAATAGATGAGTGGTATTTCATCGGCTTATTGGTAAAGATACAAAATTTAGAATCTACTATTATAGAAAATATAATATGCATTCATATCTAACTTATTTTATACATAATATTTTTGAATATTTGGCTAAGGTATTAATATAAATTAATATATGTTTAAAATTTACATAAAATATGAACTTAGCTTAGTCGTAAGGGAAGGAGAAAATATATCTTTTCTTTAAGGAGTTCAGCGGTTCGAACCTCTACAAAAACAAATTATGTTATTATTAATAAAAATGTACATAATCAATTATTTATATCAATTATATTTATATAAATATTATTCAATTTGAACTTTTAAATTTTAGTAAAAATTAAACAGGAGAGAGAAAAAAATAGAGACTAAAACATGTCAATTCATTTGTATAGACAGATGTAATGACATGATCCTTATTTCATATTAGGTATATATTTGAATATTTAAATTTTAGTAAAAAATTAAAATAAGAGAGAACGGATAAAAAAAAGATTGACACATGTCAATTAATTGTATAGACAAATGTAATGAAAAGCGAAAAAGTCTTATGATAGATGTGGCAGTTAAAATAAAAAACTATACTTTTGAAATAAAAAATAATAATAATATTAAAAAATTAAGACAAAAAATCCCGAATGTAACACATCACAAAAAAATACTAAAAATTATTACGAAAGTGACACTTAACAAAATCCAACTTTTCAGTATCTTTGATTATTAATTAAAAATTAAACATATTAATTGCTAACTCTAAAAAATATTAAGTAGAATTATACTATAAAATTAGTATTTAATACATCTTAAAAAGTAAAAAAAAAAAAAAAAAAAAAAATTGAACTATTATACTTTATTAGATGAAAGGAAAGCTATATAGATTATTTTTGTGGAACGTTGGAAGTATAATTTTTATTCTAATAAGTAATGTTATTATAAGTCGAGTACAGGGTTGCGTTGGGAATATTTTCACATAGGTGCCATGGTGGCAGCATATTTTTATTTTAGTAAGTAATGTTATTATAAGTCGAGTACAGGATTGCGTTGGGAATATTTTCACATGGGTACCATGGTGGCAGCATAATCTACCAAACGTGCACCTCATATGCAGGCATAATCTACCAAACGTGGACCTCATATGCTATTTATAGAAATATAGTATTGGACATCCCCCAACTATATATTAATGTATATTAAATTGTTAATAATAATAATAATAATAATAATAATAATAATAATAATAATAATAATAATTGTTAGATCAGAATTCGTGCGAGTGTGTTGTGTTCAGTACTGATTTGAACTATAATTGAACTATGCGAAGCCAAATAGTAGTTGCAACAATTTCGAGGAAGAATCCCTTCTTCCTCTCAAATATTTTTATTAGATAAAGTGTTTGTTCCCACAATTATATAGTTCGGACTTACACGTCATTAGACTCCATCTAATACTATCCAAATTTATATCACTCGCTTTTAACAACTTACTTAACCATCTAGTCCCCTGGATGAATTTGGCTGCTGACTCCCGTACAGCAGAAATCTGAACTCTCCCAAGCCCAGCATGTTGTATTCTCTCAAGCACAGTGGAAACCAACGAGTAGTTCACTGAGAGTTCGCCTTCGCTGGAACTGTACTACAATAAGCTCTCAATTAAAATTGTCTCTCTCAAATATGACGTCTCTTTCTCTGCATATGATAATAAATGTAATGTAATATAGATACACTGCAGCCTTCACATATGACTCTTATTTATAGACCCAAAGGCTCAAGATCTTCGTGATCATCATTCCTTAATTCTCTATTATATTCCTTCAATCTCTCCTTGAATTTCTCCTTGGATCTCCTTGAATTTCTCCTTGGATATCTCATTTGAATCTGTCATTTATTTGTTGTTTTGATCTTGCAAATCCTTATATATTCTTCTTGTGAATATTCAAGATCTTCATTCCTTATTTATCTCTTATTTGTTGATCTTCCCTCCTTGAATATCTTCATAGTGGTTGGTTCTTGATTTGGTTAGATTATGCATATCTCTCATAATATTTTCTTTTGCAAGCTGCATAGATTATCACAGACATTTAAATTATGATTTTCGATATATGCCAACACACTTACTTGATCATAGTTTGGACAGACATTGAACTCAGGACTCCCAGTATGCAATTTTATCAAATAGAGATAAACTAATGAATACTATATAATGCAGAATCAACCAGATCATGGGTATAGCATAGTTAGCCAGTAACCACAAGAAAATCACATGTAGAGTTTCAAAATATGCATTATCTCCCCTTGACAACCAACTTCCCCTTAAATTCAGGTTTTTTCACTATTGTATTATTCACTGTCTTCTTCTCCCCCTTAATTTGAACTTTTTTCACTATTGTACTATTCACTGTCTTTGTCTCTCCCCTTAATTTGAGTTTTTTCACTGTTGTACTATTCACTGTCTTTGTCTCTCATTTTTTTTAGCCATTTGACAAAGGATTGGTGAACATAGAAATACCTAAATTCAAGGGAACATGTAAAGATTTACGAATGTTAGTGAAATACAATTTTTAAGCAACAACTTCAGCTACCATAAAAGCCATTTTCAGTGTTGATGTGGACTACTTAAGAATAACAGAAGGACTGGATTCAAAATTTCATTATCCTGTTCGCCTGGAGATCGAACTGGGATCAACTCCATGTTCTTGTCATGTGTTCCTGTGAAAGAGAACAGAAGAGAGAGATCGCAGAATGACTAGGTCTTTAACACAAGGTGAATGTGAGTGATATCTTTAATCATAACGAACAAGAACTGAACAACATATATGAATTAATGGTTATGGCAGAAAAAAGATTCAAGTCTCTTTGTAATGTGTGACAAAATAAGTGCTGCTTGATATGGTTCAAATACACTGCTCAAACACTTCCCTTTCCATGAAGATTCTACCACGCGTTCACATCATAAGAGATAATGGGAGAGAGGTTAATTGCCACTTAATCTCAAATTACTAGCTACCAGGTCCACTTACTCATATATCTCAATTTTTTATGGTTTACTCATCGGTTTGTAGAGAGAGAGAGATCTAGAGAGATATACTAAAATAAAATAATAAGGAATTACTAAACAAAGAGGATATAATAAATAAAAAGGAGGGTTTAGCTCAAACATTTATTCTCCTTTCAGCAGGCAATACAGTTTGAGAATACACTAAGACAAATCCAGGTTCTCAATTCACAGGTGTCTCTTTGGTTCACCTTTTTTTCTTTTTAAGAACACAATTTTAAGAGTAGATTCCTTATCACTCCTTTTATAGAAACCTTGTGTAGTAGCTCGCAAACCACACAAGTAAGAACCACATTGGAAAAACCTTGTGTGACGAGCTCAACTGTCCCTTATAACCCCTTTTGTGCGAACAAGAGGAGAACACTTTGGTAGCTTTCACAGACTTATCATTTTCTGTGCATGAAGCTCAATCATACGGTTGATAGCTTGTCACTCTATCATTTTAAGGTCGTAGCTCTTTCCAAGAAAATAATAAATTGAGACATATTGGATTTAAAGTTCAAGACAAACTGAATTTTAAACCTGCGTAGAGAGAGAATTTATGTCATATTTCCTCCAAGCATTTTTTTTCATTTATCCACTTGAGAGAATTCAAGCTTTTATTTATTTATTTATTATTTTTTTTTTATATTATTGAGCACAGCAAATGCCCAATGATTTCCTAAGAGAAATGAACCGTTGGGAATCCAGGGCCTTCGTAAATATATCAGCAAGTTGGCTTAGAGTAGGAATATGTTCAAGTACAATAACACATTCCTCAACCAATTTTCTAATGTAGTGATACCTGATGTCAATGTGCTTGGTTTAGAAGTGTTGCACAAGATGTTTAGACATATTTATCGCATTCATATTATCGCAAAAAAGAGTCATTGAGTCCAAGCTCATACCATAGTCGCACAACATGTGCATCATCCATACCAACTGTGAACATGAACTCTCTGCCGCAATGTATTCAGCCTCTGCTGTGGATAAGGATATGTTATTCTATTTCTTGTTGAGCCATGACACTATATTGTTTCCAATAAAGAAACATCCTCTCGAAGTGCTCTTTCGATCGTCCATATCATCGGAAGAATAGACATAATATCAAAAAAATATTTCAGTTTATAGTCTGTAGTACCTGCCACATAGCGTATAATTCTTTTTACTACCTTGAAGTGTGATTCCTTTGCATTGGAGTGATATCTAGCACATAATCCCACACTAAAACTTATGTCAGGTCTACTTGTAGCACGGTACAAGAGACTCCCTATCATGCTTCTATACAGTGTCGGGCCAACATTAGTTCCACTTTCATCTTTAGACAATTTGGTATTGGTTCCCATAGGTGTTTGAGCAATCTTGCAACCTTCAAGACAAAATTTATTTACCAGGTTTCTGGCATATTTTCCTTGATGTATCATAATTCCATTCTTTCTTTGTTTGATCTGCAGACCAAGAAAGTAGGATAATTCACCAACCATGCTCATTTCAAATTCTTGTGACATTACCTTGACAAAGTCTTTCACTTTGTTTTAGGATGTTGAGCCGAACACAATGTTGTCAACATAAATCTATGCAATTAATATATCTTTGTTCGACCAATTGATGAACAACGTCTGGTCTACCCCTCCTCGCTTGTATCATTGGGTAAGCAAAAACTTCGTTAGTCTCTCATATCAAGCTCTCGAAGCTTGCTTCAGTTCATACAATGTCTTCTTCAGTTTGTACACATGATTTGGGTAATGTGGATCTTCGAAGCCTTTAGGTTGCTCTACATATGCTTCATCTTTTAAAACACCATTCAAAAACACACTTTTCACATCCATTTGATAAAGTATGAATTTCTTAATACATGCAAAGGAAAGAAGGATTCTCATAGACTCCAGTCGTGCAACTGGAGCAAAAGTTTCTTCGAAGTCAATTCCTTCTACTTGTGTGTATCCTTGAGCTACCAATCTGGCTTTATTCCTTGTAATGTTTGCCTACTCAAAAGTTTGGTTTTTGAAAATCCATTTAGTTCCAATGATGTTTGTACTATCTGGTCCTGATACAAGTGTCCATACATCATTTCTAGCAAATTGTTCCAACTCCTCTTGCATGGCTATTATCTAATTGTCATCTTTGAGAGCCTCTTTAATGTTCTTAGGTTCGATCATAGAGGTATAACATGTATGATGTACTAAACCCTCCATTTTGCGGTAATAGGGTTTTGGTTTTGCATGTGTCTTTACACCTTCATCAAGATCTCCAATGATAAGTTCTTTTGGATGTTCCTTTTGAACTCTGATGGAAGGTTCATGGTTTTCAGAATCTTCACTCTTTGGAGTCTGATCAATCTCTCATGTGTTTCCACAATTTAGGTCACTTGTAGGTCGCACAGCAGATAAACCTGCTTCATCCAGATAAATATCCAGTCTTTTTAATGAGTCATCAAAGATAACATTAGTACTTTCAATAAGTGTTTGAGTTCTTAGATTGTATACACAAAATGATCTACTGTTTGTAGAATAACTACGAAACATCCCTGTATCACTTTTAGTATCGAACTTACCTAACTGTTTTCGATCATTGTATACATAACATCGACAGCCAAACACATGAAGATGACTAAGATTTGGAGTTTTACCTTTTCAAATTTTATACGAGGTCATTGCCACTCCTTTCCTTAAGTAGACATGATTTGAATCATAGCATGCAGTGTTTATCACTTCAGACCACCATTTTTTAGTGACATTCTTGTCTAGCATCATAGCACTGGCCATTTCCTGTAGAGTACGATTCTTTCTCTAGACTACTCCATTTTGTTATGGTGTTTTAGGAGCTAGAAACTCATGAGTAATACCATGTGAGGTGCAAAAATCAATAAAAGCATTATTTTCAAATTCTCTCCCATGGTCACTCTGTATTCGAACAACAGAGTCCTGTTTTTCATTTTCAAGTAATTTTGTGAGTTTCTCAAATTCTCCAAATGTTTCTAATTTTTCTCGAAGAAATCTTACCTAGGTATATCTTGAAAAGTCATCAACACACACAAAGATATACCTTTTACCTCCAGTACTTTCGGTCTGAACCGGTCCCATCAAGTCCATGTGTAATAGGACCATAATTTATTTTGTGCAGACATCTTGAGTTCATTTGTGTGAGCTTTTCACCTATTTGTCAAATTGGCAGGGGCCACATATTCCTTGATTCCTGTTTGAAAGTTTAGGTAAACCCCTAACATATTGGGATTTTGATAAGGCAATGAGGTGGTTGTATCCAATGTGTCCTAATTTTTTATGCCATACTTCGGTTACCCTGGTGTTTGCATTATGACAAATATGATTCCTGTCAAGAAGATAACAACTGTTAGTGGACTGAGTTCCAGTGAGTATACATCGATCACTAATGTCTATAACCATGCATTTGTCATGAGTAAAATTCACTCGTAGTCCTTGATCACATATTTAACTAATGCTCAACAGATTTGCCTTAAGATTTTCAACAAGAAACACATTAGACAATTTAGGTAAACCAATTATATTAAGAGTCCCTTGTCCAATGACACGTTCACTCTTACCATTTATTGGAATGATAGTAGTTATATAAGAGGCATTTAAGTCATGTATCGTGCACATTCACTGTCAATGAACCAAGTTTTGGTATTGTTCGCACCAAGAGAGACTATCGAAGATGTAAGCACATGTTGTTCTTAACTACCCATATTCTTTTATGTGATATTCTATGATTTTTATTCTTCACCTTCATAGTTTTTGGTGATGTAGAACTTTTCACAAGAACACCATACATATTCCAATTTGAGATGTTACATGATTGTAGGTCATGTTTCATTTTGTAGCACTTAGGTCGAATGTGTCCAGGTGCTTTACAATAGTGACATATAGGAATGAATTTTTTCGTACCTTTGGTGTCCATTTTTTCTAACTTACTTGTAGTATTTGGACCTTCTTGTTGGACCGTCGAGGAGCTGGCTGGTACAAAGATTGTTGTTCCAAATCATCTTTCTTCAGTGTATCAAATTTAGCCTTTCCTTTGTTCAGTCCTTGTATAGTTCGCACCGCTTTGTCTAACTCAGACTGCAGTTCTGTCATCTCATAATCCTTTGTCCTACAATTTAGATACAGTTTCTGTTAGTTTATCAGTTAATTATGTACTTACCTTGTGGTTGTCGTGAAAATATTTCTGTGTTGTTTCTAGATTGATTTTGAGTGACTCAATTTCCATTGCTTGAAGTTGGACCTGATGTTCTAGATTTCTCACATTTCTTTGGGATGCAGTGTGTTCATCGCTCAGTCGTTCATTGATCTCCCTTGTGATTTGTAGTTCATGTTACACCCGGCTTAGTTCGTGATGTTCCATGGCAATGGCACCTTTACTTTTATATTCTTTCACTTTATTATATAGTCTTTGAATAACCTCAATAGCTGTTGTACATCTGGCTATTACGTCTAGGTACATTCTCTCCAGATCCTCCAGAGTTGGATTTTCAAAATCTGGTTCTTCAGTATTTTCTAGTTCCTCTTCAATTTTTACTAAGGATATGAGACATAACAGATCTTTCGATGATGTATATGCAGCAAAATTACTAGGATATGTCGTTTCTTTTTCGTCAGGTTCTTCTTCTCCTTCTGACTCAGATTCACTTCAGGTAGCTTTTAGTGCTTTGTTCTTTCTGAATAAATTAAGACATACAGCTTGATAATGTTCATATCCTCTGCATTCCCTGCATTGGTCAGAATCTTTTCGATTAACTTGTTTGAAGTTCGGAGTTTTGGATCCTCCTTTTCTGACATTATCACCATAGTTCAAACTTTTGGTGAGCTGCTACCTTTGGTTGTATTTTTCGATGAACTTGCTTTAGTTCTTTGTCAGTAGTGCCATTTTGTCAGCAATATATGTTACATCATTCTCAATCAACTCTGTAGTTGACTTGGACTTTAGTGCCATCCCTTTGTTTTTGAGAACATCCATTCCATTGTTTATCTCAAAGGTCCTTAGTTCTCCCATCAAGTCATCCAACGACATTGGGGTGACCCTCTTGAAAGATTCTAGAACTGTAGTCTTCTCCCTAAATCTAGGAGCCAAGGTTCTCATAATTTTCATGATTTGAACATTCTCTTGAATTGCATCCCCAAGGGTGTAATATTGATTCACTATGTCACTAAACCTTGCAAAATACATTTTGATCATTTCTTCTTCAGCCATTTGAATTCCGCCAAATTGTGTGGTCAGTCTCTGTAGTTTTGATTTCCTCACTGATTCATTCCCTTCAAACTATTGTTGTAGTGTATCCCATGCATCCTTAGCCATTTGATAGTGTATGATCAATTTGTGTCTCATCGAGTCAACAGAGGCCAGTATTGCATATAGTGCGATATAGTTTGCATCTTCTACACACTTTTCATCCTCGGTCCACAGTGTTCTAGGTTTCTCAATGATCTTTGTTATGTCTTTACCATCATTCATTTTTGGCCATGTCCACTTAGTTTGAATTACCTCTCCACTCCGTTTAGATCTCAAGTAGATGATCATCATGTATTTTTAGAATGGATAGTTTTGTCCATCGAGACAAGGAGGACGCATTGATGTTCCTTCATGGGTTCCCATGTCCCTGTCCCTGGATCAACTTGTTTAAAAAAAAAAAAAACTGGAACTTGCTCTGGTGCCAATTGGTAGATCAAAATTTGTACTCAGATGTTTTGTTTAATACTAGTTCAAACCATAATTAAACTTTGAGGAAGCGAAATAGTACTTACAACAATTTCAAAGAAGAAACTTTCTTCCTCTCAAATATTTTTATTAGATAGAATATTTGTTTCCACAATTATATAGTTTGGACTTACACGTCATTAGACTCCCTCTAATACTATCCAAACTTATACCAGTCTCTTCTAACAAGTTACTTGACCATCTAGTTCCCTGGATGGATTTGACTGCTGACTCCCGTACGGCAGAAAGCTGAACTCTTCTGAGCCCAGTAGGCTGTACTCTCCCGAGCACAGTGAAAAACAATGAGTGGTTCACTGATAGTTCGCCTTTACTTGAACTGTACTACAATAAGCTCCCAATTAAAATTGTCTCTCTCAAATAGGACGTCTCTTTCTATACATATGATAATAAATGTAATGTAGCATAGATACACTGCAGCCTTCACATATTACTCTTATTTATAGACCGAAAGGCTCAAGATCTTCATGATCATCATTCCTTAATTTTCTTTCCCATTCCTTGAATCTCTCCTTGAATTTCTCCTTGGATCTCTCCTTGGATCTCTCCTTGGATCTCTCCTTAACCATGTAGTAGTATTCCTTTTTGGTGTCTTTAATGTCTGACTATACTGTAATATTGTAACACATGTTAAGTCTAAATCCTTCCTAAGGTTGTATCTAATGTTAGTAGTGATCATCATGTAGAAGATAAGAAATTATCATCAGAGTAAATAAAACATTGGTTTTCTTTTGTTGTGCATTTTCACTGTTACCTAATATTTCCTCATACCCCCCTCATCATTTCTCATGTTCTTCAGCCCAAAATGTGGGAGTTCTTCACTTCTCTCTAATTGGATGCACCCACCCTCCTTTCTCCCTTTATCCACAAATGTTTTCAAGCAATGATATCAAAAAATAATAAGTCAACTTCTACATATTTGATGGGTCAAAACGTGTTGGACTAAAAAGTCAGGCTCATTGCTTTAATTTCATCTGTTTTGGTCATAGCATTTGGGCCACAAAGTTTGAGCTTCACACTATATCACCTAATATCAGGTTTAGTTATTTAATAGTTGCGCCGCTTTGCTCCACATTTTTTAGACAACTTCTACAAAATATTCAAAACAACAAAAATAAAGTATTTCTAATTAAGTAGAAAAGTATAGAGTGCATTCAACTAATTTGTATTAAAAATGCAATTTTAGCTATTAAATTCACGTGAAGTTTTCTAATTATCAAGAAGGATGCCATAATCTTGGTGGCACGTGGTGAGTCATGCTCTTAAGGCCCTGAGTTCAACATAACACGTCCAAAACTGGTTTGGCATGAATAGGTTGTTACCATGGGTTGACTACTTTATTAACAACATGACCAGGCTATTACCACGATGCAACAAGTTGTTGCGAGTTGAGGACTTTGTTAATGGAAGATTATGGTCATGGCATGACAGATGGTGGTGCAATGGCATGGCTTGTCTCAAAGCTTGACATGATGGCATGACTTGTCTTAAAGCCCAGCTAATGGCTCAGAGTATGACTTGCTGAAATCTAGCTTGGTGAAACCTGGCTTGTTGAAATTAGACTTGCGGAAATTAAACTTTCTGAAATCGGGCTTGCTGAAATTGACTTGCTAAAATCAGACTTGTCGTTATCTTGTTGAAATTAGACTAACTAATTTTTATGGTGAGGTCTAAGAATTTGGGGATCACCTTACTAATATTTTGTTGAAGTGAGGTCTTGGGGATCACTTCTTTGTAAAGGTGTTGAGAACTTGGGAATCGCCTTGTTAATATATTGTCGAAGTGAGATCTTTGTGATAACTTCTTTGCAGAGCAAGTGAGAACTTGGGGATCTTTTTGTTAATATTTTGTAGAAGTGAGGTCTCAAGGATCACTTCTTTTGTTTTTATATATTCTTATTAACAAGTGCTTTGTAAGTGTCCCGAATAATGTTTTAAAGAAAGTTCTTGGTGATTGACTTCAAAATATAAAAGTTTTCTGGCGTCCTGAAAAAAAATTGAGTTAGCTAGGCTCGGCCTTCTAGTTATTAAGTTGTAATTTGCTAGCATTCAAAGTATGGATAATAAGAATGTTAAATTTGAGAAAATATAGGACAAATTTTTATTTATATTGAATCATGGGAAAGCCATGCTGCTTGGCTTATGTTATCTCTAGAACGTGTAAAGAAAATCCTGTGGATAAAGAAGTTAGGAAAATATTAATATACTACTAAGAGTGGCATTGGCAACATGTAGTGTGATGGTGGTATGATGAGTATATTAGTGCATCATAATAATTCTGAAGATGTGGCACAACACAAAGGCATATCAAAGGGTATAGCACGATGCACAATATAATACTAAAAGGTAGCATGTGGCAATTCATCGTGGCAAAAGGTACCTCATGCCAACGACAAAAACTATTGCACAATAAGTTGTCATGACAGAAGGTAGCATGCTGTAAGTTAGCACGTCGGAAGTTAGCACACAGTAAGTTGTCACGTTAGAAGGTAGTGCAAGATAAGTTAACCTAATATAAGGTAGCATATAACATGTCATCGTCTTAGAAAACAAAGTGTGAAAAGTCATTATGACGGATAGCGCATGACAAGTCATCACAATAAAAGGTAGCTTGCAGTAAGTTATTCTGATGAAATGTCTCGTGCGAAAAGTTGGTATAAAAGGGTGTAAATTTCCTTTCATTCTTCATGTCCATTTTTTTGGTGTAGATCTCATTGTCCTTCATCCTGATCTTTACATTTTTGTCCCATTGCGATTTCATCTATTGATATGTATATTTCTATTTCACCCTACAATGGACTCTTGAATTGGCCATATTTCACTTTCTAATGGACTACTCTAGTAGTAATTCATGGTTCATATGAGGAACTTCATGAACGACTTCTACAAATCATTGTATGTACTTCCAAAGATACTCTCCATCCATTTGATAAATAGCAAACAAGTAAGATGGAGTATTTTCGTACCATTTGTTGATGGAGAAATAATGAAGGAACCTTTGCAAGAATTATGTGAATGAGCGGATGAGCTCGATTGCTAGTTTATTGAACCAAGCAAGTGCTCTCTTTGAAAAAGTAGTGTAGAATACTTTACACAAAGTATTCTTACTAAGATCGTAAATATCTTCCTTCACATAAAATTTATCAGATGCTCTTGCAGGTCTCCAATAACATCATACATGTCTAAATTCATGAGTTTCACCCAAGTGACATGCTTATTGCTAAGAAAGATGGAATTAAGGGACATCTTTTCATCGCATCTAAATGACATGTTGGATTGGAAAGTCCTACATTGTGAAAGAAAGAGTGTGTAACATGACTATAGAAATCATCTCCCTCTTGATAATTTCTGTGTGTATCGTAATGGTCTATCATGGGGTGATATCTTACTTCTTGTTCTTGGGCAGCTATATACTATCTGAAGGCTTGTGGGATTATGGTGTGGATCATTACTTGAAGAGCTATTGTAGGGTTAATTGTAGGAATGTTTAATGTTAAGAGCTTTGTTGCAGATTAGCGTTCACAAAAAAATGGATATTCTATGAAGGTGGAATTCCTTAGTGCAACAAGATATTAGTTTATGGTGAAATCCCTGTTGAAAGTGCACACCTTGAAGTGGTGGTATCATTGGTGTTGTGGAACATCACGTGGAGGTGGGATGGTTTGTTGAAGAGAGATGCATTGTTATGGTGGAATAATGTTTAAAGAACATGCCCAACGGGGGCTAAATATCTAACAGAGGTGAAGTGTCGAGTTGTGGTGTGACTCTAGGTGGATCGGGTAGGGTACGGGTATGTAACTAACTATTCAACATTGAATTTATCATTGTAATGGATCGGGTAGGGTACGGGTATGTTTATCCCACACCCTAACCAATTGGACTCGAGTAGGATTCGGATATTACCCGTTAGGTAATCTGGTTACCATAATATATTTAGAAATATAAATAATATATAATAGGCATTTATACTACATATACATTGATTTAATGAAAGCACATATAATATATATATATATATATTATGTTAATATTTTATTTTTTGTTACATATCAATTTTTATGTCACATAATATATTAAATATGCAGTATATTAGATCAAATTAATAATTATATATTATATAACTTATATAATAATATATTTTTTAAATAGGTAGACGGGTAGGATAATTGGGTAGGGTTATCGGGTAATAACCTATATTCATACCCTACCCTAACTTATCATAAAATATCGGGTTCGGAGAGTACCCTACTAGATTATCCATTGGGTAATTTGACCCTACGGGCAAAATTAATATCCCTAATAATAAGGGATATTTATAGGTGTAATTAGGGGCCTTAAAATGAAATCTGAGACACCTAAAACAATTTGTTTATATTTATTCTAATCCAACTAGAAATTAATCTTTTGGCATAATATAAAGGAATATGAGTCCCTTATCCTAATCCAAAGAAATATGAACCACTGTAAGCTAGGCACAATCGGCCCAATAAAATAAACCCATGCTCAATTTTAGGACATATATATGATATATGAACTCAAGTACAAATATACACATTAAGAGTACATTTGTTGTTGCTGCTGCAACTTTTGTTCTTTGCTGTTTGGTTTTAGGATTTGTTGCAGCCACATTGTTGTCTAGGTGTCATGCCTGCCGCTGCTGATTTGTTGCTGATGTATCTACGGATTTAGATGTTGAGTATGTTGCTGCTGGTACCGAATTACTGCTGATAGTGTAGCTTCGGCCCCGTTAATATTGCTGCTACTGTTCAGATGTTGTTCCTGTGCTGATGCTACTGCTACCGGTTCGTTTGTTGGTCCTGTTGATTTCTCCTGATGGCCCACTAGTTGTTGCTAAGTGGGCTGCCGGCTTCTATGCTGGTTTGAGATGGATGCTTGCTGGTGTTGGCTTCCATATTGGAATGCTGATACCAGTTTTTTGAAGACACGATTGGGGCCTGATAATTATTACTTGGAGCCTGTTTTGCTCTGCATTTGAGCTTACTAGTATGTTATGTTGGCCTTTGTGTTGGTGGGTTTTATGTCACATATTTACAGTTTTTTAGGATGCTTGTTCCCGACCCCGTGCTGGGCTTCGGGACTAGTTTTTATTTTCTTCGGGTATGCCCGAATATTGGTGTACTACAAACTTTTTTTTTTCTTTTATTTAATTTCTGCTGTTTTGACCAAAAAAAAAAAAAAAAGAGTACAATTTGTACCAGGTAGATCGAGTTATAGGATATTTAGAGGACCATGTGCATAATTGATAGAGTATTTGGTAGAGATTGGCCTCTTGATGTTTTGGGCCGTATGTATTCTTTGGACTTGCGATCACACTATGTGGTCTTGTTTTTTGCGGGATTATGGAATAATATGAGATGGCTGCGTGCGTGGGGACAAATCGGCCCAACCGATGTAGTGCACCCTTGTAGCGTGTGTGTTTATATTGTCTCATCCTTGGTATTTGCTTTTATCAGGGTGATTTTTTCCTCGTATGTTCGGTAGGTTTTTAATGAGGCCTACCCCATTAGCAGGGACTCGAATTTGCGTCATGGAAATGCAAGAAGTTACACAGCCTGTTAGCTTCCATTGGGCCAACTAAATGATTGTATAATTTATTATACAAATATTCTTACAAAATTTATAATTATATAAAAGTAAGATAGTGGGAGAAATTTATAAAAATATTATTTTTCCACCCAAATTATTACTTTTTATTTTTTCAACTCAAATTTCAAAGGCTTATAACTTTTTCATGTCAAGTCATTTTTCAAGAAAAATAAATCAAATAAAATAATTTGTCAAGAATTTTAATTTGATATCTATATCGCATATGTAAAAATAATTTTTTAACATAAAATAATCTTTAGTTTAGTTATAATATATTTTGACGTTTAAAATACTTTTATATAAAATAAAATTGTTTGATATTTCTATACAAAAACTATATTAAAAAGATCTATTTTATATATTATAAACTTTATTTTAAAAAAATATATTATTATCTTATAAAATTATTTATTTATTATATAAAAGTGACAAATACCCCAAACACAATTCACAATTTTGGAGAAATGCTAGTTAGGTTTAAAAAGATGAAAAAACCTAATGCTTTGGCATTCGATCTCCTACTCATAGCATACAGTAGTCACATGACACAACCACTGGGATAAATAAACTCAATTAGTTTTGTCCTTCTAAATTATTTTATTATAATATTATGCAAAACAAATATTTTTAACTTGAAAAAGCGGCATATAATTACTTCCTATCCTAGTTATTGAAGCGTGTTAATTTTTATTTTAAAAATATTACCTTTCTTAAAAGAGTATCAATTTTATGTACAAATTATTACATATATTATTTTAAAAGTATCATTTTAGTTTTTTGTTTATGTAAAAAAAAAAATCAAATTTTGTTCTGAAAAATAACATTATTTCCTCAAACGAATCAATTTTTCCATCAAACGCATTATTTTTCATCAAATATTACTTTTTTTATTTACGTATAAAATGTTCAAAATTTTTTATGATATTTCAAAAGTATCACTTTTTTGTTTACATTACAAAATATTCTAAATTTGTAGTGATATTTCAAGAGAATCACTTTTTTTTCTTCTTAAAAATATCATTTTTACCGTTCAAAAGTATCACTTTTTTTTGTTTGCATAATTACTCAAAATTTATTGTGATGTTTCGAAGGTATCGTTTGTTTCCAAGAAAAAGTATCACATTGTTTTTGTCAAAAGATTGACTTTTTCTGTTTATGCAGAAAATATTCAAAATTTGTTACGTTGTTTCAAAAGTATAATTTTTTTGGTCAAAAGTCTCTTTTTTTTTTTTTTTATTTATGTAGTACATATTTAAAATTTGTTCTGATGTTTCAAGAGTATCATTTTTGCCTCAGAAGTATTATTATTATTATTATTATTATTATTATTATTATTATTATTATTATTATTTGCATAGTAGATGTTCAGAATTTGTTGTGATTTTTTTCAAAAATATTATTTTTTCATAAATAATATCATTCTTTTGGCTTACATAGGAATGTTCAAGATTTATAGTAATGTTTCAAAAGTATCAATTTTATTTGTTTTGTAAAAAGTGTTATTTTTTAATCTTTACGTAGGAAATATTCTAATTTTGTTGTGATATTTGAAATGTATTATTTTTCCCCCAAAAGTATCAAACTTTTCATCAAAGTAGAATTTTTTTACTTATGTAGAAAATGCTCCAATATAATTTTGTTGTGATTAATAAAAAGTAACATCTTTTTCCTTTAAATATCACTTATTAGTGGAAGTATCGTTTTTTCCGTTTACGAAGATAGTCAAATTTGTTGTGATTTATCAAAAATATCATTTTTCTCCATTAAAAGTTTCAATTTTTTTTAAATGTCTTTTCTTATTTATTTAAATGTTGTATTGCATCAAAAGTAACATGTTTTTCCGTAAGAGCATCATTTTTTAAAGTCAACGTATCATTTTTTCTTTATACATAAAAGATTGTCAGAATTTGTTGTGATGTATTATAAGTATGAGTTGTCGATCGAGTCTCGTATGAGGAGTCCGATGAGAGGAATGGAAGTGATTGATACAGGAGCTCCTCTAAGTGTTCCGATCGGTGAAGCGACTCTGGGACGGTAATCGAATTTTCCATCTCCAAGGAAAAAGAGATATTTCCCGATCAATTGCCTTTCCCCTCATTCTTCGAGAATCAGGTGGACTTCTGAGTAGGATTGGAACCCAGATGAGTTTTGACCATCTACTAGAGAAGGAATGCCTTAAAAAAAAAAAAAAAGGACCTCCTCTTGGGAAGGGACTAGTTATGAATGAAATGCCACTTTTTAATCGAAAGTATCTTTTTTTTCCTTTTATGTAAAAAAATATTCAAAGTATGTTGTAAAATTTCAAATTTACCATTTGTTTTCTCAAACATATCATTTTCCTTAAGGTATCTCTTCCGTTTATGTAATAAATATTCAAAATTTGTTGGAATATTGTAGCTTTTCATATTTATGGAGAAAGTGTCCATAATATACTGTAATGTTTCAAAAACATCATTTTCTGTTCAAATATATTATTTTTCATTAAAATTATAGCTATTTATGTTTACGTAGAAAATATTAATTTGTTATAATATATCAAAACTATCATTTTTGTTGTGATCTATCAAAAGAATCATAAAATTTTTCTTTTCTGCCGTAAAATACTACACAGCTTTATTTTATGTTTCATATAAAAAATAATTAGTTCTACTTCAATGAGATTATGCTCAGTGTGTGTCATCCAACTTCATAAACCTTTGTGTCACCGTATTATTTGTCATTCATCCAAAAGTTCAAAATAGAAGACTAACTAAGTTGCAGCAATAGGAAATTACAATAATTTTACAGATTGAAAAAAGAATAAAAATCTCATATATATGCATTTCCAAACTAAAAACTTTAAATTTAAAAAAAATTCTACATTTAAGTTTTTGTTATAATAGTTGATACGTAGCTGTAAGCAGCATCCATTGTCAAGCATAAAAGTTTCAAGACTTCTTAGGAATTGAAGTCAACTCTAAAGCCTAACTCAAAAAACAAATCATTATGAACACAAACTTTGGGAGGGAGAGGAAGGGTGAGAAACGTCATGTATTGAAACAAGAAAATCAAAAGAGATTGAGAAGAGAGGTAACGGTTTGGATTTAAGTTATATGGGCGTGCATATGGATCCTTCTCATGGAAGGAGACTTGTAAGACGGTTTCATACAAGTTTTTGTCAATATTCGCGTACAGATACTAATTTAGTAGTTTAATTCAACAAACAATTGAATGCAGGCCTTGCCCACTGCGGTCACACTCTTTGGACAAATCTTCAGATCATCATCACATGCTAATAATAAGATCTTTTACTTGTCCTCATCCACATATTTCAATTTGAAACTTGGCTTCTCCAAATTGAGTTTTCTCGCCACTTCTTCTTTAACCTCTTCGATTCCTGAAGAGAGATACAGGTGAAATTTTATAGTATCATTTTCATGCTGCACCTTTACAGTCACCTGCTCAGCCTCCGCCGGAGTATTAAGGTGTTGGTTGCTTCCAGTATTAGTTTGTATCACATTTTGGTGGAGAGGCATATCTGACGTTGGATGGCTGCACGTACTTCTGAGATTTTCGAGCAACTTCAGTTGCACTTTCTTTCATGACGAGGGAATCATTCTTTTTGGTTGAGCTCCACCAGGCCCTTTTTCAGTGTCAGATTTGTCGGAAACATATCTTGCCTGTTGGCCATTAGTATATTGATGCGCCTTTTGGCCATACCAAACAAGTTGAAATTTGAACGGAAATGTATCTGCAGTCTGGTCTAAGTCAGAGAAAGCAAGTTCGTTTGCCTCAATAACTTGGATGACCAATTCCTCGTCTAGTCGTTTCCCCGATGCCACCTTAAAGCTTTTAAGTTTCTGCTTCATTATTGGTAGTAGAAGCTTCAAAAAGGACAAAAGATACTCATATGTCGCAGGACCTTGATTGAGAAAGAACTCAACAACATAAAGGAGATTCCCAGTGTGTGAACTCTGCAGACAAATTGTGAAACAAACATCGAGTCTTTCTCGTTGTTCATAATGTGCTAGGGGTTGCTCAGTTATGCTAAAATCACATGAACTCCGACAAAAGCATGACTTGTATTGAGATGCCAAGGCCAACCGAGCAATCCCATTTCTGATTCGTACAAGAATCTTATCCATTGGTATATCATCAAAGTCCAGAAACTCTGTAGACCCTGCTAGTTCCATGTAGCACATGCTACTGTCCCCATATGGTATCCTAACCTCTGCCTTGTACAGGTGGGGAATGTCACTGATCATATGAAAAGCCTCCTTCACTTCATTCATTGCAATTTTCTTGTATTCGACAATCTAAATTGAAAATATCATTACAAGTGTCAGAGTTGTCATAAATCGAAAGTGTAAGGAAGCATTGGTATGAAGGGATTACATTGGACAGTGCGTGGCTCGCTTCAAAGCTTTGCTTGAACCCAGATATAGTGTAGCTAAGATTCATTTCCTGCAAGGAATTGATACTTGTTTTAAGATAGCTACACGTTGCCAGTGAATCTAATATTAATCACAAAATAAGAATGTAGGATGTAAGAAAAAGGGAGAATACCTGCAGTGCTTCTTCCATGTCTTCAATAGATAAACAATCAGTGAACTCTACCAACTCTAGCACACCAACACATTTGTATCGGTCAAGATCAAACACAGGTAAGGCACAATATTTTCGAAGATGACATTGTGCTGCGTAATTTCTTAGGGAAAATTCTTTTGTAGAGTAAAGACGGAGATCAGGAGTGATTTCAAGGTGCCCGTTTCGGAAGACCCGTCCCGGGGGTCCAACTTCGTCTACTTTTGCTTCCTCACTCACACAATAGTTATGTTTCATACACTTCTTTCTGAATAAAGCTAAACCTTTATGGAGCCCACCAAGTGCATAAGGCTGGTCTAAAGTTGATAAATAACACCTATCCTCCACCATTTTGGGTGCCCAAAACTGCAGTAGCCTATAAAAGCCTGGAAACCATTTGGATACTATTCTGTTAATTACAAGTTCTATCTTCTTTTTCATTCCATAAGGCAAATCTCTGATATCATCATTTTCACATAATTCTTCTCTCTCTGTGTTCCAAAAAAGCCATCCACTTATATCGTTCTTGGAGAGGCGTACAGAACACAAGTCGGTCGTCTGCATATATTTTCTAAAATTCGATTCTGAATAGATTTCCCAATACCTATCCAACGACATAAACATATTTGTTGGTTTCGAATGCAGATGATTCGTGTATTCAGTAGACGCATATTGAACTTCATTTGGCTCAACTACTAATTCCTCAGCAAGTTTTTCTCCCGACCGAAACTTATAGCTTCTGAGTTCCGTCTCCATTATCCTTAAAAGCAAGCACAGAAGAGAATCACCGTGCGCATCTTCTCGGCAGTTAGATTTCAGAAAGAATTCGACAAAGTAGAGGTCGTAGCTATTGTGCACACTCGTAAGAGAAACTGCAAAACAAAGTGACAACCTAGCCTTCTGCGCATAGTGCGCCAAGGGGTTCTCAGATATTGCATATAAAGTTGGGCAGAAAAACGACTTGTTGATATGTCTTGAATCACACACTTCGCAGAGCTATATATATCAAGGAAGAAAAGGCATGGCTAAAAATAAGGAGAATCAAGAGTAAATCTGGGAACAAATCTTAGAAAGATATATGATGAAGATATAAGATATGCATATCCAGGACAAAGATATGCATATCACCAATTTCGGTGTTTTAGGTTTTCCTCAGTACTATATATATGGTCCTTGAGATCTGTAATCTGTAACACACATACCACATAATAAAATCCGTTCTCCTCTCTGCCCGTGGACGCAGCCAATTTATTGGTGAACCACGTAAATCTTGTGTCTTCTTTACGTTTCTTGTTTCTTGTTTATGCTCTATAATCCTATTCTGTCACAACAAACTGGTATCAGAGCCTGGTCGTTTCGATCAGGGTATTTTCCGCACTGTTAGGGTTTTTGGAGCCGATCAAGAATGTCTGCTTTCAACGTAAAGGTTGACAAATTCATCGGGAGAAATAGTTTTGGCTTATGGCAGATCAAGATGCGATCTCTGCTGAAGCAGCAGGGTTTGTGGGCGCCGCTATCAGGAAAACCTAAATCTGAGGATGTAGATGAAGAAGAGTGGAATACCCTAGAAGAAAAGGCCCACTCGACTATCATGCTATGTCTGTCTGACGATGTTATCATCGAGGTTGCGGATCAGGAAACTGCCGATGGTCTCTTGAAGAAGTTAGAGAGTCTCTACATGACGAAGTCTCTAACCAACAAATTGCTTCTGAAGCAACGTCTGTTCCGTTTACGCATGCAGGAAGGTTCACCTCTTCGGGATCATCTAGATAAATTAAACAAAATTTTACTAGATTTGCGTAATATTGATGTTAAAGTAGAAGATGAGGACGCTGCTTTAATTCTGTTAGTATCTTTGCCTGAATCGTATGAGAATTTTGTTGAATCGTTTATTACTGGGAAAGATACTCTGTCTCTGGAAGATGTTCGATCTGCCCTCCACAGCAGAGAAGACCGTCAACAGGCAACTGGCTCGGCCACAGAAAATCAGGCATCGGGGCTGTTTGTCACGGGTAAGGGACAAAAGAAATCTGGGAAGAAAAGTGGGAAGCCAAATCAGAAAGGTTCAAAAGGTCCTAAACCCGATGACATCTTCAATTACTGTAAAGAACCAGGGCACTGGAAGAATGATTGTCCTAGGAAGAAGAGGAAACAGGAGAAGAAAGAGGGTGTTGGCGGTTCTGCAGCTGTTGCAGAAACTGATACAAATTCTGAAGATGATCTGGCCTTGGTTGCGGCTGGACATTCACATTGTAATGATGTGTGGGTTCTTGATTCTGGGGCATCATATCATATTTGTCCTAACAGGGAGTTCTTCTCGACCTATGAGCAGATAGATGGAGGAAATGTTACCATGGCTAACAGTGCTGCCTGCAAAGTGGTTGGGATTGGCTCAGTCAGGATACGGACACATGATGGGGTATTCTGCACCTTGAATGAAGTCAGGCATGTTCCACAGATGACGAAAAATCTGATATCATTGAGTCTCCTTGACAGCAAGGGTTTCAGTTTCAAAGGTGAAGGTGGAGTTATGTATGTCTGTCAAGGTTCAAAGGTGGTTCTGACAGGCTTGAAACGTGGTACCTTATATTATCTGCGAGGTTCCACTGTGACAGGTTCTGCTGATGTTGCATCATCTGAGGTTCAGACCATGGATATGACCAGGCTGTGGCATATGAGGCTCGGTCATATGGGAGAAAGAGGGATGTAGATTTTGTCAAAGCGGGATCTTCTTTCTGGGCATAAAGTGCAGAGTCTTGAATTCTGCGAACATTGTGTTTTTGGGAAGCTTCATCGCAGTAAGTTTCCAAAGAAGGCAGTACATCAGACCAAGGGGACTCTTGACTACATTCATATGGATTGTTGGGGTCCGTCACGTGTTGAGTCTATTGGAGGCCACAGATATTTTGTGTCTATGATTGATGACTACTCTAGGATGACTTGGGTAATTATGATGAAACACAAAAGTGAAGCTTTCAAGAAATTCAAGCAGTGGAAAGCGTTGGTAGAAAATCAGACTGGGAAGAAGATCAAGCGACTGCGAACTGATAATGGCCTGGAGTTCTGTTCGTCTGAGTTCAACGAGTTCTGCAAGGATGCAGGGATTGCTTGACACCACACTATTCGACATACACCGCAGCAGAATGGTGTGGCAGAGCGCATGCATCAGACATTGCTGGAGAGAGCGAGATGCATGCTCTCGAATGCTGGTTTGGCTAGAAAGTTCTGGGCAGAAGCAGTAAACACGGCATGCTATCTGATCAACCGTGGTCCTCACACTAGCATTGATTGCAAGACACCTTATGAGGTATGGTCTAATAAACTTGCAGATTATTCAATGTTAAAGGTTTTTGGTTGTAATGTTTACTATCATGTTAGTGAGGGTAAATTAGAGCCAAGAGCTAAGAAGGGTATATTTGTTGGTTTCGGGGATGGAGTTAAGGGATATAGAATCTGGTCACCTTCAGAGAATAGAGTTATATTCAGTAGGAATGTGATTTTTGATGAGAATTCTATGCTTAACCCCACTGTGAAGTCCATTTGTACAGAAAATTGTAGTAGTGTTGATAAACAGGTGGAGCTGCAAGTCACTCTCGATGAGTGTAAATCACAACTCCAAGGTGGAGAAGATCAACATACTACAGCTGAAAGTGCAAGTTCAGATGTTCATCCAGAAGCTCGCCAGACAAGCATAGCGGTTGATAGAGCTAGGAGAACAGGTGTGAAGCCTCCTGTGCGGTATGGTTTTGAGGATATGGTGACTTACGCATTACAAGTCGCTGACGAGGTGGAAGAGGAAGAACCATCTGCAGGTGAACCATTCACATACAGAGAGGCTGTTTCAGGTAGTGAGTCAGCCCAATGGCTCGCTGCAATGAGAGAAGAGATGGAATCACTTGCCAATAATGAGACTTGGGAGCTGGTCAAACGGCCTAAGGAGAGAAAGATTGTTACTTGCAAATGGATATTCAAGAAGAAGGAAGAAACCATACCTGGTGAGGGTGTGAGATACAAAGCTCGGTTAGTTGCAAGAGGGTTCACACAGAAGGAGGGGGTTGACTATAATGAGATATTCTCACCAGTGGTAAGACACACTTCCATCAGAGTGTTACTAGCAATGGTTGCACATCAAGATTTAGAACTTGAGCAACTAGATGTGAAGACAGCTTTTCTACATGGAAAGCTCGAAGACGATATCTACATGACTCAGCCAGAGGGGTTCCAGGTTCTGGGGAAGGAAGATTATGTTTGCAAGTTGATGAGGTCTTTATATGGGCTAAAGCAGTCTCCAAGGCAGTGGTATAAGAGGTTTGACAGTTACATGATCCAGTTGGGATACAACAGGAGTCCGTATGATTGTTGTGTGTATCACAACAAAGCTGATGATGGTTCCATGATCTATCTCGTCCTGTATGTGGATGATATGCTTATAGCTGCGAAGTCCAAGTCTGATATTCAGAAGTTGAAGGATCTGCTCAGTGCTGAGTTCGATATGAAGGATTTGGGTGCTGCCAAGAAAATTCTGGGCATGGAGATATATAGGGAAAGAGAGAAGAAGAAGCTTTTCTTGTCACAGAAGAGTTACATTCAAAAGATCTTGTCTAGATTTGGCATGTCTACCGCCAAGCCTATTGATACTCCAAGTGCTACAAATATTCATTTATCCACTGATTAAGCACCGAAATCTGTAGCTGAGCAGGAGTACATGTCTCGAGTCCCATACTCTAATGCAGTAGGGAGTTTGATGTATGCTATGGTCTGCACTAGACCAGATCTTGCACATGCTGTTAGTGTTGTCAGCAGGTTCATGGGACAACCTGGAAAGGAGCATTGGCAAGCTGTGAAGAGGATTTTCCGTTATCTCAGAGGTACTTCTGATGTTGGTCTCATTTATGGAGGTGATGCTCACGTTTCTGTGACTGGTTATTCTGATTCTGACTATGCTGGAGATGTTGATAGTAGAAGATCTATGACTGGTTATGTTTTCACTCTTGGTGGTTCTGTTGTTAGTTGGAAGGCAACTCTGCAGGCTACAGTTACTTTGTCTACAACTGAAGCAGAATATATGGCACTGACAGAAGCTGCTAAAGAGGGAGTTTGGTTGAAAGGGCTTGTAGGTGATCTTGGTCCACATCATGATCAAGTTATTGTATTCTGTGACAGTCTGAGTGCAATCTGTTTGACCAAGGATCAGGTCCATCATGAGAGGATCAAGCATATTGATGTGAGGTATCATTTTCTGAGGAGTGAGCAGAGAATCAAGGTGATGAAAGTAGGTACCACTGATAATCCTGCTGACATGTTCACCAAGCCGGTCCCGCATAGCAAGTTTCGACATTGTTTGGACTTGCTAAATGTCACAAGCTGTTAGATGCCCAAGAAGGGCAAATCTGTGGCAGAAAGGAGGAGTCTGTTCATCTGGCATTGTAATGATGCATCTGTAAGGAAGATTCAAGTCAAGGTGGAGATTTGTTGATATGTCTTGAATCACACACTTCGCAGAGCTATATATATCAAGGAAGAAAAGGCATGGCTAAAAATAAGGAGAATCAAGAGTAAATCTGGGAACAAATCTTAGAAAGATATGATGAAGATATAAGATATGCATATCCAGGACAAAGATATGCATATCACCAATTTCGATGTTTTAGGTTTTCCTCAGTACTATATATATGGTCCTTGAGATCTGTAATCTGTAACACACATACCACATAATAAAATCCGTTCTCCTCTCTGCCCGTGGACGTAGCCAATTTATTGGTGAACCACGTAAATCTTGTGTCTTCTTTACGTTTCTTGTTTCTTGTTTATGCTCTATAATCCTATTCTGTCACAACACGACTTGCTGTCCGTTGCATTTAAAATCTGTAGATTGTGGAATTCGCAGGCTTGAAGATAGTCAAACATGTCTTGTTCCAAACGCTTGCACGAATTCAAAGTCTCAGAATCAGCTGTTATGAAAGTTGCTCTTTCAAAACAGCTTAAATTATTGATGGTGTTAGGACATTGCTTGCAAGGGACCCAAACCTGCACCAAGTGAAGTTCAGGAACTGCCACAATGGCTGATTCAAGCATCCTTGAGATCTCACTCCCTGGTTGCTGCTTATACTTGGGAGACTGAGTTGGACATAAACATGCGACATCATTTCAGTCCATTCTTTCTCATATGAAAATGGACGAAAAAATTATGTTTGTATGACTAAATACATTCATACAAATAAGATAATATTTAGAAAGAAGATTTCAAATAAATTGTGGCATAATCTGAAAGCGTAGCAGAATAATTACCATACCATTGGTTTAAAGTCATAAAGACTAATTGGAAAGAAGTTAGTGTGAGTAGATCTCATCCGTCCAACCTGCATGTCATCATATCTGATTAGAATCCCACATATTCATCTGCTACGTAGTATCATAAGATGCACACACTCCTCATGGGTGTCTCCTGCTTTCGACATGTCTTGGCAATCTTATACCGAGTTTATGAAACACACCAGCATGTTTTCTATGCCTAGGTGTATATTTTGGCTACGATCAAGTATAAGTTGATAAAAATGATACTCATTTCTCGAAGCTTATTACCTTCGAGAAATTACTAATATATGTGTTATATTTGCATGAAAAACTTTAAATAAAATTTAAAAAATATATATATATTGGCATAGTTTCAAGTGAGAAGAAATAAGAAGAAACCAACTATTTAACATTGAAGTTCCAAATTGAAGGATGAGCAATCCAATTAGTAAGTGGTGTGAGATAAATACTTTCATTAAGGACATTGCAATCTTTTAAGTCAAAATAACCACAAAACTATCTATTAAAATGTGGTTATAAAATATCTTCTCTCTCCTAAAAATTACAAAAATAGTCCCCTAACTTATTTGGTGATTTCATGCTTTATCTATTTAATTTATTAAATTTGCACATTTTTATAGTCGAAAATTAAAATTTTTGTTAGATATTCACACATGCACCCCACATTATCTTGTTAAATTGATAATTTTATTTGTGTAGCATAGTAAATAATGTAGACGTGTCCTCCGTAATAAATAACATGACATCCAACACATTAAAATTGACCACATATTAACTAGAAAAATGTAAATCCTCAATGTGGCGTGATCAAATATTGTATAAGTACAATTATCTCATGAGATTTTTTAATTTTGATTAAAAGAAGAACAAATCCCAAAAATTAAAAAAATAAAAGAGTGACCGTCAACAAATTAAACACTAATTTTTCAATTTTCTACTTCTCTCTCTAAATAAATAAAAAGACCCAATATGAGTAAAATGAATTGCTACTGTAGGGTGCATGACAAACCTTTAGTGCAGTATCCAGTGCAAGAAATTGATCAGTCATCCCCATAGCACCCATAGACAAGACCTCCAGCACACCACAGCATTCATCTCTAAGTAAATCAAATATGGGGAGCGCCAGGTAAGCTGTGAAACCGCAACGTGCAGCATCATCCCGCAATGGAAATTCCATGGTAGAGTAGAGCCTCAAGTCTGAGCTGGATGCGGGCCGCTTGTTCCGGTACACCCGCCCTATGGGCCCGAGGTGCTCATCCACTACAGAATAGCAGTTATTCATACACAGCTTCCTGTACCAGCAGCACCCTTTATAAAGATCACGAACACAAAAGGGCTGGTCTACAGCGGTGAGGAAATGACTGCCCCCATCATCCACTTTGGCTGTCCAAAACTGCACCAGAGAGTCGCACCAGAGCCAACCTTCCCGGTTGGATGCTGTGGCTTCCAGCACACGTATGATGTTATCCTTTGGCTGATATGATCTCTCCGGTCGCCGGAAAACCCATCCATAATGTAGCTTCTCAGATGATAAATCGAGACTCAAGTAGTCTGTGAATTCAAAGATAGAGTACTTGTTCCGATATCCCTCTAACCCTATTATAATTGACAAGTCTTCTTCCTCCACGAACATCCTCTTTTCTTCACCAGAATCTCAGTAAATCAGATAAATGGGTATTCGAGTTCTGAGCGACTTAAACTGTCAACCCAAGTATGTCAACCCAAGTAGTCCTTGGGTTGAGAGACAATGTGGAAGACAGCTGAACATTATTCCATTTTGCAGATCTAACTTTGGGAAGATGGTCACCTTTTTACTTTTTATTTATTAACTGAAGCTATTAAACCTTATTACAAATATAATAATAATTTAATAGTTTAAATTTAGATTTTTTTTTATTATTTGGTAATAATTAGATTTTTCTTATACTTATTTTTTATTTAAAATTTCTTAATAGCTTTTCATATTGTTCTTATGGGGTATTTACTAGAGATGTTAATAGGGCTGAGGCCCGCTGGGCCAGCCCGTTTAACCCGAAAAAAATAGGTTTAAGGCTCAACTTTTTCAGCTCGTTTGACATCCAGGCTTTTTAGTCCGGACCGTTAGACCTGTGGGCTAAGCGGGTCGGTCCACGGGTTAACCGGGCTGCCTTCAAATTTTTTTATTTATTTATTATTTTTTTAATAGAGAAGAAGCTTCGGTAATGCTGTATGTCTAACATATATACATGAGGACTGCCCCATTTTGAAATCCTCTGCATATCAAGTGTGGAAACATGCTGACAGGCACACATATAATACTTACCTTAGTTTTATATTAATATATACATAATCTTATATATATATATATAAACATGTAATATATACATATAATAATATAATAGATAATTATATTATTATATTAATATATACTACATATGTACACTATAATAATGTATACTATGATATACATATATAATATTATAATAATTTAATTAATATTAGTAATATATTATAATATATATGTATTATATTATAGAATATGTAGATTTGTAATTCAATGATTATTTTTATGTATAATGAGTAGAAATTTATTGTAATTTTATATTTTGTCTTTTCTTATATTAGAATTAGCCTCTATTTTCATTTTTAAAAAAAGACGAAACCCTAAGTCCCTAACTTCAGCCCCACCGCATCGCGTGAGTCCGCTGCATCTTTCACCTGAGTCATCATTTTTTTTTTTACTCATAGCCCGATAGTAACCCGATTAGCCTGAAACCCGTTAGGGCTAGGGTTAGGTTCATGATATTGTTAACCCGTTTAAACTGGCCCGATTAGCCCGATGACCGATTAGCCCGAAACCTATAGGACTAGCCCAAAACCGCTAGGGCTAGCCCGATTAACATCCCTAGTATTTACACTTTCTTTGAATATCTTTAGATTTATTGATCAAATTTTGTTATATTATAATTTTTATATTAGTGAAATTACTTTCATATATTTTAATTCTTTATATTCCATTTGGTTTTTCAAGTTTATTTTTCTTTCATATTTATTAAATCCTTTTTAGAATTTATTTCTTTTACTTTAAATTTAGAAATAAAAATAACATTTTCTTTAAATATTTTTTCATATTTATTGAAAGAAATCAGATTAAATTATTACTTATTATTATTTTTAGCATACTTTTTATTTGTTTGAATATTTATTATTTTTAGTTTTTGAATGTTTTTCTAGAGTATTTTGTTTAGATATTATTTTATTTTTTATAGTTAAAATTATTTGTCATTTAATTTTAATATTCTCAAAATTATAGTTAGAATTTTAACAGAAAATATCCACCAAAAAAGCTGGCACACTAATCCATCGTAATGTCACTTAACTAATGCAACAACGGCAATAACAGGATGAGTAACTAGTTCCAGCAGGTAAATGAACAAAAATGCAATTTATATTTCGAGTAACACGACAATTTTTAATATTTAATCAAACTTTAGATTATAAATAGAATAAATTATTGAAGTTAATAATCTAATTCTACAAAAATGTAAACATAAAAAAAATATTTTGTGAACTACTTAAAATGTAGAACATTTTAACGTTAAAAAATCATATTTTTAAAAGAAAAATGCATCATAACTCTTACAACTATGCGCAACATATATTGTAAGTGTGAGAATATTACATTAATAATATAAGGAATCCATCGTAAAAGTTCAAGAAAAATTAAAGAGTTTCATAAATTAGGATTTTGGCTAACATATATAATGAATCCACCGTATAAGTATATGCTAAATAAATGTTTCATCAAGCTTTAGAATACAAATATAATGATTTATATAAGTTGATATTTAATGCTCTAATTGTATAGAAGGTAACCATAAAAAAATTGTGAATCACTCCACGAGTAAAGCAATTTAACATTTCTTTTTATGAAAAATGCATCATAACTCTTACAACTTTGTGTAAAATACATTGTTAGCATGAGAATGTCACAATAATAACGTAAGAAATGTACTGTAAAATTTTCAACAAAAAAAAAAAAAAAATCGAAACTTACGATTTTGCCCATATATCGAAAAAACAACTGTGTATTTGCTAATATTTTAAATATTTTATCAAACTTTAGATTACAAATACAAAGACTGAATGGTCTTAATATTTAATGTCCCTATTCTAAAGAATTTAAGTATCAAAAAAAATATTTTGTGAATCACTTTACGAGTAAATCAGTTCTACGTTAAAATTTTACTTTTTTTTTTTTTTTAAATACATCATAACTCTTATAAATTTGTGAAAAATACATTCTAAGAGTGAGAAAATCACTATATAATGTAAGGTATGTGTTGTGAAAATTTAAATAAGAATTAAAATTGTCAAGAATTATGATTTTTCCCTATATGGAAAAAATGAATGTTTGCTAAATTTTTAAATATTTCATCAAGCTTTATATTATAAATTTCATAGCCTATTGAAGTATTTAATGCTCTAATTCTATAGAACGTAAGCATAAAAAAGGAAAAAAAAAATTCGTGAATCATTTTACGCATAAAACAATTTAACGTTAGAATATAACTTTATTTGATGAAAAATGCATCAAAACTTTTACAACCTTATAATACATTGTAAGTGTGATAATATCATTATAATAATGTAAAGAATCTACTCTTAAATTTTCAAGAAAAATAAAAAATAAAGACTTTTTTCCTTGTATGGAAAGAATTGAGTATTGATTAATTTTTTAATATTTCATCAAACTTTAGATTACAAATTGAATGACTTATTGAATTTAATATTTAATGCTATAATTCTATAGAATATACGCATAAAAAAATTATTTTGTGAATCACCTTATGCGTAAATTAATTTAACGTTAAAATTTTACTTTTCGACAAAAAATGTATTATAACTCTTACACCTTTGGGCAACATACAAGAGTGATAATATAACTATAATAATTCAAGGAGTCTATTGTACAAATTTCAATGAAAATTTAAAATTTTAAAAAATTACTACTTTTTCCATATATGGAAAAAAATTGAGTATCGGCTATATCTTTTTTAATATTTAATCAAAATTTATATTACAAATTGAATGATTTGAAGGTAATATTTAATGCTCCAAATCTATTAAATGTAAGCATCAAAAAATATTTTGTTAATCACTTTACACGTACAGCAAATTAATGTTAAAATTATACTTTTTTGATAAAAATTTTATCATAATTTTACAGCTTTATGAAATATATTTTGTATGTGTGATAATATAAATATAATAATGTCAGAATCTAATGTAAATATTTAAAGAATTTTTTTAAAAAATACAAAATTATGACTTTTCTTCTATATAGAAATAAATTTGAGTATTGGCAAATTTTTGTTAATATTTCATCAAAAATGACATACTAACTTAATATTTAATATTCTAATTATATAGAATATAAGTATGAAAAAAATACTTTTTTATCACTTTACAGGTAAATCAATTGAATGCTAAAATTTCACTTTTTGACAAAAAATGTATCATAACTCTTAAAACTTTGTGCAAATTACATTATAAGTGTGAGAATATACTATAATTCTTACATTATTATAATGATATTCTCATGCTTACAACGTATTTTGCATATAGTTGTATGAGTATATGATACATTTTTTGTAAAAAAAGTGAAATTTTAACATTTACTTGATTTACGCATAAAGTGATTCACAATTTCCTTCAATAGAATTAAAGAATCATATATGTTAAGATTAATTAATAACATAATTTGTAAATATGATGTTTGATGAAATATTAAAGAATTTAGCAAATACTTCATTTTTTTCGAATAGGGGCAAAATTGTAATTTTTATTTTATTTTTGTAGAACATTTTACTATAGTTTCCTTACATTATTATAGCTACATTCTTGGGCTAAGAATGTATTTTGCACAAAGTGCAAAGAGTTATGGTTCATTTTTCATCAAAAAAATAAAAGACATAATGCTTCACAAAAAGTCCCTTAACTATTTTTGAAAGTTTGTAAAGGTCCCTCAACTATCGAAATGTCTCAAAAGTCCCTGAATTATTATAAATTACTAAAGTTCCTACGCAAGTTTGTGAAGGTTCCTCAACTATCGAAATGTCTCAAAAGTCCATGAATTATGATAAATTACTTTCTTAAAGTCCCTATGCAAGTTTGTAAAAATCCCTCAACTATCGAAATGTCTCAAAAGTCCCTGAATTATTATAAATTGCTTCCTTAAAGTCCTCACGTGACAAAAGGTTATGGAAGACATTGTATCAATTTATTTTTCCATCCAAAACATTATATGTCAATGTTTTTCAATTTTAAAGTCCCCATCGAAGTACACGTTATTTGTGTGCACTAACCTCTACAAACAATAAGAAAATAAATTCTCATTCTTTTTCACCCTTTAATTCCCCTAATACACAAGAAACCCTAAGTTTATTTAGAAAGGCACCATTTCTTTTATAGTGAAGATAGAAAATGAAAAATGAAAAGGTGAAAAAATCCTAAGTCTATTGGAATACGTGAGGCAAAGGGAAAAAAGAAGAAAGAAAAAAAAAAAGAAAAAAGTAATTAGTTTTATTTGCTAAAAAGATTTTGAGTGTAAATACCACATGGAAATAAGTTCCTTATAGCTTGTTCATCTACATGTTATGTTCTTTATATATAGTCACATAATACCGTGCGTATGCATATTACACAAATGTTTTATAACAGAAGGACTTTTAAAATGATTTAAATAATTCAGGGACCTTTGAGACATTCGATAATTGAGGAACCTTCTAGGAAACAATTTGATGCATTTTGAGGAAGCAATTTATAATAATTCAAGGACTTTTGAGGCATTTTAATAGTTGAGGGACCTTTATAAACTTTCAGAAATAGTTAAGAGACATTTTGATGCATTATGCCAAAATGAAATTTTAACTTAATATTACTTTATGCATAAAGTGATTCACAAAGTATTTTTTCGATGCTTATAATATATAGAATTAGAGAAATAAATATTAACTTCAATAATTTATTCTATTTATAATCTAGATTTTGATGAAATGTCAAACCATTTAGCAAATATTTCCTTCTTTCCGTATTGGGGCAAAATTGTTATTTTTAAGAAAAATTTAATTTTCATAGAAAATTTTACATTAAATTTCTTACATTATGTTCTCAGGCTAATAATGTATTTTGCACAAAATACAAAGATTTATAATACACATTTTGTTAAAAAAATGAAATTGTAGCTTAATATTGCTTTACACGTAAAGTGATTCACAAAATATTTTTTTGATGGTTAGAATTTATAGAATTAGAGAATTAAATATTAACTTCAATAATTCATTCTATTTGTAATTTAGAGTTTGATGAAATATATATAAAAAAAATAGCAAATACTCAATTTTTTTTTTGTTGAAATTTTTACTATAGATTCCTTAAATTATAGTGATATTCCAATGTTTACAATGTATTTTAGAAAAAGTTAGAGTTATGATGCATTTTTCGTAAAAAAATAAAATTTAAATATTAAATTATTTTATGCGTAAAGTGATTCACAAAAACAATTTTGGTGCATACATTCTATAGAATCAGAAAATTTAATATTAACTTCAATAAGTCATTCTATTTGTAATATAAAGGTTTATAGAATATTCACAAGATTAGAAAATACTCAGTTTTTCCATAAAGAGGCAAAATCAATAATTTGAAACTTTTAATTTTTTGTGAAAATTTTCTAATAGATTTCTTACATTAATATAGTGATATTCTCCTGCTTAAAATGTATTTTAATGTTAAATTGCTTTGTGGGTAAAGTGATTAAAAAATATTTTTTTGATTCTTATATTCTAAAGAATTAGAGCATTAAATATTAACTGCTATAAATCATTCTATTTGTAATCTTAATTTTGATGAAATGTTAAGCAAATACTAAGTTTTTTTTTTCTTTTTTTTTTCCATATAAAGGAACAATCATAATTTTTAAACTCTTTTTTAGTTGAAATCTTTATAGTAGATTTCTTACACTATTATAGTGATATTCTCACGCTTATAACTTGTTATGCACGAATTGTAAGTATTATGAATCATTTTTACCAAAAAAAGTGAAATTTTAATATTAAGTTGATTCACACATAAAGTAAAAATTAAAATACTTTTTAGGTGATTATGTTTCATAGATTTAGAGCATGAGATATTAATTGCAATATGTCATTCCATTTGAATTCTATAGGTTGATAATATATTAACAATTTTGAAAATACTCATCTTTTTCCATATAGGGGCAAAATCATAATTTTTAATTTTTTTTTTATTTTTTATGAATTTGTTATAGTAAATTACTTACATTATTATAGTGATATTCTCAGGTTTACAACATATTTTACACAAACAATTGCAGGACTTATGGTGCATTTTTCATGAAAAAGTGGAAATTTAATGTTAAATTGCTTTACGCGTAAAATAATTCAAAGAATATTTTATTAGGCTTAAATACGTAAAAAGTCACAACCTTATAGTAAATTATCGATTGCAATATGACCTTTAAAAAATAACATAAAATTGTACGATCTTAATATTATTTTTATTTAGGTACATACGAGTTAATTGCGGGCTCCACTTGCTGACATGGAGCCCAATTTTTTATGATGTGGGGGCAGATGTGTAACATAAGTAATTTTTTTTATACACCCATCAAAATGACATTGTTTCATGGTGATATGTTTTTCTTTTTGTTTTTTTCAAATAGGAAACTACCAATTTTTTCTAAACCAAAAGTTCCAATTATAACTCCACAATCTCTTTCAATCTTATAATTTCTAATTTTTAAACAATTTCAGAAGAGGTAGAAAAATGACATCACAAAGCTGCGAAAAACAGCCATGGCTGATGGAGTTCTGGATTCTCTTTGCCGTAATCTACAAAGTAAACGGTTCGGTTCTCTGCATGACCCAGTTCCTGGACTACCCGATTTCTAGGATTGCCTCCATCATCTTCATAACCGTCTATCGCCTCTTCTTCAGCGTCAAAATCACCATGCTGATCACCCTCGACCTCTGCATCTCCTTGTTCTTCCAATTCCTCATCATTTTCCTAAAAGAAAACAGCTGGGAATTCCCCTTCTTCGCTACATTCCTCCTCAACCTCTAGATGTTCCATAGCGGGTATTTCAACACGTATTTGCATCAAGAGTATGTCAGATTATAACACATGAATCCCAAGAAGAAGTCGACTATTAATAGCTTGATACATCCCCTCTCCGTGGAGCTCCTATTCCGGGCAATGTCAACATTTTTTCACCTGATTTTTCCCCTTTGGTGAATAGTTTTACAAGTTTTACCAAATTTTTATTGGGTATTTCATGGTACATGAGAATGTCTCCTTCTTGAATTGTTATAGAGAGATTCTTGATGCAACTGATGCGACGACAAATCAGATTCAAAAGAGGCATCTAGGGATTTTTTTTAATCAACACATGAAACAACATCGTTTTGATGAGTGTACACAAAAATTATTCATTTTACATGTCTGCATACACATCATCAAAATCGGGCTCCACGTCAGCAAGTGAAGCCCAAAATTAACCTATATGTACCTAATTGGAAAAATTATTAAAGTCATGCATTTTTATGTTATATTTTAAAAGTCGTTCATGCTTAGATTCTATTGAATTAAAGCATAGAATAAAACTTTAAAAAGTCGTTATATTTGTAATCTAAAGTTTGATGAAATATTCAAATACATATAGGATGCATTTTTTGCCAACAAAGAATAAAATTTTATCATAAAATTCCTTTATGTGTAAAATAATTCACAATTTTTTTAATGCTTACATTCTGTAGAATTAGAGCATTAAATACTAAATTCAGTAATTCATTCTCTTCGTAATCTAATTTTGATGAAATATTAAAAAATTTAAAAATACTAAAGTTTTTACCACATAGGGGCAAAATCGTAATTGTTTTTTTAAAATTAATTTTTGCTCAATTTTTAAGTAGATTCCTTAATATAGTGATATTCTCATTCTTAAAATATATTATGCACAACTTTGTAAAATTTATGATGCACTTTTCGTGAAAAAAATAAAATTTTTAACATTAGATTGCTCTATGTGTAAAGTGATTCAAAATATTTTTTTAACACTTACATTGCATAGAATTAGAGTATTAAACATTAACTTCAATAATTCATTATATTTGTAACCTAAAGTTTGATGTTCAAAATTTTATCAAATACCATATTTTTCGGAAAGGTAAAAAATCTTGGTTTTTAACAAACTTTACTTTATGTTGAAATTTTTATAGTAGATTCCTTACAATATTGTAGTTATATTCTCACAATTACAGTTTATTTTGCACTAAGTAGTTAGAGTTATCATGCATATTATGTAAACAAAGTGAAATTTTCATGTTAAATTGTTTTACACGTAAAGTGATTCTCTAAATATTTACATTCTATAGAATTAGAGCATTAATTTTTTTACATCAATAATTTATTATGTATGTAATCTAAAGTTTGATGTTATATTAAAAAAATTAGCAAAACTCTGTTTTTTTTTTTTTTCATTTTTGTGCAAAATCACTATTTTTGGAAAATTTTAATTCCCATTGAAATTTTTATAATAGATTGCTTACATTATTGTAGTAATATTCTCAAGCTTACAATGTATATTTCACAAAGTACTAAGAGTTATGATATATTTATGTGAAAAGTAAAATTTTAATGTTAAGTTGTTGTACGTGTAAAGTAATTCACAATGTACTTTTTTATGCTTACATTCTTGTTGAATGAGAACATTAAATATTAACTTGAATAAGTCATTTCATTTGTAATATAAAGTTGAATGTAATAGAAACAATTTAGCAAGTACTCATTTTTCCACACAAAAAAGCAAATTCATAATTTTTTAATTTTTTTAATTGTCATTGGAAGTTTTATATTGAATTTCTTAAATTATTATAGTGATATTTTCTGCTTACAACATATTTTACACAAAGTTGTTACAGTTCTCATGCATTTTTTTGTCAAAAAAGTGAAATTTTAAAGTGAAATTGCATTACACGTAAAGTAGATTCAAAAAAATATTTTTAAAATTAAACGCTTAAATTACATATAATTAAATTATTATATATTAAATTCAACAAGTCATTATATTTGTAATCTAAAGTTTGATGAAATATTAAAAAAATTAACTAATTCTCAGATTTTCCATATTACCAAAAAATTACCAAATTACCAAAGTTTGTAATCATAATTTTTTAAATTTCTTTATTTTTGTTGAAACTTAATGAATAGATTCCTTACATTATTATAGTAATATTCTCATGCTTACAATGTATTTTTCACCAAGTTATAAGAGTTTTAATGTTTTATTCCTAAAAAAAATATATGAAATTTCAACATTAATTTTCTTTACGCATCAAGTGATTCAAAAACTATTTTTAATGCTTACATTTTACAGAATTAAAGCACTAATTATTAATTGCAATAAAGCATTACATTTTCAATCTTAAGTTTGATGAAATATTAAAAAATTTAGCAAAGACTTAGTTTTTTCTATATAGGGGAAAAATCTTAATATTATTTATTTCTCTTAAAATTTTACAATCAATTCCTTACATTATTATAGACATATTCTCATGCTTACAATGTAATTTGCACAAATTTGAAAGAGTTATGATGCATTTTTTGTTAAAAAAAGTTAAATTTTAACGTTAAGTTGCTTGCTGCGTAAAGTGATTTACAAAATATTTTTTAGATGCTTACATTTTATAGAATCAAAACATTAAATATTAACTTTCAATATGTCATTTCATTTGTAATCTAAAATTTTAAGAAATATTCAAAATTATGAAAATACTCATATTTTTTCATAAAGGGGAAAAATCATAATTTTATTTTTTATTTTTTATTTTCGTGGTAATATTTATAGTGGATTTCTTATATTTTATAGTGATACTCTCACATTACGATATATTTTACACAAAGTTGTAAAAGTTGATGCATTTTTTGTCAAAAAGTGAAATATTTTTGTTAAATTTTTATATGTGTGAAGTGATTCACAAAATATTTTTGTGATGCTTACACAATGTATAATTAGAAAATGTGAAGTTCAATATTCTATTAATCTAACGTTTGATGATATATTAAAAATTTAGCAAATATCTAGTTTTTATCATAGCGGATAAAAACAGTTATTAACGAACTTTAAAATTTTCATTGAATTATAGGGATATTTTCATGCTCACAACATATTGTGCATAAAGTTGTAAGAGTTATGATGCATTTTTCGTACAAAAAAAATGAAATATTACATTTTAAATTGTTTTTTGAGTAAATTTATTCAAAAAATATTTTTTGATGCTTACATTTCATGGAATAAGAGCATTATATATTAACTTTAATTAGTCATTATATTTTTAATCTATAATTTGATGAAATTTAAAAAGTTTAGCAAATATGTATCTTTCCATATAGGGGCAAAATCGTAATTTTTAGAATTTTTTTATTTTTTATTTTTTTTGTTCAAATTATTACATTAGGTTGTTTACATTATTATACTGATATTTTCTCATATAGGACATATTTTATACAAAGTTTTAAGAGTTATGATCGATTTTTATTAAAATATATATATATATATATATATATTTTAACTTTAAATTTTTTTATGCGTAAAGTGATCCACAAAATATTTTTCTAATGCTTACATTTTATTGAATTAGAGCATTAAATATTAAATTTAATAAGTCATTCTACTTGTAATCTACAGTTTGATGAAATATTAAAAAAATTAGCAACTACTCAGTTTTTTTTACATATAAGAGCAAAAGTGAAATTTTAAATTTATTTTATTTCATTCAAATTCGTACAGTATATTCCTTACATTATTATAGCGATATCTCATACTTACAATGTATCTTGCACAAAGAGTTAAGAGCTATGATGCATTTTTCTTCGAAACGTGAAATTTTAAGATTCAATTTTAACGTGTAAAGTGATTCACGAAATATTTTTTATGCTCACATTCTATAGAATTAGAGAATTAAATATTAATTTAATCTATCATTCTATATTAAATTAAAGTTTGATGAAATATAAAAAGATTAGCAAATACTTATCTTTTTCTATATAGGGGCAAAATCGTAATTTTTAAAATTTTTAATTTTTGTTGAAATTTTTATAATAAATTTCTTACATTATAATGATATTTTAACATTTATAATGTATTTTGCACAAAATTGTGCGAGTTATGATCCATTTTTCATTAAAAATGTAAAATTTAAAAGTTAAATTGCTTTATATGTAAAGTAATTCACAAAATATTATGTTGATGCTTATATGCTATAAAATTTGAGAATTAAATATTAACTTTCATTCTACTTGTAATATAAAGTTCGATGAAATATTAAAAAATTTACCAAATACTTTGTCTTTTCTATATAGGGGCAAAATCATAATTTTGAAAAAGAGTTTTTGTTGAAATTTGGAAGGTAGATTCCTTACATTATTATAGTGATATTGTCAATCTTAAAACATATTTTGCACAATGTTGCAAGAGTTAAGAAGCATTTTTTGTCAAAAGTTAACGTTAAATTGCTTTGCGCGTATACTAATTCACAAATACTTTTTGAAAACTATAATCTATAGAACTAGATAAATAAATATTAACTTCGATAAGTCATTATATTTGTAATATAAAGGGAAATATTAACTTAAAACTAAAACTAAAACATCCTTATAAGTTTTAGAATGTAAGCATTGAAAAAATATGTGTGAATCATTTCACATAAATCAATTTAAAGTTAAAATTTAATGTTTTTAACAAAAAAAAAATTTCACAATTCATTCAACATTGATCAAAAATACATTATTTTCCCAAAAATTACAATGATCAGGAATTGAATGACTTGTTGAATTATGTTTTCCCAATTTTTTCATATTTCATCAAACTTTAGATTACAAATAGAATGACTTATTGAATTTAATATTTAATGTTATAATTCTATAGATTGTAAGCATCAACAAAATATTTTGTTAATCACTTTATGCGTGAATCAATTTAACGTTAAAACTTCACTATTTGACAACAAATGCATAATAACTCTTACAACCTTGTGCAACATAAGTTGTAAGTGTGATAATATAACTATAATAATTCAAGGAGAATAATGTATATATTTAAACAAAAAATGAAAATTTTCAAAAATTACTACTTTTACTCTATATGAAAAAACAAAATTGAGTATTGGCTATATTTTTTAATATTTCATAAAATTTTAGATTACAAATAGAATGACTTATTGAGGGTAATAGTTAATTCTCTATATTTATAGAATGTAAGCATAAAAAATTATTTTGTAAAATCAGTTTATGCATGCAACAATTTAATATACAAATTTCACCTTTTCAACGAAAAATGTATCATAATCATACAATTTTATGAAAAATATGTTGTAAGTGTGATAATATATCTAATAATGTAAAGAATCTACTGCAAATATTTCAAGAAATAATTATGAAATTGAAAAATTATGATTCTCCCCATATTGAGAAAATTTGAGCATTGACTAAATTTTTAATATTTCATCAAAATTAGATAATAAAAAAATATACATCACTTATTTAACTTAATATATAATTGTGTAATTAATATAAGTGTCACAAAAATATTTTTTGAATCACTTTACAGGTAAAATAATTTATCGTTAAAATTTCAGCTCTTTGATGAAAAATGCATCATAACTCTTAAACCATTGTGCAAAATAGTTGTAAGTAAGAAAATATTACTATAATAAACTAAGGAATCCATTTTAAAATTTTCAACAAAAATTAAAACTTTAAAAAAAATTACGTCTTTGCCCTATATGGACAAAAATCGAGTATTTGTTAAATTTTTAATATATCATAATTTAGATTAAAATAGGACTTATTGAATTTAATATATAATCTTTTAATTCTATAAAATGTAAGCATCAACAAATTTTGTGAATTACTTTATGCGTAAAATACTATAATGTTAAATTTTTTCTTTTTTAAAGAAAAATGTAACGTAACTCGTACAAGTTAGTGTAAATTATGGTGTAAGCGTACTAATATAACTATAATAATGTGAGAAATTCACTGTAAAAATTTCAACTTAAATAAAAAATAAAAAATTACAACTTTTCCCCTATATGGAGTTTTTTTTAGTTTTTGCTAAATTTTAAATATTTCATCAAAATTTAGATTACAAAGAGAATTTCTATTGAAGTTAATAATTAATGTTATATTTCTATAGGATATATAAATAAAAAAAATGCTCATGAATCACTTTACATGTAAAGTAATTGAACGTTAAAATTTTACTTTTTTGACAAAAAATGCATCATAACTCTTAAAACTTGTGCAAAGTACATTTTAAGTGTGATAATATTACTATAATAATATAAGAAATCTAGTGTAAAAATTTCTCCAAAAATTAAAATATTTAAAAACTAGGACTTTTCCCCTTTATGGATAAAAAATAATGTAGTATTTGCTAAATTTGTCAAAAACTCATCAAATTTTTAATTTAAAAATAGAATATCTTATTAAAGGTAATATTTATCTCTCTAATCCTATAGAATATAAGAATCAAATAATTTTTTTGTGCATCAATTTATGCGTAAAGCAATTTAATTTTTAAATTTAAGCTTTTTGCATAAAAATGCACCATAACTTTTACAATTTTGTTCAAAATATGTTAAGGCATTAGAATATTACTATAATAATGCAAGGAAACCAGTGTAACAATTTTAATGTAAATATAAAATTTTCGAAAATTACAATTGTGTCAATGTCTAGAACAACAATTAGGATATGCTACATATTTTAATATTTCATTACACTTTAGTTTAAAAAATAGAATAACATATTAAAGTTAATATTTAATGCTCTAATTGTATAGAAACTAAGCATAAAAAAAATATTTTTTGAATTACTTTACGAGTAAAGCAATTTTACATTAAATTTTTTTTTTTTCTGAAAAATGCATCATAGCTCTTAGAACTTTGTGAAAGATGCATTGTAATGTGATAATGTCACTTTAATAATGTAAGGAATCTATTATAAAATTTTCAACAAAAAATAAATGTTTTTAAAGGTTACAACTTTGCCCCCAAGTCATTCTGTTTGTTACCAAAATTTTGATTAAATATTCAAAATTTAGCAAATGCATAGTTTTTTTCCATATATAATAAAATTATATTTTTCAAAACTTTTAATTATTGGCTAAAATTTTAGAGTAGATTTCCTACAATTTTATAATGGTATTCTCAGGCTTACATTGTATTTTGCATATAGTTGTAAGAGTTATGATACAATTTTCATAAAAAAAAGTGAAAATTTAAAATTTACTTGATTTACGCATAAAGTAATTCATAAAATATGTTTTTGATGTTTCTATTCAATAAAATTAGAAAATGAGATTTAACATCAATAAATATTACATTTTTTAGTTTGAAGTTTGATGAAATATTAAAGAAGTAGCAAATACTTAGTTTTTCTTTTTCAAATAGGGGCAAAATCATAATTTGTTAATTTTTTTAGAAAGTTTTACAGTAGATTCCTTACTTTATTATAATTATATTCTCAGGCTAAGAATGTATTTACACAAAGTGCAAAGAGTTGTGATGCATTTTTCATAAAAATAAAAAAATAAAATAAAAAAACTTAATATTACTTTAGGAGTAAAGTGATTGAGAAAATATTTTTTTGATGCGTACCATCTATAGAATTAGAGCATATTAACTTAAATAATTCATTCTATTTGTAATATATAGTTTGATGAAATATAAAAAAAATAGTAAATGCTTCATCTCTTCCGTATAGGAACAAAATCGTAATTTCATCAATTTTTATTTTCATTTAAATATTTCCAGTGATATTCTAGTGATATTCTCATGCTTACAACGTACTTTGGACAACGTTGTAATAGTTACGATGCATTTTTTTATTTTTTTTTTTTGTCAATAAGTGAAAATGAAAAATTGTTTTACAGATGAAGTGATTCACAAAATACATTTTGGAACCTACATTCCATAGAATTAGAGAATTTAATATTAACTCCAATAACTCATTCTTTTTGTAGTCAAAAGTTTGATGAAATGTTCACAATATAACAAATACTCAATTTTCCCATAAAGAGGCAAAATCGATAATTTTGAAACCTTTTAATTTTGGGTAAAAATTTTCTAGTAGATTCCTTACAATATTGCAGTCATATTCTTTTGCATACAATACATTTTGCATAAAGTTGTAAGAGTTATGATATTTTGTTTCTAAAAATGTGAAATTTTAACGTGAAATTGTTTTATCTGTAAAGTGATTCTAAAAAGAATTTTTTTATGCTTGCATTCTATATAATTACAACACTATATAATAACACCAATAAATCACTCTATTTGTTATTTTTAAGTTTTATGAAATATTAAAAAAATAAGCAAATGCATAGTTTTTCCATAGAGAGAAAAAAATGTATGTTTTTAATTTTTAATTTTTACAAAAGATTTCATACATTATTATAATGATATTCTCACGGTTACAACTTAGTTTGCATAAATTTGTAAGAGTTATGAAGCATTTTTGTCAAAAAAGTAAATTTTAACGTTAAGTTGCTTTACACGTAAAGTGAATAACAAAATACTTTTTATGTGATTAAGTTTTCTAGACTTAGAGCATTAAATATTAACTTCAATATGTCATTTTATTTTTATTTTGAATTTTGTTGGAATATTAAACTTTAAAAAAAAAAGACTCATTTTTTTTCCATATAGGGGCAAAATTGTAATTTTAATTTCTTAATTTTTTGATGAAATTTTTATAGTAAGTTCCTTAAATTATTATAGTGATATTATAACGCTTACAACATATTATATATAAATTTGTAAGAGTTACGGTGCTTTTTGCGTCAAAAAGTGAAACTTTAACGTCAAATTATTTTACACATAAAATAATTCACAAAATATATTTTAATTATTATATTCTATTGGATTAGAGCATAGAATAACACTACAAAAATTCATTATATTTCTGATCTAAACTTTGATGAAATATTAAAAAATTTATAGGATGCAATTTAGTCAAAAGTGTAAAATTTTAACATTAAATTGCTTTATTCGTAAAATAATTCATAAATTATTATTTCAATGCTTACATTATGTAGAATTAATGCATTAAATATTAACCTCAAGAAGTCATTCTCTTTGTATTCTTAATTTTGATGAAATATTAAAAACAAAATTGAAAATACTAAGTTTTTTTACATATAGAGGCAAAACTGTAATCTTTAAAAAAAATTAATTTATTTTCAAAATTTTAAAGTAGATTACTTATTAAAATGATATTTTCATGCTTAAAATGTATTTTGAAAAAATAATTGTAAGAGTTGGGGTGCATCTTTCGTATTTTCATGCTTAAAACGTATTTTAACGTTAAATTACCCTACGTGTAAAGTGATTCATAAAATATTTGTTTGATCTTTACATTGCATAGAATTAGAGCATTAAACATTAAATTCAATTAGTCATTCTATTTGTAATCTAAAGTTTGATGAAATATTCAAAATTTTATCAAATATAGAATTAGAGCATTAAACATTAAATTCAATTAGTCATTCTATTTGATAAATTCAAAATTTTATCAAATAATCATTAAGGAAAAAAAATCGTAGTTTTAAAAAACATTTACTTTTTCTTGAAATTTTTGTAGTATATTTCTTACAGTATTATAGTTATATTTTCATGATTAAAATTTATTTTACGGTAATTTGTTAGAGTTTTCATGCATATTATGTCAAGAAAGTAAAATTTTAACGCTAAATTGCTTTACATGTAAAGTGATTCTCAAAATATCTTTTTGATGGTCACATTCAATAGAATCAGAGCACTAAATTTTAAAATCAATAAGTCATTCTATTTGTAATCTAAAGTTTGATGAAATATTAAAAAAATTAGTAAATATTATATTTTTTTCATTTATGTGCAAAATCGTAATTTATGAAACTTTATAATTTTCATTGAAATTTTTATTGTAGGTTCCTTACATTATTATAGTACTATTCTCAAGCCGTATTTTTCACTAAGTATTAGGAGTTATGATATAATTTTCGCAAAAAAAAAATAAAAAAAAATCTAATAAATAAATAAATAAAGAACAAAAAAAAATTAATAAAAAACAAAAAAGTGAAATGTTAACGTTAAATTGATGTGTGATTCACAATATTTTTTGTATCCCTACATTTTATTAAATTAGAGTATTAACTATTAAATTCAATAATTCATTTTATTTGTAATATAAATTTGATGACATATTAAATAATTTAGCAAACACTTATTATTTTCCACAAAAGGTCAAAATCATAATTTTTGTTGAAATTTTTACATAAGATTTCTTAAATTATTATAGTGATATCCTCCACTTATATCATATTTTGCATAAAGTTGTTACAATTCTCATGCATTTTTTGTCAAAATTTTGAAATTTTTACTTTAAATTGCACTACGCAAAAAGTGATTCAAAAAATAGTTTTTTTGATGCTTAAACTCTATATAATTAGATCATTAAATATTAAACTCAATAAGTCCTTATATTTGTAATATAAAGTTTGATGAATTATTAAAACAAATTACCAAATTTTAAACGCCTTTTCCATATAGCAAAATTGTTTTTTTTTAATTTTTTTTTTTTTAAATTTAATGAGGAGATCCTTGCATTATTACAGTGAATTTCCATGCTAATAATGTATTTTGTACAAATTTGTAAAAGTGATGATGTTTTTTTCTCAAAAAAGCGAATATTTCAATGGTAACTTGCTTTATTCAAAAACTATTTTTCGTATACTTACACTCAATATAATTATAGAATTAACTGCAGTAAATTATTTAACTTTTAATATTATGTTTGATGAAATATTAAAAAAATGGCAAACATTTAGTTTCCATATAGAGGCAAAATGTAATTCTTTTATTTTTAATTTCCTTGAAACGTTTACAATAGATTTCTTACATTATCATGGTGAAATCTTCATGTTTGCAATGTCTTTTTTCAAAAATTTTAAGAGTAATGATGAATTTTTTGTCAAAAAAAGTGAGATTTTAATGTTAAGTTGCTTTATACGGAAAATGATTTACAAAATATTTTTTAGGTGCTTACATTCTATAAAATTAGAGCATTAAGTATTAACATCAATAATTTATTCCATTTGTATTCTAAAGTTTGATTAAATATTCAAAAATTAGAAAATAATCATCTTTTTCCATATAGGGGAAAATGTTCATTTAAAAAAAAATTATTTTTCCTGGAAATATCTACAGTAGATTTCTTAAATTATTATAATGATATTCTCTCGGTTATGATATATTTTGCATAAAATTGTATGAGTTATGATGCATTTTTCGTCAAAAAGTAAAATATTTTTGTTAATTTTTTTTAGCGAAAATTCATTCACAAATTTTTTTTTTTTTTATGTTTACATTATGTATAATTACAGCATTAAGTGTCAAGTTTATATTTGTAATCTAAAGTTTTATGACATATTCGGAAATTTAGCAATTACCCAGTTTTTTCTATAGAGGGGAAAAACTATTATCAATGAACTTTAAAATTTTCATTGAAATTTTTACATTGGATTCCTTAGATTATTATAGTGATATTCTCTCGCTTATAACGTATTTTGCAAAACGTCGTAAGATTTATGAGGCATTTTTATTCAAACAAAGCTAAATATTACCTTTTAAATTGGTTTTTGAGTAAAGTTATTAAAAAAATATTTTTTGATACTTACATTCTATAGAGTAAGAGCAATAAATATTAACTTCAATAAGTCATTATATTTTTAATCTATAATTTGATGAAATATCTAAAAGGTTTAGCAAATATTAAGTTTTGTTTTGTATGAGGGAGAAATCATAATTTTTGTTTAAATTATTACAATAGATTCCTTATACTATTATAGTATTATCCACATGCGTACGACATATTTTGCACAAAGCTGTAAGATTTATGAGTTTTTTTTTTTTTTGGAAATTTTTACAACAAATTCTTTACATTATTGTAGTGATATTCTCACGCATACACCATATTTTGAACAAAGTTGTAAGATTTGTGATGCATTTTACGTACAAAAATTAAAAGAAAAATAAAATTTTAACATTAAATTGTTTTACACAAAATATATTTTTTGATACTTACGTACTATAGAATTAAAGCATGAAATATTAACTACAATAAATCATTGTATTTATAATATAAAGTTTGATGAAATATATGAAAAATTAGCAAATACTCAATTTTTATCCACATTGAGCGGGGCCGTAATGGTAGCGGTGAAGCTACATGGAATTAGAAAAACTTATAATGACCAAGTACCCCGATTTTTTATATCATGGTAACATTTGAAATTCTGAGGACTAATTTTGTTTAGTGGGGTGGGTGTAGCATAATTGGAATTCATGAATCATTAATTTTGTGGTTTGCATGCTTTTGTGATTTATTCGAATTTTTGGATGATTTTGATTATCCTTTCAATGATTTAATGTGAATAAATGGAATAAATTGATCTATTTTGTGGACAAAATTGGTTATGTTTTAATTTTATTAAGCTAAATTTGAGGTTAATAAAATGAGCCATCATGTAATTATTTATTTATTTATGGGAATTCAGGTTCAATCCAATAATTTTTGATAAATTATAGTTTAGCCCCGTTTAACTTTGGTTGAATCAGTTTAGTTCTTTTGGAAGAGACAATTTAGTTCTTTGATTTCAAAAGGTAATAAAAAACTAGCTTTAAGTTCTATTGACTTCAAATCACTATTGATTCTCTCTTCCATAGTACCATACATTCTGCCAGCATATACAATACAACAATTTATAATAGAATATCCAATTTGTTCAAAAGGATTAACATTTTGTGATCATCCTTCATGCAAGCATTACTTCTCGATTTAATATTTGATGCTCTCTCCACTCACGATTATCACTGGATGCAAAAAAGATGGATGAAAGACGCTTGCAAATAAGGCTAAGAAGTAGTTATTTTATTTCATAAAGAGTATGTCACTACATCCATTTCTTACACTACGACCATATGGCCTTCTTTGCACACAGACTACTAAGACTTATAACATTACATCAGAGGAAGTCGACCCTACACCCAGCGTAGTGCACAACACATGAACGAGGTGTAGGGTCGACACGACCTTTAAACCATAACATCACAAGCACCGAGTCTTCATTTCCTCAGAGGGGCTCCACTTCTTTAAGTTCTGTGAGCTCCTTGGATGGATGGAGGGTGTGGATGAGTCCGAATTCGTACAATTTTGCCACAGTTGACGGCGGTGCTCCTGCTCTGATCACTGCTTTGTTGTAGCTTCTCCAGTATGGGAAGGAGGCTTTTCAGATAGAATTCGTAGTCTTGCCCATGTAGTTGAATCTTCGTAAGACTTGCTCGAGAAATTGAGCATGCGTGTAGGACTGAACGTCCGATTGTTTTTTACGATGGACCATAATGGAGCTCTGAACGCTCGTTTCTTATTTTACTTTGGGAGATAAAGCTCGATTATTGTCTTCCCAACAACGATGGCCAGGTCCGAACATGGATCTTGCCATCGTCGTCATAGGCTACGAAGTTGACCCAAATCCTGTAATAGGTTTAGTACTTTTTTGCCCATACCGTGGTCCTGAGTTCGCACTTCAACGTGCGATGGAGTAGACAGTTGTGTGTTTCAAGCTCGTCCCTTAGGACTTGAATTCTCTCGAGCCTTTTTTCCATATTCACAAATAATTTCCCAGGTTGTCACATTTTTAACTTTCACATTAAATAAAATCTTTTTTTTTTTTTTTTTTGGTTATATGATGACTTGCTGTTTAAATATTCTCTCGAACTTGCTAATTAAATATTCGACTCTCTTACTTAATTCATCAATCTTTTTATCTTGCACCTCTATTTTATTTATTATTTTATCCATATCACATAATTTCTCTAAGATTTGTGACTTTGCGTCTTCAAGTGATTTATTGTCCTTAATCTTTTCAAGAATTTCTTTTATTTCTCCATCTTTATCATTTAGTTTTCGTATTAATTCTTCAATCCTTTGTCTTGTCGAATTATTTATTTCCTTTAGTTCTAAGATTTCTCGTACGGCTTCAGACCCGTCCTTACTTAATTGGGAACCTCCTAATTTATTCCACAGTATATTAGATATCCAATTCAACTGTCTGTGTTCTTCAAGACCTGCACCATCCCACACTGTAAACGGCACAAATTCTGCATACCTATGTCCTGGGGGTTTGTAACTACCGAGGGGTAACCTTACTTTTTCTACAGCTCTTAAGGTCAAATCTACTGGGATTCCTGTACTCATCTTAGTGTTTTATTTATCCTATATCTTTCTAGGGCTGGATAACAGTGAGCGATAATTATGCAAGATAAAATGGATAATAAATGGTTAGGGGTTACCTCAATTGCAATGCAGCTGGTTCTTGGGTGACATGGTTACTGGATGACATAGTTATTATTTGATATGAAAATGACATATTTTTAGAGAGAGAAAGGGTAGTCAAAGGTATTGATGAGTGATGCCTTCTCAAGTTATATGCCCTCCTTTATATAGTGTTAAAACATGATGAGAGAAAGATAGAAGAGTACATTTTTTTTTTATTAAACAAAGAATAAACGTGGGAAAAAGTTAGGCTCGACAATAAGATACATGATAAGAAATACAGGTATGGGAAAGTCGACAGAAATTTCTGGAATGGCTACTTGCAAACACAGGATTGGGCTGGTATGATTAGTCATGCTTTCTTTTTCTTTTTCTAACGAAGGCATGTTGCATTTGTATACTCTGAAGAAGGTAAAAAAGGATGAGTTTATCCCTCGGCCTCATTTAAATTTAGAAAAATCAAACCTTAAATTACCTATAAAAACGAGACAAAGTTCTGCCAATTAAACCATAGTTCCATTCATCTGATTTTTGTGGGAGGATATAAGCTTAAGAGTAAAAAATTAATTTGTATTTGCATAGAAAAATAATAGTAAAAAACACAAATTATATTTAAAATATATAATTTTATAGCATCATGTAATAAAGAAACAGAGAATAAGTTATCTATCATATAAACTCAGTTTTTTGACATAAATTAAAATTTGAATTTAATGCACCACATATTTTGAAATATGATGATTTAGGATTGAATATATTAAGGGATTCGTCAATTAGATGGTTTAAAAAAAAAGAAATTAATGCAGATAATAGTTATTAGAAATAATAAAAAACTTAACTATTTTTGAATTCAAAAGAGAAATGATTTTTAACATATATATAAATGAAATATGTATATACAATATATATTAAAAATATATATTTAATTATTTTTTATTTTAAAAGATATTCTTTTTCTAATATATAAAAAACGAACTATATATAATAAATATAAATAAATAAATAACAATTTAATTATTTTGTAATTTAGAAAAATAAAATTAATTTTAATATACATAAACGAAATATATATTTACAATAATTATTAATAAAAAATAAAAAATATTAGTTGTTATTATATTATTTATTCATATATATAAAAACCAACAAATATATATATACAATAATTATTAGTAAAAAAATAAAAAAATTATTTTCGAAGTTTAAAAAATGAAATTATTGTTAATATATATATAACAAAAAATATATACACAATCATTAATAAAAAAAATACATATTTTTCAATTTAAAAAATAAATTTAGCTTCTAATATATATACACATTAGAGTTGTCAAAATTGGTTAGGCCCGCAAGCTAGCCCGTTCTGCACCGCAAAATAGGTGGGTTGGGCTAGGAATTTAACAGCGCGCCAACTGGCAGCCCACGTGCGCCGTGGGTTGAAATGGGTTGGGTCGGGGCAACCCGCGGATTTTTAAGTTATTTTCATTTAAAATATAATTAATCATAACACCCCAACCCCACCCATGACACACCCACCTTCACATAACCCACCTACCCTCCCTATATCACAAGTCACAAAAGTGACGACTGAAAATTTAAATCCCCAATTCAGTAATAATTTATTACCTCTCCCAATTCCCAAATCCCTCAGACACCCAAACCCCCCCATATCCTAGTCACGAGACTCCAGACCATGACATGGCCATAGCCCACAAGCACCCTTCCCTGCCCCCCACCCCCAATTCCAACGGCCATCAGCATCACCAACACCGCCACTCGCCCCCCACTCTCAATTCCGACAGCCCGTGGGTTGGCCCGCCAAGCCCGTAACCCGCTGGTGGGTTGGGCTGGGTTGGAGTTTTAGCAGCCCGCCTTTTTTCTTGCCCGCCCCTGCCCACTCCGTCAAATGGTGAGCTTGGTGGGTCTTGGCCCGCCCCGCCACGCCTGCCCGTCTTGACGGCTCTAATACTATTATCTACAATCCCAAAAACTACAATAATCATTACTCAATCATTCAGTCATTGTCTACACTTATTTTATAATATAATAATAAATCACCCGACTAAATTTACTGATTTGACTGCTACAATATACATACTACCCTACTCCAATTTGAAACAAAGATTAGTTGCATAAAAAATCACGACCTTTGATGAAATTCGCATTTTAATCATGACCTTTTAACTTTTGCAATTTCAAGCACTATTTTTCCAATTTTGCAATTCAAAGCTAATGAGAGTTTTATGTTGAATTTATTTTATATATTTAGCTTAAATTATTATTATTGTTGTTGTTGTTGTTGTTGTTGTTGTTATTGTTGTTATACTTTATCTAGTTCATCTACTTGAACGTTTGAAGTCAAGATCAAAATTAGATTAAAAAACATAAATTTTAAATTTAATTATAATTAATCTATAAATGTGGTATATTAATTTATTTGTTAGTACATGTCAAACATATTGAATTAAATCAAAATTATAAACACATATTTGTACAAAAAAATAATTTAAGATCTAATATGGACTTCAAGCACAAATTCAGGGGCTAATTTGTACATTTTTTCTTTAAATTATCAGTGATGTAAATCATTATAAAATATTCAGAAGAAATGTGTTTGTGAATCAATTTTTGCAAATTCTAGTTTTGCTAAATTTTGTGAACACTAATGTGAACCCTACCTCGAGAAATTATGTAAAAATAAAGTCTGTAGAATAACTTATAAAAGATTGATATCTTTTATTTTAAATTTTTTGTAATATTCACAACAAAATTGATTTGCTACAATATACAACTTAGTAAAAGTCAAATATAAATTATACTACGTAAGTAAATATAATTGAAGCTTTCATTGAAAAAAATTTAATTTATGTTCATTAATTCATGCTCTATCCAATATATGATATTTAAGTTTACGAGTTTTTATAATGATTTCTAATTGTCAATTTTATCTAATTTATGCCCGATTCTGTAAGACCTTAAAAAACTCGTTGGGAATAGCTGACGTGACAATGAAATTTTTAGTGTCACATCATCATTTTTCATTCAGCTTTTGAAATTCCAACCAATTGAGTATAAATTAGATAAAATAAAAAATTAGAAATTATTACAAAAAAATCTTTAAATTTAGAGGTTATATATTAAAAAAGGTCAAATTTAATGAATTTTTTTCCAACTTAGGTTTTATATTGCAGCTCTATATATATTTACGTTGTTACTCCCATGTGTCTCTTTATTATTTTAGACCGGCATGACCTTAGCAATCACATATGCAGATATTTATTTCAAATTTATTTATAACTATATAAAAGGAAGAGAGTCGGAAATTTTACAGAAATGACATTTTCTCACCAAAATTAGTTTTCTAGTTTTAGAAACTGTGATATTTAATCAGATTTTTTTGTTTTTTCACTCTGATTTCTAAAGCCTTAAAACTTTTTCATTTCAACTCCGTTTTTTATGAAAAATATATCAAATTAATTATCTTTTCATGATCTTCAATTTGATATCCATATTGCATATATAAAAATAAGATATTAATTTTAAAATATAAAATATGTTTTCATAGATTAATTATGATATATTTTAATATTTAATATTTTTTTATTATTAGATATTTTTATTTTAAACAAATTTTATTAAAAATATTTTATATAATTATTTATTTATTTTAAAATTATATTACTATTTTTATAATAACTTAGTACATTATCATATTCTATATCGTGCAACGCACCGAAAAAATACTAGCTCCAATAATAAGAGCAATTATTACATATATAATTTTGTTTTAAAATAAAAAAAAAAAAAAAAAAAAACCCACCCGTGTCACAAAATTTAACTCAGAAAATAATGCATTATTTATTCAAGATCGATTAATGTACTGGATTAATATTGGAGCTTGTTATACAGAAAAATATTTAATACACTAAGAAAATAGGAAAGTGTTTAAACTAATTTTAGTACAATAAAGTATTAGAATGGAACATGATTCATTGATGAACATTTAAGCTAACACTTAGATTCTCAAACATTTAAGCAAACACATCTACCTATATTACTAACTGAGAAGATAAATGTGTCAAATGCCACAAAATTAAAGCTTCTCAATTCAATTGTCCAATCATAAATTTAAATATTTACATGTCATTATGTATTTTAATGTCATTTTATACATAAAACTAACCAATAAATATCATAGAAATCATAGTAATTCTTGCACTTATTCAATTAATCTTTTATAAATATTTCACAACACTACAAAATTTAATGGTCGTTCATGAGATGCAATAAAGGATATTAATAGATACTATTCCACATCTTAGATATCAGGCACATCTTCGCGTATTGATATATTATTTTTGTTATTATAATTATTATGTATATAGTCAAATATCTCTATAATCATACTATTGTTACGATTAGATCGAATAAGATCAAATTTCTTAATATTTAAATTTAGTTGATATCATATAATCACAATATATATAGATGACAATAATATTGTAAATATTATTACATATTCGGTATGAATATAGTGAATCAATTATATATATAATCTTATAGTTACTATAAGATGATAACTTAATAAAATTTTGAATTATATATGCCATACTCACTGATGATATTAATAAAAGTATGTTACGATCAATTCACTAATAACAATCAAATAATTTAGCATTAAAAAAATAATTTATTCATATGTTATTTTCCTGTAAATATAGTTGATAATTTAGTTGATATCATATGGTTATAAAAAATATATATATAATAAAAATAATATTGTAATTAATATTATAGATTCGAAGGGATCAAGTAAATTAAATATATAATAATATAGTTAGTGTAAAATAATAATTTAGTATTATTTTGAATTAGATATGTAATATGTACTGATAATTATGAATGAAAATATAATATGATCAATTAACTAATATCTATCAAATAATCTAGTTATAAAATATAAATATTTCATCTAGAATTTTTTTAAATATAATTGATTATTGGGTTGGCATCTTATATTCATTAAAACATATATTAAATATATGAATAAAAATATAATTGTAGCATTATAGATTCGATATGGATCTATTATAATATATATAAATATTTTATACCGTCAATGTAAACTGTTAATTTAATAAAATTTGAAATTAGATATGTCATACTTACAAATTATTAAGTATGGAAATATATTACAGTCAATACACTAATATTAATCAAATAAATCTAGTATTGTCTGTAGCCATGTGTTTATCAGTATAATGTATCAAAACATTTTAATGTGTATTACTACACATATATTCGAAAATATCCCTTGATCGGTCCATTCTCAAAATCTTGGTTATAAATCATATGAAATATAAGCGAAAGTAAGTAATTAAAAATATTTCTACAATTTATATCTAAATTTCTACAGCTTTGTATACGTAATTATGATTAAAGGTTCAGGAATTATACCAAGCAATTTCATGTTCTTAGCTAGAATCCACGGATGACCGGATCCACAAGGAGTGTAGTTTGCTTCTCGTATATCTATATGTGTAGCTTGATATAGAACGAGACATAGTTTTTGATTGATTCTCGTATGTCTGTACCTTGATTTTGCATATATGTATAGAAAATAATTCAGAACTAAAAATATAATAAAAAATCTCAAAACATGAGAGGAGAGAGAAAAAAATCAAGAAGATGAGAATCGAACTTGTATTTGTTGATGTTCTCAATTCTCACCTTGTGGGTCTAGTTATAGAGATCTCTTAGGTCTCCTCATCCCCTTATGCTTCTTCATGGGTTTAGAATTTTTAATCTTTATGTCTTGGGTTTACATCCAAGACTAGGCATTTTAAATGTCTTTTTGGATTTTAATTAATTTTCAATAAGCCCAAAAAACTTATTCTAATTAATTATTTAATTCTCTAGCGTTATTTATGTCTAATTAATTATTTGTTCAATAAATAAAATTAGTCTAATAATTAGTTATCTCCATGATCATTATATTACTTATGCTCAAATAATTACTTTGTCCAACAAATATTATTAAGCGTAACAATTAATTCATCTATGATTAATTAATTATTTTTTCTCTGTTCCAACACATCAGAATCTGATTATGTGTGTCACCCCTAGGTTCATCACTTCAGCTAGTTCAAAAGCAAGATATTCAATTGCATTTAATCCAATTAATTAATTACTCAACACATCTATTTGTTAATATCCGACAAACAGTGCTAGAAAGACTCATAGACAAAAAGATAAATTTAATGTGCGAATCTTTCATCTGTAGTTATCGTGCAGCTACAATCCCTTCGCTCGATTCTCTATTAATATTTAGGATTTGATCATTTAATACTAAACCATGATAGAAAGTATATGAATCGGATGATTATTATTTTCCATGGGTGTTTTTTTCCCAGAAAATATGAATAAAGTTAATAGTTTCGGATGATATTTTGCATTCTTTGTTCAATACTCACTAACGATTTGTCCAATAATAATATTATGCAGGAAATAATATATTAGGGAACTAGAATATGAGTGTGTGTTGTGTGTGTATATATGTGTGTGTGTGTGTTAATGTTAAGAATTTATGTGATGATATTATTTTAGTAACAAAGTAAATATTTGTAGTTATTTGAAAGAGCATCCGATTGAGGATTACAAATATTTCGTCTCAAAATAGTATTCAAATTCTAAATAGATTCCTCAAATAAATCAATCTTTGAAGTTATCAGATATTGTTTCCTAAATGTTCAAATATGTAACTAAAAAAAAATTAATATCAATGTATTTATCAAAAAATTAATAATAACTATTCGTAAAAATAAAATAAATAAATAAAATTAATGAATTTAAAAATAACTGATATTCCTCTTATTGTGTGTGTATATATATATATATTTAATCCAAGATAATGACTGTCAAAACACGTGTTGTACAAATAAAGAATGATCAATTAAAAAATCTCCATCAGCAAAATTTTATATTTTACTAGTCGTCCGACCATCCAATGGACGGGATGTAATATATTTTATTATAAAAGTATACATAATTTATTATATTATATCAATTATATTTTTACATATAATTGTATTTCATTTGAAATATAGTTTGTTACACTAAATTAAATTTTCTAAAGTTAATTTTATTAAATAATAAATTGCATGATATTTTGAAGTAAATTTTTTAGTATCCCCAAACGAAATATAAATATTTTAACTTACTAAAAATTATTAAGATTAAACAAAGAATTATAATATTTTATAAATTAATAGTATAACTTTTTTAATCTTTTAAAAAAATATGCATATTTTTGTAGATTAAATTTATATAAAAATTAATTTATTATTTATTCAAATTCAACACACATATCAAAATTTAAAAATTATAATTCAATTCATATAAAATTATGTTTGATTTAAATTTTTTTTTTTTTTTTTTTTTTTTTTTTTTTTTTTTGTATCACTGCCATAAATTAGATTATATTCTATCGAAATATTTTTTTTATTGCACATATATCAAAATATTTATTGCTCATTTTAAGGAGTTGCCTACCAATTTGTTTCAATACACTAATTAGCAATGATGCTGAAGTCTAATAATAAATTGGTAGTAAGGAGCTTTATGATCGCCTAGTGCCTAGTTGCCGACTAATTGAATTTTTTTTTTTTTTTTTTTTTGTCAACTTCATAAAGTTAATATATAATAAATTTATAATATAACATAATTTTTTTTTCAATTCAAAACTTCATTACAAAAAATGAGTATGACATAATTAATAATAGATGTTTTGTAAGATAGTGTACTGTTATGATGTTATTCCATGATTTATATGAATAAAAATTAGTTAAATAAAACAAAATATACAATTATACAAGTGAGTTTTATGTATTTCACTATTTACAACTTGGAAGATGTTTCTATGTGAAAATGTGCACATCCCTTTTTGCCTTTTGGAGGAATTTATGTAACAACAAACAAGCTCTCTATTTCTCTCTTCCTATCCCTGTCCAGTCTCCCCCTGTCTTTCTATCTCTCTCTCTCTCAAGCCTCTTATTCAAAAATCATTATATTGTACACCACTCCAAACTGAACCAAGAAACAACAAGGCATGAAATCGTTACAAGAAAAAAACTTAATATAGTAAAAGGGACAAAATTCTGAAGAGATTTGCAGACTTGCAGCAAAAGAGAAATAAAAATAAAAATGGCAGAACCTTAGTGTGAACAGCAGCGGCGGTTGGTAGACAAAGGCGGCAGCAATCGGTGACTGGTGGCGGCAACCAACGACTGGCAATAGCGACGAGTAGACGAGGCAACAGCAAGTAGTGGCTGAAAGTGTGGAATGAGAACCCTAGGCTGCTGCGTTTCTTTATTTCTGAACTCTAAAGTCTTTGGGGCAAAAGGCAAAATCCCCCACCCCTGGTCCGACAGAGATTGGTGGATAAAACTCCCACGATCCTGCGTCCTTGGGGCAATCTGCCACCCAGGAACCAACTGAGCTGTCCATGCGGACCTGAACTCTAAAGTCTGGGACTATGAACTGAAGATTTATTTTTTTTAATTATTAATTTATTTAAAAAACGTCTATTGAAAAAAATCAAAATTGCAATCTTTTTTTTTGTGAAAATCTGGTTGGGGCACCAACAACTAACCCAATTTTTACATCATTGTTACCGTTAAACACACTATCATATGTTTTTTACGCATCACAATATTTTTTTGAATAAATAAGTATATATAATATATAAAATGACTAAGTTATCCTTATTTTAAAAAATCCAAAAAATAATAAATAAATAGATAAGCTAAAAGAATATGAAAAAAATCTAAATTATTTCATTTTTACATATTTCTGAACTCTCTCGTTTTTCTCATGAGCAAATTCAAAACTTAAATTTCTAAAGCAGCATCTTTATTGATAATAGACAGAAGTTACGGTAGCAAGAAACCGACGCACTCAAAGTGAATCTGATAGAGAAACAAAGAGATAGACTCATATATGCATCCACAAACTCCATCATTGTCATATTTGAATTTCCTTGGCATCTATGGCAGGTAATGTTAATCAAGGTGCTTGAATCCTACAAATGGTAATTTGAAATGGTTTGTTCATAAATTGCTAATTTAAAAACTCATTGCTAGTTTGTGGGTGGCAGACAAAGGAAAAGGTGGCAGCAAAGCCATTCCTTTTCCAGCTAAGCCATTCATTTCTTTTGCAAAGTAAGTGTGGAAGGTAGACAAAGGAAAAGGTGGCAGCAAAGCCATTCCTTTTCCAGCAAAGCCATTTTCTTTCTTTCATTTTATTTCCTTTTCTTTGCTTATAAAAGGAAGAGAAGAGATGGAAGAGAACATAACACACAACACACAACTTCTTTCATTCTTTTGAGAGAGATAAGATAGAAAGAGGGGGATACACGAGAGAAACAGAGAGCAACAAATTCGTGAGGTCTTTGTAGAATTGAGAGGGTTAGAGAGTGAGAGGTTGATCTCGTTCATGGGTGTAATTCTCGAGTCATTGTGTGTGACGAGTTCGCGGGTTGTGCGAATAGTCGAAGTTCTAAAATATTACGATTGGTGTTGCTCCCGTGGACGTAGGCTTTGCCGAACCACGTAAATCTCGTGTATCATTTATCTCTCGCTTTTATCTTGATTACTTGTGGATATTTGCTTGTTTGATTATTTGGAATATTTCTCGGTTGTATGTGCTTTATTATTGCTTCCGCTGCATTGGTTAATTTTGTATGGATTTGCAAATGATTCCAACAATTGGTATCAGAGCTTGATATCAAATTCGGGTGGTTGAGCTCAAATTTGAGAGGCTTTGAGCAGATTCTGGCAGAAGCGCATACCAGGTGCTCGACGAAATTCCTGAGAGGATTTAAATTTTGAAACAAGCTGAAAAATGACGTCCACGAGTGGTGGGTCAAGATAGGGAAGTACGAGATTGAAAGGTTCAATGGGAAAAATGATTTTTCCTATTGGAGGATGCAAATGAAGAATTTGCTAATCTCACAAAAGCTACACAAAGCTTTGGCGGGTAAAGAAAAGAAGCACGAAGACATGTCGGATGAGGATTGGGAAGAGTTAGATCTCGAAGCACGAGCGTCGATCATTCTCTGCCTTGAAAGGGATGTTGCTTTCTTGGTAGATAGTGAGGTAACCGCCGCGGGAGTGTGGTTGAAGTTAGAGGCGAACTTCATGACGAAGACTCTAACGAATCGGATCTACTTGAAATCCAGATTGTATACTTGCAAGATGGAGGAAGGTACACCTATCCAGGAACATATAAACAAGTTTGATAGGTGCATATCAGATTTGAAGGATATTGATGTGAAGGTGGAAGAAGAGGATCAAGCTCTTATGCTACTTCTCTCATTGCCAAAATCGTATGAAAATCTTGTACAAACTTTGATGCTCTTAGGCGACAATCTGAAGATGGATGAGACCAGGACTTCACTCCTGGCGGATGATCTTCGAAAGATTGCAACTAGTGGCATGGCTACTAGCATGAGCAAGGAGCAGGCACAGGGGTTGTACACGAGGGGCAAGACAAATTATCGAGAGAAAGGCAAGGGAGGAAAGGCTGGATCCAGTTCAAAACCTCTTGCAGAGAGACCATGTTTTAAGTGCGGGGAACTTGGGCATTTCAAAGCGAATTGCCCCAACAAGAAAACAACTTGGAAGAAGAACAAGAACAACAACAATAACGGGAAGGTACAAGGGACACAAGAAGCTGGTTATGCTTCACATGAAGGGGATGTCGGCGATTGTTTCAATGCCACGGGTGATGAGGAAAGCTCCGGTAAGTGGATACTTGACTCAGGATGCTCTTATCATATGTCTCCAAATAGGAAGTGGTTCACTACCTACGAGGAGACAGATGGTGGAACTGTTTTGATGGGAAATAATCATTCCTGCAAAGCAGTGGGGGTCGGTTCAATAAAAATCAGGATGCATGATGGGGTTATCAGAACCTTGAAGGATGTGAGACATGTCCCAGAATTGTGTAAGAACCTTATTTCCGTTGGTGCTTTAGACTCCAGTGGATGCAAAATTATCACGTGGAATGGAGTCATGGAGGTTGTTCGGGGTTCTTTAGTTGTGATGAAGGGTATCCGTCAAAGGAATTTGTATACGCTTTTGGGCACAACGATGACAGGAAGTGCGGCAGTTGGAGCAGATGGAACTAGTAGCAACCCAGGGAACTACACCCAGTTCCTGCACGGAGACTTGGAGGAGGAGATTTATATGCATCAACCTGAGGGCTACAAGGTTGAGGGTAAAGAGAATCATGTTTATGGCTTGAGGAAATCCATTTATGGATTGAAGCAATCTCCTCGACAGTGGTACAAGCGGTTTGATTCTTTCATGTTGAAGCATGGTTATTCCAGAAGTGAATATGACTGCTGTGTCTATATTCGGAGACTTCCTGGAGGGGAGTATATCTATCTTTTATTGTATGTGGATGACATGCTTATTGCCTCGAAGAGCAAGGTGGAGATAGATAGACTGAAATCTCAACTTGGTAAAGAGTTTGAGATGAAGGATTTGGGCGCTGCAAAGAAAATACTGGGTATGGAGATTAAAAGAGAGAGGACGAAACATGTTTTGTTCCTGAGCCAGAAAAGCTACATTGAACGGGTTGTGCAGAGATATGGGATGCAAGATGCAAAATCCGTGGCAACTCCGTTGGCTTCCCATTTCAGGCTCTCTGGTAAGCAATCTCCCACTTCAGCGGAAGAGAAAGCACTGATGGAGAAGGTGCCTTACGCTAGTGCAGTTGGCAGTTTGATGTATGCGATGGTGTGTACACGTCCGGACATTTCACAAGCAGTTAGTGTTGTGAGCAGGTTTATGGCTAATCCTGGAAAGACACACTGGGAAGCTGTGAAGTGGATCCTTAGGTACTTGAAGGGTACAAGTGACACAGGATTGTGTTTTAGTGGAAACACATGTCAGGTTAATGGGTTTGTGGACTCGGATTATGCAGGTGATCTAGACAGACGATGATCCACCACGGGATATGTGTTCTGTGTACACGGTGCTCCCGTTAGCTGGAGATCGATGTTGCAAGCTACAGTGGCTCTTTCCACTACCGAAGCTGAGTACATGGCCTTGGCAGAAGGGGTGAAGGAAGCTTTGTGGTTGTGGTGTCTTCTAGGTGACCTTGGGATCAAGCAGGATCGCGTGGACCTGTGGTGTGATAGCCAGAGTGCGATACATTTGGCAAAGAATTAGGTTCACCATGCTCGTACCATTTTGTGCGGGATGTCAGGTACCATTTTGTGCGGGATGTCATAGAGGAAGGTAATATTTCTCTTATGAAAGTGCACACAGATGAAAATCCAGCAGACATGTTAACCAAGGTGGTGACGGGTGGCAAGTTTCAACACTGTTTGGACTTGTTACATATCAACCCGTGTTGATGTTCAAATCAGGGCAGCCTTTCGGGGCGGTGTTGGGGTGAGGTGGAGCTTCTTCCTGGTAGTCGAACTACAGGAGCTTGATCCCTGGATTGGGTATGTAGGCAACCATCGTAAAATGGTGCAGTTTGTACGAGTGTCGTTGTTCGTGGGCGGTGCTCGTATTCGTCCTACATTTGAGGATTATCAAATGAAGTACGAGGTGGAGAATTGTGGGTGGCAGACAAAGGAAAAGGTGGCAGCAAAGCCATTCCTTTTCCAGCTAAGCCATTCATTTCTTTTGCAAAGTAAGTGTGGAAGGTAGACAAAGGAAAAGGTGGCAGCAAAGCCATTCCTTTTCCAGCAAAGCCATTTTCTTTCTTTCATTTTATTTCCTTTTCTTTGCTTATAAAAGGAAGAGAAGAGATGGAAGAGAACATAACACACAACACACAACTTCTTTCATTCTTTTGAGAGAGATAAGATAGAAAGAAGGGGATACACGAGAGAAACAGAGAGCAACAAATTCGTGAGGTCTTTGTAGAATTGAGAGGGTTAGAGAGTGAGAGGTTGATCTCGTTCTTGGGTGTAATTCTCGAGTCATTGTGTGTGACGAGTTCGCGGGTTGTGCGAATAGTCGAAGTTCTAAAATATTACGATTGGTGTTGCTCCCGTGGACGTAGGCTTTGCCGAACCACGTAAATCTCGTGTATCATTTATCTCTCGCTTTTATCTTGATTACTTGTGGATATTTGCTTGTTTGATTATTTGGAATATTTCTCGGTTGTATGTGCTTTATTATTGCTTCCGCTGCATTGGTTAATTTTGTATGGATTTGCAAATGATTCCAACATAGTTTAATAATTTCTTCTTAATTTGGTGTGGGCCAGTAAAAAATCTGATTCAGATAGCAAAATGTAGTTGGTTGTATCTGCATCAATAATTTAGATATAGTTTGTTTATGCTTCATTCGAGTAATATAATGATTTGAATATGTATGGATTTGTTCCTTGAATCAACATTTGTGGAATTATTAGCGTGTGTTGATTTGGTTCATGTTTTGGGGTATTTGGATAAAATATGGATTATGTTTTTTGTTATGAGATTCTTGGAAATAGCTTGTTGGCACATGTTGATAGAGGCCAGAGTGTGGGTGGGGAAGAAGATTTGTGAGATTTACAGCAGACGAATGTTAATGTTAAAGATAGTAGAAATTCTATGAGATATCTACAAACAAATTACATGAGAGATGATGGTGAAAAAGTGGGAAAGGAGGAAGACTTACACAATTTTGGGATATCACATAGTCTCATGCAAAATTCTTAGCCTAACCATCTGAAAATTAATTTAACTTCTAAATGTAAAAGATTGAAAAAAAAATTACATCGGGCCAACCGTTGGGCATAGTTGACAACAGATAGTAATGTCAAGATAGGGAAATTAATATAACGTGCTTGTTTGTGAATACTTCTTGTAAATCTTAAGATGAATTTTACTAAAGTATTTTTTAAATAAATATTTATAATTATAAATCAAGTGTTATTGAGGATATATCTGGTGGAACTCATTTAATTTCAATATGAATTTTAATTTTTTTCTTAATGAAGTGTTGAATGTGATTTGAGGAGCATAAAGGTATGATATATATATTTTAAGTATAGGAATTGGGAGAAATGGAATTCAAACCTCTAATCTATACCTATATAAAAGTAAGTTAATGTTACCCAGTTGTTATGATCTGATCTTGTTGTGCCTTATGACAAATTTTTAAATATGTGACCTTTAGGACATGTTCGGAATATGCTTAAGTGGGTATGGGAATGATCTTGTATTTGAAATCACAAAAATTGTGAAATAAAGGTGAACAATGAAATAATATATTTGTTTTGTTGTTTTTTACTATTGCATATATATATATATGTAGTTAGGTGCAAGATAGAGAATCATTTGAGTCAATAAGAAAGGAGCTAGTTCTGGATTACCAAGACGTGTTCTATATGGCGTTATTTGATTTCGGGTGGCATTGTTAGTTGGGTGTATGAAAGAGCCATATCATTCGCTATTGTGTAGTTGTTTTTAGGTCAGAACTAGGAATCAAGAAAAGACTTTCTCGTTTATGGTTGACTTTCAAATAAAGTGGTTTTGAGAAACATTGTAATGATGTGGATGAAAAATAGGTAGAAGAAACTACAGGAAAAGATGAGGAAGGAAGAGGTGTGGAAGACGTATAAAAGAATCTAGTAAAAATAAGAATATTGGAACAAAAAAATGTAGTTGTCCATTTCGGCTTAAGTGCACTCACTTTTCAGAGACCTATAAATGGGTATTCAAGGTTTATTGTGGTTCACATAATCATGAAACTACAAAGTACCTATATGGTCATTTGTATGTTGGTCACCTAATACCGGATGAATAGTAGTTGGTTTTCGATTTTTCAACAAGCAACGATTGCTCGAAAGACATTTGTTTACTGTACATAAGAGGTATTATAAAAGTAAACTATAAAGACAATCTACAGTGTTAGTGACAAACATAGATATCTAAAGCATGTTGGTCCATCACAAATGTAATACCTACTTGGTAAGCTACAGGAGATTGGATTTTTCTAACCATATTAAGAGGTCTGAGCAAACATACATTATAACGGATATTTTTTTTGCACACCCCAAAAATGTTCAATTGTTGTGGTCGTTTCTGCATGTTTTTTTTAATGGATTGTACATACCAGACTTAGGAATATAATGACTAGCTGCAAGAAGAAATTCCTTTCCAAAGGGCAGTGAGATTCATTTTATCACTCTTGGTGCACTTTGATGGTTACACCTACTAAACATCATTTTGAGGAGTCGTTGGGAAGATTTAAGAAGGATTTTGTGTTCCAGTCAGATGTCGTGAAATATGTTGTGACAATTGCTATACAAAATCAAATTTGTATTTTGTTGGACTAACGACATTATGCATTATGACAACACCACAACAAATACGTGCAATTATTTTGTGCAATTCAATCTAAAATGTTTATAATACTTGATAAGTCTTTTGTTGTATGTGTCATTAATGAGATACTCTTATATTTGCAGAACGGAAGGTCAACATCACAACTGAAAATATAGTTTGGATCAAGCGCTGGCAATTTCGAAACTTGTTGGACTAGAATTTACTCTTCTCGAAACATCACACTATGTACTCAAGAGTTCATTCAAAAATATTATAAACATAGTCTAACATCGATAAAAATCACCAATTTTCAAATTGCTCTGAAATTTAGTGTCAATTGCTACTTTAGATAAGGTAATAGATGAGATGGATGTTGTAAATGAAACTGGAAACAAAGTCAATCCTTTATTATATGGTTGTGTTTTGCATAAAATATGTTCCTAATGTTTCCTCTAATATACGATTTTGACCAATTGCAACATAATCAATTGCAACATAATCTATCACTTTCTGGAAAACAAAAAAATTTTACAACAAAGACAAAATTTAATTTAATTATGTTTTTACCCCCAAAATAATATCACATTCAACCGAATGTCGTAGTCAGCCACCACGAAGCTGGAGAGCATTACCATGGATTGGCTCTGGAAAATGTTATTCGGCGAAGATAGCAGTGTTAGATAGAGCACCACTTGCGAGGCCATATTGTGCATGCTAGCCGTGACTAAGGATCAAATGCTTAAGAAGATTAAAGGAAGGAACATACCAACAAGTTGGTTATGCACAAATTGGATCAAACCCACTCTGTGTTGCAAAAGGCAACTCAGATTGGCGGAATCAGCTTGAGCAATTTTTCAGGCCGTTTTTGGTGAAAGCATTTGGTATTGGAAACAAAAAGTATATAAAATAGCTAAAAGTTTATGTAAAGCTTGGATTCATTATATTGAAATGAAAGAGGCTTTAAATATCCTTTACAAAGTACAACTAAAACCAAGAAAACAACTAAAGTAAACATATTGCTACTCTGCTAAACTAGTTCAAAGAAGTAGACTCCTAGAGACCAGGATTCATTGAAACAAAAAATTACGAATCCTAAATTCTACCAACAACCAAAGACTTCTTCATTCTCTTCCTTAAACTTACAGCAACATGTTGTTAGTTTAATTCAGTAAAATCAATCATTCCTACCATCTTTCTAAGCTTCTGAAAAGCTTCAAGCTTTAAGGCTTTAGTCATCAAGTCAACAACCTGTTCCTTTGTTCCACAGTGCACTAACTCAACCTCTCCTTCTTTTGTAAGATCTCTTAAAAAATGAAACCGCACTCTAATATGTTTTCTCCTTCCATGTAGTGTTGGGTTTTTCAAAAGCTTAATTGTTAAGCTATTATCACACATAATAATAGTGATACCTTCTTGATAATGACTTAAGTTTCTCAAAACCCTTCTCATCCATATAGCTTGACAAGCACTTGCACAAGCAGCAACAAATTATGCTTCAATAGTTGAGAGAGCAACAATGGATTGTTTTTTAGACATCCATGACAAAACTCCGAAACTCATCAAGAATACATAACTTGATTTGCTTTTAGAGTCGTCTTCATCTCCTACAAAATCAGAATTCGTGCATAACCTCCCTTCTTGTAGAAAATCACATAGCTAGCAGTCCCATTCAAATACCTCATAATCCTTTTGGCAGCTTGTAAATTCAATTAAGTGGGTTTGGACATGTACCTGTTAATCAAGCTCACACTAAATATTATATATGGCGTTGTAGTTGTTAGATACATTAAACTTCCAACAATTTTTTTTTAAATAAGTTCCATTCCCATCTACATCTTTGTTGATCTTTAAACCTAGAGCAATTGGACTTTTCATAGGTTTACTTTGGACATTGCAAACTTTTTCAGAATTTCAGCAACATACTTCCTTTGACATACAAATATCCTTTCTGGTGTTTGCAACACTTCAATGCCTAGGAAGAATCTCATCTTTCCTAGATCAGTCATGTCGAAGGCTTGCATCATGGATTTCTTGAACTCAATCATCATATCTTTGTCATAACCTGTACATATTAAATCATCAACATATATGCTAACAATTAATATTTTACCTCTTGTGCTTCTTTTGATAAACAATGTTTGTTCATTTGGACATTTAAGAAATCCACCATCAATAAAATGAGACTCTATGTGGCTGAACCAGGCTCTTGGTGCTTATCTTAGGCCATATAATGCTTTATGGAGTTTGTAGACTTTATTCTCTTTCCCTCTCTTCACATACCCCTTTGGTTGCTCAATGACTACATCCTTGCTCAATTCTCCATATAGGAATGAAGATTTAACATCTAATTGAAAAATCTCCCATCCTCTACAAGTTGCAAGTGCCACGATCATCCTTAAGGTATCCATACGTGCAATAGGGACAAAGACTTCAGAAAAAGTCGATTCCTTGTTGTTGGGAATACCCCTTCGCCACCAACCGAGCCGTATATTTATCAACATCACCAAGTTCATTCAATTTTGTTTTGAAGATCCATTTGACTCCAATTATTTTTGTTCCTGCTGGGCAAGTTCATAAGCTCCCAAGTGTGATTTTTTTCAATCGAGCTTATTTCACTATTTATAGATTTTCTCCACTTCTCATCTTTCACACCTTCTTCAAATAGTATTGGTCATCATCTATAACATCTTGTACCATGTAAGCTTCTACATCTTCTTATTCTTCTTCTTCTTCTTTACTCAATCCCTCGCCACATTTCTCTCCCTCGAATCACATTGTCTCCCTCATTTCTAGCTTCACTATCCCTGATGTTATCCCTCTCATTCTCATCACCATTATTAGTTCTAAGTTTCCCTCTATCTCGAAACCATCAACATTACTATTTTGCATTCCCTCACTCTCAACACCCCTAAAATCATCATCACTCCAAACCAACTCTGCTTCTATTTGTTCTTTAAAATTTGTGCCCCAATCCCAACATTTTTCTTCTTCAAACACTACATCTTTATTAACAACAATCTACTTTGTTTTAGGATCAAACAATCGATAACCCTTTGACTCATCACTCACTCCTAACAAAATACATGGGAATTTTTTATCTTCAAGTTTATCTCGTTTTACCTCTGGGATATGCACATATGCCACGCAACCCCAAACTCGAAGGTACTTTACTGAGGGCTCGACTCCACTCCAAGCTTCTTGAGGTGTGATGTTCTTCACAGCAAATTTGGGACATCGATTCAGTGAGTAGAATGTCCAATTTACAGCTTCAGTCCCAAAAGCTTTAGGTACCCTTTTTGCAGAGAGCATACAACGCACCATGTTCAAAATTGTTCTATTTTTACATTCTGCTACAACATTTTGGTGCGGTGTGTATGTTGTGTAAGTTGTCTCTTTTTCCTTTCTCTACACGGAATAATTTGATTTTGCTAAGTCTCATCCTCTATCCAATCGCAAACACTTGATGGATGCTTCTACTTATTTTTTCACCAACCTAATGTATGTCTTGAAGTACTGCAGAGCCTCAGATTTTTCAGAGAGCAAATAAACCCAATAATCATCAATAAAGCCTCTTTCCACTATTTGAGATTGGCTCGATTGGACCACAAATGTTTGTCTGTATGAGTTCCTAGGCTTTGCCAGCATGCTATTCAGTCTTCTTAGGGGTTTTATTTTGATGTTATTTCCAGCAAACCAATCAAGACAAGCTATACTCAAGATTTCTAGTTCAGGTAGATCCTGCACCATTTTCTTTGTTTGTAGCCCCTTGTAGCTTAAGTGACCATATCATTGATGCCAAAGATAAGTGATATCATGGGAGGTGTGCAGACATTCTTCAACTTTAGCAGTGATGATAGATTTTTGATTGAACAGTATAAACATACGATTAACGTTCATGTTTGAGTATGTAATCGAAACCCTTTGAGGATGATAAATATTACATACCCCATTTTTTATAAGGATAGCAAGACCTTTTTCTTGCAACTGCCCTACACTCAAAATATTATTGTCCAATTTTGGAACATAATATACATCTTGAACAAGAAATGTGGCACCATTAAATACCAGCTTGACACTTTCCTTTTCCCGCAACACTCATTCGAGAGTTATTTCCACACTTGACACTTATATCCTTCTACCATGTAAATGAACATACCTTTGTCTCCACACATGTGATTTGAACATCCAGAGTCCAAGAACCGTGCATCATTCTTTTTTGCTTTATTTTCTCCTATGTGACCCATCAATAACAACTCTTCTTCTTCATCCACTATTGCATAGTTTACTTCTTTATTCAATTGGGGACATTCATATTGGAAATGTCCTAACTTATGGCATTTGTAACACTCCACCGTCTCTTTTGAGAAATATTATCTCCCTCTTCCACGTCTTTTACCTCTATAAACTCCTTTTCCTCTATTGATTTCTACTTTTAGTGCTTACTCACCATTTAGTATGACTCTTTTGAGTTTTGAACATGAACCACCAAAGTGATTTGAAGCTCATCAATTGACATTTTCTCAATGTCTTTTGACTCCTTGATTGAAATCACCACATAGTTGAATATATCCATCAATGTTCAAAGGATTTTCTCCACCACCTTCAAATCAGGTATAACATCTCCATTGCTCCTCATTTTATTTGCTACTATCATTACTCTAGCAAAATAATCAATGATGGTTTATGTCTCTTTCATTACCAGCACCACTGGTACAGCGGAAAGGTATTAAATTGATGAGCTGTAAACTCACCGTTGATTCATACACAGGAATACCGATAAATTTAGGAAGATGAAGAGCTCACGTCTCCAATGTTTTATAAAATATCAAAGTTCAATCTACCCTAAAAATCCAACAACAAAACAAATATATAACTATCCCAAGAAGCTGCAAATCACAAAATGACCCCAACAAAAGTAATAAAATGTAGAAATAAATTGAACTAAATAAATAAAAATAAACAGCTCAAAAACCATCGCACAAACCGACTCAACGAGCCTTTCCATTCTTACTACAATCCAAGTAATTAGAGTAACCCAAAGCGAAGTGATTTACTTCATCTCCCCAGGGATTAGAGAGATTCGTTCGTAAATTAGAAGGAATGATTCCACCAACCTGCTCATCATCCGAACTATCACCTTGGAAAATGACCAAGTGCTTCATATTGAATACGTCTGATGTGCGAATATGACTAAGAAGAGCGAACCGATAGGAATATAGATTAATACGCTTGACAACCTCCACTAGACCGATCTTTTGTGCCTTAATTTATTATATTCATGCACCGAAAAGCGGTCTTTAGTCAAGACCGCCCACAAGAAAACTTAAGTGGTCGACGTCCCTTGTCACCATGCTCCTTATATTGGGCAGCTGAGCCCACCAGATTAACATGTGTTAGTTGATGTACATGCTGTAATTCAGCAATAAAGTCTAAAGCAGTCCCATGAAGGCAAGATGGATTAGGGAGATCAATCAAATCAAGTGGGCCACACGGTAAATAGCCATAAACCATTTGAAACGAACTAAATCCCGTACTACGGTTAACAGCACGATTATGAGTGAACTCTGAAGGGGTAAGTTTCAAATCCCATGCCTTTAAATTGTCACCCACAAGGCTACGAAGAAGATTACCAAGAGAGTGGTTAACGACCTCGATCTGACCTTCGATCTGGATATGGTACATAGAACTGAACCAAAGTAGTGTATTGACCATGCGCCACAAATTGTGCCAAAAATGGCTAAGAAACCGAGTGTTCCTATCGAAAATAATGGATTGAGGCAATCCGTGGAGGCGATACACATGCTGAAAGTAGATTTGTGCCATGCTGACAGCGTCGGTATCCACTTACAAGCTAGAAAGTGTACCATTTTTGAAAATCGATCCACCACCACGAAGATTGAATCATGGCCACGATGACTTTGTGGGAGTCTGAGGAAAAATCCATGCTCATGTCCACCCACAATTGAATAGGGATGAGCAAAGGAAAATACAACCAGTGTGAGTTGTCTGCCTTTTAGATAATTGACAAACACGACAACGTTCTACAACCCGCGAGACTTTCTTGCGCAAAGACGGCCAGAAGAAATGATTGGTGATCAACTGACAAGTACGATCATGGCCTATATGACCCTCTTTATAAGCCTCCTGAATGAATTTTAGATAGAGACTAGAATCAGGGATACACAACTGCACACCATGAAATAGAAAATTGTCCTCTAAAAAGAAATATGAGCGCACATCCGATTAAATTTGGGATAGAATCTTCGAGAAAAATAGATCGAAGATGTAAAGATCCACAAAATTGAAAATCCCAGGGACCTCGAATTGCATACGACCAAGCAGGGAGTGATGGCGGCCTAGGGTATCTACGACACGATTAAACACACCGGCATTATGTTTGAGCACAAATGTAAACTATTGTAGATAGGCATGCTAAGATGCGTGATGAGCTGAGATTTTATCCTACCAATATGTCAAAGAGAGTCATGATCAAAGTAGAGAATGAATTCGCGATGAAATAAATAATGATGCCAATGCTTGACCGCTTGAATGATGACAAAAAGCTCAACATCATAGGCACTGAAACAAGTTTTCGAACCCTTAAGCTTTTCGCTAAAATAAGCAATGGGATAATCAGATTGGCTGAGGATAGCTCCAACCCCAACCTTGGAAGCATCACAATGTAACTCAAAAGGTTGGGAGAAATCTAGAAGGACAAGCACAAAAGTTGAAGACGAAAGAGCTTTAATATCTCGAAATGTAGCATCCACGGCGGTTGACCCAGAAAATGTCTTGCCCTACATGTAATCAGTAATCAAAGCCATAACACTAATGAAATGCAAGATAAAACGCCTGTAGAAAGATGCTAGGCCATGGAAACTATGAACATCGGAGACAGAAAGAGGTTATGGCCAAGTTTGTATGGCCTCAACCTTCGAAGGGTTGATAGACAACCCATCAATAGATAAATATATCCCGAAAATTGGACACAATCAGTAAGAAAGACACACTTATTGGTAGCCACGTAAAATGAATCACGTTGTAGCACAGTTAAAAAATCACACAAGTGGTCCAAGTGCGACGCTAAAGTACCACTAAAAATATGTATATCATCAAAGTACGACTATGAATTTACCAATAAAATGTCGTAATGTCTGATTCATGACGTGTGTGAATGTGCTTAGAGTGTTTGACAAGCCAAATGGCATCACCATCCATTCGTAGAGGCCCTCCCTTGTCTTGAAAGTCGTCTTCCACTCATCTCCAGGGCGAACCCGAATCTGGTGATACCTGCTTTTTAAATCTAGTTTTGAGAATATAGAGGCCCCATGTAACTAATCCAACAAATCATCGAGCCGTGGAATGGGAAATCACTAGCAAATCATGATTTATTTATAGCTTTACTATCCACGCACATTCTCCAAGTGCCATCTTTCTTTAGAGTGAGCAATGCATGGACCGCACAGGGGCTAAGACTTTCCCGAATGTGGCCCTTAGCTAATAAATCTTCCAATTGCCGACAAAGCTCCTCATGTTCCCTAGGTTTCAAGCAATAATGTGGTCGATTTGGTAGACACACACCAGGTACAAGGTCGATGTGGTGTTGTACGTCGTGAAGTGGGGGAAGGCCAGAAGGTAGAGCAGAAGGAAATACTGCCTGAAATTCATACAAAAGAGGTTGTACTTCCAAAGGAATGTCAACCTCAAGCAGAGATGGTTTTCTAAGGATCACGTAAACCATATCGGTGTCACACATAGCATCTTCAAATAGAGCGTGAGACAACAACAATGTTGATGTAGAGGTGGCTCGTTGTGGTTTATCAGATGCAGGAACAAGGACCAATTTTTTCCACAACAGAAGAAAAGAATAAGTATTGGAACGACCATTGTGAAAAACATCATGATCATATTGTCAAGGTTGTGCCAAGAGCAAGTGGCACACATCCATGGGGATGATATCACACATGACATCGTTAAGATAAGTTGAACCAATGGAAAAAGAAATAAAGGCGTGGTGCAATACTGAAACATCTGACGATTGGCTAAGCCAAGCCAATTTCTATGGCCGTGGATGTGGTTCTGTCGGAATTCCTAGTTTGGAAGCCATCTCCTCTAAAAGGACACTCTCGCAACTTCCAGAATCTATAATGACTTGCAAACCTTACCCGAGATAGTGCAACTCGACTAAAAAATAGCATGCCTCTGTTTTGCATCTAGTTTGGCATGAGGTGTCGATGGAGGACAAGGTTTATGCCCACATCCCCAGCAAGATACTCTTCATCAGAACTAGGCTCATCGCACTCTAGATGAGAAAGTAGAGAATTATTCTCGGGCTCATTAGTAACCAAATTGTGCACATGTGCTCTTCGGCATTCCGACTGACGATGACCCAGGTCCCCACAATTGAAGCATCTAAAACTAGATTGTGCGTGATTAGGGAGTGGGGTTGGAGTCCCGATCAAAGATTGCTGTCCAGGGGGTGGGGACGTCAAGACATTAGGACCAAGAGCTAGATGACCAAAAGTAAGAGTACGTCGTAAAATTTATTTCTCCACTTATAATGCATGTTGGTGTGCCTCAGCCACAGCATACGGATTAAACATGTTGAGAATGTCTTGAATAAGTGCATGGAAGCCACCTATATATCGAGAAACTAGTTGAATAGGCAATTCAATTGACTCAACTCATGTTTGTAATCTATAAAAGTCTGTTGTATACTCATTCTCAGTATGTTGTCCCTGACATAGATTCTGGAATCGCTGGTAGAGATCCCTCTCATAGTTATATGGTAGGAAAGTCATATGCAGGTGCTTAGTTTGGTCCATGCTGTAATTTTTTATTTGCCAAATCGTTCATGCATATTGTTCGCTATTTTATTTCAATTAAAATACGACTCGCAAGTGCACGAGGTAAATTATAGTAAAATATTGTGAGAACATGTATCGTATCCACAGGAACTGTACATAGTAAATTCAACTAAGTATTTGTTTATGATATTATCCTTTATCTAAAGAATCAAATATTTAGGATTAGTTCGGTAAAACAAAATAAAACAAATAAAGAAGTAGAATAAATATCAAATCAGATTCAAACAACTAAAAATATTCGGAGATTGTATGGATTCCAGGAACATGCATTCATACGGTTCATATGAGTTCCTTTAATGTATCAAACCATATTTAATTCCTATATTTGTAAGAGAATCACTAATATATCTGAATCCTCTCTTCTGAGTTAGATCTAAATGCAGATTAGATAACACTGATCATCTCCCGATCTCACAGAGTCATCTAACTTCCAATCGTGCCTAGGATCTATTCTCAACACAATACTTACTAATCTCCCGATCTAGCAAGTGTTATATTATACATTTCTAATCCGTTAATCAATTACTACCTCTCGGGCAGTGGATTAACTACACATATACAATTAGTATCCACATAATTTCATATGATATTCAAATCAAGGAAGCATAAACAAGTATAGGAAGGGAAATAATATCATTAAAGAAAAACATATGAATCCATAATCACGCACTCCCTAGAATCACTAGATATTTAGCCACGCATATTCAATACATAATCCATAGGAAACATATTGACAATCATGGATAACATTAAAAGAACAAAAGAAAGAAAACTATTTGAAGCTCAAACGATCTTCGTTTCTCTCTCTGATGACTTAGTTGGTTGATCCTTCTTTGTATCCTTAATTCTAACCCTAAAATCTATTGTATATTGTATTGTATGATGTCCCTATAATATGATGTAGATCCTCCTTTTATATACAATTACTAGGATTTTGATAGCCATCGTATTACTATTTTGGAATAAGAAAATATGCCCGAATCACACCAAATCGAGAAGATATGCCTGAATCACACAAACTGTCGACGATTACGATCATATCACGAGTATAAACACGATATGCGTAACTTGAGACGTGGTCCATAGACCTTTAATTATCTGTTTTTCTATCAAAACTTCAACAAACATGTGACATAACAAAATATAGCAAAATATAATAAACTGGTTACTTAGGTACGTGCAATTGCCTAAAAACTATACATAATAACTCCAAATTGCACATAAATCCTATGTTTATCATGTATGTTTTTCATGTTGCCACCATGCTTGGGCTCGACCATGCAAACGCATTGTGACAAGGTATACACGTCTGTGATCAGGCACCTTCTTGAATTCAAGGATTTTCTTTACAATATGCAGCCAATCAAGGAATTCATCGGCTGAAAGGTCCCTAGAAAACTCTAGAATATGCACTCAAAACCCAGACTTGCAACGGCGTTCATCTTGGACACGGGCCTGGTGTCGCGCAGGTATAGCAAAAGGATTGACATCCTCATCATCATCCCCAACTTTAGAGTAGTCAATTTGTGGTGTTTGCCGACAACCTTTGAGATTAACCAATTAACGGGTAAGGGTTTCCACCTGCTGATGAAGGTGAGCCAAATCCTCACAGCAAATAACCTCATCCAAGGGGACGGTGCTGTGAGCACGGGCATGGGGTGGGGGAGGGGGAGGGGCATCGTTCAAGATCGACTGATAAGTGATACCAAATGGTGCAGCGGAAAGGTATTAAATTGACGGGCTGTAAACTCACCGTTGATTCATACACACGAATGCCGATAAATTTAGAAAGATGAAAAGCTCACGTCTCCAAAGTTTTATAAAATATCAAAGTTCAATCTACCCTAAAAATCCAATAGCAAAACAAATATATAGTTGTCCCAAGAAGCTGCAAATGACAAAATGACCCCAACAAAAGTAGTAAAATGCAGAAACAAATTGAAATAAATAAATAAAAATAAACAGCTCATAAACCACCGCACAAGCTAACTTAATGAGCCTTTTCGTTCTTACTGCAATCCAAGCGATCCAAGTAACCGAAAGCGAAGTGATCTACATCAACCTCGAATTCCCTTCTTAATGCATTAAGAAGTGACTTCTTCACATGATCATTCCTCCAAATTTCTTTTTTAGAGAATCCCAAACAATCTTGGATTTGCGTCTGTCCAAGATTTGTTCAAAACCTGATCTATCAATGGCTCAAAAAAGATAGTACTTAACCTGGTGGTCATTGGTTCTGGATTTCTCTAACTATTCTAGTTTCCTCTCAATTTGCAGTTCCTTCAATTGGCTCGTCAATGCCCTTATCGACTAAGCTCCATACACCCTTGGTAGAAAGGAGATATTCCATTAGCTCACTCCAATTATCATAGTGCAAACCATCGAAGTGAGGGATTTTTGCTATAATCTTCCGGTCACTCATCTTCGTGTTTCTTTCTTTTTTCTAAGTTGCAGCTTATTTAACCAAGCCCAGTAATGGCTTTGATACCAGTTTGTTGGAAACAAGAAGTATATAATATAGCTTAAGGTTTCTCTAAAGCTTGGATGCATTATATTGAATGAAAGAGGCTTTAAATAGTTTTTACAAAGCACAACTAAAAGCAAGAAAACAGCTAAAGTAAACCTATTGCTACTCTGCTAGACTAGTTCAAAGAAGTAGAGTCCTAGAAACTAGGATCTATTGAAACAGAAAATTACGAATCCTAAATTCTAGTACCAATTAAAGACTTGTTCACTCAAGCTTACAACAGAGGCCCTTCGAGTAACAATCGAATCCGATGTGGAAGTCGGGCTTGTGTCGTTGTTCCTCTACCCCACCATCTACACAACCTCGTTGGTTGTTGTAGATACTTTGGGCCCACTATGAGATGTGGCAATGGAGTACAAATTTTGGGGGCAAGTCAATGCGGCATACGCAGGAAGTGCTTGCATTTTTTCCTAGAGTAAAAAAGGTTTTATTGAATATGATATGGTTTTTGGGTAAAAACAAAAATTTGATTAAATTTTGACTAACATTTTATTACATTTTTGCCAAAAAAAAAAAAATTGATATAGTAGGTTGCAATTGGTCAAATCCATATAGTAGATGCCCCGATTAGAAAATCGAAGTTGCAATGAATTCTCCATCAAATCTCAAACATCTAGGTTACCTCTTTATATTTCTTTTCTCCTATTCCTAAATCCAATTTTAATTTGATCTGGTAATTTCTCCATTAGATAAGATAGTGCACAAAAAAGCGAACGAATGAGTAACGTGTAAGAATCTATTTTTAGGAGGGAAACAACTGCTGATACCCTGAATTCTTCATGATTAAAAAAGTTCTTGCTTATACCATCTCTTGACAGACAAGTACACTCGAACAGTGCATTACAACGAATAGTTGTATGTCCTTATTTCTGTATGTTAGGATCGGAGATCCACCGATTTACATCAATGTAGGTTTCCTTTGTGTGTTATCTCTGTCGGACCGGGGGGTGGGGGCCCTGGGGGCGAGGGATTTCGCCTTTTGCCCCAAGGTTTCCTTTGTGTGTCGTGATTGATTTTGAATTTCTAGGATTGGTCAGAGGAGAAATGGCCGTCCAGATTTAGCCCATTCTTCACATATGAAACCTCAAACTTTTTCTTTGATTGTTGAGATCCTCATTAGTGAAGCCCACTATTTTTTTTATTTTTTTTTCTTTTCTTTTTCTTCTTCAAACTCCTTTCGTATTTGGCTAACACTACAACTTTTGAACTTAGTAAAAAAAAAAAAACACTTCTATTTTCAAATATTACATATTTTTTTTAAGTAATTTTCTCACAATCTCTTACTTCTTCAGAAGGAAAACAATCACAGATACCCCTTTAGCATCATTAACACTTCAAAGTTGCATTCAGAAGTACATGGAAACAGTATGAAACCAGATCGTTCGTCAATTTAGATATAGTTAGCGGTGAATTCAGGGAATGAGTTAACATGGGTGGTCAATTGGTAAATCGCCACATATACGATGAAATTTCGGTAGAATAGTTGACATCCAAGTTCGGACATCTATAACAACACATCTGGTACAATTTGTACAGAAGAAATTTCAAATCCTGAAATCATACAAGGATCGAAGACCTGGAAAGTTAACATTGTCTGCAAGATGGAAGCTTAATTACAGATGGCGATAGCAAGTTTTGTTGATCATGACAGTATCAGACGAAGGATATCACCCGAGAACTTGAACGATTTCTCAGTTTCTTCAAGACAGTGATCCTTCTCCTCCCTAGTCCAGTTCTGCGTAATAACAGGGATTGGAAAAGCATGAGATAAACTGTCAGATAAAATTAGTGGAAAATACAATAGGGAGAGCTAGAAAATAGTTTATCTCTATTTAAAGAAGGGAAAAAATATTTTACTTCAGCAACTCTATTTAGCTTATCTCGAACATCTTGCAATAGTTGTTTGAGGTCACCATCCCATTTGTAGAACTCCAATTCCTTGCCATTCAGAATCGTCTCTGCTACCTGATGACGATGAAGTGGCTCGAGTTAGAATGGTTCTTGTACCAAGTCACTTTCCCGTCAATATCATGTAACCACATCTAAATGAAAGGATGATTTTTTTCCTTTGATCTGCATTACTTCCCATCTATCTTGTGTTGACATATATTCTTTTATTTGCTTGCAACCGGTGGAGGTGGAGGGGGGGTAGTTAATGTTAAAACCCATATATATGACATAAGACACACTGGATAGAAAGATACAAAGAAAAGTGATAATAAAAAAAAGAGAATTATAGAACAGATGAAATTGACCCCAATCTTTAAGCAGGCGGTGCAACAAGCGGAATAACTAAAAGTCGTCAATGAAAATGAACTATCATTCCATTGTACCTTCCTAAGATTCAAATATCCGGCATATCCCTCCCCCTTTAGCGTTATCCAGTTAGAATTTTAATAATTTTATTTACACACAAAAAGCCATATACAGACAACTTTGAAGGGGGAAAAAGCAAAAGAATATCATTTTGTTTTTTCTCTTGAAGATAAAAATTGCCAAATCATGCAATCTTCGGGGGGCCGAGCAATTTTCAAGTAAGCTGAAATAAAAATTTCAATTAGCATTGCTCACCTTTCTCCCGATCATCCTGCCACCAGCTGAGTGGGCAAAGTAAGTATTGTAGAAATGGCAAATGAATGCCTGTGGATCTTTTTCAGATAACTCTTCAAGGTATCGAGCATAGTTAATACCAGGAGAAGATGGTTCTGGAATAGCGTGACCTTGCTGCTTAAACCATTCAAGATCTTTTGCAAGACGTTCCGATCTCTCTAGCCCTGTGTTCCTGAATTCTGCATCTGCAACATCCGAAGACAATTTTTAACTCAAGAAACTGAAGTTGATTTATTATTATTGTTATAATGCCTAAACAATCAGCTCAGGAGACAAGTGTTGATTATGATGCATCACAATCATTTGATTAGCAAGTAAGACGGCATAAGTTGAGGAACATCTAACACAGGAGGATGACTTAAGATGAACATGGTCTGTCTATGAACGTTACATGAGCGTCATACTTCAAGGGAACCAACAAGTCAAGGCGAGAACTATATCCTACGAAGGAGCTATTGTGTCAAACTGACCTATTAAATCACTAGATATCAAGTTACAACAAAAGGGGTTGCACAAATCTGACAATTAAATCAAAAGGGCAGTGAGAGACTAAAAGCATAGCTACATCATCTATGCATGGCCCAGAAAATCAGTATTGAATTTCAGAGAACATAATTAAAATCAAAACAATAGTCCAAGAAAGCAAAATATTATAAAATATAAATAAATCCCAAGAGCATGGTGCCAAAACTCAAATCAAGGCCTATCAGAGAGTTGATTTCACTTTTCCTCTTTTATCATCCAATTGACACTCTTCGACATAAACTTTCTTTGTAAATAGTAAAACATCCATGAAATAGGAAAAGAAATTCCCAAATGATAAGAGATTTTGAGAGCACTGAATCACTTTTTGTTTCATCGGCTTTGAGAATCAAAAGATATGTTTGAATGCCAAAAAAACTCGTAAGTATCACACATACAAAATCAGAAAATGATTAGATAGGTGAAAACTTATCAATCTATTATTTCATCGGGCCAGTCCAATAATATTCAGATGGAGTACATAAAACAGAAATTGTACACAAACCAGAGGTTAATGAAATGAGTGCTTCTAAGAAAATGCAAAAGATCTGGATATTATTATATACAGGGCCATGAATCTATAAGTCATATGTCAGCCCGGAGACAGATTACCATCCTCCACACAAACAGTATCAATTGAAACAAACTTCACCACACAGTAAGTCCCAGAAACCACAGTGAATGATCAAATGCATCGAAATTCATACAGACAGATGAGGGTACAACAGAACAAGACACATGCTTTAATTCAATTCTCAGGCATCAAAACAGATTTCATTACCAAACATCAAACGAACAAACCAGTAATCAGAAACTCCAACATAACTCAAAATCGAGCATACTCACATTCAGGGAATGCAGCGGTCTCCACAATCCTTTCAAGAGTATCATAAACCAACTTACTATCAACCAAGAAATTCAAATACCCCTCAATACTAGGCTCCCATTTAGCAACAGGCGGAGCCTCAGACTCCTTCTCCCCTTCCTTAGCTTGGTCCCTTGTGTGCAGTTTCATAGCCACAAATCTCATCTCCTCCACAAACCCCTTCGCCTCACCGGGATACCTCTTCTTCGGCTTCTCAGCCGCCGTTGTAGCAGAAACCACCACCATCCTTGTTTTCTTTACGGGAATACTCGATTTTGGCAGGGACAAAAAGTGAACTTGAGGCTTTTTCAAGACTCCCAATTGAGGTTTCTTGAACAAGGGTTGAGCTTGGGAGATGGGTGTTACAGAAGCCATTGATATAAAGAAGATTGATCAAATAGCTATCCAAGAAGATAGTCAAGATTGATGGAGACAGGTTTTAATATTGTTATAGAGTGCAAACAAGATAAGAGTATGGAGAAAAATAAACATATAGGAAGCTGCAATAATGGCGTTCAAGTGTACCGGAAGTAGAAGGGAACTATGAAACAGGGAGAGAATTATTAAATAATCATATATGTGTTTCTATATATGTATTTCTTGGGTTGAGTGTTATAGACTGTTGCTGATGTCTGTATAAATATAATATGGAACAAGAGTTTATTCCTCCATGGAAATATTGAAATGGATAGGTTTCTCCATTTTTCTATTGAACGATGATGAAGAGAGGAGATGGGTGATTCGACACGCCAGGGCAATTTGGGTCGGGTAGACTCATACGACGTCGTCTGTAACGTTTCAGGAATTATATTTGAGGTCATGTGGAGTGTAAACTGGGTGACATGGTATTCTTGAAGCCATCAATTTTCAGAGGGTGAGAAACAAAAAATTTGTGCTCCCAACTCCCAAATTGCACAACACTCTAGGTAAAAAACAATAATTTTACTCTTTTTCTGTTCCAGATAAATAAATTATACCTCTTTTCCTGCCTTTGAAGGAGATCTTCTCAAACAATGTACATATTCTATGAGTGTGATTCGGATAACAATGTTATTTTGAAAATTAGAAAATATTTCAAGTGTAAAACACTCCACCCAATTAAAAATATTATTTTCAACTCAATGATTAGGATAAAAGAAAGGTGTTTTAAACATATACTCTAGCCCTTAATTATTAAATTCTATTTTTCTCATGCAGACTATAACTGCTACCCTAATTAATAAAGAAAATAGAAAAACTTGAATAATAACTAAACACATCAGAAAGAATATATTGGAGAACAAAATTCAAAAGCTGCACAAAATAAGACAAAATATGAATGGGATGCCGAGGCAAGAAAGTTTTGTAAAGGCTAACTTGATTAAAAAAACAAAAGGTATCAAAACACTATTCTCATTTTCCTACAAGAGAAGAAAGAGAGAGTCTTGTATATCAAATTTTGCTAAATTCTTTATGTTATAAGAAAATTTTGTTTAGCCAATTTTTATTTCTTCAAGTTTTACTCAATTTATGGCCAAAAGAGAAAAGATTGTATATATTGTGGCAAATCAAGGTCAATGAATTGGCCCGATAAGCTCAATAATTGGGTTGGGCTGAATTATTTAATTTTAAGTCTGAAATATGATCGGACCTATTTAGTCCGGTCCAATAAATTAATAGCCTGTGGGTCATGGGTCGACCCGATAATTTAATGTATTTGTTTAGATGTTGGGCTGAATTAGACTTAAAATTTAGCATTTCGATGGAATTTTAAGTCAACCCAACTCTGTCTGAATTTTATCTTCGGGCCTCAGGCAAGGCCGGGCCAAACCACCACCACTAAATTTGTATACAATGTTGAAATTTCTGAAACTCCTCAAACTATGTATCCCATTCTTTTTCAACAATATGGCCTTTTCAACATTTTTAATTTTAATATTCTTGAAATTAAATAAAATATTTAAATTTTGGGGGAAAAAAAGGTTCATAGCAACTTCTAAAAAAAAACTTTTTAAATTTACTAGCATTTTGGCTCCTTAGAAAAAGCTTATGCATGCCAAATTTACAAGGAGCAATCGTTTTTTTTTTTATATTGAGTTATTCACGTGAAGCGAAAATTAAATTCATAATTCATCATTGTTATTTATGTTAATAAAAAATTATTATTTATTTAAAAAATATTACTAATTTAACTAAAATATTTATTCTCACCATCCAAAAAATTCAGAATCAATGATGCTCAAGCCAAATATAATTTTTATTCAATTGAGCACATTTTTAGATCCGACCAAATCAGATCGCGCTGCATGGATCCTAGTCATTCACAAGAGTTTTGTATTTTATATTATGGTGATCGATATGGTTTTTCTAATAATGTATACAGTTTCATCCAAAACTTTCATATTTTTGTATTGCTATCCTATTCATTCAAAATAGATTCTTAAAATTATGTAAAAAAAAAGAAGTGGACAATCAACATAATTGTAAGAAACAATTAAAATTGGTTTAAAATATTGAAAATTTTGTAAGATGAAATATGAGAAATATGCATATAAATAAAAATTACATTGACAATCAAAATAGTTATCTAATAAAAATAAAATAACCATAAATTGTCTAAAAATTAAAAAAAAACCATTATGAAATATAAGTTGAAGAATATTTAAATAAGCATAATTAAATTATAAACTAAATTATGTTTTACTGATTTTAATTTTTTTAAATGGTCTTCTAATATTTTTCTCTACTTTTTATTTGAGTATTCATTATACTTTACCTTGATGTTTTTCAATTTATAAATATTTTGAAATAAAACCGAAAGAATATATAAATAAAAACTAAAAAAATTAAAGGACCACTTTTATCTACTTTTTGTTGGAATATTTGTTATATTTTTCTTGTTTCTAATTTCTTAAATAGTTTATTATTTTGCTTTTGAGAATATATTGTTATTTAATATTTACAAAATAACTATTGTGATTGTAATTTTTTTATTTATTGGACTAGTTTCTGATATTTTATTTCACAAACTTTTTCAATATTTCAAACAACTTCCAGATATTTTATACTAATATTTTTGTATTTGATTATTTTTTTAATTAATTTAATGTCGCAATTTGAATAATTGGGTTAATTGTAAAATTGTGAAAGATTGTGATTAAATGTGTATATATTATAAAGGTACTTATGGCAGTGTGGAGTCCATGTAGAATTTGGTTAGGCCATGTCAAACATAATGGCCCCAAATATTAACAGGAACACAGTTGAGACTTTTTTTTTTTTATAGATTATGGTTCCTATTATTTAAAAGTTATGCTAAAATTGTAAAACTCGGGAAATTATGGTATTAAATTGTATATTTTAATTAATAAAGAATGGACTCAAACATAAGATTATGCTATACTCTCTTTCTTTCGAAACTTTTTTTTATATAAAATCAAAACTACGTACATATATGTAATAATAACTATATAAAATCTCATATAATAAAACATCAATTTGCATCATATAAAATTATTCTCCTAATAAGTATAAAAAATTGGTGTCCTCCCAAACTTGTACTTGTCGAGCAATGCTGCTATGGTCCGGAGAGCAAGACTGAGCACTTCTGCTAATATAAAGCCATGATTATGTGGATCCCCTCCAACCTACTATTTAGCCCACATCTATTATATATCCCTTTCTTTTATTTTCTAATTTTGTATTCAAGTTCATTAAAATTCACTATATAAATTATGTTTTGATTTTTAAGAGTATTTATGTATTGCTAATAATAAAAAAGTATCTAATTATTTTTAAATATCTTTACTTATATTATTTGATAATATAACATTTATAGAAAAAAGTCAATATATATAAGAATTATAAAAATTATAAGAAGATAAACATAATTTTGAATATTGTTATTAATATTAAATTATCTTGTTTTATTTACAATTAAAAATCATTTTCCTTGATAGTACAACTATTTTAGTTATAAATAAGATTGAAATATCTTAAAGATGGTAATCGAGAGAAGCGAGGTTGAGAAAGAATGACATGATAGAGAGTGAAGAGGGAATCGGTATTCTTTTTTTTATTTTCTTATGTATCTTTCATATACATTACACCCCAATATATATAGCACAAGAATACACTGTAAATAAGAAAAAAATATATTCCTAATATGTGGTGATCTAATTCCCCTTGATTGTGTTTCTCTATTTTTGGCTATGATATTCTTGACACTCCCCCTCAAGTTAAGCAACGGCATTTCCGATAGTTAACTTGTCTAGAACTTCTCTGAAGATGTTTGTGTTGACGGCCTTCATTAATATGTCAGCCAACTGTTCTTCCGATCGTATGAAGGGAAGTTCAATGATCCCACTATCAAGCTTCTCCTTGATGAAATGCCGATCGACCTCCACGTGTTTGGTCCTGTCGTGTTGTACGGGATTTTCAGATATACTAATCGCAGCCTTGTTGTCACAAAAGAGCCGACTTCCCCTTTTTGGAGGAAAGCCAATTTCTGTGAGCAATCTCCGAAGCCACAGGATTTCAGTTATCCCATTTTTTACTCCTCTGAACTCTGCCTCTGCGCTTGATAGGGCCACTACTTTCTGTTTTTTGCTTCTCCATATGACCAAGTTTCCTCCAACGAAGGTGAAATATCCGGCAGTAGATTTCCTATCATTTGGGTTACTGGCCCAATCTGCATCTGTATACCCATCAACTTCCAAATCTTCCTTTTTTTCAAGCAAAATCCCATAATCAGTGGTTCCTTTCAGGTATCGGACAATTCTCAAAGCTGCCTCCATAAGCTCCTTCTGGGGTTTGTGCATAAACTGACTTATACGTGATGTCAGGCCGTGTATGGGAGAGATAGATGAGTTTCCCAACAAGACGCTGGTATTTTCCTTGATCTGTCAAGTTAGCTCCTTCAACAATTATTAATCCATGATTTATCACAATCGGTGTTTCTGCAGGCTTACACTCGAGTAGCCCAGTTTCTGCAAGTAAGTCAAGGACATACTTTCTTTGTCTCAGGAAGATTCCCTTTTTGCACCTTAAAATCTCAATTCCAAGGAAGTACTTCAGAGATCCAAGGTCTTTCATTTCGAATTCCAGGAACAAGTTTCTCTTCAGACTTTCTATCTCTTCAACATCATCTCCTGTGATAATCATGTCATCAACATAAATGATTAAACATGTTACCTTCCCTTCTCTCCTTTTCACGAACAATGTATGATCAGAGTTACTCTGTTTATAGACATTTTTTGCCATAGCTAGACAGAATCTCCCGAACCAGACTCTGGGTGATTGCTTCAATCCATAGAGTGTCTTCTTTAGCCTGCACACTTGTCCTGCCTCGAACTCTTCGGAATAACCTGGGGGGACTTCCATATATATCTCTACATTTTCCTTCAATTCTCCATGTAGGAAGGCATTAGTTACATCCAACTGATGTAAAGGCCAATCCTTGCATGCTGCTACTGAGAGAAGTGTTCTTACTGTGCTCATCTTGGCCACTGGTGAGAATGTTTCTTCATAGTCTATCCCGTAGGTCTGAGTATATCCTTTTGCAACCAACCTAGCTTTGTACCTCTCGATTGAACCATCTGCTCGCCTGTTGATTGTGAACACCCATCTGCATCCCACTGGCCTCTTTCTTTCTGGCAGCACACATCTTTCCCATGTCCCATTCTTAATTAGGGCATCCATTTCCTTCTTCATGGCCTCCCTCCAATGTTTATGTCTCCTTGCCTCTTCTACTGTCTAGGGTACATCCTCCTCTTCATACAAAGCTGCTTCAAAGGCCCGTGCCATCTCTGTGAGTTGCCCTTGGGCAAGATTGGCAATCGAGTACCTAGTCTTCCGTCCCTGCCAGTCTGGAGAGTATCGCTTTGGTGGTTTCCCCCTTGTACTTCGGGGAGGCAATGTGTGCTGATCTGTGGCACCTGCTAACTCAGTACTTTCATCATCTTCATTCGTATCCCCTCCAGTTTCTGTGTCCGTGTCTCCATCCCTCTGTTCCTCAATGTTAGTATTAACTTGAGAACTATTGAGATTACTTACCTCAGGATTTGCGTATGGGGTTGACAGTGGGATCGAGTCGCTGGACATCTCGTACTGAACCTGTGATGTAGGTGTCTCGGCGCGTGCGCTAACCTTCTCTGTTGGACCAACGTCTGGCACAGAACCTGGCAATGACACTGAGCTAGTTTCCCCCGAATGAGAAGATAGAGAAGGAAGGGTTGTTTGGACAGTGGATGGCGTATGGAGCCAACTTAGGGAGTCGACAATCACCTTTTTCTCCCCCTGACTCCCTTGTTGGTGGAAAAAATATTTTGTTTCAACGAAGTCACAGTTTAAGGTAGTGTGTAGGTGATTAGCTATAGGGTCATAACATCTGTACCCCTTCTGATTTTTGCCATACCCCAGGAAAACACACTTAACAGCATTTGGTGAGAACTTTGTACGATTTTGTTTAGGGATATGAACATACACGGTGCATCCAAAAACTCTGGGTTCAAGAGTGAGGGATGAGGGTATTTCAGAGTGGGTAGCTAGGAACTCAAGGGGTGGATTAAAGTTTAGGATATGAGTTGGCAGTCGATTCAGGAGGTAAACAGAGGTAGCTACAGCTTCGGGCCAGTAAGATTTAGGGACTTGGGAGTCGATAATAAGGGCTCTAGTCATCTAAAAAATGATCATATTCTTTCGTTCAGCTACTCCATTCTGTTCAGGGGTGTAAGGACAGGTTGTTTGGTGGACAAGACCTTTTTCAGTGAAGAAGTTTTGCATCTTGGAATTAACATACTCCCCCCCATTATCAGATCTAAGGATTTCAGTAGATTTTTTGTATTGTGTTTGTACTAGATTATAGAAATGGGTGAATATTTCAAAAACTTCGCTTTTGAATTTTAAGAAATATACCCACGTCATTCTAGAACAGTCATCAACAAATAGCAAAAAATATCTAAACCCATTATCACTAGTAACCGGAGCTGGACCCCAAACATCAGAGTGAAGTAAAGAAAAAACTGACCTCACACGAGTATTATTAAGTTTAAAAGAGTGACGATGGCTCTTAGCCAGAATACATGTCTCACGGTTCAAAGAGTGTGAAGTAACAAGGTTTGGATAAATTAACCGTAGATATCCTATGGATGGGTGTCCTAACCGCCGATGCCAAAGCCAAGTCTGTTCCTCTGTCAGTCCTTGAGTCAGCATCGCAGCACCCTGTTGAGCTATCCCATCCACATAGTAGAGTCCTCGATGTTCAGTGCCACGCCCAACTATCTTCCCCGTCCTCGTATCCTGTAAAAGACAGAAGCCAGGCTGCATTAGTAAGTTACAATATAATTCTCTCATTACGTGGCTAACAGACACCAATTTATGAGATAAAGACGGGATATATAAGCAGTTTGGAAGACATAATTCAGAGGACAATTTAATAGTTCCAACTCCTTCCACAGATGCTAAATGGCCACTAGCAATTCTAATATATCTTTGCCGAGTAGGAAAAATCTCCATAAAATTCGAGGCATCAAAGGACATAGTATCTGTTGCTCCACAATCAAAAATCCAATGGTAGTCTTTATCTGGTGTTTCAGAATTAGTGGAGGATAATGCTAAGGCCTGGAAAGAATAAGATTTATGAGTGAGTGAGGGGTTTAAAAAATATAACCCCTCATTACCTCCCCCTTCGTGAACCCGAGCTGATGCGCGTCTGTGGCGGTGGTGGTCCGACGTTGCCCGCCGGTGTACCGGAGTTGGCGGCTCGTATCTCACCGCCTGACCACGTCCCTCCAGTCGCTGTCGCCTGTCCATTTGGAATCCACACCCCGCCAGTCGTCGCTCTGGCAGCCACGGTTGACGTGCCACTGACTGCTACCGCCGCTTGTCCATTCGGGTTCCACGGTTGATTCCAATTTCTGGATGCAGCTCTTGATTTCTTCATTTCGTCCCACCATTCAGGAAATTCGATGAGTAAGAAGCATCCCTCTTTGGTATGCTTTTTACCTCCACAGTGTGTGCATACGAGTTTGCTCTTGTCGATTTCCCCTTTTCTGTTGTTCCAGGTTTGATTTCCTTGCTGTGGCCGATTGGAAGACGGTGGTTGTCAGCTGTGGTTGACCACGGCGAGTCCGGACCCGATTCCTCCAGTCAGCGATTCAGAGGGTTTGAGGACACCCTCGTTTGTGGCCTGCCTTCGTACCAGTCCTTATGCTCTTCGAACAGTTGGTAATAGATCCTTGTCCATAATCTCCCTCTTGATATTTGCATATTTGTCATCCAATGCGCTTAGAAATTGATAGAGGCGATGGCGCTTCTCCTTTTTCTGGTATCCCTTTATGTCTGTCGGACTCGGATCTCGGGTATCAATCGAGATCCATAAGTCCTGCATTTTGGTCCACAACCCTTCTAGTGTCGTAGATTCTTGTTTGGTCGACATGGCTTGCCGGTGCAGATCATAGATTTGGAATGGATCAGATCCACTTCCATAAGTAATCGCCAATCCTTCCCATAGATCGGCGGCAATTGCGTACTGTGATACCTCGTTTACAAGTCCGGTTTCGATATTGTTGATCATCCAATTGAAAACGCAGTTATCCCGTTGCTCCCACCTTGTGTAGCTGGGATCGTCAATGGCGAGAGGTTTTGAAACTCCATTAATGTGAGATGTCAAACCCTTTCCCGCAATTGATCGTTTCATGAGGTTAACTCATAAGGGGTAATTTTCCCCATTAAGTTTCGCCTTGATGGAAATCTCTCCAAAGGATTCAGGTTGGTCGTGCTTTGATGGTTTATGGGTCGATGATGAATCAGAAATTCTGAGGCTTTGTTTGAGGAATTCTGCAAATTGTGCAGCAAATTCCATCAGAAAATTTGTTGGGGTAAGGCTAGTGTTTTTTGTGTTTGGAGTCTCTGAATCTGACATGGTTTGGTTTGATTTTGGGCAGATTTGTAGAGTTTTTAGGGAATGGTTTTGCAGGTTTCAGCGGAAGGAATTACGATGAACTCAAATTTGAGCCCTCTTTTTGGTGACTAACCTGGCTCTGATACCATCTTAAAGATGGTAATTGAGAGAAGCGAGGTTGAGAAAGAATGACATGATAGAGAGTGAAGAGGGAATCGGTATTCTTTTTTTTATTTTCTTATGTATCTTTCATATACATTACCCCCCAATATATATAGCACAAGAATACACTGTAAATAAGAAAAAAATATATTCCTAATATGTGGTGATCTAATTCCCCTTGATTTTGTTTCTCCATTTTTGGCTATGATATTCTTGACAAAATATAACAAAAAAAAAAACATTCATCGCAAAAAACATTTATGCATCTGTTACACGAATTCTAAATCCGTGCAACCAGGTCATGGTTTTTTTTTTTTTTTCTTACGGTAGTTGATTAAATAAAAATGTTCCGAAATAAAATCAAGTACTTGTATTATCCGATTGGTTTAGCTTCACTTCTCTAATTCATATGGTATGTAGGTATTTACAACTCAGCAAACCTGCAACATCGAAAAATATATAAATTTCAACCTCCAAAAATATATAAATTTCAACCTAAATTCCTTACCACTATGCTACATGGAATTTTTATGTAGGATTTAAAAATATTTTCTTTATATCAATAATCTGGGCAAACTTTAAAGTATATTAAAATATCTTAAAGAGTGGAATTTGAACACATATTTTCTTTAAAAGTACATCATCCCCATCCTTAGCAATAAGTGTGATACCCCAAGCCTCTCACTACTCACTGGTCAATATAATTCATGCATTGCATTCATTTTATAATTTTATTTGCAATTTAAATTGTATTTTATTGGTATCGTAGATCGTATTTAATTATGCTTGGGATATTGCTATTAAATTTTGTAGGGTTTAAATTATAGGTTGGAACCCTTTAGACTAAAAGAGATAACGTGTTAAGTTCTAATAAAATACGATCACACGTGGCGAGATAATAATAATAATAATAATAATAATAATAATAATAATAAAGGTAACAGGTTCATTAGGTATATATATAATTAATAAGTAATTATATATATGCTTAAGTGTGTGTTGTGTGTGCACATATATATATATAATAGTAATATTAATACAACTAAGTTGGGTTATAAAAGGTTTGCTGATAATGTTATTAGATAAACAATTAAAAAAAAAAGGGGGTGAAAGTGGACTTTAATTAGGGCGGTGGAATAGGAGGATTAAAGCTATTCCTCTTACATAACATACATAAATTAGTACGGTTAACCAGGGAGAAGTTCGAGAACCCGAAAAGACGCCATTGAAGGAAAAGGTATTTTCTTGCACCCCAGTCTTCATCTTAAGCTCTAATATTAGGGCTATTATGCTAGCACTACTGTATATGCGGTGGTATAGATTAGTTAATAAATCAAATTAGTTTCCAAGTTAGGAGAATGATCAATTAGGTGTTTTAGTTTACTACTTTTGCATTCATATGTGTTCTGGGTAGTTTTAAAAGGGTATGGAGTATATTATTAATCCCATTGCCATGTATAACCTGACTTGTAAGAATAATAAATGTAAGTTGCATGTTGATATGTATAACTTGAATTATAAAAATATTAAACGTAAGTTGCCAGAATAATTTTTAGTTAATTAACCAGTAAGTTTGGTGAGTTTGGGTAAACCTTTATTTAAATATTGTTGAATGAATTAAAAAGAATCCTGTGGTTAGTTATGCAAGCTTAATTAACTAACTTTGGTTTAAGTAAATTAAATAGAGGATATGACTTATGCTTATAATCATACATGTATGTGTTAGTAATGATATAGATGAATAGTAATTTAAAGGTTTTATATGTATAGAATATTGTTGAACAGCATTACCAAAATTTAGGAGGAGTACTTGATAGCTTTAGTTAAGTACTAACCTAAGTTAGTTAGACAACTCAGCTTTATTTATTGAAAATGGTTCACCAAGTATGAATAAATGAATATAATGGTTTCAGACTTAAATAATTATCAAACAATAAATTATTATAAAAGTTGTTAATCTAAAATATTACGTGACAGTTATGCAGAATTTTATATTTTCGAGTTGGTTTAACAAAATTTTCTATTGGTAGACTAATATTTAACAAATTGTTATAGATTGATTGTATTTGCAAGCAAGAGATAAGAGTTTCAAACAATTGTGTCGAACAAAGGTAAGTAGAAATTCATTTTGCACCTACAATGCATAAACATAGTATTTGTCTGTATTATTTGACTACAAGTTGCTTGTGATATGTGCTTCTTGATAGTGATGGATGTGAATTATGAAATGTCAATGATTCATTTGATATTGCATAAGCATCACAATCACGAGCATTGGCATGTGTACGCACAGGTTGTATATTGCCGCCTGCTTTACATTTATTGTGTGGAGAAAAGAAACGGAAAATGTAATGTTGACCACTACTAGTGTACCGAGGCCGGTGGCATGTGAGACATGGATAGGCTTGATTTGTCAAGCCGGTGGCATGTGAGACATGGATAGGTTTTATGATATATTGAGTCGGTGGCATGTGAGACATGGATAGGCTCGATTTGTCGGGCCGGTGGCATGTGAGACATGGATAGACTCTATGATTATGATTATTTATTGAGCTAGTTATTTCCGGTGCACAGTAGGTGGGTCATGGGCCCTATAAAGATAAAATATCCAGAACATTGGTTAGAGTTTCAGTAGTATGCATTTCACATCTCTTATAATGTTTCTACAAGCATTTAATTTATCGTACATGCATGATTTCTGCTTATTGGGCTATAGCTCACCTAGTTTGTGCATTGTAGGTGAGCATGTTGATGATGTATAAGCTTACGGCTTACCGGGCATGTTGTTCGTGCTTAGACAAGCTTTTGGGATCGGTGTACATGGATGACGACCTTTGGGGCTAAACCATGGGCGTACTATGCTTTTGGCCATCTATTTTGTTATTTAGTTTGAGTTTGTATAATGTTAATCAATTTTTGGGCATGTATATATTTGTGTGTTTGGGATGGATACGTTTGTATCTATTGTGGATGTTTCTTGAGTGTGAAAGAGCTGTGGTTTCGGGGATAAATTATATATCGTAAATATGTTACAGGTAAATGAAAAAAAAATGTACAAGTTTAAAAAGGGTAGAAGTAACCTTTGTTTTGTGAGTTTTATAAGGGTGGGGGTGTCACAGATTGGTATCAGAGCCCGGTTTATGTCCTGTAGACTGTCCATGTACACGAGCTCAAACTTTTGGAGCACAACCATGCCGGTAAGTTTTATTCATCTTTGTTATGCATTATATATTTTATGAATTATATTGGCCTGTGATCTAGGATTGAGTACACTCGGTGGTACAATGGTAAGGACTAAAGGTGAATGTGATGGGGAAAATAGAGCTCCAGAACAAAGTTCACAAGCTGCAGGCACTGATCGCGATGCACTTATTGAAAGATTGACAGTATTAGTGGAGCGACAGTCAAAACAAATTCAGAATCTAATCGAACAAAGAAATGCTGGTGGACAACAAAGGAATGAGATGAACCAGGCCACAGCCTCGGGTAGAACAAATGGAGCTGATTGGGGAAAGGTTCAGAAGGCTTAACCCGCCAACATTTGAAAATGCAGTGGATCCCACAGCTGCAGAGGATTGGCTGAGAACCATTGAAAACATGTTTTTGTACAGCAGAGTACCAGACGAGGAAAAGGTATTGTGTGCATCTTTTATGCTACGGGGGAGTGCAGGATACTGGTGGGACACAATGAAGGCCATCGAAAATGTAGCCACTATGACTTGGAACAGGTTCAAAGAACTTTTCAGAAACAAATATTTTACTGCTCCAGTCCGTGCGATGAAAATGAATGAGTTTATACAGTTGAGACAAGGGCCTATGACAGTTACGGACTACATCTCCAAATTTGAGCAATTGTTAATGTTTGTTGAGCACATCGTTAGATCGGATGCACTGAAAGTGGAAAGGTTTGTCGAAGGGCTGAGACCGGAACTTTATAGGGATGTTTGTATGGCTGGTATGCAGGGAGTTACTTACTCCCAAGTTGCTGAGAGGGCCTTGGTAGCAGAGCAAGCTGAACAAAGGATACGTCAGGCACAGGAGATTCGACGTCAGTTCACACAAAAGCAGGGACAGCGTTGGATAGGAAATGAAAGGAAGAGGCCACAACAGTTTCAGGGCCCAAGACCTAGTTTCCAGCTTAGACAGGGACAGGGGCAGGAACAAGGAGATTCAAGCAAGCGTCTGAGAACTGTTCAGGGTAAATCACCAGGACCACTACCCCTTTGCTCTAAATGTGGGAAACAACACAGTGGTGTCTGTCTTGTGGGTACCAGAACTTGCTATTCGTGTGGACAACCGGGACATATCGCTACTACATGCCCAAACAAACCGAGCCCCATGACACAAGAGAGAGTACCAGCTAGGGTCTTTACCATGACCAGAGAAGATGCTGAGGCAAACCCATCGGTAGTAACAGGTACATTTTCTATCATTGGTACTTCAGCATTCGTATTATTTGATTCTGGAGCTACGCATTCATTTGCATCCACTGAGTATGTGAGAAGGCTAGGCAGAGAACCTGATATAGCAGAGAATGATTACAATGTAGTGATTCCATCTGGAGAGTCAAAACAAACAAATCAAATATTACGAGCATGTCTTATCTCGATTGATGGTAGAGAACTTTATGCTAATTTGATTGTACTTGATATGAACGATTATGATGTAATTTTGGGGATGGACTGGCTATCGAAATATTATGCATACATAGACTGTCAGAAAAAAATAATTACATTTCAGCCACCTGGGGAGGAACCTTTTATCTTTGTTGGAGTAAAGAAGAACTTTAGATTCCCACTAATATCTGCAGTTAGAGCACAACGGTTGTTAGAAAGTGGTTGTGAGGGCTATCTGATGAGTGTTGTGACTACTGAAGAACAACATTGTCTATCTGTGGATGAAGTGCCGATAGTTAAAGAATATCCTGAAGTATTTCCAGAGGATCTTCCAGGCTTACCACCTGATCGAGAGATAGAATTTGTAATTGATATACACCCAGGTACCGCCCCAATATCAAAGTCACCTTATCGAATGGCACCAATAGAATTGAAAGAATTGAAGATACAACTGCAGGATTTACTAGACAAAGGTTTTATGAGACCTAGTTTTTCACCTTGGGGTGCACCGATTTTGTTTGTTCGGAAGAAGGATGGCAGTATGAGAATGTGTATAGATTACAGAGAACTAAACAAAGTTACAATCAAGAACAAGTATCCTTTGCCTAGAATTGATGATTTACTTGACCAGCTTCAGGGTGCAGCAATATTTTTGAAGATTGATCTGCGATCGGGTTATCATCAGCTGAGAATTAAAGAGGGAGACATTCCAAAGACAGCATTCAGTACCAGGTATGGACATTATGAGTTACTAGTAATGCCATTTGGTTTAACAAATGCCCCAGCTGCCTTTATGGATCTAATGAATCAGGTATTTAAAGATCTCCTAGATAAGTTCGTTATTGTGCTTATTGATGATATTTTAATCTATTCAAAGACCAAAGAAGAGCATGCTATCCACTTGAGAAAAGTGTTAGAAATTTTGAAAGAAAAATAGTTGTATGCTAAGTTCAAGAAATGCGAATTCTGGATAGATCGAGTAGTATTTCTGGGACATGTTGTGTCAGGAGAAGGAATTTCAGCTGACCCAAGTAAAGTTGAAGCAATTAACAATTGGCCACAGCCTACTACTCCTTCCGAGATACGTAGCTTTCTGGGTCTAGCCGGGTATTATCGCAGATTTGTAGAAGGATTTTCGAAAATTGCATCTCCACTGACACAGTTGACTAGAAAGAATGTAACCTTCCAATGGACAGAAGCCTGTGAGCAAAGTTTTCAAGAACTAAAGAGGAGGTTGACATCAGCACCCATCCTTGCAATTCCATCAGGCAATGAAGGTTTTGTGGTTTACAGTGATGCTTCGAAGAATGGTTTGGGTTGTGTATTAATGCAGAATGGAAAGGTGATAGCGTATGCTTCTAGACAGCTGAAGGAATATGAAAAGAATTACCCTACTCATGATTTAGACCTTGCTGCAGTGGTATTCGCACTTAAAATTTGGAGGCATTATCTATACGGAGAACGATGCGAGATATATACTGACCATAAGAGCTTAAAGTATTTCTTTACGCAGAAAGAGCTGAACACGCGGCAACGAAGATGGTTGGAACTAGTGAAAGATTATGATTGTGTTATCAACTATCACCCTGGTAAAGCAAATGTTGTAGCAGATGCATTAAGCAAAAAGTTAACTCATAACACTACTGCGATGGCTGTAATTCAGAAACAGGAGTTGCTGGACCTGCAGAAAATGAACATCGAAGTGGTAATGCATGGATCAGTGGAAGCAAAATTAGCAGCTCTAACTCTTCGACCTACTTTACTTGATCGAATTGAGCAGGGACAACTCACAGATGAATATTTGCCTAAAGTAAAGGAAGATGTTGCTTCCGGAAAAGCATCAGATTTTTGAATGTCAAAAGAAGGGGTCCTTCAATTCAGAAATCGGTTATGTGTACCCAATGTGGATAATTTACGTACAAACATCATGGCAGGAGCTACTAAAATGTACAAAGACTTGAAATTGCATTATTGGTGGCCAGGTATGAAGAGAGATATTACTCAGTACGTGGAACAATGTCTGACATATCAACAGGTAAAGGCAGAACATCAAAGGCCGGCAGGAACCTTGCAGCCCTTATTGATTCTGGGATGGAAATGGGAGAACATTACTATGGATTTTGTGGTAGGACTACCAAAAACAGTCAAAGGTCATGATGTTATCTGGGTTATTGTGGACCGACTTACAAAATCTGCACATTTTCTTGCTATTTGTTCTACTTATTCAATGGATCGATATGCTCAACTATATATTCAGGAGATAGTCAGACTTCACGGAGTTCCACTGTCCATTGTTTCTGATAGAGATTCAAGATTTCTTTCTGCCTTTTGGAAGAGTCTACACAAGGCATTGGGGACACAGTTATCCTTCAGTATTGCATATCATCCACAGTCAGATGGGCAGTCGGAGCGAACAATACAAACATTGGAGGACATGCTTAGAACCTGCGTGTTAGACTTTCAGGGACAATGGAGCAAGTTTTTGCCTTTAATAGAGTTTTCTTATAATAACAGCTATCAATCAACTATTGGAATGGCTCCATATGAAGCACTATACGGCAGAAAATGTCGATCACCGGTACATTGGGATGAGGTTGGTGAACGAAAGCTTTTGGGTCCAGATATGATCATAGAAATGTCAGAAGCTGTAGCACAGATTCGAAAAAGAATGAAAACTGCTCAGAGTCGACAGAAAAGTTATGCAGATAAAAGAAGAAGAACGTTAGAATTTGCAGTGGGAGATCGGGTGTTTTTTGAAAGTTTCTCCGATGAAAGGAATAATGCGGTTTGGTAAAAAGGGAAAGCTCAGTCCGAGGTATATTGGTCCCTTTCCTATCATTGAGAGAATTGGTGATGTTGCCTATAGACTTGACCTACCTGGATCAATGACTCAGATTCACAATGTGTTCCATGTGTCTGTGTTGAGGAAGTATGTAACAAATCCATCTCATATTCTGAATGATGAACCCGCAAAGTTAAAAACAGACTTAACCTATGAAGAAATGCCTGTGGAAATTTTACTACGAGAAGTGAAGCAACTGAGAAATAAGGAAATTCCACTAGTCAAAGTTCTATGGAGAAACCAGTTGATAGAAGAAGCTACTTGGGAAAGAGAAGATGAAATGAAGTCGAAATACCCAGAACTCTTCAGGTAAGTAAATTTCGAGGACGAAATTTTTATAAGGAGGGGAGGATGTGATACCCCAAGCCTCTCACTACTCACTGGTCAATATAATTCATGCATTGCATTGATTTTATAATTTTATTTGCAATTTAAATGGCATTTTATTGGTATCGTAGATCGTATTTAATTATGCTTGGGATATTGCTATTAAATTTTGTAGGGTTTAAATTATAGGTTGGAACCCTTTAGACTAAAAGAGATAACGTGTTAAGTTCTAATAAAATACGATCACACATGGCGAGATAATAATAATAATAATAATAATAATAATAATAATAATAATAATAATAATAAAGGTAACAGGTTCATTAGGTATATATATAATTAATAAGTAATTATATATATGCTTAAGTGTGTGCTGTGTGTGCACATATATATATAATAGTAATATTAATACAACTAAGTTGGGTTATAAAAGGTTTGCATATAATGTTATTAGATAAACAATTAAAAAAAAAGGGGTGAAAGTGGACTTTAATTAGGGCGGTGGAATAGGAGGATTAAAGCCATTCCTCTTACATAACATACATAAATTAGTACGGTTAACCAGGGAGAAGTTCAAGAACCCGAAAAGACGTCATTGAAGGAAAAGGTATTTTCTTGCACCCCAATCTTCATCTTAAGCTCTAATATTAGGGCTATTATGCTAGCACTACTGTATATGCGGTGGTATAGATTAGTTAATAAATCAAATTAGTTTCCAAGTTAGGAGAATGATTAATTAGGTGTTTTAGTTTACTACTTTTGCATTCATATGTGTTCTGGGTAGTTTTAAAAGGGTATGGAGTATATTATTAATCCCATTGCCATGTATAACCTGACTTGTAAGAATAATAAATGTAAGTTGCATGTTGATATGTATAACTTGAATTATAAAAATACTAAACGTAAGTTGCCAGAATAATTTTTAGTTAATTAGCCAGTAAGTTTGGTGAGTTTGGGTAAACCTTTATTTAAATATTGTTGAATGAATTAAAAAGAATCCTGTGGTTAGTTATGCAAGCTTAATTAACGAACTTTGGTTTAAGTAAATTAAATACAGGATATGACTTATGCTTATAATCATACATGTATGTGTTAGTAATGATATAGATGAATAGTAATTTAAAGGTTTTATATGTATAGAATATTGTTGAACAGCATTACCAAAATTTGGGAGGAGTACTTGATAGCTCTAGTTAAGTACTAATCTAAGTTAGTTAGACAACTCAGCTTTATTTATTGAAAATGGTTCACCAAGTATGAATAAATGAATATAATGGTTTCAGACTTAAATAATTATCAAACAATAAATTATTATAAAAGTTGTTAATCTAAAATATTACGTGACAGTTATGCAGAATTTTATATTTTCGAGTTGGTTTAACAAAATTTTCTATTGCTAGACTAATATTTAACAAATTGTTATAGATTGATTGTATTTGCAAGCAAGAGATAAGAGTTTCAAACAATTGTGTCGAACAAAATGCATAAACATAGTATTTGTCTGTATTATTTGACTACAAGTTGCTTGTGATATGTGCTTCTTGATATTGATGGATGTGAATTATGAAATGTCAATGATTCATTTGATATTGCATAAGCATCACATTCACGAGCATTGGCATGTGTACGCACGGGTTGTATATTGCCGCCTGCTTTACATTTATTGTGTGGAGAAAAGAAACGAAAAATGTAATGTTGACCACTACTAGTGTACCGAGGCCGGTGGCATGTGAGACATGGATAGGCTTGATTTATCAAGCCGGTGGCATGTGAGACATGGATAGGCTTTATGATATATTGAGTCGGTGGCATGTGAGACATGGATAGGCTCGATTTGTCGGGCCGGTGGCATGTGAGACATGGATAGACTCTATGATTATGATTATTTATTGAGCTAGCTATTTCCGGTGCACAGTAGGTGGGTCACGGGCCCTATAAAGATAAAATATCCAGAACATTGGTTAGGGTTTCAGTAGTATGCATTTCACATCTCTTATAATGTTTCTACAAGCATTTAATTTATCGTACATGCATGATTTCTGCTTACTGGGCTATAGCTCACCTAGTTTGTGCATTGTAGGTGAGCATGTTGATGATGTATAAGCTTACGGCTTACCGGGCATGTTGTTCGTACTTTGACAAGCTTTTGGGATCGGTGTACATGGATGACGACCTTTGGGGCTAAACTATGGGCGTACTATGCTTTTGGCCTTCTATTTTGTTATTTAGTTTGAGTTTGTATAATGTTAATCGATTTTTGGGCATGTATATATTTGTGTGTTTGGGATGGATACGTTTGTATCTATTGTGGATGTTTCTTGAGTGTGAAAGAGCTGTGGTTTCGGGGATAAATTATATATCGTAAATATGTTACAGGTAAATGAAAAAAAAAATGTACAGGTTTAAAAAGGGTAGAAGTAACCTTTGTTTTGTGAGTTTTATAAGGGTGGGGTGTCACAATAAGTCAATGTAAAATATAGAAAATTTAAAAAATTGTTTTATATTATAGCGTCAAGAATACTTAAATATAATAAATTCATTACATTTATAATTTTTAATTTTTTTTTTTGTCTATTTTATTGATATGTATTAGGAAATATCATTTTCTCTAAAATTTTATCCTTAAAATTTTAAACATCACACGTTATGATAATATATTTTTTAATTAAAATAATAAAACTATTATATTTTCGGTCAAAAAACAAAAATTTAAAATATTAAATTTAAACATGTTGTAAGAAAGACTAGAACTCACAGCTAACAAGAAAAAAGTTTTTAAAGAAGTTATAGGTATTGGAGGTTCAACCATCCAAAATTCAAAACTATCTTTGTAATTTCATTTTTTTCTTTTTCTCTTTCCACTAAATTATATATGTGTGTGTCTATATATATATATATATTATAAAAATTCTACTATGTGTTAGAATGGTCTAGTGGCAAAAGAAGCACATCAAAATCATTAAGGTGGGTGATGCATTTGCGGTTGATAAGTAATATATTTCAATGCAAGATCAACACCTTTACGGTTAAATAGTTATACCTTACAACACAAAGAATAATATATCCACGGTTAAGAAGTGATATTTTTCAACCCAAAGAGTAATGTCTTTTATAGTTAAGTAATAATGTCTTCCAACACAAATAGTAATAAATTTAATGTTAAAACATAATATGTTTCATAGACTAATTATATATTGCAACACAAAAAGTAATGTCTTTATAGTAAACAATATTATCTTACAACACAAAGTTTAATACTTTCACGGTTAATCAATAATACAATAAAACTTCTATAAATTAATATTGTTGGGACTATGATATTTTACTTTACCGAAATTAATATTTATTAATTTAAAGTGATTTTTGTAATTGATTGAAGTTAAATTAGATTACATCAAAAAGCATTGTATGTAAGAAAAAATCATGTATCATATTAATTGAATTAATCTAAAACATAGATTTGTTGCACATAATATTAATGAAAACTAATAAATAATATTCATTGTTTCTTAATAATTAAGTACTATTTATTGTATGTTTGCTAAAAATATTCAATCTACGATTGTGATAGAAAATACTATATAATTAAGATAGAAAATTTCTTGAAACCACACCCAACAATGACTCTTTGTCTAAAAGGGGTCACAGAACCAACAATGATGGATCAAATACGCAAAAACTTATGTGAGTATAAGAGAGATCATTCGACGTGCATTCAAAGAGATTTGCAGTTATGGCTTGAAGAAAATGTTTCATTTGAAAATTAGTTAAGGTGCAATTTCAAATACACTCAAACGATCAACTGAGTATCTTTCGACCAACTTAGAAAAAGTAAAGACTATGAAGTTGAAGATGATACAACACCTTTGGTACCAGTTACACGTAAAGAAGCATTTATCGCATCTTGAACTCTTCACAATTTTTTGGTATAGTTTGAGAATACAACACTAAAAATTTTTGATGCAACACGAAAAGTTAGAGATGAGCTCAAACTAGACTTAAATTTTAAGAAGAAAAAAAATTAAGTTTTAGTTATGTTTGTGTAACTTTATTTAATTATTAATTTATGATATTAGTGGGACCCTATATTTACATTTGGGTTTTTAAAAATATATTATCTTATCAAAATTTGTTAAACTTTCAACTGGCCCAAATTAGGACCAGGAGAAAAATATTATTTTAGAGAATTTTTTTAATTTATTGACTATCAATTTAAAGAAGTTCTACTGCATGTGATAAAAAAAATTGAACCAACAACTTTTTCAATATTATTTGTTTATTTAAATAATATTACTTTTATTTTTTAATAGTATTACTTTTTTATTTAAAATATATTACTTTGAAATTAATATTAAACTATATATTTTAATTGTATTAAAAATCTAAATTTTAATAAGTTATTTAAAAATAATTAATTAATATTTATTTATTGACGGTGATGATGATAAATTCTTTTTAAAACTATTTTGTTATTATATTTAGGTTCAATGAAAATTAAACCAAAAACTTTCTCAATATTATTTATTTAATTGAGAGGTATTACTTGCTTAGCTATAACATATTGTTGGGTTAACTAAAAAGTATTACTCGTGCCTAATGAGAACTCATAATTGCTGGACATGATCGAGATGCGCACAGCTGGATACAATTTTTTTTATAGTTTTGTGCATTTTTGGAGATCCGTCTTAAAACAAAAAAATTGGACCATGTCCATGAATTTTGGATTTTCGGGTGGATTGTGGTTGCACGGATCCTAGAATTCATACAACCAATTCATAGGAGATTTACTATTTTTCTATGATTTTATTTGTTCTTAAATGAGTTTTATTATACGAGTATTAATGACCAAATAAAACATTCAATATTTTAAAAACAAATTGATGGATGTCAAAATTAATTAATGGTCGTTTTCTTCAAAATTTGTTATTATATTTTTGTTGAAATATAGATATCTAATATTCAGTTAAACAAATTCTCTTTTATAGGTTTAATTGAAAAATAGGTTTACGATTCTATTCCAGTTTGCAATTATCAATCATGTTAACTTTAAAGGTTGACAATTTATTCAACGACATAACTTTTGATGTTTTAAGATTAATGTTAATCAAATAATATCAATTAAATAGACATAATTTGAAATAAAAAATTTAATACGTTGAGTTTTTCTGTTGGACTTTGTGTGTGAGTATGTTTTTTTTTTTTTTTTCTTTATGTTTATAAAATTAAATGTGAAAGAAGCATTCCCATGTGTAGTGAAATTGCGAAGTTTGAAGTTCTATAACTTCATTCAATGATAATTTTCTTCTACATATTCATTCTCTGAACAAATTAATGGCCCAACCACACACAAATAGTTCGATCTATCAATAAAATATTATAAACTTTTAATATTTGTAGACCATATCCATCAAAAATAATTTAATCATTTTTTTATTCAAATCCTATAAATAAATTTAATTCAATCGCAAATAATTTAACTCATACAAAACTATATTATATTGTAGATACAATATTTTATTTTAATATATGTAATTTTATAGTTAAATTTAATTGGATATGTTATACGCTAAAAATAAATTAGAAAAAGAAAAGTTAGTTTTATTTTAAAATTTTATTTTAATTTTTTTTTGAAGAGAGAGATACTTCTATTTTACCTGTCAACATTTGAGCAATTTGGATCTTGTATTTCATTTGATCAATTTGGATCTTGTATTTCATTTGATGTTTATCTTTTATTCTAAAATATATAATACACAATATATCTTAATTAGTGATGTCATTACATACATGTGTTGTATGATAATTATTTTAAAATAAAAAACAGAACACATAATGGAATAAAAAATACATCATATCATTGTCATTATATATATTGCGTAGTACTAATAAAAAAAATAAGGAATTGCAATATAACATATAAACAGAAGATGTTACAAAGTGCAATATCCAGTCATGAGTTGATAGACATAGACAAAGTTGACAGAGTAAATGATTCATATGAATGAGTCAATTGAACTTGGAACACACCTTTCTGATCTCCCCTTGTGCACCAGTCTTCACCTCAATGCTGCTCATTTTGATCATAGCCTTTGGGAATTCAAAATTGAACCTAATACCCAATAAGCCTCTTATATTTCCGGCGTAATTGTCAACGATGCGACGTGTGTTAGAGTCGCCGTAAAGCCTCTGGTCCGACTCAAGAATGCCGTACCCATCCCTGACGTTCTTGAAGAAGCTTACATCGAATTTCAACTGGCTATCTTTGTCGAGAGCCACCCTCTGCGAACCATCTCCGTCTTTCGGACAAAGGGATTGCAACTGCGCTAAGAATGTTTGGCTTATGCTTGGATCTGCATTCCCAGTTGTTGTGAAGTTGTAGAGACGATATCGGAAGAAAAGACAGTTTGTTTGGCCTATGGTATGTGCTCCTGCATATATATAGAAAGATTAATGTTGTATGAGTAATAAGCTTAAGAAAATAGGAATATAAGAAAGAATCTTAGTTGTGAGAGGATAGTTAACCAGGTGATGACAAACATGCCTCCACCATTCAAATAAATAGTGTTCATCTTTTGACTGCAATGCCTTCTCTTGACATTTTCTTATATTTTCAATTTCCACTAATTGATTGTGACAAGTGTGAGGAAAACACAAACCTCAACATCACGCTTTTAGCACAAGATATCTTTTATTTCATTTTATGCTCCAACTTCATCAATACACGTCATGTATGTAGAATCACATCATTAATAAATAAATGATGTGTAACAGTACAGGTTAAACATAAAAATAAAAAGAAAATTTCTACCCTGTTTTTAGTACTTCATTGGGTAATTAATTATAATTTTGAAAGTCATGAGTAGGGTCTTCAGTAAATCGACCAAACCTTGGAGGGTAGTTCTTTGTAATTTATTTAAAAATGGAAGACCAAACAAAAGAAATAAGGAGTACACTAAAAGACCAAACATAATAGATTAATTCCCACTACACTACTACACCAAACAGTATTGATAAATACGTAGTTAATTTACCAACTAGGGTGACAAGATCATGGTCACCAAGCCCCTTTGCTGCAAACTTCTGCCTCTGGATGCCAACTGAATCCAAAGGGCCCGGTAAGTTGGAGACTTCCGACGACAATGAAACCCGACCATCTCTTCTTCCTGTTGGCACTCCCCAGCTTGGCCCGCCACTCTGAAACCATGTACATGTGCGCGTGTGAGATGTTTGTATACAGCAAGAACATAAAAATTAAAACTGTAATAGTAATGCCAAAGCAACAATCAAGTGTTCAACTTCTAAAGAAAGAATTTCTTGTTTTGTACGAGCCTCTTTTAGATATATATGTCAAACTTCAGCCAAGATCATCTAAAATTAACCAAACTAGTTACCAAATCGACAGCATCACGAGCAGCCAATGCCAATATATCAGCACACGAGACGACACCAGGGCACGCGGCCTCAACCTGTGATTTCGCATCATCAATCACTTGGAAGCCTCTCAATCCGAGATTAGGCGCCGCCTTTCTTTCAGCAGAAGGTGTGTCGATTAGAACAGACCCGTCACAACCCTGTGAATGGAAGTAGAGAATTCATCAGTAGTTAGAAGGACCTAACAATTAACTTTTTTTGGGGGGCGCGGGAGCTTACTTGAACAAAACAATCATGAAAATGGAGCCTAAGCAAGGCAGCAGGTAGGGTAGGATCTTTGTTGGAATAGGCTTCGACCGTGGATCGTACTATCGACTCGGCTTTCGGACATGAGGAAGAGTAGAAGCCTGTTTTTAAGTCCCCCTGTCCTAACACATCAAGCATCATTGCATTCATGATTAATACGACAGTGAGTAGAGCAGAAACTAAGTTTAGAGCCTCCATTACAGGATAGCTACCAGTTCTCTGTAATATTTACTGTGTTTTATATGTGACTACCTTATATATATATACATATGTGTGTGTGTGTGTGTTGTGTATTCTTGATTGATTGATTGGGGTTACTTAGTGGATCTTAGACGCGTGAGACAATTAAAAAATTATGTTGGGTGGGGATCTTAGACGCGTGGTGTGTGTGTGTGTGTGTTATATATACTTATCTTTATTTGGATATGTTGCATGCATGGATTGGATTCAACTAGATTTAATGTATTTTCCATTCTTGCATAATATAATAGTGAATTATCTTAATATAATTATTCTATAGTATTTTATCGTTTTGTTTCATGTTACTTGAAAATTATTTTATTAAAATAATAAGGTAAGAAATATTCAAATAAATAATTTTTAAAATAATATTTTGTTAAATAAAAATATCTCACAATTTTATTAGATCATTAGGTTTGCATGAAAACATAGATATTGAGAGTTCACATTTGCTTTTCTACTTCTTTGCATCCATTAATTTACTGAAAAACAAAACACACCAGATTCTCTATTATTGTATTATAACTGATAGCATATATTGTTTTTCTTTCTCCTTTTTTTTGTTTTTTTTTTTTTTTTTGTTCATTTATATATTTCTCATTATCAATAACTTGGAGGGAAAAGAATACATATATATTGTTTTTCTTGAAGGTTTCGTAAAGGATATAAAGTTGGGAAGAAGCCTTTGAGAAGCTTTGCAATTTCATCAAATTGGATCAGAAAATAACAACTTACAACAATAAATTATGAGCAATTGTTGGTCCAATACAAATGTATAGCCTGATCAATTATAAGATAAAACATTGTATACCATTGGTTTGTCAATCCACATCTTTAAATGTTGTCGGTCTCTCAAGTCTCACTATTTCGGGAAACAAGAAAATGTAACATCATGCATTCTGGTACCCTATCATATTTACCAATCATTAATATCATACAACCTTGTTAAATTTCGCTCAACTTTAATTTTTGATGTACGTTTGGGAACCACACCATTTATATATATATATATATACACACACACACATAGAGTCGGACCTATCATTGTTTGCACTTGACTCAAGTACATTTGTTTACCAATGGTACATTATTTATTTATTTATCTATTGTTTACTAAAGTTAGCTAATATTCAAAAATAACAGATAACATATATGGAGTGTCACACACTTCTATATATACTGTGGATCTCATTATATTTAACAACTTAGGAGCGATTGCAGAAAGCATCTAAAGTAGTGTTAAGTGAGAATGGCAACAGCCCACTTGTGTGCCATTTTTATATAGTGCTTTCTTAAATATGTTTCATTTATTTATAATTAATGATTTATTTGGTAATTGTAGCACCTTCCTATTTAGTAAAAAACAATTTCCCAGTGCTCAACTATTTTGCTAACATTTCAGTGACCACTCATTTTATATTTTGATAATAAAAAGCTAAGCGAAAGGCAGCCACTAAACAACCTCTTCAACCAACATAAGGACCTTAGCTAAATCCATGCATCACAAAAATTGAACAAATTAAATAAAGGTCCTTCTACAATCTGACTCACTGCAACCGATAAATACACACACATACATACAAACATAAATATTATATACATGCATATATATATATATATATATGTATATATATCTTCTGGTCTAATCTAATGTATTAAAGAATAAGCCATTTGTGTCACATTTCAAATGGAGGGAAAAACTAATTTTCTAGAATTTCTAGATTCATTACACAGTTTAAAGTATTTAGTGCCAATAAATGACATGAATTGAACACACATCTCGGAAGAATTGTTGGGAGTATGATTTGATTTCATAAAAACTATAATTTTCATTTACCCTTAAAAGATTATGTAACAGAGGGATTTGGTACAAGCAGGATTTGTTTGAAATAGGATTTCCATTCTCAAGTAGGTATAATATCAAGTCTTTGTGGTGAATTCAGTCTTTCTTCAAAAACTGCATCCCAGCCAGTTGGCACCACCATTCTTCCTATGATTTCTACTCACCAATCCACAATTACTGCCACGTGTACATGTGGTGCGCTTGTGAGAAAGAAAATAGAAAAAACAACAGAATTTGGTGCGTTTAAATGCATTACTATACTATCACTAGCCAATTAAATTTGCACAAATCAAATAGTATTAACACTAGAAAAATAAGAAAACTCAAAAAATAAAAGAAAATAATAAAATTTGGGATCCATCTCACAAAAACTACATTTGGTGAAACGGACTCGTATAAGGTTTAGTCAAATTGTATATAGCAGAGAAGAGTAGAATCATTAAAAATATTGTTTAAGATATCCATGATACATTATGGTTCCTCTTTCAGTGAAACAAAAGGACAGTAACAAAAATTTAATAGCAGACACCTCAAAATAATGTCACCCCCTTCCATTTGTCACTATTCCATCACCAACATCCCCATCATTTCCCAACTCAATCGCGGTTGTCTCTATGAGCCACTGAAAAAAAAACAAGGGGTTATATGTTAGACCAACAGCTGCTACAGCTAATCTCTTAATACAACAATCACTTCTTTTTTTTCAATGATATTGTATTTCAGCAAAACAAAACAAAAAATTGCCAGTAGAAACTGCGTGGCCAATCAGTATTTCTATAATGCAGCAAGCTGCCTACTTTGTATTCGTGTCCGATGGATCATGAAATAGCCTCCCTTTTTCCCATGAAAAACTTATTACTTCCAACATATTTATGAATGTTCAGTTTTAGCAGAAGAACTGGCTGAGTCCAACTCCCTTATCTTCTTTGTGACAGAATCATGATTCATCAAAGACATCTTCAATCTAACCTGAGAACCCTTCTTTCAATTTAATTTACTAACATTAATTGCCCCCAAAAGTTACATTCTTCAGTTGATATCTTCCTACCCCCTGACATGTCACACAGAACTGTGACACAGCTCCCGATGGAGAGTCCACTCTCTCTGAACCCTGACCAACATCCTCTAAGCTATCAACCTTTCCGCTTAAATCTGAAGACTCAATTATTCCCCAAATTTATGTAACAAGTACTTCCCCTTGGTATGGAATGTCATATGCAAGGTTTTTCTTTCTCATTTTTTTCTCCTTTTTTTTTTTTTGGTCCCCCTTCCTGAAAGCTACTATCACAATGTTCATCACTATTCCTTTCGCATAGTTGACAGCAACAATGTTCTTCACTGATTTTTTTGCATTAAAGGTATGTTTGCTGAAACTATTAAACGACATATTTCTTACAAGAATTATAAAGCAGACGAACCAATATGAGCACAAATTTTTCCTCATCTACTGACAATAATTTTTTTAAGTAAACAATGACATACAGTGTAAAGTTGGCTAAATGGTGCTGCAAAGAACATATAGAAGAAAATACTAGTGACCCAAAGCATAGCTTAAAACTGCCTACAAAAAAACAGAAAGAAATATATACAGAGCTAAAAATGCAGGCTAACCTGGAGTTCTTGTTCGGATTTTTTGGATCTCTCATCATAATCCCTCATTTGCAGATAACATTTATGCAGCTGCAACAGTGATAACATTTAGAGAGAACTACCAAATGTAAGGATTTCTCCGTTGAATAAAAATTAGCACCTCATGGTACATCACACTACCTTGGTTAATTGTATGCGACGACGTGAAGTAAGTTTTTTAGCTGCAGTTAATGAATCCTCCAATTTCTAGGGTCACAAAAATAATTCTTAGAGAAGGCATAACAAAACCAATGCACAGACTGATACACAAAGAAAATCCTAATATAAAAAACTAATCAGTAAAAACACTATTTACCTGGTATTTTTCCTGTAATTTAGAAACATCGTCTTGTTTGTCTGCAACTAATTCTTCGATCTGAGATATCTGTTCAATAAATCATAATATTGTTTTATAAGAAGAACAGATAGCCACCAGAGACCAACCAAAAGTTTCATAGTTCTTTCATGAAGTTCTCCCACTAACCACAGATTAAAAAATTAGACATACTAAACCTCTGCCGATGGATCAATTTTAATAGAGTATGCAGACTAATATGTGGATGTATGTAATTATGTAATTGTTATGTTTAATTGTAAAGCAAAGTTATGAAGGCATTTAAGGTGACAACCATCACCTTGACCAAATCCAACTCTTGCAAATTAGTTTGGGTGTCCTAAAATAAAAGGGCCAATATAAATAATCCATTAAGAATTTTTGGGGTTTCAAATGGGTAACAAAAGAAATGCATAACAAGATTCATTATAAAAACTTCAACCCAGTGTACCAATTACAAACGTTTACCACAATCTAACATGGCATGTCGTCCTCCCAGACCATAAACCCACAGAGCATAACCTTGCAACCTCGTCCCTACCCTTCCCCCACCAGCAGAAATTAAGGTATTAGCACCACCCCTCAATCCAAGGTAGTCAAAAGTGTAAAGCGCACTCAAAGCACAGAGGTCCCCCTAGTGCTTTAAGCACAAAATAAGCATGCGCATGAGCATCCATATTCAAATATTAAGTATAATATTCCCATACAATCGAAACATAATACACAATGGATTTCATAGGTATGTTAAGCACCAATAAAAACATAAATTAACCATCATATAATGAAAACATACTAGACAAAATGACAAATTTATATCCCCAAGTTCCTAAAATAGTAGGCAAAATGACAGATCTATGACATTTTTATATCCAAAGTTCCTAACATACTAGATAATTGTGTTCTGTGATTTTGTGCAGCTGAAGAAGAAAGTTTTTGGCCGGGATTCTGGAACCTTTTTTTAGTCCTGCTGAACTGCTGAAGGTCCTAATTTTAAGGGAAAAAATTATGGGGGCCAATGGACTTTGGGCTTTACAAGTAGGAACTTAAATCAGAGCCAACAAATAGAAGGAAAAAAGGTCCAGAAAAAACTTATGTCACACAAGCACAGAAAGCAAATGTTCTGCGCATCTGAAATAAGTGACCACCCACTTCGAGCACTTTTCTTGCACTTCAGTACAGAGGTGCGCTTTGTAGCTGTCAAAGCGATGGGGCTGAGATCGCTTCCCTTGAGCGCTTTAAGCACACAAGTGAGCACTTTTGACTACCTTGCCTCAATCTCATCTCCGCACTTCACCCTCCACCTATACTAGCCACCTAACCTGTCCTACTCACGTCTTCTGTCTATTCCTTCCAACTTGCCATACCAGAGCCTCCATTCTCAACTAAGTTGGAGAACACACGAGATCGACATCATGAGATGTTTAGGAAGAAAGGAGCATGCAAGGAACAGGGAGCCATTTTTCTTTTTTTATTTTTTTACCTTGGCTCAAGCAGATAATCGGTAGGAAATGCACATCAACACTTACTCGTCCAGTAAAGTAAATTCACACCCAGAACGCTATTGTCGAGTTCTCAAATAAACTAAAAAACTATAGATATATCTGATGAGATATTAATTGAGGATTATCAAGATTTCAGCATTCTGTCCTACAGGTGACAAATATTTATGCAAGGAACCTTTTTAAAATATGAAATGACAATTTAAATTCATATGGACCCAGTTTTGGACTTAAAATAGATAAATGACTAGATATGGGATTCCAAGACGAGTCAGAGCCAACTGTGATCAGTACAACCGAGTTGGGCAAACTGCTGCATGGAGAAGAAACCAGGGTTTTCTGTTGCATCTTTGCCCATGCTCAATAAGCATATCATTCTAACATCTCCCCTGACTTCTAGAGGCCAAGCTACACCACTCACAAAAGCATTCTACAGCATATTTTCTGGTTTTGACTCTACAAATACAATGAATACCTCCTTACGAAGTTCTTCAAGCTTCTGACTTGAAACTGCTAAATTCTGTTCGTCCTGTTGATGCAGCAAGAAATAGTCATGATATTAGTCAACAAGGTCACAAATTGATATGGACATATGTATTTCAGAAAAGATTGAGAGGTCAACCTGATCTTGATCATCATTGAAAGAATCCAATGAAAGCTCTCTACTCCCACAATCATCAAATCTAGACCTGATCAGGCATACATAGTTACAACTTAGACGGCAGCTTTTCCATCAAATACCTACAAATAAAATAACTAAATGCAGCAGCTATCCATTGAAGCTATACAAGTGACTCCACATATAACTACACTATACGTAAAGGGAAATGCCAGTAAATTAATAAAGTAAAAAAATTGCATCAACTGTCTCTGATAGTGAATTCAAGTGATAAATTAATAGACACTTCTTGCTGGCTAAAAGATCTCAAACCCAGCATCTTCAACGAAGATTTAGGAACTGCTGTAGGCAATCATGAAATATATATAATAATAATTGGAAATCCTTTAGTGTTTATTCATCCATAATTAATAATAAGAAAAAAAAATCCAGAAACTTTACCTCTTCAGTATACGAACGTGTTGCTGATTATTCTGGTCCCCACTTTTAGTGTTCCTCTGTTGCTCAATATTCCTTTCATCGTCTCTTTCCCAGTCACGCTCATGCTTTCTCCCATGCTCCTGTTCAACATCATCCACATGTCTACTATAGTCCTGCAAAATCTCTTCATCCACATAACGATCCCTAGTACGATCATGACCACGTGTATGGTCATGACCTCTCTCCCTGTTTCGGTCATGGTCTTCAGACCTTTCCCTATGTGCCTCCTGATGACGGTACCGATCATAATGGTCATCTCTTCCACGATCTCTACCTCTATCACTGTCAATACTCCTGTCCAAATCATGCCGAGAACTGTCACGGACGTCACGGTTAAAGTTTGGTCTCCCACCCCTACTGCGCACATCATTGACCCTAACTACTCGCCCGCTAATGGTCTGGATAAAAGCTAAGTGCATCAGTATCTTGAGAGATAAACAGCTCAAAGTCATACAACGAAAACAAACAAAAAGAAGTATATCTCTACATCAGTTTGAAAGACAATGTAATTTGGGAGTTGTTAGTCAGTCAGAGATGAGAGTAACAGGAGAGCACCTTGCCATCCATTTCCTTGATGGCTTGCGTTGCTGATCTTGGATTAGCGAAGGTAACAAATCCATAGCATTTTCCCCCAATAGATCGGTCATTAATTATCTGAAAATCAGATAACAGTGTTTGCTTAAAGCCCATAGACTAAAGGTACTTGTGGAAAAAATTGGAAAATCCAAGTAAACATATTATAAACACATTCCCCTAAAACGGGCAGATTCAATATACTCTGAATTAAAAGAAACAGGAGCACCTTCCTTATGACAATAGTAATAAAACCGCTGCAGCCAGTAAAAGTGTCATAAAAAGCAGTTTGCTAATGACTTTTGGAATAAACAGCATCCTACTAATTCTATATATCAAGTCACTGCAATAGATTTTTTCCCAACTTAGAAGCTTGTCATTTTGCGTCATCTCCAACTGCATAGATGTAGAGAGCTCATAACCTTTATTTTCAAAACATAAATTTATGTACTTAAGGATAAATCTATTTTACACTTGATGTAGGACACTAATAATATTTCACAGGAAGAAACAACTTTTAAATTCAAAATCCTCCTGGGAGCCCAAAAATAGTTGCACACTGAACTCGATAGCATTCTTTAGCAGTAGCTTCAATGAAGAGAAAGCAACTCTACATGGCACAACTATAGAAATGTGAAACAACAATTTGGCAGTGAAATTCATTTAAAGAAAAAAGAAAAATAAAAGCAAACTATTTCAGGGGATAAAGTCCAAAGTGATCAGACTCGGTAATTATCACATAAAAATATGGGGCTGAAGCAGAAAAGTAGGTAAAACCAATGTGGATGAGACCTTGACAGCAACGACGGCACCGTATACGTAGAACACTCGGCGGAGGCCCTCCTCCGTGACGTCGTACGGTAGGCCACCCACGTATATGGAGCTGCTGTCGTCGATTGTCATTCTTTTTCCCTCACTAGAAAAGGAAAAGGAATATCACACCTCAATTGCATCAAAATTACGTGCCCTAATTTCAGCTTCTTGCCCCCGTTTCTTTTGGTACTTCCAATTTCCAACTCGATGCAAATTTCTAAGCAAGAGAGTATTTTGTGTATTGGTTATTCGCTTTTCAATCCTACTAAATTATTTTAAGTGTCTTGTGTGCGGACAAGATTAGGGATGTTCGGGGCACAATAATAGAATTGTGTAACGAGCGGTTCGAGTTCGACTCGGTCCAAACTTAATTCAACTAGACTCGATTCGATTCGAGTTCCAAACATTAATAAGATCGGTTAAATTTACTTGATCCGACTCAAAAATTTGTAAACAGACTTAGTTATTTTTTAATTAATTAATTTATGTAAATTACTCAAAAAATGAGTAATACGTAAAATTATACTGAAAAAAACTTATAAAAAAAATTAATGGAGAAAGAAGAATTGCAAGAAAGAAGACATTTGTTGATTATTTTATAACGATTTTCACTTACGAAAATACGAAATATTATTTATTGTAAGATTTTTTAATGGTGTAAATTTGAACTTTTTTTTATTGTGAGATGTGAGACATTTAAGTATGAACATTGTAATTTTGTTTATTAAATTTGTTGTTTTCGAATGTTTATCTCATGTTCTTTTCTTCATAAGGTTGAAAACTGTTAGAAAAATATTGAAACATGTATAAATAGTATTAATAGAGCGCAAAAATAAATGTTTTAGAATAAACTTGAGTTTCGAGTCGAGCTGAGCTCGCAATCGCATATCACAAGCTCCTGACATTTTGAGCTCAACGATTTTCAAGCTTAACGAGCTTCGAGCTCGAGCTCAGCATTCTCGAGCCTAAGTCGGTTCGGCTATTGGCAGTCCTATGTGTAACTATATATAACTAAATACATAGTAAAAAGTGCTACTTGTTTTAGTTATAATATGGTAAATTGTTATTATAAATGTCAAATAGTAGGTTTAGTTGAATTTTATTTATATTATTATATTGGAAGAAGTGATGTATGTAATTATTGGATAATTAGTTAATGATTTAAGTTATAAATAAAAATTATGGATTTAATAATTGGTGATGAATGATATATATATATTGTATAGTATATATTGATGATAAATAGAAAACATAAGTATCATTACTAATAATATATTAAGACTGTATCTTATATAAATATTATGTATATATAAATAATATTTAAACACACGTAAATAATATATAAAACTCGTTAAATATTATTATATATATTCCTAAAAATATATGAAAAATAAAATAAAATATTAAAGAAAAAACATAAATTATATAAATATACAAAAATGTAGAAAAAATGTAATATATTCAATACATTACTAATATATGTATATATAATGAAATCTAAGAAATATAAATAGTATATAAATAATGTAACTTTCTAATAACAATATATAAAAATTTAAATAATATAGAATTTTAAAGAACGTAAATACTTTATAATAATAATAATAATAATAATAATAATAACAACAACAACAACAACAATAATGATGATGATGATGATGATGATGATAATTGATAAAGTAAGTGTGTTGGCATATATCGAAAATTATAATTTAAATGTATGTGATATTCTATGCAGGTTGCAAAGGAAAAGATTGCGATACATATTTAGAATTAAGATATAAGATATGCATAATCTAACCAAATCAAGAGAGATCTGCATGAAGAGCTCTAATCACACAAGGAAAGATTCACAAATATTTAGCACTAAATGAAATGATTTGCAAGATCAAAACAAATCAAGAATCAACAACAACGGAAATATTCAAGGAGGGAAGATCAGCAAATAAGAGATAAATAAAGAATGAAGATCATGAAGATTTGAGAGGATCGAATGAGTCTTCGGTGCTGTATATATAAGAGTCTTTTACGAAGGCTCAAATTATCTCAATTACATTATATTCATTATCATATACAGAGAGATAGACGTTTTATTTGAGAGAGACGTTTTCATTTGAGAGCTTATTGTAGTACAGTTCCAGCAAATGGCGAACTGTTAGTGAGCCACGCGTTGGTTTCCATTGTACTTGGCAGAGTATAGCCTATTGGGCTCATTAGAGTTCAGATTTCTGCCACACGGGAGTCGGCAGCCAAATCCATCTAGGGGACTAGATGGTTAAGTAAGTAATTAGAAGAGAGTGGTAGAGGGTTGGCTAGTATTGGAGGGAGTCTAATGACATGTAAGTCCGAATTGTACAATTGTGGGAACAAACACTCTTTCTAAAAAAGATATTTAAGAGAAAGAATGGATTCTTCCTCACAATTTTTGTAATTACTATTTCGTTTCCGCATATATCAATTATACTTCGAATTAGTACTAAACACAATACACACGCATCATGAATTTTGATCTAACAATTGACACCAGAGCAGATTCCAGTTTTTGTTTAAATATGTTGATCCAGGGACAGGAACATGGGATCTCATTAATGAGCATCGCTGCTACCGCCTTGTCTTGATGGACAAAACTATCAATTTTGGAAATCTATGATGACAATATACCTCAGATCCAAACGATGTGGAGATGCTATTTTGACAAAGTGGACTTGGCCACAAATGACGGATAAAAAAGATGCATAAAAAATTGTTGACAAACCCAAAAGCTTGTGGGATGAAGATGAAAAGTGTGCTGAGATGCAGACTATACGGCACTATATGCAATACTTGCATCAGTAGATCCTATGAGATACAAACTTATCTTTCATTGTCAAACCGCTAAAGATGCATAGGACACACTTCAGAAGCAGTTCGAAGGTAATGAGTCAGTTAGAAAGTCAAAACTCCAAAGATTGGCTACACAGTTTGATGGAATACAAATGAATGAAGATGAGAACATCGAACTTTACTATGCAAGGTTCAGCGACATTAAGAACCAGTGTTATATCCTTGGAGAGGTAATTGAAGAAACAGTCTAAATCATGAAAATTATGAGAACACTTACTCCCAAATTTAGGGAAAAATTAATGTCTTAGAATCATTCATGAAAGTGATGTATATGTCATTGGATGATCTGATGGGAGAACTCAAAACCTTTTAGATGAACAATGGACTCAATAAAATCAAGGCCGAAGGAATTGCATTGAATGCAGAATCATCCACTGAAGCTAAGAAAGATAATGTAGCAAACATTGCTGACATGATGGCACTACTCACCAAGAACTATGGCAGCTTGATGAAAAATCTCAATAATGAACCATCATTCATCAAAAGTTCGAACACAGGTGAAAAGGTAAAAATCCGAGGAAGTAAGTCATTTTCATTCAACCAGGACAGCCACAAGAAGGAAAATGAACAGTGCAAGAAGTACAAGGGTTTTGGACAGTATCAAGTTAAATGCCGTAACTTCTTAAGGAGAAGCAAAGCCCTCAAGTCACATGGAACGAATCAGAAGACGAAGAGGAACAAGAAGAAACAAAATACTCAAGCAAATTTGCTACATATTCCTCTTGTAGAGATCTGATGTGTCTCCCCTCCATAGTTCGAACAGAGGATGAAGTTGAATCTTCATACATGCCAAATTTTGATGATCCAACCATTGAGGACTTTATGATAATGTACGAACAATCAATGACAAATGTACACAGGCAATTGAAGTGAACAGGAAACTAGAAAACCAAGTGGAAGAATATAAGAAGGATGGATCCAGTTCCACACCTGACCAAACTAATATAGAACGACTGAAAGGTGAACGTCGAACAACTAGAGAAGTAAATGAAAGACTTAATGATGAACTAACCACATCTCAAAGAAATGTCCAAAACTTGAAGAACAAGCCCATACTTGTGCTTCACGGATCATCCTTCTCGAAGCCAATCTCAAACTTGCCCACCAAACCATGTTAGAAAAGAAATATGTAATCTCTACACTGAAAGATGACTTAACTAATACCTCATTTGAATTGCAGGAAAAACAGAACAAATTAACACTACTCAAAGTTGAGTTGGATAAGGCTGTTCGAACAATTCAAGGACTGAATAGTGGCAGAGCCAAATTTGATGAGATATTAACTTATGGTCAACCACATGGCAGTAAGGCTTGCATTGGATACATTGAAAATAAGCAAATTGGAAACACAATTTTTATACCAGCCAATATTGATCGAACAAATACCTCAAAAGAACGGGTTACCCCATTGACAACATCTGGACATGTAAAGAATAAGCAGCTGTCAGAAGGTACCAACAAATTCATTCCCACGTGCCACTAATGTGGCATTCTTGGTCACATTCAACCTAAATGTTACAAAATGAGACATGACCTACACTCTGGTAAAATTGCTAATTGGAACATAAATGGAATTCCACTTAGAAATACATAAACAACAAGTCCAACCCCGAAGAAAAATTTTGATGTAAGCAGCAAAGGTCAGAAACAGATATAGGTTGAGAAAGGTAAGAATATATGCTTAGTATCCATGGTCGCTCTTGGGGCGAACTGTACCGGAACATGGTACTTCAATAGTGGTTGTTCTCATTATATGACCGAGAATGCCACTTACCTAACCAACATTTCGGAGATCCATGGGAAATTTGTTACATTTGGTGATGGTAAGAGTGAAAATGTCATTGGTCAAGACACTCTTAATGTGAATGGTCTTCCCGCTTTAACAAATGCTTTTCTAATTGAAAATCTTTAAGCGAACTTATTGAATAATAGTCAAATATGTGACCAGGGAATGCATGTAACTTTACACATGATAAATGTAGAGTACTTGATACTAACGAAAGTTGTATACTTACAAGGACTAGATCTACAAATCATTGATATCTTCTTGACATGGCTTTGATGTGTGAAAAAGCCACTACAGGAGTTACTAAAGTTTGGCATCAGAAACTTGGACAGATTGGCTATCCGCATCTAATCTCTTTGTCAAAATCCCTGTGCGTCAGAGGACTGCCTCAACTACCGAACAAAGACCAAGGGATATGTAGTCCCTATCAGTTTGGAAAACAGGTGAAAAGCACTCACAAATGAACTCAAGAGGTCAGCACTAAACAAATTTTAGATCTACTTCATATGGATTTGATGGGACTAGTGCAAAATGAAAATGTTAGAGGTAAAAGGTACATGTTTGTATGTGTTGATGATTTTTCAAGATACACATGGGTAAGATTTCTTAGGGAAAAATCTGACACATTTGATGCATTTGAAAAATTGATTAAATTACTTGAAAATGAGAAAGATAGCAAAAATTGTACGAATACGAAGTGACCACAAAAGGAAATTTGAAAAAAATGCATTTTTTTTATTTTTGTACTTCACGTGGCATTGCTCATGAGTTTTCAGCCCCCAAAACTCCTCAACAAAATGGAGTAGTGGAGAGAAAGAATCACACATTGCAGGAGATGGCTAGGGCGATGATACTGGGCAAAAAAGTGGCTAAAACTGGTAGGTTGAGGCAATCAACACTGCCTGTTATGTGATAAATCGAATATACCTGAGAAAAGGGATGGAAATGACCTCATACCAAATCTAAAAAGGAAAAACACCAAATCTCAGTCATCTCCATGAGTTTTTGTCCGTAAGTGCTACATTTACAATGACAAGGAACAATGGGGTAAGTTCGACCCAAAAAGTGATACTAGTATGTTTCTTGGTTACTCCACAAATAGTAGAGCATTTCGTGTTTTCAATTTTGAGAACCTTAACCCTTGTCAAAAGTGTTAATGTAGTATTTGATGATTTATCAAATAATTCTGATAGTGACTTGGATGAACCTAGTTTACCAAAGGTTTGAACAACTGGAGAAATGGTCTGTAAAAATAAAGATGATTCAAATATGAATGGCAAAGAGCAAAACCTAAGGATCTGTGAACCATCTACTAGAATCCAGACTTGTGGGAACCCTAAACCAGATTACAGAAAGATGGAAGGGCTCGTTCATCACGCTTGTTACACTTCAATGATCGAACCAAAAAATATCAAAGAAGCACTTAAGGATGACAACTGGATACTAGCCATGCAAGAAGAACTTGAACAGTTTGCTAGAAACGATGGGCTAAAGCAAGCCCCTAGAGCATGGTACGAAATACTAACAAAGTTCTTACTTGCACAAGGATACAAACGAGGGGGAGTGGATGCCCGTACTATTGGGGCACATCAAAATTAATTATATTTATCTTACCTCACTTTCCTCTACTATTTTGTAGTAATGGGAAGTAAGGGTCGATCCCACAGAGAACGGTCGAATTATTTGTTTATTTTTATGTCAATTTACGAATGAAAATAATAAGGGGTTGTTGATGGATTTGTCTACTAAACTAATAAAATCAAATCTACTCTAATAAATAACATGCAAGCAAATAAACATATGGCAAACAGTAATATATAAGAAGAAATTCCAGTTCACGGTTCAGTTTCCCCCTATTCCAAATTATATAATTATGTGACACTTTATCAATTTAATTGTGGAATTTCTACTTCTAAACCAACAACAAGCTCTGTTAATTTGTTTTATCCCTTAAGTATAGTTAATTAGAATAAGCTCTCTAATTAACCTATTTAATCGAACAGTCCAAAATACGCTCTTTGGATTTAATTCGTTAAGCGCATTATCAATTAGGATAATAGGATAGGCAGGTTATCGAATTCACACACTTAATTCAATTAATCCTGAATTATGTTGGTTCTAATAATAAATATTATTAGTCGCTACAAAGGGTTCAACATCACAACAATTACGGATTGCAATTTAAACCTTAGCACTATATATATATATATATATATTATCAATTGAGTTGATCAATCATAATTAATAATATATATATATATTATAAATCCATTCAACCAATCAACATAATAAATTCATACGTGTTAAATAAATACGGTGTCACGAAAATGTAAATTACAGAATATTGAAATAGGGTTCTAACATCCTCTAAACCAAAATATGAAATTTAGTCACCCATCGCGAATCTAACAATTGAAAACATCAAAACAAAAGACATCAAAATCAAAACGAGAAGAAAAGACTAAATCAAAAAATCTCTTTCTCTCCTTCTTTCTTCAATTTTGCCACAGGAAACAAATGTATGTGTTGCTACTTTCCTCCTCTCCTCCCAAATGAAATGTTGCTCCCCCCAAAAATGAATGGTTGCTCGAATCAATCTTCTACCATTTTTCTCCAAGTGCTGCCCTCTTTCCCTTCGTGAATCTACTGCTTTATTTGCAAGATGGTTGTTGTCATGGTAGGTGAATAAGTGTGGCTGCCTAATCCTCTTTTATTATTATGGGCTTAATTAATTTTTTGTGCTTAATTAATTAATTAATTAATTAAGCCCTTAATGATTTTTAGCCCACAAATTTCTTTGTAGTCTTCCTTGCTCGGATGGGCCAAGGGTGGCCAATTGCTTATGAGGATTATTGTACGGAATTATCCATAAATGCTGCAAATAACCACAAAAACAAAAAGAAAGTAGTTCTCATTGAAAGATTAAATAAGTAGGAAATAGAAGGTGCATAAGAATTAATTGTATTAAGAAACAATTTTATCAATTAAAAATACGTACAATTTCCTACTTATCAGATCCCCCCCCCCAAACTCAAAAATTTGCTTGTCCTCAAGGAAACATAGAACAAATGCATACACATGGTTGAACGGGGAATGTTATGCTCAGACTCATTATATCTCAACTCATGCACTTTCCACAAGATAAATTTAACTCAACCGACAAGTGTTTCATAACAGATATTGTTCCTAAAGTGTTTCATCATCACCTAACAATTAAGTTAAACTCACACATGCAATGATTTAATACTCTCACAAAAGGATAACTCATTTCACTCAAGTGTATAACAGGATGATAAATTTAAAACCACTTATATCAACACAGAGCATGTCATTTACCATAAGTTTGCTCGGATATCTAATTTCCACTACTTGTTAATTGAGTTTACATTAAATGAAAGGATCTTCTCGGGGTGTGATGTGGTTGTAGTTCAAGATAAAATCAAAGAGGTGAAGTTCGCAATAAAGTTAGGCTAAACTTGTTGAGATTATTCATGAATTTTAAAGCACTCTAACAAATTTACAATCACATTTTTGTAGCTTTCCCAACTCAACCTTGTCGTATATCCATGATATCGAACTACTGAATTGTTCTTCATTTGCCCCCTCTTTTGTTTTAGGGTGGGGGGGTGGCAGCAACAATATTCTGCCCCTTCCCTCCACGTTTTTTTTTTCGAATTTTTTTTTTAATGTGGCATTAATAGTATTCCGCCTCCTACCATTTTTTTTTTTGGTGGCAGTAACACAACAACAATAAAACTGAATATATTGTACAATATTACGCTCCCTACAACCATCAATAACCACTAATTAAGCCCCCCATGAGACAAATGGTACATATGCTACCTTTTAACTTAATATTATAGAACACCTAATTCGTTAGAAGTGCAATCCACAAATATTCAAAACAGTTATGAAGATGAGATGCATGAAAAAATTCGATTGGGAACAATTTAGCAAGAAAAGTAGCCAAGGCTCAATGGGGTATATTAAAAGATCAAGCTTTAGGGTAGTTCGTGCAAAAGACTCAAATAAGGTGCCCTAAGTGCCCTTATCATCTAACATGTATAAACTAAAAACAGTAATTTCAAAAAGCATAGTCAAGCAAGTTTTAAAATAAACAACTAAGTGTGATAATCTCACATGAAAGAAAAGAGCATCATGTATGCAAGTAATGCTCAAAGGCTTAAATCTCACGCCAATACCAGGGTTGTGTATTAAATCACGCATGCAAAAGATAACTCAATCGTAAGCTTAAAGAGACATCTTTATAAAACTATATCAGTTAATCACACTTGCCACAAAGAGCCAATTTAAACTTAGAAAGTATTTATCATATCCTGATAATTTTCATCATTGCAAGCTTCACCTAACTACCACATGTTATGCATTCGTCCCATCCCCCCCCCGCCACACAATATCATCAATAGCATTATACAAAATCATAAAAGATGAACAAAAGTGTAAAATTACATAGAGTTTGGAAAATGAGTCACCGTTCACTGGGACACTGAGGAGGGTCGACGTGGAGTCATTCGGCATGAGAGGATGACTATCTCTTGCTCCAATAGTCTAAAAGAGAAAAAAATAAAAAGAAAAATTTTCAAAACAATATATATGCATGGGTTGCCTCCCATGTAGCACCAGTGTTTAACGTTGTTAGCTCGACTCAAGACTTTCCTTTTTAATGAACACTCCAATGAGATTTTGGAATTGGTCTCAAAGATTGCACATCTGTTGCTACATTTAAAGTCTATCCATTCAGCTCTATTTCTCTCACCACTTTAGACTTTGCAAACTCGATGAACGAAACTCCATATGAGATATTTTTCTGAAAATATATTGGCACCCATTTGATCTCATCATATAAGTGTATACACATTCCATCTATTTTGAACACTTCTTTAAACTCATTCTCTTTATCCTCATTTATACCCCTGTGAATTCTAGATGGAAAAGGTAATGGGTTAGTCTTAATAGGAGAAGAAATAGGTTGATTTACCTTATTCCCGTGGCTGGGCAGTTCTACACTTGGTGATCCAGTGTCCAACTGTACAGCAAGTTCCACACTGGGTGACCTAGTGCCAATCTGGTCAGCATCAACTCATTTACATTACATAGTTAACTCATCAAATGAAATTACAAGGGATCTAAAGAAATACGATTATTATCAAAACAACAACTACTAAGATATAAACTGGTAAAATCAATATAAATTTGTATAAATAAGGTGCAGAAATGACGGTTCGTGTATGAGGTGATTCGAGAGAAGTATGGAAGGAACATGCCCTCTTGCTATAGTCTCGATATGCTGAAGGCACACTAAACCAAAAGTGTGCACCATTGTAGTTTGTCCATTCATTTTGTCTAGCTCTTGTGCCCCATGGAGTAGCCCTAGTCGATTTAAACCTGAGTCAAGCTTCCACCAATACAAAACTTTTTGTATGGTCAACCTCTGTGGAGCAATAGTAGAAAGGGAGTCCTTTATTATTTGGAGTGCGAGTTTCGTGCATGATCATCTGACCAACACCACAAATGCATTTCAGAGCTTTAGGTTCCATAACCTAAATCAGATTGTACATAAAGAGAAAATATTTGAAATACATGCATATAAAAATATACAACATTGCTACCTAACAAATATCATAACATTACTAAACAATAATAAAGTTAAGTCACTTAAAATACATATAAAATGATAAATGTGGTCCAAAATGAACGTATTTGAAATAATAATATAGTTCAAATAAAAATATATATAAATAATAAATTTAAATATTGGCCACCAAATTTAATGATATTCATGACAATTTAATTCTCTCTGGTCTTCCGCATAACATTCTCCATCTCATGCTTGACCTACCACTATTCTTGGATTGATAGTTGGTTTGAATTAGTTTTCTGTGAGAAGTAATATGAATAAATATTATCAAATAAGGAATCCTCTAAACCCATGTGCAATAAAGCACTCTATTTTCTTGTTAAGCATAATTCTTGATGCCACTTGAAGGAGGAGCCATAGGTCCAAAGCATAATCTAATGTAAAAACTTATAACGATCCAGTGTCCAATTGTACAGCAGGTTCCACACTGGGTGACCTAGTGCCAATCTGGTCAGCATCAACCTTCTCTTCCTTGACGTTTTTCATAGCAAACCCTAGCTTGTTAGGCTCTCCAAGTTGCTTCCCACTCCTTAGGGTAACATCACTTACATTCCTTGGATTTATCTTGGGTTGGGAAGGCAATTCCCCACTATTCTGATTTTCCAAGCGACTCACGATAGTAGCCAATTGGCTCATTTGTGTCTCAAGATTTTTTATGCTTGATTGGGATTTTTGTTGGAATTGTTGCATATTTTGTTGAAGTTCCAACGTGTTGGAAGCTAAAGTTTTCATCATTTCCTCCAAGGTTGCACTAAAACTTTGCTCCGGTTGCTATTTTTGAAAGTATTGGCCTCTTGGTTGTGGTGGTGGACGAGTTTGTTCTGTTAGTGGTCCATTGTGTGAATTTCCCCACCCAAAATTAGAATGATCTCTCTACTCCGGGTTGTAGGTATTCGATTGAGAATCATATCTACTCCCTTGGAAATTCCCGATACCAGCGGCATTGGCATGTGCATCTATCTCCTCAAAAAGAATCATACAGTCGTCGAAGGTATGATTGGTTGTTTAACAGATTTTGCACGGTTTGACTTGTTGACTAATTCCTGTAGCAATCTTTCTAATAAAAGAGGTAAGCTCATTTAATTGATTTTTGAATGGATGAATCATTTACCTCTATTACCATCTTATATGACCAATCATGATTCCCAAACTACTGAAAGTTTGCCGCCATGTTCCAAATAAGCTCTTTTGTTGTCGTTGAAGTCTTGCCTACAAGTGCTCCACCACTGGCCACATCTATAATATTTTAGTCAATCAGAGTCAATTCCTCATAAAAGTACTGGATCAAAAGGTGCTCACTAATATGATGGTTTGGACAACTTACAACAAGTGTTTGGAATCGCTCCCAGTATGCATGAAGTGTCTCTCCATCAATTTGCAGTATACCACAAATCTCCTTCTGTATATTGGTTGCCTGAAAGGCTGAAAAATATTTTTGTAAAAACAAACTCTCCATCTCTACCCATGTAGTGATAGATCCTGGCAAATAATATAGTCAATCCTTCGCCAAGTCCTTCAAGGAAAATGGAAAAGCTCTCAACTTATTTTGCTCATCAGTCACTCCCATAGTCTTCATACTTGAATAACCAAATGAAACTTGATAATAATCGTATTTCTTTAGATCCCTTGTGATTTCATTTGATGAGTTAACTATGTAATGTAAACGAATTTAACTATGTAGACCCCTTATATTATTATTATTATTATTATTATTATTATTATTATTATTATTATTATTATTATTATTATTATTATTATTATTATTATTATTATTATTATTATTATTATTGATAGATCAGAATTCGTGTGCGTGTGTTGTATTCAGTACTAATTTGAATTATAACTGAAATATGCGAAAGCAAAATAGTAATTACAACAATTGCGAAGAAGAATCTCTTCTTCCTCTCAAGTATCTTTATTACAAAGAGTGTTTGCTCCAACAATTGTACAGTTTGGACTTACACGTCATTAGACTCCCTCCAATACTAGACAACCATATACCACTCTCTTCTAACAATTTACTTGACCATCTAGCCCCCTAGATGGATTTGACTGCGACTCCCGTACGGAAGAAATTTGAACTCTTTCGAGCCCAATAGGCTGTACTCTCCCAAGCACAGTGAAAACCAACGAGTGGTTCACTGATATTTGCCCTTCGCTGGAACTGTACAACAATAATCTCTCAAATAAAAATGCCTCTCTCTCTGCATATGAGAATGAATATAATGTAACACAGAAAATTTGAGCCTTTGCAAAAGACTCTTATATATACAGCAACAAAGACTCATTCCATCCTCTCAGATCTTCATGATTTTCATTCCTTATTTATCTGTTATTTGCTGATCTTCCCTCCTTATATATCTCCTAGTTAGATTTGGACAAATATAATTAATGTGTTTTAGGGACCATAGAACTCTTATTAAGCCTATACAAATAAATATCTCATTATGTAAACATAATTTTCAAATAATTAATTATAGTATTTTTTAGAATTTTATGATTAATTAGCATAATTATGAATAATTCAACATGAGCTATATATACACATACATAATAAGATTAGGTGAACTATATGTAGTATGTACCTTATAAGTGTTAAAATAATACCATCTTATTATATAATTCTATCAAAATATGTAATCCCCAAAATTTAAAATATAATAAAATATTGTAGTATTGATTCTAAACTCCAAAAATAATGAAGAGGACACATTCAAAATAATACTAATAATAAAGAACAGACTTAGCGCAACAATCACGATCCCACCATATATGGCCGATTAGAAAAGTCATATAAAGTTCAGTCATTTTTTATATAGAGATATATAGATCTAAAGTACAAAATTATTTTACCTGTTGGGTAAAAGAGATCTATTGGAATTGGCTTAACAAAAACAAGATCGCAATATATCAGGTAAGAGTTAGATTCTTTCTAACTTTAATTTTATTAACCTAATTTTTAATGAGTGAGTCTCTTGTAGATGAGGTATACGTGCAGTATGATTTAAAATATTACTTGTTGAACTATAAAATATTACTATTTTTTTGAGGTAATTAATCAGAAGTAATACATTTTAAGTAACAAGTAATACGTTATAGTTAAAAAAGTAATAATTTAAATCGTATTGCACTTGCACCCGATGCACATGAGTTTTTGTGATTTTTAATATATCTTTTTCTTTTCTCTTGGTAATAAATGGAGTATTCATTATCATTCGTCGATCTTCTTCATAATACACTCAGTGTACATTGTATTGGGTGTTTTATAACACACATTTCACGTATGTAAGTGTGTATAAAATATATGAAAATAGTTAAATGTATCATGCAGGAAGTGTACATTTTCTTCTATAACTCTCCTAAAACCGTATTTGGTGGGTGATCATTAATTAATTAATTTTTTTATTGGAAACAAATTTCTTCTATGTATTTATGGTGTTGAAAGAAATGATTAATATATCTACCTCCTGTTTGATTTGATCAAATTATCAAACAAATTTAAAGGCAGTTAATAATTATAATTAAACCAATGTAGTAGCCAAAATTTGTACCAGAAAAAAGAGAAAAATCCATGCAATATTCTAAAAAAAAAAAAAAAAAAAAAAAAAAAAGTTATAATATTGGAAAAGTGTTTTGGTTTTGGTTTTTTTTGGTTGGGCTATTCATACCCCAAAAATCTCTAAACATACTTTGAAATCTAAATATACCCCATTAAAAATTAATAATTTTTTTTTACTAAATATAACTCATTTTTACCTCTTATACCCTTTTCACCAAAAATTAAAAAAAACAAAAATAAATTAGCATCCCTGACTGTCTAATCCTTCGTAATTCCCAACACAAATTGACAAAAACCTGTCTGCTTTTCAGAAAAAAAAATTATAATATTTTTTCCTCTGCAATTTCTCTATTTACCATAAATTTCCGCACATCCTTTCTTCTCTACCCAAAAACCCAAAAAAAATCATCTTTGTTTTTCAAATCAGTAACAAATTTAGGTTCAGCACCAAAATGTGGCGGCGTCTGGCGCCAATGGAATGACAGCGCCTGGTGGAGCAACGACAGTCCAATCACAGAGCGAAGAGACAACTTCGATGTATGTAGGTAACTTAGATTTCAATGTGACGGACTTTATTGAGTTGCTTATTAAAACCAAGTGTATATATATATATATATATCTATATATGAACCATTATACACAAAGTTTTTAACAAAATCAAGTTTAGAAAAAATATTTAAAAATGGGGAAAAAACTATTTAAACAATAGTGTTAAAGTGTATGTTCTTTATCAAGTTTGGCATTCGCGGTGAAAGGTTTCAGATTTGAAGCCGAATTTCAAGAAAATCATAAATCTACAATTTTATTGAAGAAACATGGAGAACCGAATCTCAAAAAAAACTGCAATTTCAACTTCTCTGTATTGAAGAAACATTGACAATAAATTATTTATCTAAATTTGTAATTTTAACTTCTCTGTATTGCAGAAACATTGAGAAGAAAAAAAAATAGATAAAAAATATATAAATATATAAAGATATTTTAATTAATTTATTAATATCTAATTTTATCATAATTATTATAGAGTAATTTAAAAAATTTTGGGATATAAATAGTAGCACTCTTTTTTTCCCTTCAAATTTAACATTTGAAACAGCCCGCATAAAAAATGTAAAATTCACCAACCAGTGATTTGAACAGCTAATTCCAATTCAAAACCGTGCTCAACCACATCGACTACGCTAGAGACATTAAAAACAACTAAGACAATTGGAGTCCCTAAATTACAAACAGGCGCACACATAGCTAACAAAACCTGACAAAGTTGTACAACATTACAATCTTCGAAAAGATTCGCATCCTCTAAGGCCGCCACTTTCACTTTGTAAACAACTGCAGTATACCCATAACAAGGATGATCAATCCTATCCAACCATTTCATCAAATCTCATATAATTTTCATCCAAAGTTTCTTTAGATATAATTTATGCATTTTACACCTGTGTTAGTATAGATACATGCATATCAAATGCACGTATCCTAAAAAGAAGAGAGATAGAGAGAGAAACTACAAAGTTACATAGCAGGGGGGCAAGCTAACACACCTATTTCCCTCCATAGGACTACCCACTACTTAGCAACTTGTTCCAGAACAGGGATTTTGTTCCAAGGCTCTTCCAATCCTCCACTAATTTGGAGTGGTGGCAATGAAAAAGCACTAACAGTTGAACTCCCACTACGAATTTCTTTCAGAACCCGTAATGCAGCCAATGTGCTCTTCATATTCAGGCTCTTCATGTATTCTATCTCCGCCAATTCCCTAGATTCTTTGAATGAACTCTCTCCCGGGGCTGAACTTGTAGATGGTTCCTTTCCATCTGCAGCTTCAACAGCGGGTCGGGCTTCATTAACAGGGAACATCTGATCAAGCATTCTCTCGCACTCTTTCACAAGCTTGTAAAGCAAGTCCGTGGTAAAAAAGGGCTGTTGCAGAACCTTCTGGATGAAGGGCAGGCGAAGGAGAGCCCCCGTTCTTTTGTCGTATTTCTTCAATATTTTAACCAACCCTGTTTAATAATGATCACAAAAAGAGATTGAAATGAAACTTTTGCTCAAAACTACAAGGGGATACAGAAGGAAGAATAGGATAAATGTGGTGGTAGAAGAAAGAAGGTGCAAGACTTTACCAGTATAATTAAGAGCACTGTAATTCTCTAACAAAACCATCTCTCCATGGAAGTCTACGATTTCTTTCCGTATCTTAATCATCTCATCTTTTCTATCCTTAGCCCTTGCCACTCTATCCTGCAATTCCTGTATGCCAAATCTCTTATGAGACATTTTAACTTAAATAAAAGATCTATAAGCTAATACAAGTTTAACTCTGAACACTTGTAAGTAGTTGCTACTGCCACTACAAATGAGGTGCGGCCAGAAATTGCTGACAGTCCAGAAAGCCTAAGCTAAAGCGAAACGATATGATTTATTGTCTTCTTTTTTAATGCGAAAATCAAATTTATTGATATATTCATCTAGACCAACAGGCTAGGACAAATACTGATGCGGACCTAATCAGTAAAGCCTTTCCTGCAAAGTGCAACCCATCAAAGACCTCAAATCATAAATTTAAGCTACAACCATTTGTGCCAAGAAAGGGGGACTATTGCATCAACCATGATACGATTTTATGTTTCCTTATGGAATTATAAGAGGAATTATAATGGATCATGCAGTTACTACTACTTTAAGCCACTATATTAACTCTTTTCACCCCAAAATCCGACAAAATGTAAATCAACTTGCTTCGCATTAAGGCGCATTCCAGCATCAGATGAGAACCCAGAGCAAAGAAAAAGGGGGCAAAAGGAGAAAAAGCGTAGAATGAAGAAGAATACAAGATACCATACAAACAGTAAAATTCCGGAATGTTAAAAAGCGAAAACAAAAATTAACTTGAAATAATGAGGGAGCAAATTACCTTTAATCTGATGATATACTCCTCCTCTTTCTCAACAAAAAAAACATTAAATTTCTCGAGCTCATCCTCCAAAAGCTTGACGAAATCCACCTCCTCCTGCGTCATCGCCTCCCTCTCTCCACCGCTGTTATCCAATCTCCGACGCTTTAGCGCCCTCTCATCGTCGGCGGCTTGCGGTTTCGGCTCGATCAGCTTGAGCCGCTTCTTCAGCTCCTTGTACGACAAAAATTTGTCCCTCCATTCGGGCAACGTCTCCTCAATCTGGTTGCTCAAACTCTTCCCAAACTTCATCCTTAAAACTGATCGAGAATCTCAATCAATTGAAATCACGAGTTTATTCTGATGTGTCTATATATAATGCAGTAATTTTGTGTGAGGACGAGGCAATAAAGGAAAGGGAACGCGGGGATGGGCTGATATACAACGCTAATGGGAGGGGGAGAGAGAATATGCGAAGGGTAGAGTTGGGAATATTCTTTTGTCCGAAGAGGATATCTTGAGTTTTATACCTTTTAGATGACGACGTTTAGTAGTTTTTTATTCCCCCTTTTCTGATGTGGTGCCACGTACCCACTTCAAACACTGTAGTGTTTACTCACCAGAGATGAGGCTGGGAAGCGAGTACGGACTCAGATTCTTTTCCCTTATTTTGTATTTTTTTAAATAAAACGTATGCACAATTTAATCATAATAGTATGCGATTTTTATAATTCTGTAGAGATACACATTTTGTTATCCAATTAAATTGTGTTGTGTTAAATTTATATTAAATAATAATGTCATATTTATTATTTTAAATATGATAATTAGTTAAATAAAATTCTTAAATTAAGTAGTAAATTTAATTGATAACTTACTATAGAGTTTTGGCTAATCAAAGATCATATATGTCAATGTCTTGCAATATTATCAAACCAAATATAATTAATTTGATAACTATTGCAAAAATGTTGGATAAAAATCAAATTATAGTGAACAAATCAAATTATTTTATTCTACCTTTATATGCATCAAAACTCTCTACAGCTATAAATAGATGTCAATTTTTCATCATAATTCACAATACAATATAAATTAAAATAACTTCAAGTAAAGGAGTTTTTTAAAGTTATTCAAGGTGTTCTATTTGAATCAAGGTGCTAAGCTCCCAAATATTGTTGTTATCATAGTCAAATTTTGTTGGCAGTCTTTCAGGTAGTCAAAAGAGTTCCTTGCAGAGATCAGTAGAAATAACATTCAATTTGAAATCAAGTTATTAAGCTTTCAAATTATTAAAAAAGTCAAATACAAGTGAGGAGACAATCAAGTTATCAACTCCATCATCTAATCTCAAAAGCCAACCAAAAAATCAACTTAAAGAGAAGAATTGGAGGAAAAATAGAGATTGTAATCAAATATATCCATATTTGATTCAATAAAGTAATTTTTGTTCACTTTTTTGTGTTTTCACAAAATTTATTGTTACAAAATTTGTATGCCTAGTGGGACAATCTCTACCTTTCATCTCTTCTCTTTCAAATCAAGTTTAAAGTATCCAGGGCACGAAGGAAGATCTCCCCAACTTTATGCAGTGGTGGTGCTCTGATGTCATTCCAAAACTAAAGCATGAGGGGTAGATGAGGTGTTGCATTCCATATCGTCAATCAAATTCTATTTCAAAGTATGTCGAATGATAATTGTCAACCATATAATCAAATCCTCAAATGCTTAATACGAGCTTAAATTGTCTATAATGCCCCTGAATAAGAGCTAAAATTATCTACAATGCTACTTGATACGAGTTTAAATTATCTACAATGCTTCTTGATAAGAGCTTAAACTATCTTCAATGGTCATTGATACAAGCATAAACTACCTACGATGCTCCTAATATGAGTTTGTCTGCAATGTTTATAGATATGAAAAAAATTGCCTGCAATGCTCCTAGATATGAGTAAAAACTATCAAGTCCCTTAAATCAAATCTAAAATAAAGCTTATTAACACGTTGAAAATGTTTGTAATGCTCCCAGATACAAGTCAAAACTATCTAAAGTTTCAAATTTAAATCAAGGCTCTTTCATACAAGTTAAAAAGGTTTACAAATCAAATTTAAATCAAGACTTTTTTGCACGAGTTAAAAATGTCAACAAATTTAAGAATTTCTTAATGCGAGTATAAACTGTTTACAAATTCAAATTCAAGAAGTTCTTGATAAGAGTATAAACTATTATAAATTCAACTCCTTGGTATGAGTATAAACTGTCTACAAATTCAATTTTAATAACTCCTTGATATGAGTATAAATTGTCTATTAAATTCAAATCCAAATGGAGGATCATTGATATGAGAATTAACTATTTATGTGCTTCAAATAAGTTTCAAAAATTATTTTTTGAGTCATTTTCTTCTAGGTGCATCGTTCGCGAATAAGTCTGAAGGAGCATTTTTGTAGACACACAAATTTTGATATTCCACTAAATTGTGCCATGTTAAATTATATATTAAATATCATTTGATATTTAATATTTTAATTATGGAAATTAGTACATATAATTCTTGAATTAAGTAGTCAATTTTTTATAGATATTTTAGTATAGAGTTTTGGTCAATCAAAAGACCATATATGTCGATATCTTACATATATTATCAAATCAACTATAATTCATTTGATAATAATTGCAAAGATGTTGGATAGAAATCAAATGGTGAACCAATCACATTGGTCTATTTTACTACTACATACATCAAGATTCTCCATCCTACAACTATAAATAGAGGTCAATTTTTCATCAAAATTCACACCACAATAGAAGTTAAAAACTTCAAAGGAAAGAATGAAAATCTCTCCAACATTCTTTGAAGGCATTCAAGACATCCTTTGTGGAAGTCCATAAAAAACAAAACTCAATATAAGATCAAGATTCTAAATCCTTCATATTAGTGTTGTCACAATCAAATTTTGTTTGCGTTCTTTCGGACACTCAAATACGTTACTTGCGGAGATCACTAGAAATAACATTGAATTCGAAATCAAGCTATTTAACATTTAAATTAATATTAAAGAAGTCAAATCCAAATGAAGATAAAATCAAAATTTCAACTCCACCATCAAATCCCAAAAATCAACCAATAAAATCAACTTAAAGAGAAGAATTAGAGGAAATATAGAGATTATAATCAAATATATTCATATTTGATTCAATAAAAAAATATTTCTGCACATTTTCTTGTTTTCACAAATTTGTTGTTAAAACTTTTGGCATGTTGGGTTGAAATATCCATGAGTATCAAGGAAGATCTCCCCAACTTCATGTAGTGACGGTCTCTTGACGTCGCTCAAAAACTAAAGCATGAGGGGTAGATGAGGCGTTGAACTCCATATCGTCAATCAAATTCTATTTAAATGGAGGCAAAGTATGTTAAAAGATAATTGTCAACCATAGAACAAAATTCTGAAATGCTCATGGATATACGTTTAAATTGTTTCTAATTTGCCTTAATACGAGCTTAAATTATTTACAATGCTCTTTGGTACGAGCTTAAATTGTCTATAATTCTTATTGATATACAGTGATCATTAATACAAGCATAAACTATCCACAATGATCCTTAATAAAAAGTTTAAACTGTGTGCAATATTTATAAATATGAATAAAAATTGTCAACCAAGCTCCTAAATTTGAAGAATTATTGTAGGGGTACTCATCTATATTACATGATCTTTGTTTTTTTATATTACACGATCATTATTGTTTAGTACTAGCATATATTATATGATTATATTAATATATCTTTTTTATTTAATTCATGAGTTCTGAAGTTTAATTCAAAGCACCAAAATTTTGTACTGTGTGAACTGCATTAGTCTAAGTTCAAGTCATGATCTTTGTTTCACATGTTATTTGTAAATATTCGGTCTAAATACCTTTTCCAAATCAAAAAGTCTAAACACACCAATAAAGTCATATTTAAATAATTATTCGTTAAACTATATCTCATAATTTTTTAAGTAAAAAAGAACACCACAAAGCAATAGGTACTTTACATAGATTTTTCCATGTCCAATGATATGGAAGCCATTTTAGAAAATTAAATAAATTTCATTTCTTTCTAAACCATGTGTAATATCCAAAATAAATCTCATTTTTAAATTAATCCAAAAAAATAAAATAAAGAAATAATCAAATTGCTTATTTTAAATGAAGATTGCATCACTTGCTTATAAGCTTCGGCTGAGCCGAGCCAGCCGACATAGATTTGATCAACTGTCCGATATCATCTTCTTATGCTTTGGAATATGCGGGGTATTAAACCATTAATAAATTGAAAAGAAAAGGAAAAAAAGAATATGCGGGGTATAAGAGGTGTGAAATGACACATGAGGACAATTTAAAATCCCCAATTTCCGAAATAAATTAAATATAAGGAGGAAGAGATGAGATTCGGATCCGGAGTGGGGATATGCCCAAAACGGATATCAATAGATGCTTCTAATTATTTATTTTTCTCTTCCCCTGCCTTCATTTCTTCTCTCTAAAACTAAGATTGTTACAGCCCAAAAATTTATATATATGGGATGGGTGCTTCTTACAATTTGATATAGAATATTATTTATTTATTTAAAAATATTATTATTAATTTGTTATTTTAAAAAAAGTGATATATTTTTTTAAATAAACAATTAATATTTTTTAATTAGATAAATAATAGCATGGATCGGATGTATGTTGCATTTGATGTACAAAAGACTCATTCTACAATGGACGTGCAATTTTACTTTTCATTTATTTTATGAGCCCATGCAGGTTTGAGATACTCTAATCCATCATAAATATTTACATTTTACAAAAATATTATAAATCAACACAAATATTTTATTTAAAAAATTACAAATAAGTAAATGAATAAATTGAATGATCCTATATTTGTATAAAAAAATTAGTCTTATTTTAAATATTAGCGTATATGTTTGTAGTTTTCATACAAAAAGTAAAATATTAAAATATTTATAATAAGATTAATACTTTTAGGTGATATCACATGTGTCTTAACAATTAATTATTAGAATCATTTGACCAAGTGGAACCACATTATTCATTATTAAATATATGTGTCACTTACACCGTAGTTAGGAAATTAGTTAGACGGTTATGTCACTTGTGTGGTAGTTACAACTTGTTTCACAAGTTAGAAAATTAGTTAGGAATGTGTTAGATTGTTATGCTACTTGCATGGTAGTTACAACTTGTTTCATTAGTTTTGAACCTCCAATCTCTTATATAAATACGTGACAACTATTATAGTTGTTCTTTGATGAATTCAACATATTTTCATTTTATAATTTGGTTTTGATATGGTATCTTCAACCAGTATCATCCTCTCCGGCATATCTCATGGAACAAATTGTTCTTCCTACGTTTCATACGTTGACGGTTCGGCTAGACCGTACCAATTTTGTGTATTTGAGGTCTCAAGTTCTATCCACCGTGCATGCTCATGGTTATGGGGATTTTCTTTTTCGCAACTCAAAGAGCGTTCCATCTCAGTTTAGCTTTGCAAATGATGGCGATGATATTGTGGTTCCTAATACTGAATATATTATCTGGATTAGAAATGATCAGTTCTTATTGAGCTGGCTTTTGAATTCAATAAGTGAAACAATGCTTGGCCATGTTACCAGATGCGTTTATTCTTTTGAAGTTTGAGAGATCTTTGAGAGTTTGTTTCGGTCTCAGTCTAAAGCCAAATTTATTAATATTCAATTTCAACTACAGACATTGAAGAAATGTGATCTATCTATAGAGGAATATGTCCTTAAGATGCGAGGAATAGCTGACAATATTCAAGCAGCTGGTCAAGTTATGACAGATGATGATTTAGTTTTGTACATCCTTGGTGGTTTAGGATCTGAGTATGAAAGTATTGTGGTAAACACTACTAGAGGAGATCAAGTTCCCTTATCCGAGTTACAGTTTATTCTACAAACATATGAAATACGGTTAGCTCAAATGCATACCAGTTCTATAGTTCCTAGTGTAAAAAATATTCAAAATCCTTCTCTTCATCTTACTGAAAAGAAAAATTTTACAAATTTTCGGTCACTGAGGGATGGACATTTTGGTCAAAATAGAGGAAAAGGTTGATTTTTTCAAGGCTCTCGAATGGTTTGTCAAATTTTTGGCTTGAATAATTATGTGGCGATCAAATGTTATAAAAGGTTTGATGTGAACTATCAAGGTCTTGATAATTCAGGTTCAGGACAAGACTATTATTCTTCCCCACGAGCAAATAGGCTTCTGCTCAACAAGGCGTTGCTTCTCAGCCTACGGCTCATTTTTCACATCAACAAGAAATTTTTTATCCTAATGGAATTCAGAATTCCACATCCGTTACACCTTCTGGTCAGTCCAAATTTGACGTGCATGACTACAGCTCTTCTTCCTCCTCTTCTGGGTATGAATCAGCCTCTGATTGGATTGTTGACAGTGGGGCAACTCATCACATAACCTCAAGTCTTCAAAATCTCCATGTGCATACTCCTTATCATGGTAAGAAACGGCTTGTTGTCGGTAATGGAAGTTCAATTCCTATTTCTCATGTTGGTTCCTCTACTCTACCTAGCCTACATTCTTCAGTTTTATTTGATCTTGATCACCTTCTTCATGTTCCGCACATTACTAAAAACCTTCTTAGCATTTCTCAATTCTTACAAGACAATTCAGTATATGTTGAATTTCATGTTGGTTGCTGTTTTGTCAAGGATCTGAAAACACACAAAATTCTCTTGAGAGGACTGCTTAAGGACGGGCTGTACCAACTTGACCTCTCTCATATGCAAAAACACTTCAATCCTTCTGTCTCACACTCTACCAAACTTCTCCAAGCATTCATACATCCTTTGCACATCATTCCACAGATTCTAAAGCAACAACTACAACAACTCTTTGGCATAAACGTTTGGGCCATTGTTGTAGTAGAACTCTAAATAAAGTACTTTAACATTTGAAGATATCATGTACTGATTTAGAATTTTCTTTTTGTGAAGCATGTAAACTTGGAAAATTTCATCAAATGTATTTTCCTTCCGTCATTCATACAACTACTTCTCCTCTTGAAATAATACATAGTGATGTTTGGGGACCTGCATCCACCTTATCTACAGATGGTTACAGATACTATGTTATCTTTGTGGATGATTTCACTCGGTTTACATGGATTTATCCTTTAGTTTAAAAATCTGATGTTACAAAAGTCTTTCCTATCTTCCTTGCGATGGTTGAAAGATAAATTTCATCCTTTGAAAATATTTCAATGTAATATGGGAGGTGAATTTCAATCCTTATCAAATATCCTCAAAACTAAAGGTATTATTTCTAGACACTCTTGTCCCTACACACACCCTCAAAATGTCTTAGTTGAAAGGAAACATCAACACATTATTGAGGTTGGCTTATCTTTACTTGCTCAAGCTTCCATGCCTCCTAAATTTTGGTGGGATTCTTTTCTTACTGTAGTATATACTATTAATAGACTCCCTACCCCTGTTATTCACAATTCTTCTCCGTTTCAGGTTCTTTTTTAAAAAGAGTCATGATTACACATTCCTCAAGACATTTGGGTGCGTTTGCTTTCCATTTCTTAGATCCTATAATTCCTCACAATTACAGTTCAGAAGTACCAAATGTATTTTTCTTGGTTACAGTGCTTCACATAAAGGTTATAAGTGTTTGAGTTCAACGGGCACGATATATGTTGCTAGAACTATGGAATTTAATGAGCTTGATTTTCCATATCAATCACTTTTTCCTAAAACCATTCAATTTTCCTCACCCACACACTCCAACTCTATACTTCCCGTTCTTTCGATTCTCACACATATTCCACCTACCAATCAAGATGTTCCACCTCCATCACCTCAACACTTACCTACTTCTAGTTCGTCAACTTTCTCTCAGCCATTTGCCTCTCATTTACCACAGCCTCACACTTCTAGTCATAGTATGGTGACTAGATCCAAAAATGGGATATTCAAACCCAAATTATACAATATAGCCTTGTCTCACTCAAATGTTGAACCTGTTACTATGCAACAAACTTTATCTTCTTTTGAGTGGAAATCTGCTATGGATTCTGAATACTCGGCTCTTATGAAGAATAATACGTGGACACTTGTTCCTGCTCATCCTCACATGAATCTTATCACTAACAAGTGGATTTTCATAATTAAGAAAAAGTATGATGGCACTATTGATAAATACAAGACCAGATTGGTTGCTAGGGGTTTTCAGCAAAATGCCGGAGTGGGTTACTTTGATACTTTTAGTTCGGTTGTTAAACCGGTTACAATCAGACTTTTTTTCACCATGGCTGTCACTAAGGGTTGGAAAATACAACAAGTCGATGTGAACAATGCTTTCTTAAATGGAGACTTCAGAGAAGTTGTTTTCATGAAGCAACCTGAAGGATATGAAGATTTCTCCAAACCAGATTATGTTTGCAGGTTAATGAAGTCTCTTCATGGCTTGAAACAAGCTCCGAAAGCATGGTATGACAAGCTCAAAGGTTTCTTGCTTTCTAAAGGCTTCAAAATGTCTGTCTCTGATCATTCTCTTTTTCATATTCATGTCAATAGTAAAAAGCTAATTGTACTTGTGTATGTTGATGATATTTTGGTCACTGGTGATGATCCCTCTCAGATTCAACAGCTTATCTCTGATCTCGACAAGAAATTCTCCTTAAAACACTTAGGGGAAGTGAGTTATTTTCTTGGTCCAGAAGCTGATAGGACTGTTCAAGGCATTCATCTTACTCAGTCAAAGTACATTCGGGATCTTCTACATCAACATGATATGGAAAAATGTAAGTCTCTGCCTACTCCTTGTAGTTCTTGGATTAAATTACATTTGCAAGACAGTCATCCTTTTGATCAACCGTCCAAATACAGAAGTCTTGTTGGTGCATTGCAATATCTTATGACGAGACCAGATATTTCTTACATTGTGAATAAACCAAGCCAATTTCTTCATGCTCCCACTGTCAATCATTGGAAAGCTGGAAAATGGGTATTGCGGTTTTTAAAAGGCACTATTTCCACTTGTTTGTTCTTTAAACCTATTTCTTGAATGGTGCTTGAAGGTTTTGTAGATGCCAATTTTGCGAGTTGTGTTGATGATAGGAGAAGCACTGGTGGTTTTTACAAATTTTTAGGATCTAATCCTATATCCTGGTCTTCTAGGAAGCAGTATACTGTGGCAAGGAGTAGCATCGAAGCTGACTATTGGGCTCTTGCCATGGCTACCACTGAACTGATCTGGATTCGTAGTCTTTTTACTGAACTTGGTCTGCCCATTGTTAAACCTTCAGTTTTGTGATGTGATAACTTGGGAGCAGTTAAATTGACTTTTAATCCGGCTTTCCATGCTCAAACTCGATATATTGAGGTTGATGTTCATTTTCTTAGAGAGAAGGTGCAAAGCAAGGACCTGGATATCAGATTTATTCCGTCTAAAGATCAAACAGCAGACATACTAACCAAAGCCTTATCCTGTACTCGATTTCAATTCCTAAGTTCAAAGTTATCTGTCTATCCTGAACCCGGTTGAGCTTACAAGGGAGCATATTAAATATATGTGCCACTTACACGGTAGTTAGGAAATTAGTTAGACGGTTATGCCACTTGCGTGGTAGTTACAACTTCTTTCACAAGTTAAGAAATTAGTTATGAATGTGTTAGTTGGTTATGCTACTTGCATGGTAGTTACAACTTGTTTCATAAGTTAGTTTTGAGCCTCCAATCTCTTGTATAAATACGTGAAATATTATAGTTGTTCTTTAATGAATTTAACATATTTTCATTTTATAATTTGGTTTTGATATTCATCACAACTATAAACCAAATGCTTTGATAATATGACGCATACATGTAAAAGTAATGTTAATGGTCAATAGCCCCCTCAAAATTAAGGATATAACTTAAAATTAAGGGCTTGATCAAATAAATTTTAAATTTTAGGCACTAAAAAAAGTTTATAGTTAATAAATATATTATAAACTTTAGAGCTTATAAAACTAGTATTTAAATTAAATAATCAAAATTAAAAATTTCACACATAAGCTAGCCACCACCACATATTGTTTTACACATCAATGTTGAACAAATAATGTCTTGCCCACAAAAAGAGAATGGAGGCCCAGAAAATCACAACCCAAAATCTACAAAATTCTCAACCTAGAAGCTGCCAAAATAATGAAATATCATCCTCTTAAAACCTGAAAATTTCTGCCACTGCTCCACGTTTATTTAGTTTAGGGTTTCATTATTTACTTCTTTTTGTGGTAGGTATTAGATATTACAGGTGGATGTTGTGGTGGGCTTTGATATTTGGAAGATAATTTGATGATCGATTATGATAGTAAGAAGTAAATGGAAAGAGTAATATTTGGGAATGATTTTTATTGATAGTAGAATGTTTGTATTACAATGCTTACATTATATCATATCGAACTTGTGCAGATATATATAGTTGTAGTAGTAGTCTACTAGGTTCTAGATTACTCTAGGTAATTTAATTACCTTAGTTCCATAATAGATGTTTCTAGGTTCTATTAGATTTTTCTTAGGCTAAATCTAGATCCTAAGTAGATTCTTCTAGGTTACATTATTACCTTTTTCATAATATAATTCTAGATTTTTCTAGATTAATATTTCGACACTCCCCCTTATCTTGAAAAATCTTGTACTCCGAGTTGTCTTTTGAATTGGAGGAAGTTATCTGTTGAAACTGCCTTGGTGAATATATCCGCGAGTTGCTCCTCTGTCATGCAGATTTGTAGTTTGATCTCTTGTTTCTCGATCAACTCTCGGATGAAGTGATGACGTATCTAGATGTGCTTTGTGCGACTGTGAAAGACTGGATTATTTGTCATTGATATAGCTGTTATGTTGTCACAATAAATTGTTGTTGGTTCTTCCGTGTCTTGTTGTAGATATCTGAGAATTAGGTTGAGCTAAACAACTTCACAGTTGCACTTGTAGTTGATATATATTCCACTTTTGATGATGTTAGTGCCACCGTTGCTTGTTTCTTTGATGACCATGAGATGGATTTGGATTCTAACTGAAACACGTAGCCGCTTGTACCTTTTCTATCATCAATACATCCAGCCTAGTCACTGTCGGTATATACTGTGAGATTGCAATTTTCTTCTACCTCGTACAATATTCCATAACTCTTTGTCCCCTTGTTATACCTGAGTATTCTTTTTGCCATTGTAAGGTGTACTTTACTAGGTTCATTCGTGAACCTAGAGACAATGTGAACTGCATGTACTATGTCGGGCCTTGTATTTGTGAGGTAGATGAGAGATCTGACTAGGCTTCGATACATTGATGCATCTATTTTCTCTTTCAATATTTAGAGGGCTTCTCATTTGTTGCCATTGGTGTGACCATTGGTTTGAAATCGCTCATGTTAATTTCTTGAGCATATCTTTGGCATATTTCTCCTGTGAAAGAAATATTTTTCCTGGGCTTTGTTTAACTTGCATGCCTAGGAAGTATTTCATAACTGCAAGGTCAGTCATCTCATATTCTGACATCATAATTTTCTTGAATTCCTTGAGCATTCTTGGGTTGGTGCCCGTAGATAAGATCATCTAAATAGAGGCATAAGATAAGAAAATCATGTGATCTTAGAGTCTTTATGTAGAGTGATGGCTTACTTAGGCAACCCATTTTGAAGAAGATAGCCATCAATTTTGCTATTCCATACTGGAGGAGCTTCTTTTAGCCCGTAAAAAGTCTTTTATTTTCTTGGCCTTCAACGTCATTGATAGGTTGTCAATCCACCAAATATAATTAACCTACTTCTAAAATACGAGTATAATGGTGAGCAGGATCGTATCCACAGGGAACGGGAATTAAATTATCTTGAGTAAAATCAAACAAAATTGGGGGATTTTGAGAAATATTCACCTAATTAACTAAATACTAAATTAATCAATCTAGTAATCACAAACATACACAGTATCAATGCACACAAAATAATTTGGCATGAATAACTATCAAAATAGAGACAATAATAAGAAGAGAAGATTTTGATTCAAGGGTTCGATATTCAATTATACTATTGATCATAGACTAACAAATATTTTTTTGCAAATTCAAGCAATTAACCTTGGATTTATTAGAATAGTCTTATAAATCTTTTGTTTTCCTAATTAATTAACCAAACCTAGCATCCGATCAATTCTTATTATTAATCAACGAGGCAAGATAACATTCCTTGTCAATTAATAATAGCATTAATCTCAAGTGAAAACAGGTTAATACTAACCAATAATTGGAATAGTCCTAACTCAATATTAGCCATATAGGTTCAATTAGGATAGGCAATTTATGATAGCATAATTTACCTATTCTAATGCTACAACTCTTCACTCATTTACACTACTAGGAGTATAAACTCATGAATAGCTTTAGGAGAATAAATAATTATTTGATTTGTCAATTCAAATTAATATAAATCCTCATTACAAATCATTTAAACCTATTAGTACTTGAATATAAAATAAGATAATCAATACATATCACAAAGCCTCACAATAATATAACCGAAATACGAAATCCTTAAATCAAAATGTAAAATTAGCCACTCATATTATAATAAATCGTAAACATAAACAACGCCATTTAATACAAGAAATAAAATAAAGAAGAAAAGATAAAATAAGATAAAAACTTACTATAAAAAGAAAGAAGAAAATATTAAGGAATGATCCCATATATATATTCCATATATTTTGAATCATTCAATTTACATTAACTGTATATATTGTTTCCTTCTTTATAGGATTCCACCACCTCTGTAGGATATTCTTTAGGAATTTGTTATGGGATTTAATCCCTCTTGTAATCTATATATTGAACAGAAATCAGATCAATAAAGATAACTATTCCTGAAATCTTATTTTATCTTATATGGTATCAGAGCCATTCTCTCACGAGATACTCTCCGATCCTAACCTATAATGACCACCGGTAGTCAGGATTCCACCATCTCCATGCCTGCGCTAACCACGACGGGGCCTACTGTCCCTGCATTAGCCACGCCAGAAAACCCCGTAACTGCTCCTCCCACTGTCGTTATTCCCATTTCGGCTCATCACCACCTTCCAATCAAACTTACCCAAACAAATTTTCCTTCATGGCGCACACATCTCTGCGCCCTTCTGAATGGATTCTCCTTGATCGGACACATCGATTGTTCATCCCCATCGCCGGATGCCGTCACTGCACCGGATGCATATCTTCATTGGTTCAAGCAGGATCAGCTTCTCCTCGCGGCTATCCTCGGTTCAGTCTCGCCGGATATTCTGCCTATTATCTCTGCCGCCACCACTGCCGCGGAGGCTTTTTCCATTCTTTCCGGTGCTTTTGCTAGCACGTCCCGGGCGCATGTGATGTTCTTGAAGACATCTCTCACCAATGCATCGCTGGAAGGTAGGTCAGTTTCGGATTACGTAAATCGCATAAAATCATTGGCCGATGAACTCGGTCTCATTGATGGTCCGGTTAAGTCGGACGATCTCACTCTCTATATTGTAAATGGCCTCACCCCGGAATATAGGGATATTGTTAGTGCAGTCCGTACTCGTGACACTCCATTTCGTTTTGAGGAATTACGGGACCGGCTAATTGAACATGAAATGTACCTCAAACACATTGAGTCGAAAACTGCCTCTCTTGTTGCCACGGCTAATGTGGCACAATCTGGTCCTTCTTCGTCCCAGCAACCCAGCCACAAACCTTCAGGTGGCGGGCGTGGACGTTCGGGTTATCATCGAGGATATTCACGTGGTGGTCGTGGTAATAATTTTTCTCATGGCCGTGGCTCAAATCAGAACAATCAAGGACGGGGTGGTCGCGACAATTCTGTTGCATGTCAGATTTGTGGTTTTAAAGGCCATACTGCCCCCTTCTGTCGTCGCCTTCAGGCCTCAGCGAACTTTGCTCAGTCCCTGACTCATGCATCACAGCCTTCCTGGTTGATGGATTCTGGTGCATCCCACAACCTCACAAGTGACCTTGGCAATCTTTCAATTCATTCTGAGTACGATGGCACAGACGAAATTTAGATAGCTGATGGTACAGGTTTATCTATCTCTCATACTGGTTCAACTCATATTCATACGCCTTCGCGCAATTATTTATTGTCTGATGTATTGTGTGTGCCTGGTGCGGCTAAGAACCTTATTTCTGTGCATCAATTTACTAAAGCAAATTGTGTCTCTTTGGAATTTTTCCCTGATTGTTTCTTGATTAAGGATCCCACCACGGGGGTGGTTCTGGCTCGAGGGCCCTGCAGTAATGGAGTCTATCAGTTTCAACCCCAGATTACTAGTTCGGTTGCTAAAGTTGCTGCTCTTGGTGTACGTACTACTGCCAGTCACTGGCACTCTCGTCTTGGTCACCCCTCTGGTCGAACGAGTTCATTAATCTTATCTACTCATAAATTGCCTGTTTTGCAATCTTCGGCGCATGTGCCTGACACTTGTTTCTCGTGTAATGTGAGCAAGTCTCACAGACTACCTTTTTCGGATCATGGTTTCGTTGCTTCTCGTCCTTTGGAATATTTATATGCAGATGTTTGGGGCCCTGCCCCTATTTCTATCGATGGTTGCAAGTATTTTCTACTTATTGTGGACTTATTTAGTAGATATTGTTGGGTGTACTTATTAAATGCCAAGTCTCAGGTTCTACAAATTTTCCAACAATTTCGAACTCTCGTGGAAAAACAATTTTCCTTGAAAATTCAAAATTTTTACACTGATAATGGAGGCGAATTCTTGGCTCTTAAGCCATATCTTTGTGAGTCCGGCATTTCCTGGTTAACCACTGCACCACACACACCACAACAAAATGGAATTTCCGAGCGTCGCAATCGCCATATTCTTGAGGTAACTCGATCACTACTTCATCATGCTAGTCTACCTCAAAATTTCTGGTCTTTTGCAGTACAAACAACAACATATCTTATCAATCGTACACCATCTTCGGTCCACTCGGCAAAGAGTCCGTTTGAAGTTCTGTTTCATCGAACACCCAACTATCATAAACTTCGCACTTTTGGTTGCATCTGTTTTCCTTGGCTACGACCGTACAATATGGGCAAACTCAATTTTCCATCACAACCGTGTATCTTCGTCGGCTATTCTACAAGCCAGAGCGCTTATCGTTGTCTTGATCCAGCAACAGGACGTGTTTTTGTATCCAGACATGTCAAGTTTTCAGAATTTACCTTCTGGAATTTTTCCAGCCAGGCTCCTACTGATTCTGACCTCCCCACGGCTGTTCTATCATTGGTTTCTGATCCAGCAAGTACTCCATCTCAGTCCGCTGTACAGTGTCCAGCCCCCTCTTCCTCTGCCACAAGGAACCCATTGATTGCTCGGCCACCAATCTGCTCGCCCACTGTACCGCCCCCTGTACAGCTTCCAGCACCAACTCCCGAGCAGCAAGCCCACCCGCCTCCAGTAGTTTTTCCTGATCCTGTTCAGCCTACGACACCACCTCCGGTCGCTATTTCCGAGCTACCTACACAGCAGCATGCTCCTACCCGGACACATGCTATGCGCACTCGGGCCCAAAATAATATATACAGGCCCAAACGTCTCTATGCTGCGACAAAGCACCCTTTACCGCCTGATGTTGAACCATCGTGTGTTTCATCTGCCTTGTCCTCGCCCCAATGGCGGCAAGCCATGGCCGAGGAGTTTAATGCACTTCAACGACATGGCACTTGGTCCTTAGTTGTTCCTCCATCTCATGCCAACATCGTAGGTTGCAAGTGGGTTTTTCGCATCAAACGAAATCCCAACGGCTCAGTTGAACGTTACAAAGCTCGCCTTGTGGCTAAGGGTTTCCACCAACGTCCTGGTGTGGACTTCTTCGAGACATTTAGCCCTGTGGTTAAACCCGTCACTATTCGGACAGTTCTTACCTTAGCCTTATCAGCTAATTGGCCTCTTCGACAACTTGACATAAGCAATGCCTTTCTTCATGGTTCCTTGAAGGTCGCTGTCTACATGTCGCAACCTCCGGGATTTGTCGATCCTTCACGTCCCTCTTCGGTCTGCTTACTCCATAAGTCTCTGTATGGTCTCCGTCAAGCTCCTAGGGAATGGTATATTGCGCTCAGTTCCGCTCTCACTACCTTTGGTTTTGTACAGTCCCGTACGGATCACTCTCTTTTCACCTACACCAAAGAGGATGTTCGACTTATTGTTCTTGTTTATGTGGATGATTTGATCATCACTGGGTCAAGTTCTGTCATTGTTCAGCGTCTTATTTCTCACCTGCAGACTTCCTTTGCGCTAAAGGATTTAGGCCCCCTATCCTTCTTTTTAGGAGTTGAGGTTGCTCGTTGCAAGGAAGGGTTATTTTTGTCTCAACACAAGTACTTGGTTGATCTTCTTCGTCGTCACAATATGGATGGTGCCAAGCCTCTTCGCACACCCAGTAATCCTACTGCTGCGACTTCGTCCTTCTCTGTTGAACCGACTGAATATCGCAGCGCCATTGGCGGCCTTCAATATCTATCATTCACTCGCCCGGACATATCCTTCACTGTCAACCGTTTAGCTCAGCGTATGTCCTCACCATCTGGCTCTGATTGGGGTGAAGTCAAACGGTTGTTTCGATACCTTAAAGGTACTTTATATCACGGCCTTCTTCTTCGTCGCCTGTCCACTCTTCGTCTCACTGCTTACTCTGATTCCGACTTTGGAGGGGATCGTACGGATTGTAAGTCTACATCTGCTTATGTTTTGTATCTTGGTGAGAATCCAATTTCTTGGCGTTCTCGTAAACAAGCAGGTGTTGCTCGCTCCTCCACTGAAGCTGAGTATCGTTCACTTGCCTCTGCTGCTTCAGAAGTTGCTTGGGTCGTAAATTTGTTCAAGGAACTAGGCATTCCCATTTCTACCACGCCTCGTCTGCTTTGTGACAATATGGGTGCCACTCGTCTCGCTCTCCATCCTGTTCAACACTCTCGTATGAAACACATTGCTATTGATGTGCACTTTGTACGAGATCTCGCTTCGAAAGGGGTCCTCTCAGTTTCTTATGTCAGCACGATTGACCAGCTTGCTGACATACTTACCAAACCACTACCTCGTACGCGCTTTGAGCTTCTCCGTTCCAAAATCTCCGTGGCCGACGGCACGTCTATTTTGCGGGGGCGTATTAAGGAATGATCCCATATATATATTCCATATATTTTGAATCATTCAATTTACATTAACTGTATATATTGTTTCCTTCTTTATAGGATTCCACCACCTCTGTAGGATATTCTTTAGGAATTTGTTATGGGATTTAATCCCTCTTGTAATCTATATATTGAACAGAAATCAGATCAATAAAGATAACTATTCCTGAAATCTTATTTTATCTTATAGAAAATGTGTTATTTTCTCCCAAAAAATGTCTCTCTCTACAATTGTTCTTCCACTTGCAAGTAAAGAAGAAAAAAGAAAAAGTGTATTCTCTCTCCACCCTCCTTGTGAAAATCGGCTGCTGCTTGGTGAGGTGGGGGAGGAATTTTCTTTCCCTAATTTTTAAAAGATTTTTGGGCCAAAAAATGAGCTTTTGGCTTTTGGGCTTTTGGGCTTTAATAGCAAAATGTCAATAACAACAATTCTAAGCCCATAAGAAAAATATGGGCTTAGCTCTTGGTCTTTGGTTGTTTTCACATCGGCTCGTTTCTTTCACTAATTGCCCATTTTTTTTATTTTTCCTCTCATTGCAATTAATTATTTTTCTGAAATAAAGAATGGTTAATTAGATCAATTAATTGCATTTTTGGAAACAAAAATAAAGAGGATATGGATATAAAATGTAGAATATTATAAACGTATCAGCCATATCCTTGTGGTTGCTCGACATATACTTTTTGTTCGAGCTTCCTATTGAGAAATGTTGATTTAACATCTAATTGAAAGACTGGTAATTTGAGTTGAGCTGCAAGTGCAAGAACTCACTTGATTGTCTCCATGCGTACAACTGGAGCATATATCTCGTTGAAGTCAACTGTAAGCTGTTGTGAGTAGCCTTTTGCAACATGACGTGCCTTGTATTTTTTAATAACTCCATCTTCATCGTACTTGATCTTGTAGATCTATTTGAGGCCTATAACATCCTTATCTTCAGGCTTGTCAACGAGCTCCCATGTACGATTTTTTTCTATCATTTTGATTTCATCATTCATGGCATTGATCCATTCTTCTACCTTTGCTGCATCTTGAAAGTTGTGTGGTTCGCTGGAAATGAGAGCCATGATATTGCATTGATAGTCGTCCATGTAGGATGGAGGACGTATGTATCGTTGTGAATGGCGAACTCCTTGAATTGGACTTAGTGAACTTGAATCAGGAGTTGGACTTCGGAAGCTCGGTGGTGATCTAGACTCCTTGGGGATATTAGAGATAATTGTGTTGCTGGATAAGTTAGGCCTTCTTCTCCACTTAGGTCTTGTAGAAGAATATCTCCTTCTTGAACTTGTGGGTCATTATTGATCCATTGCCATTGTGCTCTTTCATCGAATATAACATCTTTTGAAAGGATTAACTTATTAGATTCGGCTTAAGGAGACAATACCATTTGGATTCATCATTGTATCCAATGAAGATACATTTTTCTCCTTTTTCACTCAACTTTTCCCTATTCTCCTTCGGGATGTGGGCATATACAATGCACCTGAATGCTTTAAGGTGCTCAAATTTTGGATTTCTTTTGTACCAAGCTTGATAGGGCATTATGTTTCTTATGGCTTTCGTGGGAGATCTATTGAGAATGTATACAACTGTATGAACAGCTTCAGCCCAAAAACATTTATGAATTTTTTTGCATTACATCATGCTACGAGCCATTTCAGCAATTGTTCGATTTTTTCTTTCCGCTACACCATTTTGTTGAGGCGTGCATCTTTTTGTTAATTCTCTTTTAATGCTATGAATCTTGCAAAGCTATTGAATTCATTACTTGTGAATTTTTTGTACTTAAAACTTTTAGAAAATGCTCACTTTGTTTTTCTACGAGGACTTTGAATTGCATGAAATGGGAACATGCTCGTAATTTTTGCTCCAAGAAATATACCCACATCATGCATGAGAAATCATCCACAAAAACCATAAAATATACTTTCCCGCTCAGAGACGGAGTGCTAGTAGGGCCCCAAATATCAGCATGAATAAGTTCTAGACCTCCAAGATGAAGTAGGAAATGACAATCTATACATTTTGCCATATATGCAGCACTCACAAATTTTTCTTTCATTAGTGATTGGTGGGGTCCAATCACCATTTTTTTTAAACAGTTTTAGACTATCAAAGTTTAAAGGCCTAAATCTTAAATTCCACAAAGTGTATTCATCAATAATTAAGGATAGAGTTGTATTATGCTTCAATTGCATTTTTAATGGAAATGTTTTGTTGGGAGCCATTTGAATATTAGTGATTATTTGTCCCGTTTTCTTATCATAAAATAGGCGTATATTATTATCAAATTTCAGCATATAGCCTCTTTGGACTAATTGACCCACATTTAACAAGTTTTGTGCATTCCCAAGAACATACAAAACATCATGTATATATTTGGAAGAGCCAATTTTTTTTTTTTTTAACGGCTATTGTCCTTTGCCAGCAACATTTTGATTTCTTCCATCACCTAGTGTTATTTAAGTTTTTATATTTTCATTAAGACTAACAAATGAATTTTTATCACCAGTCATGTGGATTGAACAACCAATATCAATATACCAAGTATTATTTAACTCTTCTTGAGCATTTAAGCATGCATAAAATTATTGATCAGTGAAGTTATTATTTTCTATAAAGTTGGCCTCTTCCTTTTGTCGGTAACAACAATATTTTTTTAAAATGAGTGTGTATTCCAATTTTTACATTTGTACCAACAATCTTTTTTATTATTATTATTATGGCTATTTTCTTACATATGTGGCAATATGAGCTTGATTGATTATTTTCTCGGCTCCCTTGATTTTTATAATTTTCTCTCCCTCTACAATGGTTGTTTCAATTTCCTCTTTTAAATTGTGAATTTTATCGCGTCTATTTTTATTTTCTCCACAATTAGAGAATTTTAATTTAGCTTGGAATGCTTGTTCTAGTGGCTGCTCGGTAAATCTACACATTATTTCTTCATGTAAAGAACCCATTAACTCGGTTATGGTAAGTATTGATAAATCTTTATTGGCTTCTTCTATAGCAGCCACTATATGATCATATTTTGCCAGAAGACTTCTTAATAATTTTTTAATTATTTTTACGTCTTCAAATGTGTTCCCATTAGACCGAATTTGATTAACTAAGTTTAAGAAACAATCAATATAAGATTGAATTGTTTCATCTCCGGACATTCTTAAATTATCAAAATGTACCCATAAATACTGACTTCATTTGCACACACCAGTGTTGGAATTTTTCTCCCTTAAATGTGGGTACCCAATTAACTTGGGGATAGTTAAATGTGTTTGAAGAATTAAGGTAGACCGTTGTTTTTTATGTGTTATATATGTGGAGTTGGGTTAATTTGTTGAATAATATAGGCAGTGGAAGCTTTGGGTAAGTTTGGCTCTGATACCAAATGTTAGAAACTATAGGCAGAAGTTGTAGTAAGCTTTGATATTTGAAAGGTAATTTGATGATCGATTATGATGGTAAGAAGTAATTGGGAAGAGTAATGTTTTGGAATGATTTTTATTGATAGTAGAATGCTTGTATTACAATGCTTGCATTACGTCACATCTAACTTGTGCATGCATATATAGTTGTAGTAGTAGTCTACTAGGTTCTAAATTATTCTAGGTAATTTAATTACCTTAGTTACATAATAGATGTTTCTAGGTTCTATTAGATTTTTCTTAGGCTAAATATAGATTCTTACTAGATTTTTCTAGGTTACATCATAACATTTTTCATAACATAATTCTGGATTTTCTAAGTTATAAGCGCAATTGATGTTATTAACTTAAATAATATATTATGATATGCATAAGCTCAAATATGTCATATTATTTAGCCCATGTCATGTGTCATCTTATTTATTTATTTATTGAAGTCAAAGTATAATTCAAGAAATTAAGTCTTAATCATATAACAAGCCCAATAAATATTCTGTTATAATTAAGCCCAACTCTCATTTTTAATTGGTAAAGCCCATGCCATTCATTTCTAATGTTTGCATTTTAAATTCTTCTTCCATTTTGAGCCCAAGATTCAAGCCCAATCTGTGAACATGAAATTGGGGCCTTAATCTTGAGGCCAAATATTATTTTATGGCCTTATTAATTTAAGTGTTTAAATGCATATTTACTTGGATAGGCTTGCTACTAATAAGATATACAAGAATAAGGTTATGGATAAGATTAGATCTTTATGTTTCCTAATTAATTGTGAGTGATAGGATTAGATCTTTATTTGTTCTAATTCAGTTAGAGTTGTAATCCAACCACGAGGATACAATACAATGCCTAGAAAAATGTGATCTCATAATTGAAAGTCCTATTTCTACATCTCCAAACTTTATGATATTTTAATATATGGTTCCTTTTTATGATTTTGTGCCATGGTTAAAGTTTTAGTTCAATTGGATATCAATAATATTTTATATGAATTTCCTATCATTCCATATCCATATTTATAAAGTCATACATATCTGATTTGATATAGAATATAGAGTTATAGTTATCCAAATCCCCTGAAGTTTGGATATGTTGTTCACTCAAAAGATTTCAATTTACTTTTTTAATTTAAGATCAATTGGATACCTATTGTATTTTATATGAACTTTATATCCCTCTATATCCAAATTTATAAAGTCCTACGTTCCTGATTTGAAAATTCGGATATATGGTTATAGATATCCGAATCTCTTGAATTCTAAACATGTCGTTCATCCTATGATTTTGAATTGCGTTTCAAGTTTCAGCGCAATCGGATATCTAGTTTATTTTATATAAATTTTCTATTACTCCAGATCCAGATTTATAAAGTCCTACGTTTCTGATTTGAAAATAATATAGGTTTATAGTTATCCAAATCTCTTCAATTTTGAATATATATGTTCTCTATCTTCCACTAAAATTTTAAGTCATCACAGTTTATAGTTTATGAGCTATGATAGTTTTTCTACAGCTGTGCAGAATTTACAACTTCAACTATTTCGATTTCCAAAATCTAAAACCTATAGCAATTCTTCTTAGAAAGCTCTGATGTTTTTATATGATACCTCTATATGGGTCTAGTTTCTACTGTTCGAAATTCATATTTTTCCTGCATATATTTTATGAGTTATAAAATATTATTTCAGTGCTTTGCAGTGAATAAACACGTTGAAGAATTTCCTATTCACTTTGAAATTCATCTCCAAATATTTCAAAAATCCTTATCATGTTCTACACTTTCAAAATATCAAATCTGATATTTCAAAGGGAACTCCTATTCCTGATTTATCTCATTATTAAAGAATAAGGCACATTAATCTCATGGTTGGAGTTACACGAAAGCTAAGAACAGTAGAACACTAGCAGATGCATATCACGTTGACTACTTTTGAGGGGAGATTCTTTTATGGCCTGTCATTATTAAATATGTTGTATGTTTAAGTATGATATGTTTTCTATATGAATTGATACCCTGATATGGGATCATAATTTGATCCAAACTAATACAAGATCATTATTTGATGCAAAATAATACAGGATCATTAATTTGATCCACCTATGTTACATTGGTCATTTATTGATATGCAATGTTACGTTGATACGTTTTGATACGCTCATTTTGCTTTCATTCTATGTTTTTACTACTTTGTATTTAGTTTTGACAAGCCTGAACCCCACGAGCTGGATGTAGCTCATCCACATTATATTCTCCACATTCAGGTTGAATGGAGCGAGTGGCGGAGTTGAGGCGGAGCCAAGAGCATATGATATAATTTAATTTAGGATTTATTATTATTTTATTTTCTAGTTTGAGATCATTTCATGAATTACATGGTTATTGCTAACATGTGTGAATAAGTGTTTATGTATAAGTTGTTTTCTCAATACACTATATCTTATCTAATACAAAATGATAGCGAAGTAATTGAATATGATGTATTTCTATTTCATGTGATAAATATGGTTTTCCAATATTCTAGCTATGCATTTATGAACTTATTGAATTGTTTATGATGGTTGCTATTATTTAAATAAGTTATATTGTTTCATATATTAATTGTTGGATTTATGAAGTTTTAAGTGCTTTATTTGAATATGATATTTTCTTCGTTGCTTATGATATTTATATTCTCTTATGAAAGTTTACCTTGATAGTAGCATGCCTAGGTGAAATTTTTGGCTTATAGAGTTACTCAAATTTAGTGATATATATTAACATGGATAAATAGTCTATTGAATTATGAACATGTTAAATTACAAAAGTGATATGTTCTCGCCACTATATGTGACATGCTATGCATCATTACTTTCCAGATTATATTTAATTGTTGATATGTTATTGGACTCATAAAATTATGCTTATAATATGTTATTATGCAATATAACTAACTTATATGAAACATTATATTTGAGAAGTATGATATAATTATTTTAGCATAGTCCATTATTCCATGATATTATAGTTGCATTTATCCTCATGAATTAAATGATATTTGATAGCTTAAGTATGTTTAAATAAATGCTCATATATAAGTTGTTGGCTAGAATACAATTTATATTGTTCAACTAGTTATGCAAGTCATTTGAATATTGTATACCTTTCTAGCTTATGAATTTTATTTGTGAAGTTAAGTAAGAATTCATGTTTATTCCGCTGCCTATGATTATGAATATATATATATATATTTATATATTGTTATGAAAGTTATTTAATTAATAGCTTGCTTAGGAATGTTATGTTCTAACTGCACATGATGTGTTTATGTGTGGGAAATGTTATTTAAGTCAAATGATTATTGAATTAGTTGAACATGTAAAGTCTTTCGTTGCTTATGATATTAACTGTGGTCGTGTTATGTTTAATTTCTTAATTTATTACAAGAAGCATGCTTGGATGCTAATATAATTGAAATTATTTCCGCTGCTATTGTATGAAATTATGCTTATGGATATTAGTAGGATTTGCATGTTGTGTAATTTGAATTAATCTAAGTTTATTCTTTGATAGATGTCATGTTATATTTTCTGGTGCGTAAGATTTATGTTAGATTTAAATTCTTATGATTTATTTTATTTGTTTCGACTTAATTATCAATTATGAATCATTCTATATTTTAAGTGTTTTTTTTCACAGCTCGATTATCAAATAGGCTCGTTAATTAAGTAGATTTGAATTTATCGCCATGATATTAGTGTTTTAATTTCTTTTAAAATAAGTTATGAAAATTTACGTCATGACAATATATATATATATACATATATATATTTGTAACATCATGGATGTTATCCCTTTTGATGATTTCTTTTTTGCTTTTTATTTTCTTTTTCAAAAGTACCCTTATGGTTTTCATATGACATACCATATAATTGATTGTTGTTTTTCCGTAGAAAAAATGATTATTGTTGTAGATTTTGTAATGTTTTTTTTTTTTGTTCCTACAATTGCTCATCATTTTCATTGTATATTCAACATGGTGGTAGAATCACTGATAATGGTACTCTTCGTACATATGCTGGTAGTGAAATTACACCTAGGCATGGGCTTGATGCCGATAGATTTGGGTGTTTTGATTTACGTAAGAAGGTTGAAAAGTTAGGACGTGTTTCATATGAAAGGTTAAATATAAAGTGCACTATATAACAAAAAAGATGAACTATGTGAATAATGATTCTAGTGTGATGGAGATGTTGCAAAATTTAAACAAGTGTCATGCAATGTTTATTGTCTATGTTGACAATGGGAAGAAGCGCAAGTTAGTTGATGAAAAAGGAAAGGGAAAAGAGGACGTGGGTTCATCCAAAGGAAAGTGCATAGAAGATAAGATATGAAGTTTTAGAAATGGATGTGCCGCCAGAAGTTGAAGGTGGAGATGAAGAGTAGGATTTGGAGTTTTTTCCCGTGGGAGAGCAAGAATTGAACAATAGATTAAGTGATAGTAAACTAGCTTATGAGAATAACGAGTACATTGAAGCAAGGAAAAACAAATTTGAACTAAAGAACAATAGATTGTTAGCATCAGTGACTACTAGACATTTTCATGCAAGTAGTTATATGGAAAGTAAAATTGTAAGAGCTAAGTCCAAAAAACAATATGAAGAAAGTGGTTTTGGTTCTGAATATGAATATAGGTATGTAGATATTAATTCAGATTCTACTATTGAAGAAATATCTAATGATGGGAAAAACAATAAGAGAAAAATAACATAATACATATATAATTCAAGATACGATCATAAAAAAACTTGATTTTGTTGTTGATATAAAGTTAAAAAATGGAAGGCAATGCAAGGAAGTTATGGAGGAAGTATGTTATATCATAAGGCTTTGATATATATATATATATATATATATATATATATATATATATAAGCAAGACACTTTGACAAATGGAATGCCATTTTTCCGCCAAAACTGTCTTGACATTTTCTTGGTCATGAAAAAAATTCAAAATAAAAATAAAATAATAAATAGATTCTGGGAGTGAACAGTACTCTAAATAGTACATTAATATTTTATATCTAAAAATAAAAATATCTTTTTATAAAAAGAAAAAAGTATACTATTAATTTATAAAATATTATAATTTGTTGTTCCACCTTAATAGCTTTTGTGAGTTGAAAATTTTGTATTGAGTTGGGAAAACATAAAAATTCACTTCGAAAAATTGTGCAATTTATAATTTAATGAACCTAACTTCTGACAGACTAACAATACAATATAACATAAAAATATCAATTATCTTGATATTTATATAAATATAACTGACAGAATTGATTATTATGTAAATATTTATAATATTAATACTAATAATATAATTTTATTATATATTATTGATATAATAAAATATATGATATCTCGTGTTTTGCACGAACAGTCATCTAGTATAAATATTTAATAATGAAATAGTTTAAATACAATTTTCCCACCCATTTTCAGTCTCTAAAAAAATTGAAAAATAATGTATCTCGTGCGAGCATGATTCACAATATATTTTAAAAATAAATTAAATTATGTTTATAATGTAATATTGAGATATTAAAATATTAAGAATATTCAAAATATTTTATTATTTTTTGCATGTAAAATTAAATATCATGAAAAGAAAATTGATTTAATATAGTATACGTAAAAGGTGTAGTGAAAATGAAAAAAAAAATATTTTTATTTTAACAAGTTTGAAAAAAATATTCCTAAAAAGATTAATAAAGTTTAACTAATTAAAAGTTGATCTATTATTTTAAACAATTTTTTTATTGTAGAAATTATAAATAAATTAATAAATTATATATAAAATATTATATTATTAAATTAGTATAGATGTGTTGCAAAGAATCCGATGCATAATCAACTTAGAACAAAATGTGTGTGTGTGTGTGTGTGTGTATAAATAAATAGATAGATAGATATATGTTGAAGAACAACTTGCATGCATATGAAGTGCATAAGGCAGATTAAATTAAAATATTATAGAAGATAACCAAATAAAACTAGTCAACTTTGAATTTTGTGACTGTTTCTAGTTTTCTCATCTTTTACTTTTTTAATTGATGAAACCTATGAGAGTGAACTCTATTCAAAAATGATAATTTTAATTAGGAATAAATAGAGACGGCAGCCATTTTTTATGAATATATATGTACCAAACCCATGTGAAACTCTCCCCAAATAGATTATGATAATAATCAAGTATATTAAATTACAAAATTTACCAACTTTAGATCAATTTACAATTCATACATCCTCTATAATAATTAATAATTTTGTATTGTGAGCTTAATTATTTTATAATTTTGACATCGGCACAAATTTTAACAAATATTTTGATGATTTATTAAATAATGCGATGAGTAGGCCAAAATCTTTTGAAGTGACCTGACAAAAAGATCATAAACTTGTGTTTGATTACCCTAATTGACGAAAATCCATTTTGAAAATAGCAAAAAAAAGGAAAACAATATATCACTGCACAACTATCCTCATTTCTTACATCAAACAAAAAGCCTATGCAGAACACTAAGAAAGCTTCAAACCAATTTTAGCTAAGACCACCTGCTCCATCTCCAAACACCGTCCAAGATGATTATCTATGTGGAAGTTGCAAACATAAATTATTTTTTCATAAAAATTATTGAATTTTAATATAATGGGTAGAAATTGCAAATTGTCCAAAAATTCCAAGACATTTTTGTGCTAATAACCCTAAATAAAATAGAAAAGAACTTTCGTGTACTTGGGCATTTTCTAAGAACATACTTTTTTAGGTATTCGGATTTTGAATATGAATGAGACATACTTAACCATGAATAACAATGAAGCAATTTGAGTAGAGTGTCATCACCATTTTCATTTATTATTTATATATCCATCTCCATGTACCTATTGTATTGGATTCGATCAAATAATGCAACAGTGACAACTAAGAAATGAAGAACTAGCTCGCAAAAAATGAAAACTAAGCTATGAACACGAAGATTTATAGTGGTTCAATCTCAAAAGATCTACGACCACTTTGAGAAAGAGATGGATTCTTCTTATTAATCTGTAATACAAGATTACAATGTTTCAATGTAATTCACTCAAACGCATGAAATGAAATTACAGCTCACGGCTGAAAATCTGAGAACAATCATTCAAAGACTTCTCTCAACTTCTCTCCTCTCTCAAGTGTATGCTTCACTTCTCATTTTTTTCTCTCTTATCTTTTCTTCTTCTTTTCTTCTCTTCTCTTCTCACAAAAATAATCTCAGCTGCAGATCATTGATTAAATCCTTCAAGCAGAAAAATGCTCCCAACAAACTCCTCCACCTGGCAATGTTAGCAACAAACACTCATAACTAATTTTGGTTGAAAACTCCTCCACGTAACAAACACTCATAACTAATTTTGGTTGCAAACTCCTCCACATGGCAATGTTATTAATAACCACTCTAGCTAACTAATTTGAGCTGATTTCTTATCAAAAGCAGCTGCATGGAACTTACATGCAGCCTTGATCACAACTGTTGATCACTTTGTTTCTGATTCTAAGGGATCATTGAATTATGAGCTAGAATTATAACTTAAGATCAGCAATTCTCCACTTTAGTTCTTGATTCACTTCTTCAAGAACTAAACTGAACTTCTCTGAACTTCAACTCTTGTCTTCTAGAATGCAGCTCCACCTGCTGCTGCATTCCCCTTTCCTTCATCTTCAATTTACTCTAATGAGGCAAAAAAAGGAGCTTAGGGTATGATCTTCTTCTTGCCCTGCTGTCTCATCATGAGAGTCATCTGAATTATCATCTTCATGGTGATCATGACTAACTTCCACTGATGTGCTAGCCAGATCTTCTTTGTTCATTTTGGGAAACTAAGTTTCATCAAACGTGACATCTCTACTCACTAGGAAGTATAGCTCTCCTTTTTCTCCTCTTGATAGAGTCATTATACTTCGATGTGAGGTGAATTTGTATCACATAGAATCAAACATGACAAGAGAGATCAGATTTCTTCTCAACTCTGGGACATATCTTACATTGCTTAATGTTCTGGTTACTCCATCATGCATTCTAACCTTTGTAGGTCCAATTCCCATTACCTTACATACTTGATCATTACCAAGAAGGACAGTGCCTCCATTAATTAGCTTCAAACTTGAAAACCACTCTCTTATTAGTGTTATATAGAAGCTGCAGCCTGATTCTAAGACCCAATCTGTGCTTATTTCTTCAGTTGTAGCATATAGGGTTTCACACGATTCATAACCAGTGTCTTGGCTTACTTCATTTACTTGACTTCTCTGTGTTTTCTTAGCATCTTCTGCAGCATATTTGGCCATCATCTCTTGCCACTTAGAAAACTACTTCTTGAAGTGTACAGGCTCCTCACAATGAAAGCATTTCAACAGGATTTCTTGGAACTTCATTGGTTTTCTTACCTGTCTTCTGGTTCCCTTTGAAGGAAGGTTTCTTATTTTGGTTTCTTGATAAGTTGTTCTTCTTGATGTGCAGTACTTCACCATTGGTTTGAGAGCTTCCATTTCCAGAGATGTTTTGTAGATCTTTGCACTTCAATGCTATCTGTACTTCTTCAAGTGTAATCTTATCCCTACTACTAAATAGTAGAGCATCCTTGAAGTTTTCAAGGGATTTGGGTAGTGCAGAAAGCAACAACAAAGCTTTATCTTCTTCTTCAATGTTCTCCAGATCATCTAGAAGTTTGTTGAAACCATCCACTTGCTTCAAGATAGATTTATCATCTACCATTTTCGATGAAAACAATTTCTACTTTATATACAATCTGTTGGCCAAAGTCTTTAGATTGTATAGATTTTCAAGCTTCTCTCACATAGCAACCGCGGTTGTTTCTTTGGAGACTTCTCTCAAAACTTTATCTCCTAAACATAAAATGATCATGATATGAATTTTCTCTTTGATCTGGGCAAGATCTTCAGCCTTTTCCTTCCCTTTATCACTCGGTTCTTCTTTCTTCAATGCAGAGCCTAATCCTTGATGGATTAGTAGTGCTTTAACCTTCATCTTCCATAGCCCGAAGGCGATCTTGTCTGTCAGCTTCTCGACAACAAAGCGAGTTGATCCCATTCTTGATTGGTTGTCTTTTCCCATAGACAGTGCCAATTGTTGGATTCGATCAAACAATACAATAGTGACAACCAAGAAATGAAGAATTAGCTCGCAAAAAAGAAAACTAAGCTATGAACACGAAGATTTATAGTAGTTCGATCTTGAAAGATCTACGTCCACTTTGAGAAAGAGATGGCTTCTTCTTATTGATATGTAATACAAGATTATAGTGCTTCAATGTAATTCACTCAAACGCATGAAATGAAATTACAACTCACTGCTGAAAATCTGAGAACAATCGCTCAAAGCTTATATAGTTGTCCTCATTTTACTCCAAAGTTTTTGTATATGACTCAATCATTTTTCCTAATTTATTTGCCAGCGAAATAAAGGGTTCATGTCAAATTGAAAATCTTTATTTTTTGATGTAGCAAATGATATGGACGTGTCACTCAAATGAAAAATATGACATCAAACACATACCAAAAATTGACTTCATGAACCACATATTTCTCGAAAAAAATCATATTCAACGCAGTCATATACGGTACATGTCCAATTAACTTGTGAGGATTACAAATTTCAATTAGAAAAAAAAAACAATTTTTGAGAAATTAAAAAATTAAAGAAGAAAATTTAAAAAAAAAAAAACAAAAATTAATAAACTAGCTATGGAATCACCCATAAATTATAGAACGAGTTTTGCAAAGTGTTGAGCTTTGAAGAGTTATTGTGCCACTTCACATGATGACATTTTGAGAGAGGTAAGTATACATTATGGAATTTTGTATGTTTTTTCACATTGTTATACAATTTTTTATTAATTGTACTTAATCTTGTGAACTTAAAAATTACTTGTAAATTTTCATCTAGAACAAATCTCAAGTGCCTCCATTTTCCATATTTTTTTTAAAATTGATAATTTATAACAAATTGTAAGTCTAGGAAATAAATTGCAACAAATATGAAAATGTGCACATATATGCAAAGTTCGGATAACAAATTGTTATCATTTTTAATTTTCGAATTCGAGCCTAATTTCGCCTGAAAATCTTCATTTGTTTTACCTATTTATTTAAATTTCTTTTCTAAATATTATTATTATTTCAGTAGAAAATATTATTATTATTTCAAAAAGTCTTCATAATTGTACATATTAGTTGATTTTATACTTATTAAATATATTTTTAATTAATAAATCAGTCAAACAAGCTTGAGGCTAGACTCAGGAGTTTTCACAAATCTTGGCAGCCTGCATCTTGGATTATCGTCAAGTACATTGTTGTTGCCAAATTATGTTGGATTTCATTATGTTTCAAATATATTTTAATGCAAACACAAGCATGACAAGAACAATAATATGCATGATCAAATTCAGTAATTATAAAAATACTAAAAATAGTCACAATTTGAAAATGAAATTTATGTTTCTATTTCGTGTCAAAGTCAACCTCCTAAAAAAATAATGAAAACTAGTTTATACTAATATAAGAATGCAATAGTCTAAATATAGATTTTCGCTCTTTTTCAATTTTTAGAGAAAGAAATATTATTTGAAAATGATGTGTTAGCTTTTGATTAGTTGAATTTTATTTATTTATTTTTTGGATTTTTTTTAATTTGTTTATAATATTTTTGTTTCTACTTCAAATAATCATCTATTTCATGATCTTTAATTTTATATCAATATAGCTTTTATTAAAATATGATATTAAATGCAAAAAATATAGTTATTTTTATTGATTATTGAGGTAAATTTTAATATTAATTGTGTATTCAATTATTTATGTTGGATTTGGACTGAAAATGAATATTAACTATATATTTTTTAAATATTAAACAATTTATTGTTTATACAATAATCAATTTATAATAGAAACAAGATTTTTATTTTAAGATGGGTATGTCTTTTTTATAGAAAACTATATTTGCTTGATATGTTTTTATCAATAAAATAATAAAATATTTTGGATGTTCTTAGATATTGATAAACACAAAATTATATTATAGATATTTTATTTTACTTTTCAAAATATATTACAAATTGTGTATCACAGGAGAGTAATGCTAATTTTTACTAACAATTCAAATCTTGAATCCTAATTACTTAATAAATGAAATGTATCAAATTAAAGATATCTTTATCAAATTATAAAAGATACTCTTAACATCTAATTGAAGGGATTCACCCTCGGATGTCCTTGCAAACAACAAAAGTTCGAAGACAGATGGAACATTTTTAAATTCATGTGTCCAGAGGAGAATTATAATATCAAAAGAACTGACGTACCAAATAAACAGGAAGAAGAAAGAGAGCATTCACAAAATTAATTACTGAATGATTATATAAAATTTCAGTTTTGAGAGCAGACACATCATAGTTGGGAGAAATTGTAAAATTAGTTCGGTCCTAAAATCAGTCCTTTATCTTTTTAGTTGCTCAAATTTGATCCTCTTTTTAATCAAAATTCAAAACAATTGCTCGATAATTACACTTATACCACGCATAATCACACACATTAGGGATTCACATTTTTCTTGTTAATATGTGGCCTCTATGGTCAATTTTGATGTGTCTAATGTCATATTGTTTATTACGAAGGACATGTCTATTTCACTTATTATGCCACAAAAATGAAAACTCTTATTTAACACGATAATGTGTTGTGCATGTACAAATTATCCAACAAAAATTTCAAATTTCAACTAAAAAATGTGTAAATTGAAGAAATTAAATAGAAAAATGACCATTATTGCAAAATTTAAAAGATAAAGGACTAATTTTGGGACCACTCATGAGTTACATGACTATTTTTGTAATTTTTCCATCATAGTTGTCATTAACAGTCTAATCCCCGATCAACTCACACATGTTGAATGAGAGGAAAATCATTAGAAGAAGAAGTGATAACGAAATCACTTGCCACGTTAAAAGAAATTGGTGTACATTATAACCACCGATTAATACAAAGATCATTTGCCAACAAATTCATTTGCTTGAAGATATGCATAAATCGTCTTCATACACTTAGTTCATTAGGAATAGTATCCTAAACTAGTCGCTACCTTGAAACCTTCATCGGGGATCGTAATTTTTCTCTCATCATTGAGGACCATACATGGTCTATCATTACCAACTAATGCAAATAAAAGTGTGGCAAGATAATGATATGCACAGTTAAAATTTGTTGATTTTAAAAAATTGGAAAGACAAAATTTGAAAATAAAATTTGTGTTTTTATTTCATATATAAAAAAATAAAAAATCAATCTTCTAAAAACAATAATGAAAACACATATCTATACTAGTATAATAATAAAATAATTAAATATAGTTTATATGTCCATTTTCATTTTCTAAAAAAGAAAATATATTCGAAAAATGATATGTCAGCTTTTGATTAATTGAATTTTATTTTTCTCTTCTTTCTGAAAATATTTTTTTTTCAAATTTTAAAATATTGTTTTTTTCATTTCAACTCTATTTTATGTATAATATTAAATTAATCATCTTTTAGAATCTCTAATTTTACAATAGTATTACAAGTATTAAAATAAAATATTAGAGGCAATTTTTGTTGATTATTTGAGATTATATTTTAATATTTATTGTGTATTGAATTATTTGTATTAAATTTGAACTGTAAATAAATATTATTTTTTATTAAATAATTTAATTTTGATGCAATGAATAATTTATTATAAGACAAGAGTTTTATTTTGGGATGGAGTGACTATAAATTTTTATAAAAAAGTATATTTTTACCACCAAAATAAATGACTGTTTTTAAAATATCATTCTTGTTTTTGGATTATTCTAATCTATTTCTTCATTTTTCACCCTTTCGGTTTTTGGTTCATCCCACGGGCCACGCCTATCTTGTTTTCTAGTCTTTATAACCAATCAATTGATGTGATAACCGTAGTTACTCTTCTTTCCACCATCTTAACTATTTTTAATATAATATGTCGAAATTATGTTCAATAGTTAAGACTCTACAATCCCATCCAATTATAATGAAAGACCATAAATATAAGGTTCTCCTTTCAAAATTCTTTTTTGTTTTAAATTTTGTAATTTTTTTTTTTTAAAAAAAAGTTCTTCAATTAACACACATCTTGATTATTTTTTTTTTTCCTTCTGATAAGTAATAAGATAAAATTTGGAGTGATGTAGGTGAGTAGAATATTGATAATAATTTATGAAAATGATGTAGAAAATTGTGATGCTCCCTAATGCAGTCAGGCGCAAATTTGTAAGAGTAACTCCAAAAAAAGGAGGGAGAGAGAGAGAGAGAGGGGCTTGGCATATTTGAGGTGGATGCACACAACCAATACCAATGTATAATTCTGTATATTATAAGATAAAATATAAAAATTAAATTAAGAGGGAGCCGGCATAACCGCATAGAGTGGGTCCTCAAATTCAATAATGAAAAAATGAAAAATTGAATAATGGAAATAGAAAACAAAGAGAGAAAAAGTGAGGTGCGTTGATGTTGGGATAAAAGGATAGGCCACCAAATGTGAGGAACCAAAATTATGGGGAGTAAAAGCCGGAGAAATTCCGCGGCCCACACGTGTGGGTCCCGCTTCTTCCAACCCATTTCTTTTGTTCACTTCCCACGCGCTCTCTTCTAAGTGCACCACACCCATTATTTTATTTAATTGCATCATCAAGGATTGACTTTTATACTCCATACCCCTATTTTTTACCGCCGTCATTTGCATCCTCAAATTTACTTTGTTTAATAAATATATTTTATTCATAATAATTATACTTTTTTAATTAAAAAATACAAAAAACAAACATATATTATCAAAAACTAATTTATATGTTTGGTAGGATATTTCGAATAAGTTTCAAACCAACATCTTTGTTTTTTATTCGATAAATAAGTTTTCAACATGAACATATGTGTTTGATTATTTTTTTCAAATACAAACAAAAGTGTTAGATAAATTAGGTCCAAACACATATGAGCAAGCACGTGACGGATTTAAAATAAAATATCAAAAAAATGAGCAGAGTATGAATATTCTAGTTCTCTTTTTTTTTTTTTTTCAGCTTTGTATTTTATTTTATTTTTAATTAAAAATAATAATTATTATAAATAAAATATATTTTTAAACAATGTAAATTTGAGGTGTGAATAGCCTCACCAATTTTTATAACATTGGAGATTTGTCTCATAGATGATTTATAATATACTATGTTGTTGGAGTGGGATCAAATTGAGATTGACTGGACATTAAGAGAATATAAAATTGATATTACATAAACTTTTATATATTAAAATATAAGTTACTTGGACACATATTCAGTGGAGAAAATTTTAAATTAAAACTAATTTATAATAATACACACACTTCTAAATAATAAAATTTCATCAAAACTTACTTAGTTTCTAAATCAATTTTTTTGGCTGTTTTCTACGAAAAAATAGAAGAAAAAAATGGTTATGTGTGGCAGTTTGTGATTAATTCAGAAGTTATCTTATAGGTTTCATTTTAATTTTAAAAATATTTAAAATGTAAATAATATTTTTGTTTTTTTTATTTTTTGTTGTATAATATATTAAATTAATTACTTTTTAAAAATTTATAGTTTGATATGCATATTACATATCTTACAAATAAGATATTAGATTATAAAATTAAAATTGGTTTTTGGTTTATTGTATGGGATATATTAATGTATTCATTATAGAGATTAGTTGTATTATATTTGGCCTAAAAATAAAATAAAAATAATATTTATAAAAGATTTATAAAATAATTTTACAAAAAATTGTTTTTATACAATTATTTTTTTTATCTTAATTCTATATTTTAAATAGATAAATAGATATATCTTTATCATCATTACTAATATAATAACACAAAAAATATATAAATAGTAAAATTCCATCATCTTTTTAAGTTTTCAAATTTGAAAATAATATTGACAATTTTCTATTTAAAAAAATAGTTGTTGAACATCACGTGCTCATAAGGACTCAAAATAATTTAATTTTGTTTGTGAAAAAACATTTTCAATATTTTAAAACACAAACGATACTTTTTTGATATATATGTGTATTTGTATGTATATATAATATTTTTGTACATATTTTTACCAATAAAAAAATACTTAAAATATTGATTTACTAAAAATTATATTATAAATTTACTACAAAATATACATTGCATTGCATGGAGCAATTAATATAGATTGTTAATTTAGTTAGGAAAAGTATGATAATTTGATAATAATTAAAGACCAGCATTTAATTATGAAAGAGAACACGAAAAGTTTAAATGAAATTGTGTGTGTTCAATATAAAATCATGCCTCAAAACACTCTTTTTGTAATCATCAATATTTTAAACAATAATATTTATTGTTATCCTTCTTTATATAAAAAAACATCATCTTATGTTTCCATACTTCATTGATATTTATATTTTTTTCGGTCCCTCTTTTGTATGTTTTGTGTTTTTTACTAAAATTGAAAACCCAATTATTATTTTTTCTTTTTATATCTATTTTAAACATATAATATATCAAATTAATCTTTATTTGTCATCTTTAATTTGAGACCAATATTATATTTAAATTATTAAAATATAGTTTTTTTATGAATAAAATATGGTTTTTTTATATATTAAATATTTATTTTGCTATTTTGATATATATATATATACACACACACACACATTGGATTTGAATAAATAACATATTAATATTTTTATATATATTCGATCCAAAAATATAAATATGTTTTTGTAAAACTAAAAATATTATACTATTAAGTTATATAATATTATAATTGATTGTTTCACCTTAATAGGTTTTAGCAAGTTCAAAAATTCGTCTTGAGTTCAAAAAATTATAAAATTTCTTTCAAAATATTGTGAAATTTATTATTTAATAAAAATAACTTTTAAGAGAATGATAATGTAATATAACATAAAAAAAGATAAATATATCATATAATATTTATATAAACATAAATGATATAAATGATTATTATGTATATATTTATAATAATAATATAACTTTATCATATATTATTAATATAATAAAATTATATTTTGTCTTGTGCATTGCACCGGCAACCATCTAGTTAACTAAATAGTAGAGGATATTAAAGAGATTTTTTAATAAAACAATTTGCATCTTTAAATAATGTTCTCGTACAGAACAATTAGGGCTCGACTCTAATCAAACTATTTTATTTTAATTATAAATTAGATGTTCGTCTGTGAATGCACATGACATAATATATTTATTATATAAATAATTATAATAAAATTATGTTATTATTATTAAAAAATGTACATAACCTATTATTTATATCAATTATATTTATATAAATATTATTTAATTTTAAATATAATTTTATATATTAAATTCCATTTTCATTTTTTTAAGGTTAGTTTTATTAAATAATAAATTAAACAATATTTTGAAGTGAATTTTGAATTGTCCTTCAACTGAATATAAATATTTTAATTTACTAAAATCTATTGAAGTTAACCAACACATTAATAGTATAATATTTTTATTTTTATAAAAAAATATTTTATTTTTACGTTAAATTCATATAAAAATTTGATATTCTATTTATTCAAATTCATCACATATATCAAAATTTTAAAATTAAAAATTCGATGCATAAAAATTTTATATTTCATCCATAAAAATTATATTTCATAATTTTAAATATAATTATTTATTTCAACATATACAATATTGGTGTCAAATTAAAGATCACACAAGGAAGATTAATTTAATATATTATATATTAAAAACGAACTTAAAACAAAAAAGTTATTTAAGTTTTTAAATTTTAATGAAAAGTTAAAATAGGGGAGAGAGAGAGAAAAAAAAAAGACACCGAGATGTCAATTAACTGTATAGACACATGTAATAAGAGAAAATGTGATAGTTAAACTAGAAAAGACATTTTATACCCGAATAATTAATATATGTTATTTTTATTTTTCATAAATTCATTAGGAACACTTTATTTTATTCTTTTAATTATAGTAAATATACACGTGTCAATCCATAATTCTTTTTTTTTCTTATAGTTTTTGCTTTACAAAAAGAAAAAAATAATATTTATATGCATAAATAGAAAAGATAAAAGAGAGAAGGCTTGGGCATGCAAGTTAGACTTTATCTTTCTTATTTTCCATTTTTTTCTTTTTCTTTTATCTCATAACTAAAATTTTTAAATTAGAATAATTTGTTCGTTTGAAACTCATATTTGACATATGATATATTAATTATTATTTTTTTCAAAATTTTAATTTAATACCTATATTGTATGTGTCAAATAAAATATTATATTTAAAATATAAAATTTATTTTTTATTGGTTGGATTATTTATTTTTAGTTTAGTATTTATGTTGAATTTAAATAAATAATGAATTAAATTTGTTGATTTATTTGAGTTCAGTAAAATAAATATTATAATATTAAAAATATATAATAAATTTTTTTATTTTAATACTTTTATTAATTTTAAATATTTGTATTGAGTTTGAGGAATTACACCGACTTTAACATAAATATATCTAAAGTTATTTATAACATAGGAAGGAGAGTTGATCTGTGCTATGAGCGATTCTTGAATTGCATATTAAAAAAAAAAAAAAACTCAAAAATTACATAAAGTAAATTACATTTAATATAATATTTAGTGTTTATTAATTTAAAAATTACATACAAAAATTCAAAATATATATTGTAATCGAGCATTAATGAAATAAAATAAAATAAAAAATGAAGGTAAGAATAGAATTAGGGGTCCCGTGACTCAATTTAAATGTTGGAGCAATTTGCGGAATAATTAGAGAAATAATATAATATAGATTGATGTAAGACGCGTTTTACATAATCATGAGCTGTTTCTTTACAAACCGGAAAAGGAAACGATTAATTAACCAAAATAAATAAAAATAAAATAATGAATTCTGAGTACAGCCTTCCGCTTGACTTGAACTCTTCAAATTGAAAAGCAAAATCAAGACCCACTTTCGTTATTTCCAACGACTAAATTCTCTCTCTAAAAATCCGGTGTGTGTGTGAGAGAGGGAGAGAGAGAGAAAAATCCACTGCCAACGTTAACCAAATCAAGCATTTACTCAGCCCCCGGCATTTTCACTTTCTGTACACTCATTATTCGCTCTCATTTTTGTAAAGGATTTTAGGAAATGTCGTCGCCGGCGCCGGGGGCCGCACCCCCTCCCTCCACCCCTCCAGCTAACAACACCTCTCCACCGCCCGCTGCCGCCGCCTCACCGCCGCCGCCTGCGACGTCTCCTCCACCTGCGAGCCCCACTCCCCCAGCCACTTCCCCGCCTCCCTCGTCCTCCCCACCTCCGCCTGTTCCTACTACTCCTCCCTCATCTACGCCTTCTCCTCCGACTTCAACCCCACCTCCCACCAACAGCCCGCCATCTCCGCCGGCCTCCACCCCTCCATCTGGATCCCCAGTTCCGCCCTCTCCGCCGACTCCTGCCGGAGGCGGTTCTCCTCCGACGCCTCCAGGGGGCGGTTCTCCTCCGGCTCCTTCGGGAAGGGGATCTCCGCCGAGTAGGGGTTCTCCTCCGATTCCGTCCGGCACAGGAAGGTCTCCGCCGCCGTCGTCTGATGGGTCGCCTGGAATAACGACGGGAATGGTTGTTGGGATAGCTATTGGAGGTGTTGCAGTTCTAGTGATTTTGAGTCTGCTGTTTATATGCTGCAAGAAGAAGAAGAGAAGAGCGCAGCCGGAATACTATGTTCCTCCACCCCCACCACCTGGGCATAAAGGTGATACATTTATACATCATTTCTTTCCAAGATTCTTTTTTTCTGGAAATTTTCAGATTAATCCATTTTTGCTATTCGTTTGTTCATCAGAATTGTTTGGCTTTGTCCAACCCTCCAAATTGGGTCTTCTTTTGTGGTTGATCAGTTCTCTGTGAGAGAGAGAGAGAGAGAGAGAGAGAGAGAGAGAGAGAGAGATCATCTTACTTGTTAAAAGGAAGGGGAAAGGATAGTTAATGTGCTTTCAAAATTATGTCTTATTTTCAAGAATTGATTGTCAGAGGTCAGTGGTATTCTACCGTAGTCTGTTCTCACAGAATTTCATTAATTAGTACAGGCAAAGCCTGTTTCAATTTTTTAGATTGGTGATGGCTAACTGTGGATATGGATGACGTTGATAATGATATATATAGATCGAATGTGCATAGGTCAGTTTATTTTGTCATTTATTGCAATTCTGGCTGCATTTCATTATTATTATTATTATTATTATTATTATTATTATTGTTATTATTATTATTATTATTAATTTTTAAATGTACAAAGTGAGATATATCAATGCCTCTTATCTATAACTATCATAAGTCTTGCCATTGTGTTGTTTGTGGATATAGAACTTACGTAGCACACATCTTTGATATATGGGGGTGGTATCTGAAGAACCTTGGAGGCCAACCTTTTCTTTTAGTATTCTGAGAATACACAAAAAACTTCGCAATTAATTGTAGTTTGTTTCAGTCTCATAAAGTGTAGAATAACAACGAATACTCGATTATAATTGATACTTATTTATTTGCAACACTTAAATATTGCATTAGTTGCTTAGTTTTCTTTAATATCTTTTTGATGTTTTCCAGTTGACCCCTATGGCGGTCCTGTACAAAGTTGGCAGCATAATGCTCCACCACCTGCCGATCATTTTGTTACAATCCCTCCCAAACATACTCCACCACCAGGTGGTGCTTCAAGGCCTCCACACTCACCTGTACGTGCTCCTCCACCGCAACCTCCACCTCCTCTTCCTTTCATGAGCAGCAGCGGAGGTTCCGGTTCCAACTATTCAGGCTCTGAAACTCCACTCCCGCCACCTTCACCGGGCATGGGGTTGGCGTTCTCCAAAAGCACGTTTACATATGAAGAATTGTCAATGGCTACAGATGGCTTCTCGAATGCCAACCTTCTCGGGCAAGGTGGGTTTGGTTACGTTCATAGGGGTATCCTTCCGAATGGGAAAGAAGTTGCAGTCAAGCAGCTGAAAGCGGGAAGTGGGCAAGGGGAGAGAGAGTTCCAGGCTGAGGTTGAGATCATTAGCAGAGTGCATCACAAACATCTTGTGTCATTGGTTGGCTATTGCATTACTGGGACCCAGAGAATGCTTGTTTACGAGTTTGTCCCAAACAATACCTTGGAATTCCACTTGCATGGTTAGTAATAGCGTGGAATGAAAATGAGTGGTTAATTTCATTCTTTAGCCTCTTCATTTCAAATGGATATCTTTTTCTTTGTACTTTTATGTTTTGTCGTGTGTGTCTTCTTTCAGTGGAAAATCTTACAAGTCAGTGTATTTCAGGAACGGGAAGACCTGTAATGGATTGGCCAACACGGTTGAAGATCGCTTTAGGTTCAGCGAAAGGACTTGCATACCTGCATGAGGATTGTAAGTTCTTCTTGATGCATATATACTAGTAAATCATTTAACAAAGAAGTACACTGCTTCTCTTTTATTATATTTAAAATGATGTACACTGCTTCTCTTTTATTATATTTAAAATGATGTTCTTTTTTGTTCTACGGCAGGTCATCCAAAAATTATTCATAGAGATATCAAGGGTTCTAATATTCTTTTGGACTTCAACTTTGAAGCAAAGGTAATAACTTCAACTTTGACTTGAGTTGTCTCAAAGGGCTGATTTGGTTTCCTAATGTCTTGGGTCTCAGTGAACACATAAAACTATGTTTGTCGAAGTATAGTTGCTTACATGAGATATTTCATGGTTTTGATGTTACCAGCTACTTAATAAATAATTTGAAGAGTAACAAATTAAAGTGAGGATGTTGACTTTGTCATGTGTGCTTATGTAAATCATTTATTTCTCAGGTTGCAGATTTTGGCCTTGCGAAAATTGCTTCTGATGCCAATACTCATGTCTCTACAAGAGTGATGGGAACTTTTGGGTACGAATAATCTTATTGGCTTACTATTCTACTCTGTGCATTAGATATTTGTAAGATGTATCCAAATACACCGAGGCACCATGAGTTACGGGCATGAATTGTTGTACATTTCACTGCAAGGCCTTCTGTTTTCTATTATTCGACTGCAATTGGGAAGTTTTTGCTTTTCTATGAAACATTTTCTATATATTTTCTGCTTCTCGCTTTAGTTGAGCTTCTTATTTTAGCACCATAAAATTGCACCTGAATCATGCTAATGCTTGACTGTAAATTCAGGTATTTGGCCCCTGAGTATGCTTCCTCAGGAAAACTAACGGACAAGTCAGATGTATTTTCTTTTGGTGTTATGCTTCTTGAGTTGATTACTGGGCGCCGGCCTGTTGACACAAATCAATCGTACATGGATGATAGTTTGGTCGACTGGGTAAGTTATACTTAAGCAAAGATGGGACTAGAGCATCTCTCTCTCTCTCTCTCTCTCTCTCTCTCTTCACACACACGCAAAACTTTTGCAAGCTCCCCTGCCGCTACCGTCTGATCCAGTTCTATTATCTGTTACACGAGCATCACTATGTTATGTATCAGTGGGAGAAGAGGCTAATTCCAAGTAATTGTCATACAGGCTAGGCCTTTGCTCACACGAGCTCTTGAAGATGGAAACTTTGATGCTCTTATCGATCAAAGACTGCGAACTGATTACAATCAGAATGAGATGGCTCGTATGGTGGCCTGTGCAGCTGCTTGTGTTCGTCATTCGGCGAGACGTCGACCAAGAATGAGCCAGGTATTTTCATATTACTTATTGTCTCAAGTTCTTATTTATTTTTCCACCCGGTGTATATCTTTATGTGTTTGTGTCACATATTACCTTAGCATGAAATATATGCTCTTCGAAATTGGTATGCAGAACATACTGGTTTTCATTGCTTCCATGTTTGAAAGTTGAGCTCTCTGTAGAGAAGCAAATGTTTGTACACAAAGAGCTGGCAAGTCAGGCCTGTCCCGCATATTTTTAGAATCAGTGTTTAATTAGTCCTGCTCACACCTATTCCAAACCTTTCAAGTATTAGCTACCGGGCTGGCTTGAAAAACCATGATTCGGGCTTTATCACCAGGCTCAAACTGCCACCTCTAAAATACACAGAAAGTTCTTAAACTTGATTCAACACATTAGTTTAGATGGTGTGTTTTTTTACTTATAGATACATTTTGGAATCTGGGCAGGTTGTGAGGGCCTTGGAAGGAGACGTCTCACTATCCGATCTGAATGAAGGAATCAGACCAGGGCACAGCACGGTATACAGTTCCCATGGAAGCTCGGACTATGATACGGCCCAATACAATGAGGACTTGATAAAGTTCCGGAAAATGGCTCTGGCCAGCCAGGAATACGGGAGCACCGGTCAATATAGCAACCCAACTAGCGAATATGGGCTGAACCCGTCGGGCTCAAGTAGCGAAGGCCAACAAACAAGAGAAATGGAGCTCGGAAGGATGAAAAAAGACAGTCAAGGGTTCAGCGGTGGCGCTTGATGTTGATTTTTGGCCTGACCAGCTAATTCTTTAACACCAACTGTGTATGTTCAAGAAAGTTCAAGGGTGGCATGGTGTTTTTATTTTTATTTTTTCTTCTGTTTAAAATTTTTATTTTTTGAGATATTTTTTTATAAATATAAAATGTATTTATATAATGGTTCATAAGTAGATAAAAACAGCTCGATTCTTTGTATTTGATTTTTTTAAAGCTGCTAAAGCCTTTGGGTGTTTAAAGCTGTTGAAAGTGGAGTGTAGAATCTAACTTGTTGGGTTTGAATCTGGTGATTACGAAACTGCTCTACACATAATAATAAACCAACACAAGTTGCAACTACTTTTGTTTTTATTGATGTAGTCTACATAGGGGGGTATCCTACTAATTTGTCTTTATAATCAATCTGCTGTATCCAGCTGTAATTAATTGCATTTTATATAAAAGGAATAAAGAATTACTAGTTTTGAGCCCTTATTTGAACATTAAAGAGTTGTTTGGTACGGTATGTAGGTATTTTTTGGGGTACATTAAAAAAATTGTAGATTTATACTGTAGATGTCAGTTGTAAAAAGATGAAATTTTACATCTATCACAATTAATAGAGTTATATGGGGATGATGTTCGATTTTTTATTCACAATCCAAAACAAACAACCCCTAATAATCTAGCAATATTATTTCACAATTATTTAATAAAAATTAAGAATTCGATTCTCCTTCACGACACCCCCAAAATTTAAAAAGAAAGAAAAGTTGGCTTGAAAAGATAAATTTAGATAAAATCATATATTTGAAGTTGAGAGTTGGAACCACGATCGTTAAGACTTATTTTGTAGGGCGGTGGGGGCAAGTATGAGCTTCATTGGGGCCTTCTAGAAGTTTAGAGTTGGTCAAATTGGATTAGGTCCACTTTTGAAATAAAAAATGATGTAATATTAAAATAATAAAATAATGTTAGATACAGGGTGTCACAATCTAATGTTAGTGTCCACCAAAGTTGGTGGTCACATGGGCATGGCAGCAGGAATTTGGAGGGTTGCTAATTAGGTGGAAGTGTAAGTGGCGTATTAAGGTTTTCCCACATGCAAGAAGAAGCGGGCCACCACACACCACACACCACACACCACACACCACACACCACACTTTTGGTGAATGTGCCACCAAATACCATCATTCAACCACATGCCCCCCCCCCCCCCCTTTTCTTTTTCTTACTATTAATATTCCTTTTTATTTCCCCATTTCTAAGTTACATCATTTTAAAACTTGGTATCGCATAAATTAAGTCTCCAAAATTAGGGTTCAAAGGCCTTTCACTGTCACATTGGCGCCTACAAGAATCGCGCTCAAAGGAGATGCCGCACATTAACCCCTTTGGCAAGGGCCTACAATATAACATTTTTTTCCAAATATATAAAAAAATGTTTATTTATGATATATATTTACATATATAACTTATTTGCAAAGATGCACTCAAGAACTCAATCTAACATACACGTACACACACACACACACTGCATATCAAATAAAACAATGTAAAAATAAATTAATTTTGATTAACGATATAGTAAACATATACAATGAACGTATTGTGTTCGCTATATATTCAAACTCAATCACAAATTCATACAAATATTTGTATTGAGATTATAGCCCATATGGACTATTTAAGTTCTATTTATATATGGGACAAACATTTTAAATTTGCTTAACATTTACAAAGAAGGTCGAGAGCATGTGGCCATTTGTTATTTCCATGACAATTTATTATACTATATTTCAAGTAATGTACACTAAAATAATAACAAAATTATGTTTGCATAGTAAAATTTCATTATAAATTAATTTTTAAGTTTAAATTTGTTTAAAATTATATATATATATATATTTATTGTAGGTGATAGCTTGTGATTGGTTCGATTTATTTTCTTTAAATATTTTTCTTAGTATTTAAAACGTAAATAAGATTCTGTATGATTTTTTTAATATATATATAGGTTTATTTTTTTTTCGAAAATCAAATTTTTATTTGAAATTATCAATAGTTTTGAAATTTATAGATATTTTGGTAGATATATATGCAATTTCCAATCAATTTACTTCATAAACTAATCTATATCAATATCCATATTTAGTGATAGTTTCTTGAAATTCTAGATAAAAAGTTCCTGATTTAGATTTTTCATGCCTTGTGATAAATAGCAGCTGCCGCAGATGTAATGATTAGACCATTTCAGTGACACAAAAAGCTGGTGGGGACTACAATTGGCTTCTGTTTTTGTCCGACCAAAACAAAGATGCATTCCTCAGAAACAAACTGACGTTTTTATTGTTTCTCCTCCAAAAATAAAAGTGGGCGTTTCTTCAATTTATTAATTAATTATTATTATTATTTTGGGTTTAATTTGATATTGACTGTTCATTCATTCCACAACTACTGAAATCTTGATTTAATTCTACCTTCTATTGAATTTTTCCAATCTCTCTTATTTGTCCAACTGGACACTTATTTTGATTTCCCATTTGAATAACCAGGTCGTCTTTGGCTTCTTTTTGTAGGCTTTCTAAATTTGCTTTTTCGAACTCACAGTTTGGTGGATTGTGTATAATTTTTCCAATTATATATTTTAATACATTCATATATATAAATGTCGATATATCATGCGAGAATAATACTTTTTCTTATATTTTGCAGAAAATTTACAATATTAATCCTCTAATTTATGGACAATCTGAAAATTTGTCCTTTATTTTTTAATTGCTTGAATTTGGTCTTTATTTTTTTTAAATGTTCAATTTTTTTTTTTTTTTGTTTTTGTTGTTGTTGTTGTTGAACAATACTTATTTCTCAAATAAGATATCATTTTGATATGGCCTTCAAATTATGTTAGTCTAATTACAAAATTAACATTACTAACATTTTAGGAGTTTCACTATTTTTTTTAATTAAAATACTTCAGCAACCTATTTTAAAAATATAACGCAACATCTTATAAATTTTAAAAAATATTACAAAATGTAAGAGTTTATAAGATATTTCAAATAAATTCAACCAAACACCCATTAGCGTAGGCAATTCAATAATTGGGACAAATGATACTTTAATGCTTAAACATATACTTTTATCATTAAAGCATAACAAAGATTTTTTTTGAGACCATATCTCGTCATTGAACCAGTCTCATAAGTTATTCAACAAAACATCGACATTTGGATGGACTGTATTTATGGTATTTCTAGAAAAAGTCTGATCAAATATTGGTAATTCATATTCTTCAATTAATTTGTGGGAGAATTATTACATACGCGAATGGAATGGAATCAATTTCTACCAACCTTATGTGCAGGAAAAGAAGGAAAACAAATGAGGCATTCCATGTAATATTTTTTGTTGATTTTAGACCTCAACACTAGCTAAATGTCCCTCAAGCCTCAGCTACTTTTCTATCTAACACAAATAACTACTAGATGTCAATTTTGACTTGCTCTGGCCCGAGGCATTTAGAGCAGCCCCAATCTGCTCCATTTTGAGATGGGGCAGGCTAGTCCTGATCTGTACAAGAGTCAAGGTGTGTTTGGTCCGTCCGAGTCTACTGCTCACATGGCCCCACCCTCCCTTGTCCCATTTAAATAATTATTAATATATATATATATACACACACACACATATACAGATTAAAGATAATTTAAAATTTTTATTTTGTGCATATACATGAGCAACAATAATTTTCTTTATTTGATATGCAATGTAAAAAAAAAAAAAAAATGTTGCAGGGCGGGGCAGACCCTCCCCACATAAGTTCGGGACTGGGTCCATGTTTCCTGAGCTGAAGCGGGCATGGGGCGGGGTGGGGCAGAAGTGTAAATGCACAGGACAGACATGGGTTTTGTACTATCCGCCTTGCCCCGCCCAATTGATATCCCTAACCTACGTACCCGTGTTTTTATAATTAAATCGAATTGGTCAGTTCAACTGGTTAAATCAGGAACTGGTGTTTGGATCGGTTTGAAATATTAATAAAACTATTTTCACAGTTGAACCGGTCAAAATCGGTCAAACCTGGTCAAAATCTGTATAACCGGTCTAACCGGCCAACATACTTTTCTATTTTTTTTAAAAACATATTTTACATAATTATGTATTTTATTTTTTATTATATTATTATATTATACATCGTGCAACGCACGGGAGAAATACTAGTTAATATACCGTTTAACAAATTTACAGAAATGCCATTTCCTGCCCAAATCACTTTTTTATTAATAAATTTTGGAAAAGAAAAAGAGATTGGCGTCTATTATTGAATGTGGGATTATGAAGAAATATGTTGGCCAATAATCTTTTTTATTTTTAATTTTTCACCTCAAATTTAAATGCTTATAACTTTTAAGTCTCAACTCATTTTTTCAATTAATATATCAAATTTATTATTTTTCAAGATCTTTAATTTAATATTCATATTGCAGATATATATATCTATATATATATTTAAATAAAATAAAATTGTGAGATATTTTGATATTTAAAATATTTTTAAATAAAATAAAATTATGAGATATTTTTATGCAAAATAAAATTATATTAAAAATATGGTTTATATATTATGAATTTTATTTTAGAAAAATATATTATTATTATTTTATAAAATTATTTATCTATTATATAAAGGTAACAAAATCTCACACGCCATGATAATGCGATACGATACAAAATGCACAATTTAATAATTATTTAACTATTAATTATAATTACTAATTATTATATTATTACAAATTTGATTAATGGTGCAGGAGAAACACCTAGTATTATAAATTTTATCGAACCTCTTGGTGCCTCTAAATCCCTGCCTAATCGTCCAACCTCCACTTTGGTTGCCCAACAACTATAACTTTTGATGCTTCGGCAATAATAGCACTTAATCGTTTGCATTTTGCCCATTTAAATCTGTGTGGGTCTGTTACAACTGAAGTGGCGTGAATGAGATGTAACACGTTTGACCCGAGCCCTACCCGTTTCAGTTGACCGTAATACTATCTTACACAAGATCACTGCTATGGTATATTATGCATATGCAAGGAGCATCATAGTGTATAAATAAATGAGTGACTCTTATGTCATAGTTACATAAGTTTTTATGTGTAATATATAAAGCTAACAAAAATCTCAAAAACTTTGAATATGATCTACAACGCCATGACCGATTTGAGGCTCTGACCAAGGAACTGGTTTGCGAGCGTGACCTGCGGTATTCTATTAGCCCTCGAGTCTTGGTCAACAGTCCAAACACAAATTGGTTCGCCATATAGTAGAATTCGAGTGCTAGAAATTTTGTTGTTTTTCTGGTTGTATCCCAGGAAACAAAAGTTCTATGATCCTCACGCATCGTGTGAGGGGACGAATATGTTTTAAGGAAATTGTGTATATACAACCTCTGTTTTACTGTTATAATAATAATAATAATAATAATAATAATAATAATAATAATAATAATAATAATAATAATAATAATAATAAAAAGAATAATAATAATAATAATAATAATTATTATTATTATTTACAAGTAATTTTTTCGTGCGTTTCACGAAGTATAATATGATAATGTAATAATTTATTATAAAAATAATAATATAATTTTTAAAAATAAAATACATAATTATATAAAATATATTTTTAACAAAACTTATTTAAAATAAAAATACCTCATAACATATTAAATTTCAAAATATACCACAATGTATATGAAAAAATATTTATATTTAAAAATTACAATTTTATTTTTATATATGCAATATGGATATCAAATTGAAGAGCATGAAAAGATGATTAATTTGATATATTTAAAAAAAAATGGAGGTGAGAGGAAAAAGTTGTAAGCCTTTGAACATTATCATGAAAAAACAAAGAAAAAGAAAAATCTAATTGCACATTATACCTTCTATTTTTAGAAAGACATTTTGGGCGGAAAAATAAAATTTATGTAAAATTTTCCCAACTATCTTATTTTTATATAGTTATAGATTATTATTATTTTCTTTAGTCATCTCTCCTTTAGTTTACTAACTGTGACACCATGTAGTTAAGAAACTACATAACATATTTATTTCATGTTAAAAAATCTTTTAAATGATTATTCCTCGAGAAATTCTAAATTTATGTGTTGTTATGGTAATGAGCTTTGGTCTACCTATTGGAAACACTAATGTAGTTTTTAAAAGATGAGTTGAGTTTTGCAAGATAAACTTTTGTGGAAACGAGTACATGAGTGACTCTCTCGACACGTAAATAAGATATGAAACGGGTTAGCAAAGTACTTTATTTTGATGTGTAGGATTTTATATGTGAAATTAGTGGAAGTAATATTTTACATACTCTTTTACAATCAAATTTAAAAAAATCCTAACGCATTAGAATACTAAAATTCAAACCTTGTGTAAAATATGACACTACATTTTATTTGTATCATATTAATTGTGTTATGTGTATTCATAATTATATTAATTACATACATGAAATTTTTATTACATGATTAACTAATAATTTTTTTTATAAATGATGAACTAATTCACCTTGAAACATAATTAACACATGAAGTGATGCAGATCAAATCCACCATCCCAAGAACCCCTCCTAGCACCTCCCCACCATACACCAAAGTCTTATCAATTGTTGCATGCCCCAAAACCCTATGTTAATTACATTTCTATTTTGTATTTTAATCCCTCAAGTCACCACTCAAACTACACTTCACTCTCACAAAAAGAGTTAGGAGAAACTCTATCATTTCCTCCACATTTTTGAGAAAGAGAAGAAGGAGAAGGATGGGAAAGTTTTGGAGCTTCAATCTACCATTTTCAAGGTAATTATCTACAAAACTTGAATTTTCTTTAATTAGGAGCATATTGAGGATGTAATTTATTATTGCATGTATGATTGAAGATGTTCCTCTTAGGTCTAGGCTTATGAATGTTATTTTCTGTAGAAATCATATTTAGAATACCATTTGTATGAATTATGTGGTTGATTGTCACTTAATCGTCGAATCTGGCCTAATCTGCTATGTGATTAGTTTCGATATTTGTATGGTATCTTTTTTCCTAATTTAATTTTTTAATGAAGTTGACACTGGATTGGTATGTTGTTTTCAAATTTCATAATTTTTGGATCACATATGCTCTTTTTACTAAATCCATCTTTGTGAGTTCCTGAAAAATAGAAATCACATATTGCATGTCAGTTTTGAAAATTTGTATAATATCGTATACTTCAAATTTGATGATGCCCTTTGACTATGTGTTGATATAAGATGTTATAAGTCTGGTTAACATTTGAGATTATTCGGAACATTTAGAATATCTGGTGATTTTTGAAAGAAAACTTGTATAGGGTGAATCCTTACTTAGAGATGTATACGGGTAAGGTTGGGCACGGGTAAGCCTTTCTCGTACCCTACCCGACCTCTGTAACCCTACCCGTATCCTACCCTATTACCCTAAATTTGTATTCGGGTAGGGTACGGGTAATACCAATCGGGTATTCAGGTTACCCGCGGGTAATCGTGTAACCCGCTACCAATATAATAATTAAACAAGTAAATTTTACCCGACCAAACCCGACCATACCCTACCCTACTCTACCCTATATATTGCGATTTTGTAAATTTCAAAAAACAGGTAAAAATTAGCAATCAAATATATCATAAAATTTAAAAAATACTTCCTCATTACCCGATTACCCGCCGGGTAACCCGACCCGGCAGGTAAAAACTGACAACCCTACCCTTACTAGATTATACCTTTGTTTTTTTATTTTTATAAAATTATAGAGCGATCAATTTTACAATCTATTTTAGTATGATATTATTAAGAGTATTAAGAACTTATGATTAAAATTTGTAATTTTTATGAATTTTACAATTTAGATCAACCTGGTGATCGATTTTGTAAAACTCAAGTTAGAAATGTATTTTTTTTTAAAATTGTATGATTGTTATTGTAAGAAAATATTTTAATTTGTTGTTACATGATGGATTATTAAAATGCCTGTTTTATTTCAAAATCAATTAAGCTTTGTAGAATTTCTAATAAATTATTTACTATAATGTGTTAATGTGACTATATGATGTGTAATATGCTAGTATGTGATTAAATTATTGTGTAATGAATTTAAGTGTTTTGTATGAGTAATGTTTCAATATATAAAATGATATGACCTCAGTTGAAGTGTTGTGGTCCTGGAATTAGACTTTTAATAATTTGGTGTGTGAATTGAAACATGTTGAGTGCAACACAAGCAAGTTCGTGATGTCCCTAAGCTATCCCTTACACTAACCAGAGGAAGTGGTTAACTCTTAAATATCACAGATTAGTTTTACTTAAATCTGGAATACTTTGAATTTGGAGTTGATGTCTTCGGGGTATCTGTTGTACTTTGAATTTAGAGTTGATGCCTTCGGGGTATTTGTTTGTACTTTAAATCTAGAGTTGATGCCTTTGAGCCGAATCGTAACTCAAAATCTAGAGTTGATGCCTTCGGGCTGCATCATAACTCTGGATGTGGTATGAGGTTACAGGCTCATACCATCCGCTAGTGCGAGGTTACAGGCTCACACCGGCAAATGTCAATAAGGTTATAGGCTCACTAACGAGCGCTATTGAGGTTACAGTCTCATAACGGCGCTTGTGAGGTCATAGGCTCATGAGCTAATATCGTACCAGTACGTACGGGTCTAGACTGGTGAACGACTTTAATTTATTAACTGATGTAATTAATATAGTGTGTTTATTAGTTATCCCACTGGGCTACTCCTTCGAGAGTTATGTGATGATGTTATTTTTAATTTCAGGTTCGACAACTAACTGAGATGAATAGTTGTTGAAAAGGCTTCTTTCCGATGTCTTATTGTTTGCAATACTTAAGTAGACCTATGAACTTATGTTTTGTTAAAGTATTACTGAAGTTGTATGACACGTTTTGTAGTAAGTTTGTTTTTGGGCCGTATATTATAAAATGGTTGTTCGATTTAGAAATTGTGGGTAAATGCGAGTCTAGTCCTTTAAAAAACCATTTCTATTGTACAACCCTCTTTTAAAAAACTAAATCTTCTTAAAACTCGTATTTCCTTTAAGTCTTTTGCTCACTTTTAAATGTGTTTTACTAACTGGGTTTGTTCAAGTATAGTCTAAGTTATATAGTGGCATTTCGGGACTTGCCGGCGGGACCGGGGTGTTACACTAACTATCTTAAAACAAATTTGGTTCTCTTGAGATGGCTACTCACAATGTTGAAACAACCAGACTCTTGTTGTTATCCATGCCATCATAAATTTTGATGCCAATCCCGCTATCACCCCTACTGTCAACCTCTCTGTCAATCATGTGGACCAATTGAAGAAGTTCAATGTCTTGAAATTAAACGTTGTCAACAAAATATGTTCTTCTACTTGACTAATTTGAGAGGTTCTAGATTAAAGTTTGACCAAAGTTGAGTGAAACTGCAGATGCTCAAGTAGTCAACAGTGCTTGGAGACAATTTGACTTCTTGTGTATGAACACGCATTTGATGCTTGGAGACAATTTTACTTCTTATGTATGAACTATGTGATGATTCGCTTGACTAACTCTCTTTATAATGTCTACAATTCTTTGAAAACCATGAAGGACTTGTGGGAGTCCTTTGGAAAATCACTGAATATTTGTAGAATGATCTTTCGATGTGTTCCTTTTATCACATGGAGTGAATGGTTGATTTGATCGTCTCCTCCTTGCAATTCTCTAGCCCTAGGTAGTTTTTCTGTTTTTGTTTTTATTTTTATTTTTTATGTATTAGTCTCTCCTTTGAGTCTAGTGTTACAATTTTATTTCACTTAAAATACGACTCGCAAGTGCACGAGGTAAATTATAGTAAAATATGGTGAGAATAGGTATCGTGTCCACAAAGACCGTATATGGTAAAATCAACTAAGTACTTGTTTGTGATATTTCCTTTATCTAAATAATTGAATAATTGGAATGGGCTTTGTAAACTAAAAAAAAAAAAGTAGAAATAGATATCAGATTCAAACAACTAAGGATATTAAGAGATTGTATAGATTCAAAGGTAATGCATTCATAAGGTTCTTACGAATTCCTTTAATGCATAAAACCATATTTAATTCCTATATTTGTAGGAGAATCACCAATATATCTGGATTCTCTCTTCCGAGTTAGATCTAAATGTAGATTAGATAACACTGATTATTCTCAAGTGATTACCGAACTCCCAATCGTGTCTAGGATCTATTCTCACCATAATTCTTATCAATCTCTCGATCTAGCAAGTTTATGTTATGCATTCCTAATCCGCTAACCAATATATTACTCCCTCTCGGGCAATAATAGATTAACTACACATATGCAATTAGTCGTTACGTAATTTCATACGACATTCAAACTAAGGAAGCAAAAACGAATATAGGAAGGGAAATAATATCATTAAAAAAAATATATGAATTCATACGAATGCAAGCCCTAGAATCACTAGATGTTTAGTCACACATATTATAATCCATGGGAAACATATTGATAATCATGGCTAATATAAAAATAACAAAAGAAAAGAAAACTATTTGAAGTCGAACGATCTTCGTTTCTTTCTCTCTTTGATGACTTGGTTGGTTGATCCTCCTTTGTATCCTTTTTCTAACCCTAAAATCTGTTGCATATTGCGTTGTCTGACGTTCCCCTTTGATTTGATGTAGCTCCTCCTTTTATAGACAATTACTAGGGTTTTGATAGCCGCTGTATCTCTGTTTTGGAATGAGAATATATGCTCGAATCACACCAAATCGAGAAGATATACCCGAATCACACCAAATCGTGACGGTTAATATCATATTACGAGGATAAGAATGGTCCGTGTGACTTGAGACGTGGTGTATACTTCTTTAATTATTTGTTTTTCTATCAAAACTTCAACAAACACGTGAGATAGCAAAATATAACAAAATCATGATGAACTTGTCACTTAGATACATACAATTGTCTAAAAATATAAATAATAACACTAAATTGCACATAAATCCTATGTCTAGAATGTACCAAGTCTCGACCTGTTAAATCCCACTCAGTTGAGTGAAATGACTAGGTCAAGTGGAATCCACTCGACCTTGTCCAAAAAGCTATGTTTGAATTCGCTCGACTGGGTAACTTCCACTTGGTTGAATGCCAACCTTTATTTGTCATTATCTGTGTTCTTTGAATTTTTAAAACCCACGGTTCAAGACAAGTGCATTCCTTTGTCAAAATTGATGAATTTTTAAATTCATCAATTTTGACAAAGTTGGGGTGAACGCGTATTTACTGCGCCTTAATATGTTTTTTTTTTCAACTTTTACCCTTAAAATTACAATTTTACGCTTTACAAATACGATTTTTTTCCTTTCTTTTTCTTTTCAATTTCTTTTGTTTCTTTTTCTTTTCTATTTTCTTTTATTTCTAAAATAGTCCTTCTCTTTTTCCTTTTCCTTTATTTTCTTTTATTTCTAAAATAGTCCATTCTCTTTTTCCTTTTCCTTTATTTTCTTTTCTTGTATTTTTATCTTCTCATTTTTCTTTCACCATTTAATTATCTCTTTTTCTTGAACAAAAGACTCCTTTTTTTTTTTTTTTTTTTTCAGAATTACTATTAAATTTTTTTTATATGATTCACATTATATGTTGATAATAATCTACCAAATTACAAATAAAATTTTCTACTTCTCAACTTCATAGCAATATTCTCAATAAAGCATTTGAATAATTAAAAAGAAAAGCAAAGAAAATTTCAAAAAAATATTAAAGATCTTTGAAAGGTGGAATTGGTGGTATTCAATCGGAATTATTAAACTCAATTTTTAAACTAGGTCCATTATATTGAATTGTGAAAATTGAAATTTTCAAATCATATAAAATATCATTAAAAACTATATATATATGTGTGTGTGTATATATATATATATAAGAGAAGTACCAAATATATTTTGAATTTAATACATTTTCCTGCCCATTTTAAATTGCTATAACAGGTAAGTTCAGTTTTTAATATATATATATATATATATATATATATATATTAAAAAATAATAATATGTAAAATATTAATCTAATAATTGTTTGAGACTCAATATTTTTTAACTGGAAGGCATAAATAGTAATTACATACACAATAACATGATCTTTAAACTTAAATATAAATAATACATGGATCTTAAAATACATGTTTCTCACATTCAGAATCATACAAAACTTAATTGTAAAATACTAACCTTGTGCAGCCATTGATTTGTTGATGAAGAAGTTATTTGATTTCTTCTCTCCCTTAGCCCCTTACGTAATATCCAGATGATATTCTTTCTTGATAGTGATAATGAATTATCTGTGATACTTTTATGGGCAGAGAAAGGAGTAGTTTCCTTTTTCTCAAGAAACTGCTCATGTAAAAACTGTAATTCACACGGTCTATCAACGTGTGAGGAATAAATATATATTAAACCATATGAAAATATGGGCCATAAATATCTTACATATGGGCCACAATTAATATGGGCCATTAATAATAACTTACATTCTCCCACTTGGCCCATGTGGCGTAATATATATAATTAAGTGGTTTAATTAACATAATGTGCGCATCATAAACCGACTTCATCATCATGTCAATACTAAGTATATTCTAACACAAGTCATGGCGGTTCTACACTATTTATTCAACATAGTTCCTTCCATGTACCATAATGCTAGTTTTCTACTTAATATGACTCATAAATAAAACTTCATAAATACTTTACTTAAATGTCTTGATTAGAGACAAGATCCTATTACACTTCAAGTCAAACATTCATGTATACAATTATGACAAAATAGGATTTTGTTCAATATCAGAAACAAAACATTAAAGAGCTCAAAGTGTCAAATATAGTCAAGATTTTTGAATGATGCCCATTCTTTCGACATGCCCAATAAATGTCTTTGGAGGCAGTCCTTTCGTTAATGGGTCAACAATCATAAGATCTGTGCTAATGTGTTCAATTGACACCTTTTGTTTCTGAACTTCTTCTTTAACGGCAAAATACTTTAATTCCATATGCTTAGCACCTTTGGAATACTTGTCGTTCTTAGAGAAGAATACTGCTGCAGAATTATCACAATAAATTTTCAGCGGCTTGGCAATACTTTCGACTTTTCCAAGCCTTGAAATAAAGTTCCGCAACCAATTCCCTTGAAGTGTGGCCTCAAAACATGCCACAAATTCAGCTTCCATAGTGGTTGCAGCAATTACAGACTGCTTTGCCCTTTTCCATGAGATTGCTCCTCCAGCTAATAGGAACAAGTATCCAAATGAGGATTTTCGAGTATCAACACATCCAACATAATCTGAATCTGAATATCCAATCACTTCAAGATGATCGGACTTTCGATAAGTAAGCATGTGATCTTTTGTTCCTTGCAAATACCTCAGTACTTTCTTTGTAGCTTTCCAATGATCCATTCCTGGATTACTTTGATAACGTCCAAGCATTCCAACAGCAAAGCTGATATCTGGCCGTGTACAAGTTTGTGCATACATCAAGCTACCAATAATTGACGCATAAGGAATGTCTTTCATTTGTTCTCGTTCCAATTCATTATTTGGACATTGCTTAAGACTGAACTTATCTCCCTTCTGGATTGGAACGATGCTTGATGAGCACTTTTCCATCCTAAATCTCTCTAGAACTTTATTTATGTATGCTTTTTGAGACAACCCTAACAATCCTTGTGATCTATCACGAAATATTTCTATTCCGACCACATAAGTTGCCTCTCCCATATCTTTCATTTCAAAGTTCTTAGAGAGATACTTCTTGGTTTCATACATCATACCAAGATCATTTGTTGCAAGCAAGATATCATCAACATACATAATTAAAAAAATAAGCTTACTCCCACTGACTTTAAGATATATACACCGATCAACGGTGATTTCCTTAAATCCAAAAGAAGTGATGGTATTGTTGAACTTGAGATACCATTGTCGAGAAGCTTGCTTAAGTCCGTATATCGATTTCTTTAATTTACACACCATATGTTCTTTGCCTTCAATAGAAAAACCTTCAGGTTGATCCATATATACTTCTTCCACTAAATCCCCATTTAGAAAAGCTGTCTTAACATCCATTTGGTGCAGCTCCAAGTCATAATGAGCCACTAAAGCCATAATAATTCTAAAAGAGTCTTTCCGAGACACTGGTGAAAATGTTTCTTTGTAATCAATACCATTCTTCTGAGTAAAACCTTTGGCAACAAGTCTAGCTTTATATCTTTCGATATTGCCATTTGAGTCACGTTTAGTCTTGAAGCATTTACACCCGACTCTTTTACAACCTTCTGGCAATTCTACTAGATCCCAAACTTCGTTATGAGCCATTGATTTTAACTCTTCTTTCATGGCATCTAACCATTTAATAGAATTATTGCTTTCTATGACTTGTGAAAAGGAAACTGGATCATTATCTTCAATCCCAATATCAAATTCTGACTCTTGTAGATAAACCACGTATTCATTAGAAATAGCAGGTCTTCTCTGTCTTTCAGACCTTCTTAATGCTACTTGTTGTGGTTCATCTACTATAGGTTCATTAACGACATGGTCATCAAAGATGGGTTCATTAATGACAGGTTCATTAATGGCAGGTTCATTAACAAGAGTGTTATCATTTATTTGTTGTTCTTGTAAATTGTGTGGCAATTCAACAATATTAGGAACAACAACATGAGTAGAAGTACTAGGTAGAGGAAACTCAACCCTAACTTCTTCAATGTCCACCTTTCGTGGTTCTACACTCCCACTGATTTCACCATTTTCAATGAACTTGGCATTACCAGTTTCCATAATCCTCGTACTATGATTAGGACAGTAAAACCTATACCCTTTAGATTTTTTTGGATAACCAATAAAGAAACCACTTATGGTTCTTGGATCCAGTTTCTTTTCATGTGGATTGTAAATTTTTAATTCTGCTGGACATCCCCAAACATGCAGGTGTCTTAAACTGGGTTTCCTACCCGTCCACAGTTCAAAAGGTGTCTTAGGAACTGCTTTGCTAGGAACCCTGTTTAACACATATACAGCAGTCTTCAGTGCATACATCCATAATGAGGTGGGTAAAGAGGAATTACTTAACATACTCCTAACCATATCCATTAGAGTATGATTACGTCTTTCTGCTACACCATTTTGTTGTGGTGTACCTGGCATAGTGTATTGAGCACAAATGCCACGCTTTTCAAGGAATTTAGCGAATGGGCCTGGGCATTGCCCTGATTCATCATATTTTCCATAAAATTCACCACCTCTATCAGACCCAATGATTTTCACCTTTCTATCCAATTGTCTTTCAACCTCTTCTATAAACACTTCTAAAGTATTTACAGAATGAGATTTTTCTTGTAATAGATAGAGATATCCATAACGTGAAAAATCATCGATAAAGGTAATGAAGTATCTTTCCTTCCCAAAGGAAAGCACATCTAAAGGCCCACAAATATCGGTGTGTATTATTTCAAGAAGCTGTGTACTTCTTGTGGCTCCTTTCTTTGTGTGTTTTGTTTGTTTTCCTTTAATACAATCCACACAAATACCAAGATCAGTAAAATCCAACTCATGAAGGATTTCATTGTTTACTAATCTTTGTAGTCTTTCTTTGGAGATATGCCCCAAACGTTTATGCCACAAGTAAGCAGAACTTTCATCGACTAAACCACGTTTAATTCCAACATTATGATGCAAAGTCATAAGGGTCTCAGCAAAAAGATGATCAAGTTTAAAACGATACAAGCCATCAGACAGAATACCAGAACCGACAAGACGATTTTGTTTGAGCAAACTAAAATATCCATTACCAAACTTAAAGCAATATCCAACAGAATCAAGTTTAGAAAGAGAAACTAAATTGCGAGAAACTGAAGGTACATAAAGAGTTTCAAACGAATCTAAATAATGTCCAGTATCTAAAATTAAACGATAAGTTCCCATGGCTTGTACTGGTGCTTTGACTCGATTCCCCATGACAACAAAGTTTTCATTTGGGTTTGTGGTTCGGGTTGTAAGGAATCCCTGCATCGTATTGGAAACATGAGTGGTACAGCCAGAATCAAGCCACCAAGTATTATAAGGAACTTCAACTAAGTTTGATTCATGACATACTAAAACATTAAGTATACCTCTCTTTTCGAACCAATCTTTACGTTTCTGACAATCCTTTTGAAAGTGTCCAGGCTTATTGCAAAACCGGAACTTTAGATTATCGTGTTCCTTTTTCTTGATTTGAGCAGATGACTTATTTACATTATTTGGTGCTTGCTTGCTCTTTCCTTTCTTCTTTCCAGCTTTCTTTCTAGTCCCTTGATTCATTGCGAGATGAACAGCATGAGTTCCCTGATTCTTAAGTCTCGTTTCCTCCTGAACTAACATTCCGTGAAGTTCATTCATATTCCATTTGTCTTTCATGGTGTTATAGTTCATTTGGAAAGGACCATACTCAGAGGGTAGTGAGTTTAAGATAAATTGCACTAGAAAGTTATCATCTACTGTCATTCCCAATGACTTAAGTCTTGCTGCAGTGTTTGTCATTTCAATGACATGTTCATGCATGCTACGAGAACCATCAAACTTTATGGTGGTTAAAGTAGCCATCAATGTCCCAGCAGCGGACTTATCAGCAGTTTGAGAACATTCTTTCACAGATGCTAAATATTCTTTAGCACTTTCAGTTTTAGGAATGGTAGACTTGATGTTGTCAGCTACGCTCATTCGCATAAACATAAGGCTCAGTTCGTTCGATTTTACCCAAGCATCATTGGCAAATTTTTCATCATCGCTGCTGTTTTCATTAATAACAGGCTTGTCAACTTCAAGTGCTGAATCAAGATCCAAAACACCAAGGTGAAAATGGATCTTTTCAGACCATTTATCGAAGTTTAGACCATTAAATATCGTAACAGATGAAGCAAGCGAATGAAGAGTGACGGGAACAAGTACTGCAGGAATAATATAATTAATACATATTAATACTTTGAATAAAACAGATTCAGGATCGAAAAACATTAAGTGTATATTAATGATCTCCTTTGGGTGATACATTAACATACAAACATAATCATAATGATGCTTTGTAAATTCAAATAATTAATAATTTGATATTTTTCTTTCTAAATTATTTTGTTATCTTTGGATATATTAAATAACCCATAATAAAATATCAATTATTACTATTATTTTCATAATTTATAAGACTAAATGATCGACCTTTGGGTGATCTGTAAATATCTTATAACCATGAAATTTTGAATACCCATAATTATCAAGACTAATCAAATCTCAAGCATCACATATATATGGGTAATCAAATATTAATCATATAATTTTGATTTATTAAACTTAATAGTCAGACCACTTTGGTGATTAACAGACCAACATTATATAAATCTAATTATATAATTTACCTTATAGTTAATGAAAACTAAATCCTCAACAATTTATGATAAAAATACAATATATAATCATATATCACATATAATACGTCCAATCATGAGGTGTAAAACATGAGCATAAACCCCAATCTCGTCAACAGTAACTTTTCCGTGAACAATAATTTTTGTGAACAATAATTTTCGTGAACAGTAATCGTGAACAGTATTTCGTAAAAATATTCCTCAATTAAATTTAGGGTTCATGAATTATTAAGTTTGAACGAAAAAACATGAATTTAATAACCATGGCTCTGATACCACATGTAAAAATTAATTACATACACAATAACATGATCTTTAAACTTAAATCTAAATAATACATGGATCTTAAAATACATGTTTCTCACATTCAGAATCATACAAAACTTAATTGTAAAATACTAACCTTGTGCAGCCATTGATTTGTTGATGAAGAAGTTATTTGATTTCTTCTCTCCCTTAGCCCCTTACGTAATATCCAGATGATATTCTTTCTTGATAGTGATAATGAATTATCTGTGATACTTTTATGGGCAGAGAAAGGAGTAGTTTCCTTTTTCTCAAGAAACTGCTCATGTAAAAACTGTAATTCAAACGGTCTATCAACGTATGAGGAATAAATATATATTAAACCATATAAAAATATGGGCCATAAATATCTTACATATGGACCACAATTAATATGGGCCATTAATAATAACTTACAGAAGGTTCATAACTAATTCAAAATCCTAAATTTCAGCAAGATTTTTGAAACCATGGGCTTTGATTAAATGTTTCTTAGAGAACAAATCTTCTAATATTAAATGTTAAGATATGAATATAATTTAAAAAATATTTTAGTGCCCATAAAGACGTGGTGATCAATTGTTTTTTAGCTAATTCAAAATCCTAAATTTCAGCAAGATTTTTGAAACCATGGGCTTTGATTAAATGTTTCTTAGAGAACAAATCTTCTAATATTAAATGTTAAGATATGAATATAATTTAAAAAATATTTTAGTGCCCATAAAGACGTGGTGATCAATTGTTTTTTAGCACAATCATTTAATACATATATGTTATTAGTTGGTAATTGAAAGATTTGGTTGACGGTGTTATTTTTCCTTGGACAATAATCTCATTCCTTTTTGTAAGGGAAGCAATCACGATACTTTTTTTTTTCTTTTTCTTTGTGAATATCGTTATGTTTTTCTTGCTACTACTACTCTCTTTGATTTTATAATATTTGTATACGACTTTGAACCATTAATTTTCTTCAAGAAATAACTGTTTGACGTAGACAAGAGTAAACGGTTTTCTTTTTTGTTCATTTTCTCTTCTTTAATACTTACTAGGTATCTGCCCGTGATACAATATATTTTATTATATAATTAATTTATAATAAAATTATGTTATTATTATTAAAAAATGTACATAACCTATTATTTATATCAATTATATTTATATAAATATTATTCAATTTGAAATATAGTTTGTTATATTAAATTACATTTTTATTTTTTTAAGTAGGTTTATTCAATAAAAAACTGTACAACATTTTAAGGTGAATTTTAAAATTGTCCTTTAATATAAATATTTTAATTTACTAAAAACTATTGAAGCTAAACAATAAATTAATTGTAAAATATTTATATTTTTATAACAAATTATTTATATTTTTTTAGCTTAAATCCATACGAAATTTTATTAAATTATTTATTCAAATTTATTACATGTATCAAAATTACAAAAGTAATAATTCAATGTTTAAAAACTATATTCCATCCATAAAACTCTATTCCATAATGTTAAATGTAATTATTTATTTCAATATATACAGTATTGTGTCAAATTAAAAATCACAAGAAGAAGATTAATTTGATATATCATATATTATAAATGGACTTAAAATGAAAAAATAAACTATTTGAATTTTTAACTAAAAATAAAAATAGAAGAAAGAGAGAGAAATAAAGGAGTTTGTGTAAGAAAGGAGTTTGTGAAAGATATGCGCCAATTAATGATAAAGACACGTGTAAAGAGAAATAAGGATATCTTGAAAATATTTGTGTAAAGGTTTCAAAATTCGTGAAGAAGGAAGGCTATTTTATCTTGGTATTGTAATTTGACATTCAACTTTGATTTTTCTTTTTTTTTTTTTGGTTGAATTTTGTAATTGTAAAATGAGGCTTTTTGTTTAATTACTCAATGTTTAGTTCTTGTGCGATACCCAAACTAAGATCTTGAATTTTTTTTTTTTACAAGGTGGTGTTGCATTTTTTGTTTATTTTGCAGCAAATATAATGAGTTCTCAATTTAAAAACGGTGGTATAATATAACTTTTTTAATTTCTAACATGTTCAAACTATTTTAGAAAATTTATAGATATATTTCTATTTTGTTTACTTACAGCAAATGTCAGCTTTCAATTTTATAAATCTAGAATTTAAGAAATCTTTTTTGGAAAATGTAATTTGCATTTCTGTCTTCTATTAAAAAGTTGAGTAGCATAATTCACTAAAGTGCAGTGGTGGTTATGTGTTTTTTTTGGGCGAGGAGGAGTGGGTTGATCAAATGATAAACTGAATAACAATTAATGATAATGTTAAGGGATATTAATTTATTTGTTGTTACATCTTCTAACATTTAATTAAATTAAAACTATAATCTCTATTATCCTTTATAATAAATATTGTATGTTTCGTCAATATAACATCGTTTTATTTTTCTTTAAAAATTATTGCTAGCTTTAAATTAAAAAAAAAATGATGATTGATATTGCAAAAATTAAAAGGTTATAATTATAACGAAAATTTTATAAAAGATGAGGAGTTTTTATGCAATTAAGCCTAAATATTATGGAATACTTGAATTCCATAATGTCATATAAAAAAATTAAATTAAATATATTAAAAAAAATATTATATCCGTACATCACATGGGAGCGAGTACTAATTCAAATAATTTTTACGGTTTATTAACTTTGATCTATTTCTTTACATTTCTACATTATAACTAAATTTTTGACTAATAAATTTTATGATACATCAATACATTAACAAATATAGAGAATTTGAGCACATCATTTTTGTAAAGTATTCAAAATATAACTAACAAAAAATTAAACTTCTCAAAGACAAAATTATAATTAACAAAATTTTAAATTCTTAAGAAATTTGGAGGCGAAACCTTTTATTCAAATTCAAGTAAGGGCATTTCTGTGAAAAATAAATCAATCGAATATTGATTGATACTGTGGAACGGGTTTCTTAGAAACCAAAGGAGTTAGTTTGCCAAGTCCCATCCCAAAATTTATTTCAGATCCCCTCATCATCTCCAAGTTAACCCATTTGTAGGAAAGCCCTCCAACTTCAATGGATCGAGTCAAAGTGGATTAAGAAAAAAAGGCGAGTTAAAAAAGATTATAGTGAAATCAATGAGAAAATGAATTATGTTTTTAAGGGAAGAACAAAAAATCCTTTTAAATTTTTTCTATTTTTTAATTTTAAGGATGTTAGGAGTTGGAACTAGAACTTTGAAGTTGGAAATTATATATAATGTTTAAGTTAATCAACTCTTTTTACGTTTAAAATTTTGCCCAAAGAATTAAGGATTTGAATTTTGTAAGTTAACTCACTGTAATTCTATCCTATTGCGATTTTATATATGAATAAAATAAAATAATGAGTTCTAACAATATTTTAACTGACATATGCTGTATAATATAAGAGGCTCAACTGAACATAATTTTACTTGATAAATTGCGTATCTTACAATTAATTATAACACTGTTAATAGGAATTACCCATAATTATTATTAATTAATGGTATTTTTAGAAGCTCATTTCGTCCTAATGTAATTCTTATTTTTTAAAAATTCACCTAAATTAAAAGCTTTATTAAGTAATTTATATATATTTTATTAATAATTTTCTTAAATCAATTTTAAGGCTCATCGATACAACTATAGTTATCTAGAACAAAATATATTTTGGGATGGAATGTGCTGTAAGAAGTAGGGTAGGGGGTCATAACATCGGTGAGGAGAGTAGCAATTTATTTCAACCTCTTGTTGTCCTCTCCCCAGGTAAACATAATTTCCTCGTCTCTCGTCTTAATTCAATCGGTTGCTGGGTTCTGAATTCAATGGCTTCTCGTCGCCGTGTGCTTCTCAAAGTCATCATTCTCGGCGACAGCGGGTCTCTCTCTCACACCCTCTCTCATGCACAATCACACCAACACAAAATTCGTGCATTTATGTAAATGCTTTCGGAAATGTTTCTCATGTTTGTTTTATTGATACTTTTCCAGGGTCGGCAAGACGTCTTTGATGAATCAGTATCCTTTTGTTGCAGATCTTCTTTAATGGTAACTAAAATTGTCTTTTCCCCTCTTCTTCTCCTGGGTCCAAATTTTACCCGTGCGCAATAATCGTAAAATGGCGAAATTCGGTCTCTGGGACTATTTGTTTGGCCTTGATTTAGTTCAAAACAGATATGTGAATAGGAAATTCAGCAATCAGTATAAAGCAACAATTGGGGCTGATTTCTTGACCAAAGAGGTCCAATTTGAGGACAGGATTTTCACGTTGCAGGTTAGCCTTCATTGTTTTGAAGCCTAGTGTATGCACTCTATATTAAACTCGAGATGTTCAATTTATTGTTCATATTATCTTGTATCTGAAGTTTTGGTTTATTTTATTCTATTTTATTTTACTGCTTCCCTGGTGGAAGGGATGATGGAATTATGGCATATTTTTCTGACAAGAAGAATCTTATTCCATTGATGTTAATATAAGGTGAAGCCTTTTTCTGTTAGTTCGGCATTAGCTTATCTGCTGTCACTATTTATCAAGAAAGCAAAATAAATATCGAAGTTATATGAATTATTGCAACTCAACATTGTGAAGGTACAATTGGTATCAGTGCTCTTATAGCTCCTACCTTGTCATAATATACCATAGGTCTCAGAACATGCATGCTTGATGCTCGTTTTGTTGGTTTTGGCCTAGACATGGTGCCTTGTAGTTTTATCTAAATTTTGCATTAAAAACCAATCTATCATTTTTAGCACACGTGGAAGGCTTACAGATAAAAGACAGAAGTTTTGATTTATTATATTTACCATTATGTTAGGTGGAAATCTATCATTAGCCATTGTAAGAGTAACGCCTTTTCAAATCATAAAGATTATTGATAGTTGGACATGCAACCTAATGAAACTTTTATTGATTAAAAGGCCTTTCAATGTCTAAATTTAATAAAAGAAGACACGTTCAAATAAATGCTGCTGAATGATTCTAACTTTGAACTTGGGGACGGAGGTGCCCTGATTGATTATAGAGAATTTCTTCTTTTGTATTACTGTTATAACTTATGTTCATTATAAACTTGGAGGTATTTTTGTCATATTATGCCTTGACATAGTTTTAGTTGACGTGGCTTAGTTTTTTTATATTTATAATTAGTTTCTGCATGGCAACAATGAATTTAGCCAGCTTGAATACCTTGACTCATTCATTCCACACACAACACAAGCATAAAGTCTATTCAAGTTTGAGTTAAGCTTAGGCTCTAAATAGTCTTGGTACTTGGTTTAGCTCTTCTATCTATGAGAGGGTACTCTTAAATGATGTCCTAACTTTGGTCCAACCATTAAAGATTAAATAGTTTCTTTCTTTGAATCTTTTTCCGTGTTCAAGTTGCAGCATTCTTCAGACAATCTGCTCATATAATCCTTCAAATTATTGACATGATTTCTTTACACACTGAGCTTATCTAATACTTTGTAATCTTCCTTGATCAATGAACTCAATTCATTCTCTAGCCCATAGTTTCCAGATCATGGTATGATTCTGGTCGTGGGACGGGTATGAGCATGCTGTACGGAACTCTGGCCTGTATGCAGTACGGAGAGGTTATGCTTAGTTGGTAGGCAATTTGGGGTTGCAGTACAGTTGAAAAATACATTTCAGTCGATCATATAGAAATGCACATGATAATATAATCTTAATATTGCATCAAGATAAAGAATGTGTTGTTAAGATGCCTGCCGATTTTAAAACATAATGAAGAATAAACCAAAATTCCTAGTGGTTAGTGTGAGCCTCATCAAACTTTCATTTTCCATGATAGATCTAGGAATGAGATAAATGAATGTTGTGAAAGTGTTGAAGTGGATGATGGCATGCTGCAGAATATAAATGTTGGAGAGGAGAGCATCTGGTATTTGATTTTTAGCTTCAAAAGAAATGGTGTTGGTCACATAAGAATGTCTTTTGAATTGTAATGGCTAACTTTATCAGGTTTCAACTATATTTATACATGTTCAATTTGGAACCTTCAAATACTTCAGCGGTCTGCTTTATAACAGCCTACATAGTCAAGTAGGCTGTCCATATTCCAAAATCCCATATGAATTCACACAAAGCCCGAGCCAATGTAGTAATACAGATTGCATACCTGAGCCATCTGGGTCGAAAAATGACTCTCAAATCAGATCGTGTGATCTGGATCGCAAATTGCGGGGTGGGGTAGGGTAGGGTGATTATGTAACTATGACCAAGCCCCTTTTCTTAAGGAGAAAACATGGAAAAAAGTTTCTTGTTTACAAACCTAATGTTTATTGGTGCACCTCTTACTGTAAATGAACAGCCTACCAAAGATCTCCTTTTCTTGAATAATCATAAGGTAAGTAGAAGTTCGAATCCACAACCACAAAATAGTTGGGTTGGCTGTGCTCACCTTCCTCGAACCTGGAAAGGTTTGCACAAACGGAAGATCCAGAACCATTTGCCCTCATTTTGCTTGCTTGAAGATTTATATATGAGACAGATGCAAGAAATTAGTGAAGGAACTGAAATTAAAGGATCTTCAGAACTGGCTGGGGGAACAAATGGTCTTTTGGGCGCCAAATATACCCTCCTAATAGGTGGATTTAGTTATTTCCATCAGTTTTGGACGGCCAGTTGACGCAGGTGACCCACGGTGATTAAATAAACAAACATAGGTGTCCAAAATTGATGAGGTGTGGACAGTAGTGCCTTCCCGTAAATCAGTGTATACTTTTGGCTAAAATTGAAAATTTCCCTAATTTTAACTTTGACATCTCTCGCTTCGGTTCCTGATGTATTAACCCTTCTACCCTAATTCCTGGTATTAACTTGCAATGCCCAATTTGATTGTGTATTGTAGAAAGCTTATTGAACTGCACCTTACCTTACATCACATTATCAACAGCTCTGTGTTATAGTTCTTAAACAAGTTCTGGAACTGGAAGTTTGATTGTTGACATATGGGGAAGTAAATGACAAATTTTCAATGCATAACTCTTTAAGAAAACTTATTAACTACTTAGTTTACTTATGATGAAGAAGTTTCTATCAGATACTTTTACTACTTTACAGTACTGAAAAATGTTTTTTTCTGAAAAAGACCTTCCATTTTATAACAGAAGCCAATCAAAATTCAGTGCCCATAAGGGATAATGTACTCGGAATTTATGTTTCAGATCGTTGATGGAAAATCTTGTTTCAACATTTCTTTGAATGTTGAAACCAGATAGTACAGATTTAAGCACAACTCAAGACTTAAATGAATACTGTGCGGCAGTGACTAAAAAAGTGAAAGGCGCCCTGAGGCGCCAAACCTGTTTCAGTGCCTAGACGTGAGGCACAAGGCGCCCAAACTTATGTATATGCATATAAAAACATTTACCATAAGAAAACATAATAGATTCACTAAAACATAATCAAATATAGAAGTCTGAAACATAATAGATGTTCAAATTCCATATATAATAGTTATAACTAAGCATTACACATCATCATAATACACTAAGGCACTAATCATCATCATCATTATATTTTACTGTTTCTGGTCTCCGCTGGCCGCCGGTCATCATCGCCGCCAGTAAAGGTGGTCGCCGGAGTGGGGCGGGGGCAAGCAGGTGTGTGGAGAGGCACTAGGTGTGTGTGGGAGATTAAATTTTAAGTGAAGAAAAGCTGAAATGTACTGACATAGGGTTTTAATATTTAAGTATAACCCTATTTACCATAAAATACCACAAAATATAAAAAAATGAAATAATAAAAAAAAAAAAAATCACAGCCTTGGGTGAGGCGCGCCTCCCTAAAAGGCGCCTAAGGCGCGTACCTAGGCAACGCCTCAGACAAGCCCGCCTTGCCTAGGGTGTACGAGGCCCTAAACCCTTAAACCGCGCCTCACGCCTAGGCGCACCTTTTTAATCTCTGCTGTGAGGCCAGTTAAAACCATTGTTGTTAAGTTGCAAGGTGCACTGAGGCGCAAAGGGCTTCCAAGCGTCTGAGGCATGCGTCAAAGAAAATAACTAAAAACATGTTTTTTTGTCATAAACTGATAATAATTTACCAATCATTTGATTCAATCTCTTTCTTGTTAGTTCAATGATGTAAATTTGCACTTCTTACAAACTATTTTTAATTGATTAAAAAAGATAACTCAATATGTATAATTATAAACTATATCAATGTATATAAATGAACTTCAAAACATGTTTAGGTTGGTGGGAAAACACTGGTGTTCAAGAGGCACGCCTGGGGCGCAGGAGGCAATGGAAAAAAAGGCACAAGAGGTGCGGTGAGGCTGTCGCCTCTGTAATTTTGCCCGCATCTTGCCTGTAGATGTGCTGAGTCTGCTGACCTTCCTGCCTTGCACCTCAGGCGCACCTCTAACAACTATGGTTGAAACTATTGATGAAACTTTGACTCTGGGATTATGCTAAACAGAGTGTACGTTTTATTTTCATCTTTGCACTAGGAATTATTATAATATGGTTTAATGTATTTTAGCAATAGTTGTATGTAACATTACTTATTTTATTTGAACTTCTCGATTGACAATGGTTGTGTGTAACATTATTACTCGATTTATTCGAACTAATAGATGGGACAGCAGAGCGTAAAACATATATTACGATCTCTCTTTCTATTGAAGTATGAAAGCCAACGAACTACGGAGTTCTCTTTTCAATCCTATCATTATTATTTGTAATGAAAGTGAAAATTAGAAATAATAAGGTGCACGCCCAGTTACATGAATACTTATGATGTGTTTTTGCCTATGCAAAGACTTGACATATATCTGAAGTCTGACATCCAGAAATAAAATATGCCACCAGTGCACTTGATAATTGTGTGTCATCACTTCCACTGGTAAATTAACCAAAGCGACAATATGTCATTGATGTTTTAGACTTTTAGTTAGTGTATTTCTGGCTTTGAATGCTTTTATTTTGAACTGAACAAGGTTTAGAAATTGAAGATTAAATATGAGGCTTATTCTCAACTCTCAAGAGAAGTGATTTATTATAGTATCGATCTTTCACGTACTCTAAGCAGGGAGTTTTGGATATAAACTAAAACAAATTCCCCCTGTCAGTTTTCTGATCATTATTTTTGGACATCTAAGGAACATGAGGATATTCTTACTTGGGTTGTGGTTCTAATTGTACTCTAAATCTTCCATCATCAAGCCCGTGTAAACCGAGGCAATGTTTGAAATCTTTGGATGGCATGCACCGGATCCATATCCCAAAAGTCAAGGCGTCTTGTCATTAAATTTGTGTATTCCACAATTACAGTATTTTGTCAGAAGACTCGTATCTATACCCTTGTACAATGAAAACCTAGCTCAAATAGTATAAGATATTAGTATGCTGCTGAACATGAAACATGATTTACAAAGGTTTTGTCATTATCAGGCCGTTCCTGTCAATTTATGAATTAATACCTGTTCCAGATATGGGATACTGCTGGTCAAGAGAGGTTTCAAAGCCTTGGTGTGGCTTTCTACCGAGGTGCAGATTGCTGTGTCCTTGTTTACGATGTGAATGTCATGAAGTCATTTGATAACCTCAACAACTGGCGGGAGGAGTTTCTGATTCAGGTTGAACTTTCTTCTGCTACCTCAAATTCTTACTGCTGGGCCTACCTCCTTGTCCACTAATTCCAGTAATTTAATTCTGATATTCAGGCTAGCCCGCCTGACCCTGAAAATTTCCCATTTGTTGTCTTGGGAAATAAAATTGATGTGGATGGCGGCAACAGCAGAGTGGTAATTTTTTATTGCCTCTCCTTTTTACATAGTGTTTAAATCTCCTTTTTATATCTGCTTCTAATTCCAAAAGCATAAAAACCTCTAATGGGGTGGGCATGAAGACTTCCTTTTCAATGTAATTGTGCTGTATGAAATCATTGAAGCTAGCAAATGATAGGATTTGCAAACCTCTATCTAATGGTTTTTTGTGCTCAGTTAGTTATGGAGGGCTAATGGCATTGTTTTTAGTTCAATGATCTTGTGATTTTTTCTTATCGAGTTCTATTGTTGCTATGCTAATTTTGTTGAATCTCACGTGATTATGCATTCTGATTTGTAGGTATCCGAGAAGAAAGCAAAGGCGTGGTGTGCCTCCAAGGGGAATATACCATACTTTGAGACTTCAGCAAAAGAAGGATTCAATGTGGAGGCTGCTTTTGAATGTATAGCCAAAAATGCTCTGAAAAATGAACCAGAGGATGAGCTGTAAGTACTTCTCCTTGTCAATTTTAAAGTCGGGAGGATTTGTAAGTAATTTACATAGTCGAGTTTAATGTGTCATTTTGTGAAATATCGAACTTAAAAAAAGTATGTGTGTATTCTTAATTGATTCTCTAGGAGCATTATCTAACTTATTTTCTTTCTTTGTTGATCGAACTTATGAAGATATCTTCCCGACACCATTGATATGGCGAGCGGACAGCAGCAAAGATCTTCAGGTTGTGAATGTTAATTTATTTTGAAGTTAAGACTGTGAATTTATCAGAAGGTTCAATGGAGAAGATCCTGCTGTTTATCTCTTTTGTGTAAGGTTCCATAGGTTTGACATTATCATCCCAGCTATCAGACCCTTCTTGCAAGGAAAAATGTATTATGTCGCTCTCTCTGTTTGCTTGCCTGTGGAAATTTATTTTCTGTCACGAAAATATTTCCGAACTTGTACTCTCTGACTCTCTCTCTCACACACACACACACACTCGCACACTCCCACAATCCCGAGCTCGTGAGAACCCTTAAACTATGTATCATTAAAGACTTAAGAATATAAAATTCTTTGATTATAACATGAAATTTAATTAATTTGCTACATGGGTATATTTCTGCCTCTGTTATTATCAACTTACAATTTTGCCCTTAAAAGAATCTTAAATATCAAAATCACCATTATGATGAAATGATTATAGCGTTAGTACCGTGAGTTGCTTGTAAATAATTGTGCTTTTAAAGAAGCGGTTTGAATTGATTTTTGTAGGAATATTAGAATTAGATATAATGTTTCAAAATAAAGTGATTTTACTTGATTCTAAAAATCAGAGTTTAGAGTTTGAAATAACCAAAATACTTACAATTTGAAATAGTTAGGATGAGCTTTTTAAAGGTTGAATTTAATTCAGAAAGTGATTTTAACCTTACTTAATTCGTTTGCGAACACACTCTACATAATTGTTCAAAACCACTTAATCATGAATATTAATAGTAGTGTGTGTCTAGACATAGACACAGTGATAAGGTATAACACACATATATATCCGATAACATATAGTAAGATAAAGACTTATGTGTTTTACTCCATTTACTCGAGGATGGAGGCATTAGAGAGTAATATTTGAGAAAGGTAATTGTATTATTGATAAAGATAGTCAGTCATAAAGGTACATATAAATATGACTTAAATAAGGTCAACCTAATATTCTATTCTAGCAATACCATAGGAGAATATCTAGCCTATTTAAGTGAATAAAATATTTAACTGAATATTAACATAATTGCAATATATGAATAATGACAGTTTTACTAATCTTGCTTGATTGTTGCTATGGCATTCAATTGATTGAAGGTATGATTTTAGGCATGAGTTTGGGTAAGATGGTTATCTCTAATACGCACGCCCCTGCAAGATAGATGACCTCTTAGTGAGACAAATCTTGGAGAATAATGTTTGAAATCTCGTGTGGGCAAGAGGTTTCATTAATGCATCAACTAACTGATCTTTACTAGAAATGTATGAGACGTGAATGACGCCTCCTTGATCATGTTCACATGCAAAGTGGTAATCCAAGGCATGGTGCTTCATGTTGGAGTGAAATTTGAGATTGGTAGCAAAATATGTAGCTTCCATAGTATCACAATAAATGGTAGATGGAGTATTAGTTTTATAACCAAGTTTAGTAAGAAGATTGAGCACCTATAAGACTTCGTCATTTGTATTGGCAACGGCGTGGTACTCTGCTTCTGTTGATGAACTGGTATGTATCTTTTGTTTTTGAGAATTCCATGAAATAGGATTACGACCAAGGTATGCAATGTAGCCAGTAGTGGAGATAAATTCATCTTTATCTCCGGCCCAATCGGCATTCGTGAAAGCATGTAAGTAGTTTGGTGAGTTACTACGTAGAAGAAGACTATGATGAAGAGTACCTGGAAGGTATCTTAATAACTTATTTAGAGCAATCCAATGTTGATCAGTGAGCTTGCACATGAACTGAGACAATTTGTTGACACCAAAACCAACATCAGGACGAGTTAGTGACAAATATTGCAAGCTCCCCACAAGAACCTGAAATTTTGTAGGGTTGGAAATGAATGAGTCTAAGTAAAGAGGGGGATGTCAGACAATAGGCGTTGAAATAGGCTTAGCATCAGACATTTTTGCTTTGTGAATCAGGTCTTGGATATATTTTGTTGACTAAGGAATCGACCATTAGAATGAGATTGGACTTCAACTTCTAGAAAATAAGAAAGATTACCAAGATGTTTTAAAGAGAAACAATGAGAGAGTTGGATTATAATAGAATTAAGGAGAGAGATATTAGAGCCATTAACAGTTATATAATCGACATACGCTAGAATGTAAAATGTGTCTCGACGATGATGGAGACATGAGGAATATGAGATTGAGTTGCAAAAACAAAGGCTTAAAAAGATAGGTTTTGAGTTTATTATACCAAGCCCAAGGAGCTTGTTTGAGACTATAAAGAGCTTGACACAAGTTACATACATGAGTATGATGAGTGGTATCTACAAAATCAGGTGGTTGAGTCATGTATGAGAGGCCAATTATGTGTCAGAGCAATGGAGAGGACAATTCTTATAGCTGCGGGTTTGACAACAGGGCTGAATGTCTTCGTGTAGTCAATGCCTCTTCTCCAAAACATGAGCCCTATGCCACACACCTTTCTATTGTCTCTCCCTTCTCTTGATTTCCTCTGTTGCATCCACAGACATGTTGTACTTGCGCTCGAGTTCTTCTATAGTTGCTTTATTATGATCTAATTTTTCAATAATCCAGAAATTATATGCTTATAGATCATTCACTGAACCAACCATCATACCATCAAAAGAACTTGCACCTTTCACTTTCAATTTGCACAAATCAAAGTTTTTATATACAACAATGCTTAAATTATAATAAACATGATAATAACACAAATCTTGGTATTTGCACAACAAAGAAATCTACGATCGTAATTGGGAGGTTCCCACGATGGTTTGAGAGTTGGTGGTTTTCCAATGTGACAATATAGCTCTAAATATGTTGAATATAGTTTATACACCAACAATACTATGTTAACATATAGAGCAATGCTACAAAATTCTTGGATAAATACATTACCTAAGTATGAAAAATAAAGCATATATGAGACCTTCTCTTATAAGACTGGATTATTTTTCACTGATAAAGAGAAACATTTTATTCAAGAACAATAAAATTCCTACAATACTTGGATGATTCACCATTAAAGATGCAAGATTAGCTCATTGCAACACTAAACCCAGAACTCTTACTTACCTATTATGTATTCTTATATAAACTCTTTTAAAGGCTGAATTCTAGTTAGTAGATTGCAATAACTTTTTGAGTTCTATGAAACTAGAGTGCCTAAAAGTGTTTGTGACTATGTAAGCGTTATAAATGAAGTCATTTGTCACGTAACCTATAGATATATATATTAATATTTTCATGGTAATAGAATGCTCAACTGAACACCTAATTGCTGACATTAAACTTGATAGGTCTTTGTTATGCTAAATGGATTACATTGGTGGGATCAAAGGTTCGTTTTGCTGAAAAAAAAGGAAAAAGATGGTTGCTTGAGTTTTTTTTACACAAATCCATTCAAGTTAAGGAATAATCAAATCAAACTAGAGAATAATGTAGAGAATGATATGGGTCATCGTAACTTAAGTTCTAGTGTCTTTATTTGTGTCGTTCTTCAGATGTGAGAGCTTCATTTTGTTCATTGATATGGAAGAAGCAATGTATGTGTTTTGTTTCCCCCAATTAGATGAGGATTTATGAGAGTGAATGAGTATATTCACATCAATAATTGCCTCTCATATTGAATTATATATAAAACCTGAAATAATTCATTCCCTCTCTGTATCAGAAAGTAGGGCATTCTCAAAAGTATTGACAGGAGTTGTTGTGAAACATGATTTGTTTGGTTTGGTGAGAATAGATGAGCAGGAAACATGAGAAATGGACTGTGTGCTCCGTCTTCAGCAGCCTTCCCATTAGATAACCTTTGGAATGGATCCTAAACTCGAGGTTGAATGGAATGCCTCCCCTCTGATCATAGGCGGCCAATGCCAACTCCGCCCCGTAAAGAGGAACGTTCTTCCCCACCAGCCTCACCCATATTATCTTTTCGCTCTTTCTTGGTTGATAAAATTCATTCACCTGCGCACACCACAACAACAAACTCAGAAATTCTATTCAAGTCATGAAAATGTGTGCAGTGTTCGGAAGTGACCTGGCCAGATGCAACAGTGATCTCTGAGAAGAGGAGATCCGCAGTATGGGAGGTGATATAAACGCCAAAAAAGGTGGCAGGATTGTAAATCACCAAATTCGCTGAGCAGTTCACTGTGATCAACTTCGTTGGAACGCCTGTGCGGTCTGATCCTTCCCCAAAATACATACTGCTAATCCTAAAGCTCTGTGAGAGAGAGAGAGAGAGACGATTATCAGCCCATCGTATATATTAATCATAGATTTTTTAGATACCACATCCAGTGGTGGATACTGGATTTGAGAGTAGAATGGATTCGATTGTCAAAAAGAAATATGAAATAAATTAAAGAATTTGATAGGTTTTTGAAAAAAATAATCAAAACAATTAAAACAAATTTAAATGCTAATAAAAATCATGAAATTTTAGTTTCTTTTATGATATAAAATAACAAAAAAAAAAAAAAACCAAAAGAAAGAACACTCTCATACCTTGTATTCTCTATTTCAAAATAAAAGTCATGTTTCAAGATTATTTTTTGTCTCAACATAAGAGTACAGTGTCAGAAATCTATGTTCTATATATTAGTTAAAATAAAAAAAATTATATATGATAGAAAATAAGTGAAATTAACCAATAAAGAAGGTCTTATACGTAAGAATCTATAATATTTAGAAGACTAAACTTTGATGTAATTATTAAATAAGAATGGGAGTATATAATAAAGAGATGCTCAAAAAGAAATTCTGGACGAGGAAATAGGTTGTGCTATTTGTATGATGTTTTGTTATAATATTTGGATCACCAGGCATGATTTAAAGTACCACATATACTATAATATTAATATATATCTATTTTTTTAATCTCAAATAAAGATAATATATTTATAACTTAAATAGAACTCTTATTATAGAAAGAGGAAGTATATATATCTATATATATTTTTTCTAAATATTGTATTTGGAAAGAAAAGATTGTTATTTAAAAATTCTAAAACCACAACGGCAAAGCCTCGATTAATTGATTTTGCTCTTATCTTAAAGTATTTGTTCGATTCTTTTTAATTTACTTAATTCAAATTTGGTGGAGATAGAAGTTCACTGTATGTTAGGATATTACTTTATTTGTTTTTCATATATTATGATATGTTTTCATTATGTATATTATGATTAAATATTTTAGGAAGCAATTATATTACAATTAGGTTTTATCTATTAGTAAAATAAGGATTTTGTTATAATTTTGTGAAGTTGTGAAAATAAAAGTTGTATTCTTGATTTGTATCTCTTAGAATTTTGGTATATTATTATTCTTCTCTGGCTTCTGTATCCATAAAAAATTTCACTAGAAATATATGTTTAAAATATTTTGATTAAGTCCAAATACAATGATAGAACACGAAATACCATAAACATTGGATCAAATAAATAAGAAATAATAATACCTTGGTGGTAACTTGGGGTTTATAATGCGTGCTGGCACTCCAAACGGCCAAACAAATCCCAGAAAAAAAGAGTCCAAACGCGATAACCAGAATCACAATATTGCAGTGCCTTAAGTAGTCTTGATCCCTGCAGTAATCATCCTCATAGCCGCCGTCCTCCTCCTCCGCCACCATGTTACAGTAGTGCTTATTCCACCTCCGCCGGTTCCCGAAGACGCGGCTCGCCGCGGTGGACGACGACGACGTCATCGAGTGTCTCGGATCGGAGGGCGAGTCCAACGGGCTGCGGCCGTTGTCTGACGAGAACTTGTCCGTGTCATCGTGCGAGTCCCGAGACGGGCTCTGCACGTAGTAGGCCCTCGGAGACGCCGACGACGGCCCGATGCTCGTGATGTCCGATTCAGATGTCGCATGCATCATCTTTCTTCTCCCTGCCGGATCTAGTGGCACAAGAAATGGTTCTGGGGTTTTTCTGAAAGGAGGAGGAAATAAATATGTATATATATGGAGTTTATATGAGTATAATTGACAATGTGAACGCGATAATTTCTAAATATAATAAGAGAATGTTTGCAGATGAAACAACAATTGTAAGGAAGGAAGGAAAGGGAAGAGTGATAAAGTGTTGTGCGTGGAGACGGTAGTTTAGGGGTAGGAATAAAAGTGTGTTGAATTGGCAAAAATGGATTCATATAATGAGCAGTAATTTAGGGGAGGGTTATGGCATTGGTTAGTTGCTTTGCAGAGAAAAGAGACACATGAATAGGATGAGAGAAAGCCCTAAAAACAGGGAAGGAGAGAATTCCATAACATGCTTCAAACCCCTTAACCATTCAACTCGTTCAAACAACTTAAATTTCTTTTTTTAAACCTCTAAATATACCCCCAACCCAACCATAAAATTAAAGATGATTAAATGAACTAAAATACCTTACATATTTATATATTTAAAACCAATCTAATTTTAATATTTTCTTATTCTCTCTTTTTTCTTCTACACCCCATATTTCTTCTTCTTCAAATTATAGTTAATTCAAAAAAAAAAAAAAAATCAAGGATGAGAATACATCAACAGAGAATAATAGGAGGGGCCCTGCATTCTTCATAGGAACCCATTCTAAATCGAGGTAAATCTCTTGTGTAATTAGATTGTGGTCCAATCGTACATAAGATGCCAATCAAGGCTTGCAACATGAAATTTTCGACCATATTACTGCAACATCCAACAAGCATCATATTTGACCAAAGATGCAGCACAAAAAGACCGACTCATTTATCCTCTATCCCCTTTCTTCTTCTTTTTCACCGGTGTGCTCCAATGAATCATCCAACTCCTTCAAAAGAAATTAAAGAAGCCGCAGTAACCAAAGCTATTAGAAACCGAAACCCCCGAAGAATGAGAAAAGCCTTAGCACGTTTTGCCATTTGACATGGGTTTGTTGAAACTTGAAAAAAAAGATGAGGCAGGGAGAGCGAAGGAGCTGTTATAGAAAAACATAAAAAGAGGAAACGTTTGGCGGCTTGGCTCCACATTTTTGTTTTAAATTGCAGTTGTTAAACGATTATAATCTTCGTGGAACTGGAATGCTACACAGGGAGGGAGGGGTGTTTTGTGTTTTGGGTTTTATTTTTTATTTTTTAATTAAAATGGTACAATGGGTATTATAGTGTGTGTTTAGATTTTGGGTGTATTAAAAAGATTTTGGGGTATGAATAGTCGCATTTTCTAAAAAAACCCCATAATTTTAGCAGAAAAAATATTATTTCTTATTTTTATTGTTGTTTTCTTATTATATTTACTAGTATTGCTCTTATATGATTCACAATCTATAATTTTTTTGCCAATATTGTATCATATTGAGACTTTTATGAAACTCAACATGTATATAAGAAACAAAAATTAGAATAGCTAACTAATTTATTTGATGCATGAGTAGAGAGTAATTTGTACCTGAAATTGTTGGAAGAAATGAGTAAGAAAGATACAATTCTTTTACGATATTGTTATATAAAATTACTTATACTTTATTTTGATCAAAATAATTTCAAAACCTTGCTCTTTTAATTCTTGATATTAGCGAAATCCAACTCAATAGGAAGCATGTATGGCTTGTCTTTCTATTCTTGATTCTAAAATCTAAAATGCAAATAGGGAACAGAAATGTGTTTCAAACATGCCTTCAAAAAGCAGCCCAAACATGGTCCTTAAAAGTTTATTTTAATTTTTGCATGTCCCAAATATTTTATGTATTTACTTTTAATTCTTACATATTAGTTCCTTGTTTAGGCTTATAAATATGTCCCGCCCTCAACCACTCAACCAAAAAAAATCCTCACAATAAAAAGAAGAGAAACTCTTCCTCTCTCACCCTCCCCCAATTTTCGAAAATTACTAGAAGAGCGAGAAATGTTTGGAGTCCCAACTCCATCATCTTTCAATCTTGTTTTGCAAGAAGAGGAAGGAGTTATTTTTGGGTTTCAACTACATCACTTTCTCAAACTTAAATGTAAGGACTATAGGAAGAAAGGAAGTTCAATTGGAATTTAAAGAAATTTAGTAGAGATTTCTTAAGTTATTTTGGCTATGAAGTCCACTTATTCGGTAACTAGAGCACGCATAGAATGCATTTTTCTTATTGCATGTGATCTTTAGGATGTTCCTCTTAGTTTTAGGCTTGTGGAAAATATTTTTTTTGTAGAAATCTTGATTAGGAAACTCTTTATGTGAATTTATTGGTTGAATGTTCATTGATTGTCGAATATGTCATATTTTCTTAAATAACTTAAATTCGAGACATGCATGATAGATTACTGTATTTTGATTATATATATATATATTATAAGTGTATACTTTATATAGACTACCACATTTAGAGTTTGTTTGCTATTTATAATAAATTCTTCCTTGTAGCTTTACTGAAAATGGAAATCACTTGTTGCATGTCAATTTAGATTTTTTTTTTATAGAAAACTTCTACTAAAAACCTTTGACTATTTTCTAATGTTTGATGTTAGGAAGCCTTTGTAAAATTTTGAGGCCCCTTTGGAAGTTTTTAAGAATTTTATAAAATTTTGAAATCAAATATCTCCAAAATGAAATTTTACTGGACAACACCTTTGTTTTTAATTTATATAATTTTTTGTAGTTGGAAATATTAAAAATTGTTATACTATGTTATTATTTTGTGAGTTACCAATCTATATTTAAATGGTGTTTCAATACACACCACATTTTTTACTTTGCACACCACACATTTTTTTGGACAAAAATAGACATGATATAATTGACCCATATACCCTTATTTAAAAAAACAAAATCTAACATATAACCTAAACATATAACCTAGACATGGGCACGGTTCCGGTTCGGAACCGGAACCGGCGGTCAACGGTTCGGTTCGAACCGTTGACCGGTTCCGGTTCCGGTTTGGAACCGAAACCGTGATAGGGCCGGTTCGGTTTCGGTTTTGCAAATTTTGGAACCGAAACCGTCGGTTCCGTGATAGGGCCGGTTCGGTTTCGGTTTTGCAAATTTTGGAACCGGAACCGCCGGTTCCGTGATAGGGCCGGTTCGGTTTCGGTTTTGCAAATTTTGGAACCGGAACCGCCGGTTCGGAACCGGCGGTTCCGGTTCCCGGTTCCCGGTTCACGGTTCTACATTTCAAAAAATATAGCCGTTGAAGATCAACGGCTGAGATTAAATAGCCGTTGATCTTCAACGGCCAAGATCAAATGTCCGTTGGGAACCGGCGGTTCCGGAACCGGGAACCGGCGGTTCCCAACGGCTATTTCGATTTTTTGTTTTTTTTTTCTTTTCCTATAAATACCCTTCCATCTCATTTCAATTCACATTTCACAATCTCTCTTAATCTCTCTCAATCTCTCTTACATCTCTCTCAATCTCTCTCAATCTCTCTTACATCTCTCTCAATCTCTCTTACATCTCTCTCAATCTCTCTCGATCTCTCTCACATCTCTCTCAAGCTCTCTCACATTTCTCTCAATTCTCTCTCAATCTCTCTCGATCTCTCTCACATCGCTCAAGCTCTCTCACATATCTCTCACATCTCTCTCAATCTCTCTCTCTCTCTCAATCATCTTTATATTCTTTATCTTTATTAATCTCTTAAAATGTCGAGCTCAAGCCAAAGAGGACGTGGAGGTAGAGGATCATCTTCTTTATCGACAAGCAAAAGGGAAATCGGTTATGCCGAGTTCAAGTGCCGGAACCGGAATGCCACCACCATCTCCTTTGGTTCCAAGATATCTCAAATCTTGACGGTGAAGATATTGAAATTCCGGTCGAATGGCAAGAAGATTTTGAAGCTCAATTAGGTTTGTATTTATTTTATAAAATATCCCTCTTAATTATTATTTTATACTTTTTTTTAAATATCTCTCTCAACTATCTATTAATTTATTTTTATTATCAATTTAGGTGCACAAAACGAATCTAACGAAGAAGTGCATCCAACTCAAGAGAGTGAAAGTCATAGTACGCGACAAACTCAAAGTGGACGAGATGAGGCATTAAGATCGGATATATTTGCCGTCCACTTCAAAAGAGATATCCAAAATAATAAAGCCGTTTGCAACTATTGCGGGGTGGAATATGTGTTTAAAAAAGGAGGAGGTTATGGCACGCTCAAAAAACATTTGCAACGTATCCATCCGGACAAAGTTGGAATCGATCGGCGGCAAACACAACTACCTCGTGGAGGTCCTGGAGGATTCACCGGATCCACCGATGAATTACAAGGTACGCCTTCTTTATTTAAATATTCCGAACCTTTAATGAGAAAATATTTGTCAAAAATGGTTTGTGGCATGTCTTTATCTTTTAATTTTGCTGAAAATAATTTGTATAAAAATCTTGTGTCACTATCAATGAACCCTCAAGTGTCCGGTGTTTCACGTAGAACATTAGTTCGTGATATTGAAAAAATTGTAGGTGAATATAAGTTTTCTTTAACTGAAATGTTTGGTTCTTTACAACAAAAAGTTTCAATTTGTGCGGATATATGGGCGGATCATTGGAGAGAACATAGCTTCTTAGGACTTACTTGTCATTGGATAGATAATTCATGGACAATGCAAAAACGATTACTTTATGATTGTTATAAAGAATATAAACTTTTTTATGGTGATAGTTTAAATACTGAAACCGGTCACGGAAATGATAATATTGGTGGAGGTAGTTCGGTTTCGGATCAACCCGAACATCATCACGATCCGAACTTTCAACACCTCAATCAATATTATAGGTTTTATGATATTAGAAAATTAAAAAAACTAGGAGTAATAGTCTTTATCAAGAAGTAGATAATTATCTATCTACTACTTTTGAAGAACTTGGATTTGATACACCTAACGAGCTCTTGAGATGGTGGTCTCGAAGAGCAAAAAACTTTCCTATTTTATCTCTAATGGCAAAGGAAATATTTGCGTGCCCGGCATCCACCGTTCGGTTGAACAAGAATTTAGCACCGGCGGTTACATTTTGGATCTTCGAAGATCCAATTTAAGGGTGGAAAATCTAGAAAATCAAGCTTTACTTCATGGTTGGTCGAACGCCGAGGTAAGAAAACAAGAAGTAAATTTTGATGAAGACGATGATGATGAAGATGGAACCGAGTATTCGACGTCTACCGGGAGTGATTGAGTCTCGCCAAGCATCAAGGTAAGACCGTAAGAGAACTATGTCGACTTTGATTCCTCAACTATGAGGATACGTAGGCAACTTAATTGTAAATTAGAAATTAAATTTTAATTTCTAATTTATAGTTAAGTTCAAGTCTTTTTTTTTTTCTCTCTTCTATTTTTTTTAATATGTTGTAATTCAAAACTTGTAAAGTTGTAATCTCTTGTTAAAAGAAGTAAATGTTTTTATGTAAGTTAAATTTTTGTTGTAACTTTTCTATTTTGTTTTTTATTTTATTATAAGTTGTAAATGTTAAATTTTGATTGTTGTAATTTTTTTTTTTGTAAAATGTAATTGTTTTAGTTAAGTTAACTATATATTCAATTCAATCTCTTGTGATAATCAAATTCGAAAGACAAAAAAATAATTTTCAAAGTTGTTGGATATTAAAAAAAAAAAAAAAGGAACCGGCCGAACCGGCGGTTCCGGGAACCGGGAACCGGAACCGTTGGAACCGGCGGAACCGGGAACCGGAACCGTTGGAACCGGCGGTTCCGAAACCAGAACCGGAACCGTGTATATGGCGGTTCGGTTCCGGTTCCAAAAACCGGCGGTTCCGGAACCGAAACCGGAACCGCCGAACCGTGCCCATGTCTAATATAACCCTTATTTTCCCACACTTTCTTTCTTAAGAAACCAAAACATTCTTCCTCTTTCAAAACATTAATCGTCTGTTTGATGTTGTAGGTCGTCTTCTTCTTCTTTCATAAACTATAACACAAGAAAATAAAAATGTTAACATTCAGATAAACGTTCACAATACAGCATTCACTGCCCACAAATTCGTGCCGAACAGATAATCGTTCGGCGTGCACTGGCCGAACTAGTTAAGGACCGTTCAGCTAGTGCACGCCGAACATATCAAGTAACGTTTGGCCAGTGCATGCCGAACAGGCCATATAACGTTCGGTCGATGAATGCTGAACGTGCAGAGAAGCGTTCGGCCTGTGCACGTCGAACGCCTGTGGATGAGTTCGGTGCACCAGACCCGAACGCATCGCAGGTTGTTCGGTTGACCAGTGCCGAACGCGTCGCGGTATGGAAAAATAACTAGCGTATTTTGCGAGAAATATTACCTGAAGTACTCTACACATTGTCGCCTTCTGCATCCATGGTCTTCGCGTGATGAGGGGTGTGGAGAGAAGGGAAGAAACTTCAGATTCGATTGTAGTTAGGGTTTGGAGGAAAAGTTCGGCGCCGTAGGGTTTGAAGAAATGTTATGTTCGGTGCGGGCACGAATTGGAGAGAGTCCGCAAGGGTTTGGAGAGAGAGAATGACTTCCTGTTTTGATTTTTTTTTTAAAGGGTATAATAGATATTTTGGTGGTGGGGTTAGTAAAATTGGATTTTTAAATAAATTTTTGTGTGATGTGGATAGTAATTGTGGTGTGTAAAGTAAAAAGGGTGGTGTATATAGAAATGCCCATATTTAAATTTGAGAAGTTTAAATATTAAATACAAATCACAATATAGTTAACAAGTTAGACCAATCTGAAAAACCATATTCACAATACACGACATAAAAGCGTACTTTTGTAAATTTTCGTGATTGTGATTTTGAGGAACTGTTTAAATATGTTGTTATATAATCAAATGATAATATGTATTTTAAGTTCATGATCAATAAAGCTTTGTTGAATTTAAAATAAATTAATTATTATAAAGTGCCATGACTAGATGATATATGATATGAAAGTATGCTTACTAATCCTTGAAATTATTGTGTTTCTATATAAATGAACTTAAATACTGTATTTGTGTATTTTATTTATATAAATAAAATTATTAAACCCTAATTTAAGTTTTAGGATTGTTGAATTTGAATGTTATAATATGGTGTAATGTTATAATTGGTTAAATGAATATATTCATATACATATCAAATAGTATGAACATTTTTAAAAGGAGGGTAAATTTAAATACTTTGAATGTGAAGTTGATGCCTACACCATGAATCGCAATCTGTTGTGAAGTTTTATCTCACAACAACTGATAGTATAAAGTTGCAAGTTCAAATGATCTGCTAGTATGAGGTTACCGTACAGGTCCGGACAACTTCGATTTATTAACTGATTTAATTAATTTTTGGTCAAGTTTGCTATATAATTGACACAGTAGCAACACAGGTTGGATACATGGAGCTCCAAATTTTGAAATATATAATTTTAAATAAAATAAAATATCTTTTGCAAACTATTTTTAAATAAAATATTTTAAATTTTTTAATTTGTATTAAAATATTTAAATATAATAACATATTACTGTAATATTAAAAACATTATATGAATATCTAATAAAAGAACATTATCACTAATTTAATATATTTTTCAGTACATAAAAATTTAGCTGAAAAGCTCAATAAATTCAGTTTTTCGACCTGCAACATGAAACATATATAAATATAGTCTACATGTGCAAAACTAAATTTATAAATTGCAAAAATTAATATACTCAAAAAATTGATAGTCAATAAAAACTAAATTTGATACCGCCCATTTACATTTTCGAAGTGGCTGTAGAGATAGACTGGTGAAAAAATTATGTGAATTTCACATCTCACTTGGATGTGGAATATCGATTACCTCCATTGAACAAACTGCAAAACATATCCATAAAATCTACTTAATGCGCAGTTCAAATATATCACCACAAACTTCTAAATCAAATTAATAAAATTCAAGATGAGAAACTGTAGCTCCCCAACGTCCAAATGCACTACAGAAGATACACAGGATAGCGAGGGGATCATTTTTTCTAGCTTCACCAGAACGTATGCCACACCAACACAATTCAGCATGACAAAATTAATCAAGTAAAGCACAAATAAATGATAAATAATGTGTGTATGTACAATAAACTCAGTCCCTTAGATGTTCATAATAATTGCGATCATATCCGCAATCATTACAGGTCTGTAGAACTCATCATCGTTAATTTTAAAATATAAATGCAATGAAATTAGAGATCTAGCTGCCCCAATGTTCTCCAAAGGCAAACAGAAATAAGCAATGGAGTCACAAATATGAAGGAGCACGATTAATTTTGCTTCTAGGGAACGAGTTAACAGAATCAATATATTTCCTGCCAACCAGATTAAGAAGCCTTCACTTAAATACATAATTTAGTACATACCACTCAAAAGGGACTTTAAAATTTACATTGAGTAAAAGTATGAGAGATGATGGGACTCATAGAGTTGCTACTTGCGCTCAAAGAAGAGGCTGTGAAGACTCTTCACATGCAAGAGGTGTCACAATATAAAAGCTGTAGTAATCTATGATCCCTATAAATATACATAATTAATTGAAAATTTGTATAAAAACGAAAGTAGATCTCAAAAGATTAATAATTGTGTATATTCACAGAATCCGATTTCAGAGAGTCATCAGATAGGAGCGAAAGACTAAGTAGTTTTGTAATCACAAGTGATTCATTTGAACTATGCATCTCATCATCACATGACCCCCTTTTCATTTCATAACTTTCAAAGATTATGCAAAGTACAGAAGACAACAAAAAATTCTGATTCAAAACATAATTTCAAAAACGTATACTGAGAAAGACTATTTTAGGAAAAAATTCGCGACCAAAATTCCCAAGATCTAACAAAGAAATCACCAAAAGAAGGCCTCATTGAGAAGATTAGTTAGTCCACATACGATATTTCAGACATATGCTTGTCTATTTTTCAGATTTATAATCATTGGCCAAAATATAAAAAATTCAACAGAAACACAACCACGAAGAAATAAATTACCTTACAGGAGTGAGGAAAATGAAATTAGAGCTCAGTTTATGGGTGGTGATATAACAGGATGGTCGGCAAGGCATAGAAATGCCATTACGACGAACGAGACCTATCACAATTGATCGTCATAGCCCATAGAGATTCAAATTTAAACCAAAAAACTGATAAATGTTACAGAAATGATAGATTGATTCGTAAGCGCGTATCTTCACGGACAGCGTTTGTTTGTGCGTGTTCATGAAGGACGGCGTCGAAGATGAATGATGGTGAGGCAATTGTGGATGGGTGTATTTATAAGAGAGACGCTGAAGCTAGGGTTCTGTGGTCATGTGAGTCAGTCAAACCTTCAAGTTCGAATCCCGATACTGCCCAAGATAAATATGATGAGACAAAAATGCCCTTAAATATATGACGTGAAATTTACATATGTGAAAATTAGGTAAAAATTATAATTGATGGTTATTTTAGTGCTAATGATATAAATTTTACAAAAATTAAGGGATAAAGATCCAATGTTGAATAATAACTGGACTGAATGTTTTCTAATAGGCGACACCTGGACGTTGATGAAACCCCCTTGTCACTAGTTGAGCTTTGAAACGATCAATAGAATTATTTGGAAGGTGTTTAATCACAAATACCCATTTTCAACCAATGATATTTGACCCGGCAGGAGGGGAGACAAGATCCCATGTATCATGTTTCGACAAAGTTGTATATGCATCTAACATAGCAGTGCGCAAACAAGGATCTTGAAGAGTCTGACTGACATAGGTAGGTGCCACCTCTGCATCAAGCGAATGTTTGGTTGAACTAAACACTTGGGATTTGGAAATATTATTTTGACTCTGCATAACCATACCATGTGTACAAGTGGGAGGTGTTGGTGGTGCCGAAAAAATAATCGAATGAACCGACAACGAGGAGAAGTAAGCGCAGGGGCAAGAGACAGATCTTTAGGTGGAGTAGGTGGTGTTTGAACCACCAAGTTCAAGATGTCGAGCTCTAGTGTAGGAGCTGGTGCATTGGGAGAGTCGAGCTGACGTAAGTAAAAGCGTGTTCCATGAAACAAACATGATGAGAGATATAGATACATCCAGTGGTCATATTAAGGCATCAATAAGCGCTATTTGAAGATGAATACCCAATAAACATACACAACCGTGAATGAGGCTCTAGTTTATGTGAGGCATGCGAGCAAAGCCGTGGATAACAAACTCAGCCAAAAGTACAAAGCTTTTGATAATCAGGCGAACATAAACTCAAAAGGAGACATGTGTTTTAAGATTGAGGTGGGGAGCCAATTAATTAGATAAATTGTAGTTTGAAAGGCATAAAACCAAAACTCAACAGGTAAACAAGCAAAATATAATAATGCCTTGCCTGTTGCAACCACATGGCGGTGTCGATGTTCAACAATGTCATTCTCCTCAGGAATATGTGAAGCAGTAGTCAACCAATTAATCCCGTGCGTGGAAAATAAGATCGAAGAACCAAGAACTCGCCTCCATTATCCCTATATAAGTTCTTAATAGGCACCCCGAATTAACGTTCAACAAGTGGCTTAAATCGCTCAAACACAGGTATAATTTGTGACTTGCATATCAAAGGAAATGTGCACATACATTTAGTAACATAATCCACAAGTAACAGAAAATACCGAAAACCTTCAACAGACTTAACAATAGGTCCCCATACATCAGCATACACAAAATATAAAGGTTGCAAAGCAAACTAATGAAGTGTCTCCAAACGGCAGTTTATAAGTTTTACAATAAAGACACGAACCACAATTAAAGTGACATGCCAGGCTTACTTTTTAGAGGTAGTTTATTCTACAAAATAATAAAATCATTTATTTTCCAGGAGGGATGACCCAACCGAGCATGCCATGTCCCTACATCAGTACGCAATCCAAGAGACGCAAAATTTACTGAAGACTTCAAATATTAAGAAGGAGGTTGCAAATGATAAACCTTGTTACTGCAATTTCCCATGGCTAGAAGTAGGGATGTTAAAAGGGCCATGGTCCGACGGGCCGGCCCGTTTAACCCGAAAATTTTTAGGGTTAGGGCTTGATTTTATTAGCCCGTTTAGCCCGAGCCCGATTAGCCCGAAGCCCTATAGGGCTAGCCCGCTTAGGGTTAGGGCTAGCCCGATAGCCCGAACTATTCTTCTTATTTGTCTATTTCTTAATATCGAATTAATAATATACAATATTTTTAATTATTTTTCGTATACCATATTTGATTTTTAGTAGAAGATATTAAAATTTATATTTAATTACTAGAAGATTCTAAATACTGTCATTTAAATTTAGATCTTAAATGTAACATGATTTCAAATTTTATGACAGTGAATGCTCTTAAAGCTATAATTGAGAGCATGAAATAGTGTATATGAGCTAAATGTTTGGATCTTTAAATTTTGTATAGTGATATAAAAGTTCTAAAATATATAATCTTTTAATGTTATCTAAAATTGTATTTTAAATAGAGCATAATATGCATTTAATTAATATTTTAAATTTAAATATATAATTTGACTATTTTGACTCATAGCCCGATAGTGGCCCGATTAGTCAAAAAACCGGTAGGATTAGGGTTATGTTCACCATAATCAAGCCTGTTTCAATTGACCCGATTAAATTGAGGCCCGATTAGCCCGAAACCCATTAGGGCTAGCCCGTTTAACATCTCTAGCTAGAGGTGCCCCCATAACTTGATCCTTCACAACAAAAGAGTACGAAATGAATTCCACAGAAATACTATACGATCGAGTAAATAGATTTACGGATAATAAATTTTATTTAGTTCGAGGTACGCACAACACATTATCTAACTTAAAAGTGCAATTAGGAAATTTAAAAAAGGGATGTACTAGTATGGGAAATTGGCATGGAGGAGCCGTCAGTGAGGTGGACCTCCTCACTTCCATCATATTCGGAATGAAGAGATAAATTACCCAGATTCGAGGTTAGATTATGAGATGCTCCCGAATCCAACATCCAGGCATTGTTGGGAAATTGGCTCAGAGAACGAGCAACATTAACCATGGGAGGAAGTTGACGACATGATAATGCACTTTGACCTCTATACGAACAAACTTCGCAAATAACAACATTATCACAATTCATATTATTATTATTATTATTATTATTATTATTATTATTATTATTATTATTGTTATTATTGTTATTATTGTTATTATTGTTGTTATTATTATTATTATTATTATTATTATTATTATTATTGTTATTATTGTTATTGTTGTTGTTGTTGTTATTTCCTTTGAACCTGTCATGACCAACAGAAAGTTGTGATTTGCCCTAGTTGTTACCACCATTAGAGCGGGTTGGACCAGAAGATTTTGGCGAGAGTAGTAGGAACCACATTGTTGCACATTGTCAGCGGAAATAACCAGGCCTGCATCAGCCTGCTCTAGACGATCAGTGAAGTGTTCTTGCGCAACCTGTTTGCTCTTTGATTTCACTTAAAACTGACTCGTAGGTATATGAGGTTAATTATAGTAAAATACTAGTGATAAAAAGTATTCTATCCACATGGACTATCTAAGAAATTTCAATTAAGTATTCATTTATATTATCCAACTTTATCTGAAAATTCAAACTTTGAAATTGATAAATTATTTAAAAAGTATAAAGAAAAAGATAGAAATCAATAACACAATTCAAATTCAAGCAACAATAAAACTCAGAGGTTTATGGATTCTAGGGATATATAATCGTATGGTTCATATGAGTTCCTTTAATGTATTAAAACATATTTAATTCTCATATTCATAGGAGAATCACTAATATATCTAGATCCTCTCTCTTGAGTTATATCTAAATGTGGATTAGACTTCACCGGTCATCCTCGAAATGTTGTCTAACTCTCATTAATTCCTAGGATTTATTCTCCTCACGATAACCTACCAACCTCTCGATCTAGCAAGTTCATGTTATGCACTCCCATTCGTTAATCTATTAAACCCTCTCGGGTGATAACAAATTAATCACGCATATTTAATTATTGGCCACATAATTTCATAACACAATCATACCAATGAACCATAAATAAATAAAAGAAAGGAACAATATCATAAATAATCATATGAATCAATAATCGTATATACCTTAGAATCAATAATCAATTAGCTACTCATCATCAACTCACAATCCATAGAAACGAATTGACAATTAAAGCTAATATCAATGTAAAAGAGAAAATATATAAACTATGACTTATGCTCAACGATTCTTCGTTCTGTTCTCCCTGATGACTCTTCTGCTCGTTTTCCTATTTTTGCCTTTGTTTCTAGCCCTAAAAATTGATATCTTTTCTTCTTCCCACATTTCTCCTTTTATAAGGGTCGTTTAGGGCTCAAATCCCTCGAGAATCTCCTTTGGAACGAGAGGATTAGAACATATCATGAACCGGCACACGGTCTGTGCACATAGGTACAAAGTGCGTGCTTAATGGACCACCCATGGTTCGTGCTTCATGGAGCCAGAAACGGGACATTTTGTTTGGTTTGCACGATCCGTGATTCATAGAGCATGGTCCATGCTTCTGATGGCCAAAATCTGCTTGCTCTGTTTTTCTTGTTTTTTTAAGTGCACGGTCCGTGCTTCTCATGGTGCGGTCTGTACAACCTCAAACGGTGGTTTTCCTATCAAACTTCAACAAACCCGTGACATAACAAAATATATCAAAACTATTATAAACTCGTCACTCAGGTATATGCAATTTCCTAAAAAATATGTATAACAACTCTGAACTGCATATAAAACCTATGTTTATCAACCAACATGTCAAGAAGATTAAAAAACGATATGGAGTGGGGCTGGGCTCGAATAGAAGGAATGATATCCCTGTATTTCGGACCAAGTCCATTGATTACACATATTGTAAAATCATTGCCGAACATAGGCTCATCTATCAAGGCCAACTCATCGGCCTTTGCCTTGAGAGAATGCATGAAATCAGTAATGGACACATCCTTGATTTGACTGCTGCCTAGTTCGGCTTTACGCATCATAACGCATGTTCTGGATTCACTTGCGAATTTTGAGTAAGGGATTCCTATGCTGTTCGAGAACCTCGGGTTGTCGATGGGGAGATACTCAGCCGAACTTGACGGTGGAGTCTCGCTCTCACCAGGATTGTGTTTCCAGGTCGATTGAATCAACATTTCCCTCGGAGGCGAATGGAACGACCTTCTCGAAGAGAGATCCTCCCATAAGCATCGCAAAGATCAGTTGATCTTGCTGAAACCAGTGATGAAATTCAGGGGTGTCGTGCGCCGGAGTGATGACTTCACCAGAGACGAAGCCTTGTAAATCTAGTCCGTTCAGTATCGCCATGATATGTGATTACCACTGAGGAAAAGTTTTCCTTGTCCGTTTGTTGATGTGTTGAATGGAGTTGGGGATTGTGGTGAGTGGAGTAAGCTAAGTTGTGGTTGTGTTGCGGATAACAGACTCTGTGTATTCAGATTACATTTCGACGAAAAGAGAATGCAACGGAATGTGTGGATCTTAAAAGGCTGATACCATATTAGATGTATGATATTGTGGAAGAAAATCCTTTCATTTGTATTGATAAGGTTAACCCCAAATATACACGGATATGTATTTACAATTAGGGTAAGTAAGGCTAATTCAAAAACTAATTTCGAATCTTTCGAATTATAATTACATATTATAATTCTAGTTAAGAGTTATCGATCTGTGAATATGAATTAAAGAGTGGGTGAAATAACCCAATTCCTTGAAAACATAGAAAAAGAAGAAAAAGTTCATGGTTCTGTAATTTCAATTTGCTCGTTTAATAGTATAAGATTATTACTGAATTAACTTGCCATTGATCCACAAGGAGAAAAATAAGAATATTCGAAAAGAAATAAACTTATAAATCGTTAAGATTTGAGCAAATATCCCCAAATATATAATCCAAATCACAAATCGATTAAATTTATAAAGTACCTACAATAACCAAAGCCATATGAAATGGCAAACCCAGAGGGAAGGACCAAGTCTTTTCACAGATTTTGCGTTCATGAATCAACCCCCTTTTGCGATTTGATACGGTAGATGTAGATAGATTCAATTATTATCCTGAACACAGAACAATTCCAGCATAATTACGAACACCATATTCCCAGATGCGGTAGAGGAGCTATAATGTAGGGAAAAATAGAAAGAGAGGAATTTTCTGAGTTTTTAATTGCTTTTGTCGAACGACGTAGTTTTATAGTCAAACTGGGATGGGACAGGAATTTTCTGGGACAGATGATCCCCAACCGGAGTTTCAATTTCTTTTTCATTCTATATATTATGCATAATATTGAATCAATCTTTTTATTTTATGATTTCTAATCTGAGACTAAATTTAATTATAAAATTGAAGCGTCAAGTGTAATTCTTTTGGTCGAGTTGAAGTAATTGCGTTGAATTTACATAATTTTTATTTAATTTGGATATTTATAATAGAAATGACAAATTATATGGATTTGTTCCGCTGACATAAAATATAATCAATTTTTTTATTGAAAAAAATATTATATTAGCTTAAAACGATAATAATTATATAAGTATAGTTCAATTATTATTTTTTTCGTTATTTTTGTATTGTTCTACTAAATATGATAATTTGTGATGGATTTAAGCTGTGAAGATAAAAAATAATCCAATAACTATTTATTACAAAAAGGATTTAAATTATTTTGAAAAAAAAAATCAATGTTGCTTTAAATATGATTATTTAGTTTGTTTTGATTTCTTTATTATCTCAATATTTGTTTCTAGTGGATAGAATTGTTAGTGTTAAGTTTGAGTAACAAATATATACAATAATCAAAAAATTTCTTTTTTTCAAATCTAAGATACTAGTCTGTTTTTAGGAAATATATTTATTTAAAATAATACAAGATATCGATCAATTTCTTTATTCATTTTTATTTTATTTTATACATAAAGAGTTTATTGTTTAATATGTATAAATGAATATATTTATTAGGGGCACCATTTTTTTTTTAACTCCTATTTTTCAAGGGTTTAATTGTTTTTTTTTTTTACGTAATAAAGATTATGTTTTTGTTTATGGTTTTTACATTTTTTGTTGTTGGGGGGGGGGGGGGGGGCTGAAATGACAATATGTTTATTGAGCTAACTATTGTAAATGGAGGTTACAATTTGTGTCCTAAGTTTGGGTATATTAATGTTTTTGGATGAAACAAATGTTCTTTTTTCTATTATGAAGATTTTGGAACAAAAGCATGCTGGACATTGGTATTTTTATCGCTTGATTGTAAATTTTTTGGTACATTAGAACAATATGAACTTAAAGGTTTCACATATTTTCCGAGAAAAGCAACAAAGTTATTGATATTTGGCAAATAAAGTTGTACAATAGAAAGATTTTTTTATATTTTTTAATTGTAAATGAGTGTAAATGCACTACAATTATTACTGTTTTGATTCATTATTTGGGATTCTGATCCAGGAGCACTACCAAAGTGTTTAAGGGGCGAGGTTATCTTAACGAAGGTCTGCTTAGATCGATGAATTTTTCCAAATTTTAGATTTTCATGGAAGTAAAGCTTGCTTGCACAGTTCTTTTTTACTTGTAAAACTTCCTTTTGATGATGAATAAAAGTTTGTGTTCCTCTTAAAAAAATTGCCCATTTCAATAGCTATTAGGTAGTAAAAGAAGTCATTTATCCTTCATGACTCTGTAGTGCTCGATGATATTGTTCATAAAATTGCAACATTTTGAACTCTATTTACTTAGAAAAATATATTATTTAGAGAACTGTTCGTGAGACTTGAAACAGACAATATCATAAAAAGAGACATGTAAATCAATTTTTGCGGGTGTGAGAATCGCCACAACAAAAACATCCTTACAAACTAATAAATAATAAAGAAAAACAGAAAACATTAATTTGTATTAGGGAGGTAAAAAAACATCTTTTACTAGCTTGCATGTATGGAGTAGCAGTTTTATTTTCTGAATGTTTGAGGTTTGAAAGTACGGTGCTGAATGAAAATAGATAAAATATCCCAAAATAAAATATTCACAAGTCAAGAATGACTTGTGAAGCCAACAGGGCGAAAATTTTCCACTAATAAAAGTGAATTACAAAAAGGGATCGAATAATGCTTCCTACGATCCTTAAGTACTTGAAATCTAATATGGATTTCAAGTCGACTAAACTAGCTAAGAAAGTAAACTAAGAGAAACAAAGTATCACTCAAACTCTCAGTGTATGAATCGACAACAACAGATTAGGAAAATCCGTCGTTGAACAGTGCAGGATGTTGGAGTCAGAATGACGACAACTTTCTTAGCAACAACGATCTGTTGTATCAGTATATTTGTATCGTGTTCAGTCCGTTCTCTTTCTTTCTTCTTCCGTTTCCTTTATAGAGTACTCTAGTTCTCTTTTTCTTCCTTTTCCACTCAGCCACGTTCGTGGAATGGTCCACTTCTCCTTTCTTTCCTCAACCGTCTCTCCTCCAGGATAGAGTTTTGACTTGATCTTCAACTGTTTTTCTATTCTGTGGGGATATTACTTGATGCCTAAGCTTGTGAATCGTATCTGCATCTTTTACCAAGGAAGAAACCGGCAAAACATATCTACTAAAAAGGTTTGACTCATTCAAATCTTAACAAGGTTTATTCATTTTTTTATTGCGCCACGTCATCTTACCACTCATGCCGGTGGATATGGTGGACTCCTTTTGCAATCCTCTCAACCCAAATTGGCCGAATTTATTGATTTCTAACCCCCATTACAGTACTCTCAACAACATATATCAACTTGCAGACGTACATGGTTGACTCACTTCTATTTCTTCTTTGTTAATTTCTCTGGTTTTGGTCCGCGTAATGTTGGTTTGAATTATTGAAGAGGTCCATCAGTCCATGTCCCCATTTAGCTTTATATTTCTTAATTATTTTCCTCATGACTATCTTTTCTGCGCTGCTTATAAATGCCAAGTTAGATCAGACAAAATATATAGACATACAATTAGTAGAGGGAGAGATAGAGAGAGAATGTCGAGGATTACTCACAAGATAGAGGGTGCCCTCCACGATGGAAGGAGCATGAGAGCAAACGTAAGCAGATGAAGGAGCTTATGCACAAAGTCAAGATGAAGATAGGCGGCCACCATGGTGGAAGACAGCTGGACGAAGGCCACTGCAAAGAGGGCCAAGAAGAAGAAGAAGGCGAGAGTGAGAGTGAGGAAGAAGAAGGAGAGGAGGAAGAAGGTGGTAAATCTTCTCTTTTCATTGGTTGGAACTTGGATGTAGATGAAGGAGGTGGTGGATTTGAGTTCGAGTCTTCTTGAGACTTGGTTTTTGAGCAAAAAAATATACACATGGGATTTATCGTGTACAATAATATTTGTTTAATTAAAAAATATTAATTTTGTATTTACTTTTGTATTTGCATGCTTTGCTAGATATTTAAAAGAAAAAATAATATTTTTTAAATAAATAATGAATCTATCATAAAAAAAAAAAATTAATTTTTTTTATAGGAAAATCAATACTGTAGTAGATTTTCATATTCCCATCACATGGATCGCTCAACATTTTTAACAAAGCACACGTGTGTATATTCACTCATGAGTGATTGTGTTTTTTTTTTTTTTGTAAACATATCTAAAAAAATTGAATCGTTTCTTTGTCAGGTTCATTTTTAATTAATTTTAGTTAAAATAACTCGATTTTCTCCTTTTCTTTTTCGTGTTTAATTGACTTCATTATTTGCTTGTATTTCATAGTCCCCTTTCTTTTTAATTATTTATACCTATATATAATCAATATAGTCATCATATGTGTTATATAGTACAAGCTTTGAGTTATTCAATTTTGTTGTCCAATAAAAAATTTAAATAAATTCATGTTGTTCTTGATTTTTATGTCATTATCTATATTAAAATAAATTAATTTATTATTACATATGAAAAAAATCGAGATGTATCTAATAGGAATAATTTGAAATATAGTAGGTCTCTAATTTTTTATAATCAACAAAATTTAAATACTTATCCTTTTTTATTTTAAAAAAGATACTCTTAATAAAGATGTAATAATAAACTTCTATCACGTTTGTATAATAATAATAATAATAACAATAATAATAATAATAATAATAATAATAATAATAATAGAATGTACCCAACACATATTGAGTAGTTTCTTTTAAAATAATATATGTGGTGAAAGTCTTTATATTAAAGTTAGTATCAATTATGCTTCTATTTTTATTTGATATTAAAGTAATGTTTATTTAAATAGAAAGAAGTTGATCTTAATTCAAGAAATTTGAACAATATTTTTTGACTAAGCTTTTTCTGAATTATTTTTCCCTTTTCATCTTGGATATATATATATTCATTTTCAAATTTACCAATTATAAGTTCATTGTAAATTTTATATTAAATTTGTTAAGCCATATTAAAATATTTCTTTTAAATTATATTTGTTTTTTTGAATTATAAATCACTTGCTAAAGTTTATATCCTTGTCAAACAAGTTAAATAGAGAGGGGTGAAGAGAGAGAAGTGTTGTATTATAATGAACGGATATTTTCCGCAACTTTCCCATCCACTGATCAATTGTATACAATGGTGCAGAAGTCGGTAATCGGTAGTCGGGCGTTAGATGACCGCCTAGCGCCTGGACGGTCTAGACGCCGATTAGACTAACCGACATTTTTTTTAATAAATATTATCAACCCCATAATATGTGATAAATTGATAAAATGACATAATTTTGTAGAAAGTATTATTTACAAACCAAAGTGTCAATTTTCATAAGATAATTATAATAATATCTACAAATAGGTAGTAGCCTTATCGATATAGAAAACATCATAGCAATGTTGCAATAGAAAAGTGAGAACTACTAAAGTTTATTTGGCAGCATATTTTACAAAAATTAAAATATTTTTTTAACTTGATTTTTATTTCATATATAATAAATATGTTTGAATTTATTATTTTATTTATATATTATATAAACAAAATTTTTGTGTGTAAGAATTTTATTTTTTCAATTTTGTGAAAATACATGGTATTAATAGATTTTGAGAAGAAGACTAATATGAATAAAAAATATAAGCAAATAGATCAAAATAGATAATCTCAACATGATTTTTTTTCTGAGATGAAGAAAAAATTAAATGTAAAAAGAATTACATTCTCAATTAATCCATTCTCTTATAAAATAAGATTAACTATTAGTATAGTAAAATAAAATTTGAGTCATATGAAGCAACATAAATAAAAATCACACCTAATATAATTATTTTAAAAAATATAAATAAATATGAAAATCTAAAAAAAATAAAAAATATTTTGCCCGCCTAACCCGCCTAGGCGACAACTTTTGAAAAAAATATAAATTAACTCCGATTAATCAAAATCGGATCAGAAGGCAGCCGCCTAGCGCCTAGCCCAATTTTTGCATCAGTGATTGTATATATATTATATAAGCCAACTAACTAGGCCATAAACAAGGGAGGTTATTATACACCTAATATATATAGAAGATACCAAGATAAACATGAATATATTTACATATATTCTATCACACTCCCGCAATTAGAGTTGGAGCTTTACGAACACTAATGTTGTTCCAAAAATCCTTAAAAAATATAAGGGAAGACCCTTTGTGAGTATATCTGCAATCTGATACATGGAGGGTATTTGATGGACACGAACCATTCCATGGTCAACCCTTTCCCGAGCAAAATAAATATCCAATTCAATGTATTTTGTGCACTGGTATTGCACTGGATTACCCAAAAGATATATAGCACTTACATTGTCACAATAGACCAAGGCAGCAATACTAATATGACAATGTAGTTCCAAGAGAATGTTTCGAATCCAGCAAGACTCAGAGACAACATTAGCAACACCCATGTACTCAACTTCAGCACTGGATCGGGATAGAGTAGGTTGTCGCTTTGATGACCAGGAGATTAAGTTATCTCCCAAAAATACATAATATCCAGACGTCGAACCTTTAGCGTCAGGACACCTTCCACAATCAGCATCAGTGTAGGACCCTATTTGATGGGATTCAAATGTCTGAAGAAGAAAACATCGAAATGTATTTTACACGATTTAGTGACATATAGTGAATCAATGTTACACCCTTGGAGAGGCAATTCAAGAGAATGTACAAATCATAAAAATTATGATGAAAACCTTGGCCCCCAGATTCAGGGAGAAGATCACTGTTCTAGAATCTTTTATGAGGGTCACCCCAATGTTGTTGGATGACCTGATTGGAGAACTAAGGACTTTTGAGACAAACAATTGAATGTATGCACCCAAAGACAAAGGGATGGCACTAAAGTAAGAGTCAACTACAAAATTTATTGAGAGTGCGGTGACAAAAATTGCTGACAAAATGGCATTACTAACAAAGAACTACATCAAGTTCGTCAAAAATTATAACCAGAGACAGCAGTTCACCAAAGTCCGAACTATGGTGAAAATATCAGAAATGGAAGATCTAAAACACCAAGCTTCAAACAAGGTAATCGAAAAGACTCTAACCAATGCAGGGAATGCAGAGGATATGGACACTATCAAGCTAAATGTCCAAATTTTCTAAGAAAAAACAAAGCACTAAAAGCTACCTGGAGTGAATCGGAGTCAAAAGAAGATGAAGAACCTGATGAAACAAAATGACATATTCTAGTAATTTTGCTGCATATACATCATCAAAAGATCTGTTGTATCTCACATCCTCTGTGCGAACTGAAGAGGAACTGGAACATCTTGAAGAGCCAAATTTCGATGATCCAACTCTGGAGGGTATGGAGAAAATGTACCTGGACATGACAGCCAGATATACAACAACTACTGAGGTTATTCAAATACTAGAGAATCAAGTGAAAGAGTATAAAGTTAAAGGTACTATTGCTATGGAACATCAAGAACTAAGTCGGGTGAAACATGAACTACAAATCACAAGGAAAATCAATGAATGACTAAGTGATGATCTGACTATATCTCAAAGAAATGTGAGAAATTTGGAACATCAGGTTCACATTCAAGCAACCGATATTGAGTCACTAAAAATCGATCTAGAAAAGGCACAAAAATTCATTCACAACAATCACAAAGTAAGTTCATTATTAACTAATAAACTAACAGAAAATGTATCTGAACTACAGGACAAGGATTATGAGATGATAGTACTACAGTCTGAGTTAGACAAAGCGGTGCGAACTATACAAGAACTGAACAAAGGAAAGGCTAAGTTTGATGAGATCCTGGCATATGGAAGATCACTAAGCAACAACAACAAGAATTGGACATACTGAAGAAAGATTACCTAGTACAACAACCTTTATACTAGCCAGCTCCTCGACGGTCCATAAAAAAGGTCCAAATAATACATGTGAGTTAGGAAAATAGGACATCAAAGGTACAAAAAAATTTATTCCTATATGTCACTACTATGAAGCACCTGGACACATATGGCCTAAGTGCTACAGAATACAACATGACTTGCGATTAGGTAACATCTCTAATTGGAATATGTTTGGTATTCCTGTGAAAAGCTCTGCATCACCAAAAACTGCAAAGGTGAATAGAAACAATCACAAAAATTCACACAAAAAATATGGGTGGTCAAGAACAACATGTGTTTTACATCTTCATTAGTCTCTCTTGGTGTGAGTAACACCGGAACTTGGTTTTTTGATAGCGGATGTTCACGTCACATGACTGGAAATGCCACTTATTTAACTGATATTATCTCAATAAGTGGGGAATCTGTAATGTTTGGTGATGGTAAGAGTGAATGTGTCATTGGACAAGGGACTCTTAATATACTTGGTTACCTAAATTGTCTAATGTGTTTCTAGTTGAAAATCTGAAGGCAAATCTATCAAGCATTAGTCAAATATGTTATCAAGGACTATAAGTGAATTTCACTCATGAAAAATGCATGGTTATTGACATTAATGATCAATGTATACTCACTAGAACTCGGTAAACTAACAATTGTTATATTCTTGACAAGAATCATGTGTGTCATAATGCAAGCACCGGGGTAACCAAAGTATGGCATCAAAAATTAGGACACATTGGATACAACCACCTCATTGTCTTATCAAAATCCCAATATGTTCAGGGTTTACCTAAACTCCCAAACAGAAATCAAGAAATCTGTGGTCCTTGTCAACTTGGCAAATAGGTGAAAAGCTCACACAAAGGAACTCAAGATACATGCACAAAACAGATTATGGCCCTATTACACATGGACTTGATGGGACCAGTTCAAACTAAAAGTACTGGAGGTAAAAGGTATATCTTTGTGTGTGTTGATGGTTTTTCAAGATATACCTGGGTAAGATTTCTTCGAAAAAAATCAGAAACATTTGGAGAATTTGAAAAACTGATAAAATTACTTGAAAATGAACAACATGATTCTGTTGTTCGAATATGAAGTGACCATGGGAGAGAATTTGAAAATAATGCTTTTACTGATTTTCACACCTTACGTGGTATTGCTCATGAGTTTTCAGCTCCTAAAACACTGCAACAAAATAAAGTAGTCGAGAGAAAGAATCGTACTCTACTAGAAATAGCCAGAGCTATGATGATAGGCAAGGATGTCGCCCTAAAATGGTGGGCTGAAGCTATAAACACTACATGCTATGTTTCAAACCATGTCTACTTAAGGAAAGGAGTGGGAATGACCTTGTATCAAATCTAGAAAGATAAAACTCTGAATCTCAGTCATTTTCACATATTCGGGTGCAGGTGTTATGTATGCAATGACCGAGAACAGTTAGGTAAATTCGATATTAGAAGCGATACAGGTATGTTTCTGGGTTATTCTACAAATAGTAGAGCTTTTCGTGTATATAATCTAAGAACTCAAACACTCATTGAAAGTACTAATGTTGTCTTTTATGACTCTTTGGAAAGACTGGACACTTATCTGGAAGAAACAGGTTCATCTATTGTGCGACCTGCAGGTGACCTAAATTATGAAAACATGGAAGAGACTGCTCAGACACCAAAAAAGGGAAGAATCTGAAAACCATAAACCTTCCACCAGAATTCAAAAGGAACATCCCAAAGAACTTATCATTGAAAAGCTCGTTGAAGGAGTAAAAACACGTGGAAAACCAAAACCCGATTACCACAAAATGTAGGATTTAGTCCATCATGCGTGTTATACCTCTATGATCGAACCCAAGAAAATTAAAGAGACTCTCAAGAATGACAACTGGACATTGGCCATGCAAGAGGAGTTGGGAACAATTTTCTAGAAATGATGTATGGACACTTGTATCACGACCGGACAGTGCAAACATCATAGGAACCAAATGAATTTTCAAAAACAAAACTGATGAACAGGTGAATATTACAAGGAATAAAGCGCATTTGGTGGCTCAAGGATTCATGCAAGTAGAAGGAATTGACTTCGTTTGCTCCAGTTGCACGACCGAAGTCTGTAAGAATCCTTCTATCCTTTGCATGTATTAAAAAATTCATACTTCATCAAATGGATGTGAAAAGTACATTTTTAAATGGTTTTTTAGAAGATGAAGCATATGTCGAGCAACCCAAAGGGTTCGAAGATCCACATTACCCATATCATGTGTACAAATTGAAGAAGGCATTGTACGGATTGAAGCAAGCCCCAAGAGCTTGGTATGAGAGACTGACGAAGTTTCTACTTGCCTAAGGATACAAGCGAAGAGGGGTAGACCAGACCTTGTTCATCCAGTGGTCGAACAATGACATAATCATTGCACAAATTTATGTGGATGACATTGTATTTGGCTCAACATCCAAAAACAAAGTGAACGACTTTGTCAAGGTAATGTTATGAGAATTTGAAATGAGCATACTTGGTGACTATCCTACTTTCTTGGTCAGCAGGTTAAACAAAACAAGAATGGAATTATGATACATCAAGGAAAATACGCCAGAAACTTGGTAAAGAAATTTGTACTTGAAGGTTGCAAAATTGCACAAACACCCATGGGAACAAACACCAAATTATCCAAAGATGAAAGTGGAACAAGCGTTGATCCAACCCTCTATAAAAGCATGATATGAAGTCTCTTGTACCTCACTGCAAGTAGATCTAACATAAGTTTCAGTGTGGGATTCTGTGCTAGATATCAGTCCAATGCAAAGGAATTACATCTCAAGGCAATAAAGAGGATTATACGCTATGTGGCGGGTACTACAGACTATGGAATGAAATAGTCCTTTGACACTAAACCTTTTCTTACAAGATGTTGTGATGTTAATTGGGCAGGTGATGATAGAAAAATCACGTCAGGGGGTTGCTTCTTCATTGGGAATAACCTGGTATCGTGGCTCAGCAAGAAGCAAAACAACATTTTATTATCAACATCAAAGGCTGATACATCGCTGCAGGACGCTCATGCTCTCAACTAGTGTGGATGATGCACATGTTGTGCGACTACAGTATGAACTTGAATTCCATGACCCTATTTTGTGACAATATAAGTGCTATAGATATGTTTAAGAATCCCGTACAACATTTCAGAACTAAGCATATAGACATTAGACATCACTACATCGAAGAGTTGGTTGAGGATGGGGTAATCACTCACGAAGATATTCCCACCGTAAGTCAACTTAAGGATATTTTCACTAAGGCCCTAGACTCTCAAAGATTCATATCCCTGAGAAAATCATTAGGAATCTATTGTGCTAGTTTAAAAAAAAATTATTCTATATACTTTCAGTTAAGTGTTTTTACATAAAATCACATAAAGACTGTACTCTCGCACAGGTTTCAAATTTGGTTTGTCCTGAAATTTGAATACTTTATAATTTTCTTGTATAAGGAAAGAGCTACAATCTTGAAATGATGCAGTGGTAAGCTATCAGTCGTATGATTGAGCTCCATGCACAGAAAATGACAGGTTTGTGAAAACTACCACTTCTTGTTCACTACGAGTTCGCACTAAATCAGGGGTTATAAGGAATTGAGCTCGTCACACGGGGTTTTCTAGTGTGGTATTTTATTGTGTGGTTTGCGAGTTAATACACAAGGTTTCAGCAAAAGGAGTTATAAGGATCATTCAATCGTTTGTATAATGCGAAATGTGAACTTATACTTGAGAATAGATTGAGGATTTTTCCTAATGTATTTTCGAACTAAATTGCCTAGCTGAGAATAATGTCTTACGTGAAATCAGATACGACACCTCTGACTGTATATTTAAAAAAATTCATGTGGTTGGATTAACAAACAACATATTATCTTCTCTATATGACCTTCTTAATGAAATTATGTTTTTTTTTTTAAACTAGATAAGACTCTTTTTGAATTTACTTAGTGGGTGCTAACGGTTAAAGAGCATGGGGTTAGACAAACATGGCCCACATAATCGACCTTCTCCCAAACGTGGTCTCATGTTTAATAGGGATGGTTGCACAAATGGGTTCGTGATATTAGTGGTTTATTATATATGCACACAAGATCCCTCATAATTACTGAAAGTCGAAGAGTCTTGATTTTTCACTGTATCTCCTCGTTCCCAATAACTCATTCTCTAGTCAATAGCCAAAGAAGAAAAATTTTGTTTTGCAGCCATGGCAGATTCTGGAGACGAAGTGAGTGGGCACCGACCTAGCTGGGCTATTGTTCATCTTCATGATCCAGAACCACTAGAAATCCTACCGCCATTGTTCGGAGGAAGAAACCCAAGTTCAAACCCTACATCTGAACCAGTCAAAGAAACAGGCATGACATATCCCACTCCGGCAGCGTAAAAGAATGCTACTCCTCCTCAAACACACTCACTTCAAACGGGAGAACCAACAGTGGATGAATCTCCCACCGTTCCACCAATACACCCATAAGAAAATCCACAAACATCTCATCTACACATGACCGACCTACCAACTGGTTCAAATAAATCCACAGTGAACCCATTCACAAAACTACTAAAACCACCACCAAAAATACCCCAAAAACCACAGATAAATCATTGGCCCCATCAGTATAAAGGAGACGGCTTGTTGTGGATTCCTCTTCCGAGAAAGATACTGCCAAATCTCCTCCTCCATGTCGCTCACACCGGAACAAGAAGTCCTCCCCTACAGTTGATACACCCTCTACTCAACGAAGAACCACAGGTGAACATAATGTCATGGTTCGAGGTAAGGCATTCTCCAAGATTTTCTATTCTAAAGCTGCACATGACCGCTACAAATTGTTTGCCTCCATGGATTTTTGGCCAGAAAGGAATGTAGACTTAAAACGTTTTGAAAAAACTCATGTTATGAATTGCATTTGAAACTATGGGCTAGAAGTTAATGTTACAAAATTGGGGAGATTCTATGGTACTATAGTACATGAGTTCTATGCTAATTTGGTAATGGGAATTCAAGATCCTAACTCTGCATGTTTTGGGAAAATTTATGTGTGCAACAAAATTGTCAACTTCAGTGTGCCTGCCATAAATGATTTCCTTGAACTAAATGGCCTGGAAGAAGGAGATGAAAATGAGTTAGACTTAGGAGACATTGTTGATTTATTAAGCAATGGGAAACTGACAAAATGGACAAAGCCCGGAATATCCCCTTCCATTCTAACGCATGATGGAAACTGGATGCATAAGATTGGTAGACATAACTGGACTCCTACTGCTAACATATCTCATTTGAACCCAGCTCAATGTGTCTTCATCTACAAAGTTTTTAATAACATTCCCCTTGATTTTGGAAGAGTGGTTTTCGAGACTGTTATGAGATTTGTTGAACGCCCAGACTCCCGCAAAAAATTATCTTTTCCTAATCTTATTTGGGGTATGTTCTCACACCAAGGAGTTCAAGCAAATCTCTCTGATGTTCTGTACCAGTCCGTCCCGCCACTGAAAATGACGTCTTGTGAACCTAATGTCTATACACGGCTCGCACAGTTGCACCAACCCTTTGACATTCAGAATTTGCCGGCAATCTACCACTATTCCTCCATTAACAACTTGAAATTCTAGACACTCTAGCTGCTGAAGTAAGTGCCCAAAAACTCTATCTAACAAATATTCTTAAGTCTTTGGAAGTGCCCATCAATGCAGGGCCATCCTGCACCTCTAACCCTTTGACACACGGATCAAAAGGGGGGAGACCATTGTAGCCGAAAAAGCACCAAGGAAGAAGAAGAAGAAGAAGAAGAAGAAGAAGAAGAAGGAAACTGCGGCGAGGAAGAAGAAAGGGAAAAGACTCGTGGATGAAAGTGAGGAAGAAGAATTCAACCACAGAGTCGAATCAGCAGAGGACGAGAACTGGGAAAGTGAAGAAGACTCAGATTAAGGGGGAGACTACTTGTTGTTTGTCTATTGTTCTTTTTTATGACAGTGACCTGTTTGAAGACAATTGTTTAAGTTTTCTTTTATGTGTTGTGTAAAACTAAGACTACTATGGATCATCTTTGCTCATGATGTCATGTTTTGGGGAGTAACCAAACTTTACTGTCTGTCTCAGTCCAAAATCCGTATATGTTTCTGTTGGATCTTTGTCCGGCTGTATTGCTCTTATCCTACAGGAAACCAACTAATCAAATGGTCCAAAGATTTTTGAACCATATGCCACAGGGGGAGATTGATGAGGTAAAAAGATTGTCATATATTCAAAAACTCTAATCATATTTAAAATTATATGCAGGATATGAAGTGGATACTCAAACCAAGGAAGGATCTATCTAGGGAATCAACTGTTGGAGAAAATAAAGTACTGAAGATCATCATTCAAAGAAGGTCAAACCATCAAGAGATATACAAGGAGAGGAAATCGGCTGAATGGAGATAAAGAAGGAAACAAAATCAAGAAGATATCAAGAGAGCTAATTTGCTAAAATCCAGGAAATCAACTGGCAGCAAATCAAGCGTGTAGATACTTGACAATTGCATATTCATAATTAGCCTCTTTAAATAACCAAGTGCAAGGGAACAGTAGGGTATCTGTTACATTCGATTAATACCATACAAGTAGAGAACTGTGAAGAGGTTAGTGGAAAAGTCATCGGATTCGGGAGAATACGATAGCACAAGGAGTACTCACAGGCGAACTGACAGTGAACCACGTAGAGACTGAACAACATCATTGACCCACCGGTAACTGTGCTCAGGAGAGTCTTTTTAGCTTTCGCAAATTCAATTACTGTTCGAACTTCTATTGAATTAATACACACGCGCACAAATTCTAATCTATCATATTAAAATAAATTGAATTTAGCAGTCCACAATTAATATTAATAGCACCATAAAATTGTATAAGACTGACTCAATTGGAATGCAACTAAATGATGACTGCAAAATAGGTAAGTTTAACTATTTTAAAAATAATATTTAATAATTTATTTAGAGAAGATTAACTCAAAATTTAAAATTTTAATATTGTGGGGAAATTTGCCTCTTCTAAGGAAGTTAATTATTTTAATATTAATTCCTTGGAATTCCAATCGTTTTTCGTGTTATTTTGAAGAAACGTAACTAAAGGGTTTGATTTTGGCATTAGTTGTTTATTAATAAACTTTTCATTTAAAATATTTTATTCCTAAATCTTAAATAACAAATAATAGTGAAGGGGAAATAATTGTAATGGATGGGGATTGGGAATTCATTTCTTCTAAAGATCCGGAAATCAAACTTATATGATTCACACAGAGAAGAAAAATCATTTCCCCACACTAACCAACTTCTGTATGACAAAATTAATCATGTAAAGCACGATATAATATATGCTTATTTTCATATATAAATTATTTGTAGAATTAAATAAAAATAAAATATTAATTATAATAATTTAAATAATATTTTTAAGGTTGATTCATTTTTATGTAAAAGTCAAATACACCCACGGTGATTCCATGCAATTCTTGACATAAGCGAATAATCATAAATAATTCAATACATACAAATATTGAAACCAACATAAATTTCTAAATATTTATAATCAACAAAAAAATTATAAAATAAAAATACAATAAAATAATTGTACTAATATACAAGGAAATCATCAAACAATCACACGACCATTGACTTTCCGAATTCTAATGTGAGAATTAAAAAAAAAATTGGAATATGAGATTGGTATTCAAAGATTTATTCATATCAATAATATATTCATAAATTAAATTTTAAAATATGAGAAACCTAAAGTACAACATTTTACAGCGATGAGTAATAAATTCGTTCTAATTAACAGAAATCAGCCGATGAAAAATTTGTTAGCGGAGATTGGGATGGCGAGAGCAATGAAATCTCTACTTATTGTTAGACTCATTACAATAATTATAGATTCTCTCTCACTCCCTTATGGTATTATTGAGCAATAAATAAGTTCATTATTTTCTCTGTCCAAATTACATCTTTCATTTTCTTTCTTTCTATCTTTTAATTTGTTACCTTAAAAACCCGATTTGTTATTAAACAAAATACTCTCTTTAAATCAATAATTAGAACTATTATACCTTATCCACATATATCAAGTAAACTTTAGAGAACTGCTTCACCTTAATATTATTTTAATCTATTTGCAATTTTGACAATCAAAGTGACAAAGATCTTTAACGTACCGTTTCTAAAAGAATAACAATATTCAAATCTAAATAAGATATAAAGAATCCTGATATGTGGGTTATGTAGGGTTAGTGCTTTTTTAAAATATAATGCTGTTCAAGTAAATTTGTAGTGGTGTAATTTTTTACATATTTAAAAAAAACTAAGTAAAGTCGCTAATGTTGCGACATTCTCACCTCTACTAACTATGACTTCCCTTCTTTGGTATTTTTTATTTTTAATTACTCGTAATATGGACGATCTTCATATATATATATATATATATATATATATATGATAAATAAAAACCTCCAAAATATTTAATAAATTTATAAAGCAACAAATTAAATCACAAATTTATTTAAATAAATAAATAAATTTAAAAATTATCTAATATATCCAGATCATTTGACTTTTATATTTATTAAATAATTTTATAATTTATCATTTCATTTTTAAATTTCTAATATTTTTAAACTTTATTTTAATAATTTCTTAATTTGTTTAGATATATTTCTAATTTAATTAAATATGTTTTGGATTTATTTTGTTATTTTAATTTTTGAAAGAAAATTGTGTTAGTTTATTGAATAAGTTGTCCCAGCTGACCCCTCAAATATACTGCAGTATGTGGGATAAGAGTTGCAATTTGATGTTATGGGCAGTTAATTAAACCTGCTAATGCTCACGTGACACATATGCTAAGGCGTAAGTGGCACGGGGTCAGTTATGTCTTCTTTTAAGTAATTAAAGATGTTATTTTGATTTTCATAAATAATTTACAAATGTATCCTACAAAATAATTATCAAATGTTTTATAATTTTTAAAGTATCATATATTACAAATTTTTAACTAATTTGAGATTATGTTTTTTCATAAATAATTTCCAATGCATTAAAATATAATTATCATGTTTTAATTATTAAACAATCAGATTTATTAATAATTTAAATTTTAATAGATTATATTAATATAATTAAATTTAGAAGTTTTATTTTTAATGAATAAATAAATTATTTTACATGATGTGGATTTAAAAATAAAAATAAAAAACCAAGTGGGTGCCACTTAAGTTACCAACCGATTATTGAACATGTTGTAGCCGATTGAAAGACTAAGATTTCACAGTCCATAAATTAATACTTTTAAGTTTAAATTGAACATTAAATTATTTCTTTATATAAATATAATCTTTAATTTATAAAATAGATCAAATAAGCCCCTAAACTTCTTATTACCGAATAAATAGACCGTTTTGAAAAATTAAAATAACAAAATAAATCAAAAAATATTTAATAAAATAGAAATATGATTAGATAAATAAAATAATAAAATCTAAAAAAAATTAATAAATAAAAAAATCTCAATAGACCTTTAATAATTTAAATATAATAAACATTAGAATATCTAAAAACATAAAAATATCAAATCTCAACCACTTTTTTATATTTAAATTATAAATAATTTACAAATTCTAATTTTTTAATTTATTGATTTATTTAAATATTTTAATGATTTAATGTATTGATTTTTACATTTATTGAATATTTTTAAAATTTATTTAGTTAATTTACGATTATGAATGCCCTATTTGTCATATTTAAAATTTCAGGATTTATTTGGCCTATTTTAAAAGTTTAAGGGTTTAATTGGACAAAACAATTATTTTAGGACCAAATTTTAGCTTATAATATCAATTCAAAAGCTAATTTGATAATTTTCCCTATGAAAATCTATTTTGAAAAACATAAAAATTTGAAAACATATAGTACAAAAGATAACGGATAAAAACTTATTTTAAAAAAGAGTAATAATTAATCCTCCGTATTTTATATATTGTTTTGTTTTTATTTATTTATTCTTTTTTGTTTTTTTTGGTCCTGTGACTTGATATGGCAGGAAATTGAACCTCCTAATGTCGAATTAGCACATACGTTAGCGCTTGTGTGGCACAATATTTGCTGAGTTGGCTGCCTAGTTGGAAATTTGACTATAAGAAAATCCATTTCACTTGACGGTATGAATTTGATTTTTTTTATTATAAATACTTTATGAATCTAAAATTTATAATTTAAGTATATAAAATATATTAACAAACTTTAAACATATTACATAATTTTGAACGCAAAAACTATTTTTGATCAGTGAAACACAACTTGACCGAATTTGATCCACCTAAAATTTGAATCCTATATATTAAATTTTTTGATTAATTTATAATTTGATTTTAAATTTCGATAGCCTTTCCTCTCTCCTCTCTCATAAAGCTTTTTGGAGTTGCAGTTCTTCCCATCCATCTGATGTTGCGCCCACCTTCAAAGCTGTCATGGTTCTTCTTACCCTTCAGTATATTCACCAAATGTCTAGGCCAAGAGATTTTCTTACAAGCCATTCTCAAGATGTAATATCTTTTAATACAAAAAGTAAACACTTACAATTATGTGGTAATACTTCTAAATGCAAAATAATACATTTATAGTTGTTATGTTTGGTGGACCATTAAACTGTTGGCCAATGACTCATTTCCCCTAACCAGTTCGCTAACCCATTAGCACCTCTTGACCTTTTGAATTTCTTTGGAACTCCAACTAACTTATATATATGTTGGCTTCTCCATATGTTTCATAACTCGCATTAATGTGTCGTTTTTTTTCTTTTTTTCTTCCTGACTATGAGAATATCTCTATATTCTTGGAAGTCCTTACAGAAACACTTGTATATGTGAGATAGGCTGAGTGGTTATCGAGGTTCGGGCATTGGGTGGGATTAGTCCCTCAAATATTATTGATCAGAAAAAAGAACCTCAAATTGAGCCCAATGAAGGTCTTGACATCGATACCCAACAGTGGTATCAGAGACAGGGTTGCGTCGAGATGAGGCTCACCTATTTTTTTTGGGCTACTGTTCACTTGAACACTAACCAATTTTTTCCTTTTCTTCTTGTTATTTTTCAATGAAAATGAAAACAAAAAAGGGTGAAAACCCTAGTTTTTCAAATCGCGCCCTAAACCGCAGTTGCACAGCCCCCGCACGCCCACCCATGTCCGCGCCCATGCACCGCATCGCATCGGCGCCACCTCGCTCCCCTGAACCAAAACCCCCCATGTGTTCTCGTTGTCCAGTATGAGTTTGGATAGAATCGTGTCCCTGGCCGGATCAATAGGTTAGATTTTTAGTCGGTCCAGTGAGGTACTCTCTTGGGTTCAATGGGTCTTTTGTGTGCATGTGATTGTTGTCCTAGTGTTGTTTTGCAGGCTGTGAGTATTACAAATTGGGGCGAAACGTGGTCAATCTGCTACTGTCCCTCCTTCTCCCGTGTAGACGAAGGGAACTTCATAGCAAATGCACCCGTGTGTAAGCCCACTGCCCCCTTTGGTGCAGCCGGCCGAAAACCCCATCAAGTGTAATTTGAGACCCTTACCTAGGGTCTCACTCTTTTAAAGAGGCTGATGCACTTTTACGTTTTAGGATAGACACCATGGGATTTGGTATAGGGTTGGAATTTGCTGCTGGTAAATCCATGGAATACATGCTTGTTGATTGCTAATAAATGATATCTTGTGTGATACTATTATTTATCTGCTTTATTTCTTTTGCGTATATCAACAGGTGCTACAAGGTTAGTACGCTTACCCTCTTTGTATTTGTGTGTCAGTGCTTGTTTGTTTGTGGAATATGGCTACATTATCAAATTTTTGTCTTGCTATGTTCGATGGTAAGTCAGATATTAGTATCTAGTAGAAGAAAATGAAGGAACTTCTTATACAGCAACAGGTGTATAAGAGTGTAACCCTTATATTTTCTGAAATCGAAACAGAGGAGAGGATATCGGATATGGATGGATTAGCATATTCTTTTATTATCTTTAACATATTTGATTCTGTGATTAGGAAAGTGGAAAGTTGGCTTCCTTCATTTTGGAAGAACTATTTATCGACAAGACATTGCCATATAAATTGTCCCTCCTGAAAAAAAAAATTAGTTCGAACTTGCCCTAAAAAAGGATATGGATGGAAACATGGATAATTTTTACGAAAATTAATTCAAGATATTAAACAAACGAGTGATAAATATATAGACGACTATTCACCTATTGTCCTTATGAACGTCATCCCTGATACTTATGGAGATGTCACGTCTGCTACTAAGTATGGCAGGGATGAAATTTCACTTGAAATCGTCAATAACGGTCTCAAGAGTAAAGAGATGGATCTAAAGAAAAATTCGGGGGTCAAGAATGAGTCGGTGATGTTTGTTAGAGGGAAGCAACGGAAAAAGGTTGCTTCTGGCAAACAAACGCATGACAAGAACTATGCTAAAGAGGGGAACGATAAAACTCCTAATGCAAAATATGTTTTAATTGTAACAAAACTTGTCATTTTGCTAAAGATTGTCCTAGACTTAAAAAAAATTGAATAATAACAAGGCTAATAAAGTTTCTAAATATTATGGTGAAGTTTTTATGGAGTCAGACACTCGGTGATGATTTGTGTCTGAATTTTGTGCATTCTAATGAAAATGAATGGATTTTGATTCTCGTTGCACATTTTATATGTCCCCCTATAAAATCATGTTTTCATCATATAAAGAAACTTCTGGTAGTTTGTTTGCATGACTAATGATAAAATAAATACCATGTAATTGGTTTGATGGTGTGTCTTTGCTGTGTAAATCTGGACATGTGCATAAGTTGCAAAATGTTCGGCATATTCCTTTATTTTCGAAGATAAAAAGAAAAAAAAACTTGTATGTTTGCATTGTTGAATCAAAGACTTTTGTAAATGCTATTAAAGAAGATAAAAGTGAATTATGACATAACCAATTTGGGCACATGAGTAAAAATGGGTTAGAAAATTTGCATAAGGCCGGTTAGTTTGGGAATGATAAATTTTCATGCATGCTATTCTATGATTCATGTGTGTTAGGCAAGCATCATAAAGTTAGTTTTATTTCTTCCCCTTATGCTAAGATATCTCATTGTATTGCCATTGTTGAGTAGATGCATGCCGGTGTATGGGACCCGGCCAATGTACCTATACATGGTGGATGTGCATATTTTTTATATGTGATCGATGATTACTGAAGAAAGGTGTGGGTGTTTCAACACACAAACATTTAGTACCCATATCAGCAAGATTAAATTTAGATGCAATATTTCCAAGTCAATTATGCCTTTTTCAACAATATCATGTATGAAATGGAATCTAATGTCTATGTGTTTAGCCCTATCATGAAATACAGGGTTCTTACACAATTGTATGTTGGATTAACTATCGGTGTACAAAACACCTTACCTTCAAGAAATCCGATTTCTAAAGTATCTCATTCAACCAAATAGCCTCCTTCAGGGCCTCGGTTGTAGCAACATACTCAGAATATGTAGTCGAGAGTGTTACAATCGATTGAAGTTGGAATTTCTAATTTATGCAAGAACCACACTAGGTAAATACATAAGATGTGGTGAACTTTCTACAATCCCTATCGTTTGCATAGTTTGAGTCCACATAGCCAATTAATTTCAACCTTTTACATTTTTTGGAAACTTCAAGCATACATTTTTAGAACCTTTCACATATTTAAGTAACCACTTCAAAGCTTCCCAATGGGGCAACTTTGGGTTTGACATATATCTACCTAAGCAACTAACCGAATATGCAATATCTGACATAGTGCTCACCATAAGGTACATGACAGAACCAAAAGCTTTTGAATATAATACTTTGCACATATCTAATATTTCAGAATCAGTCTTGGCACGAAATGAGCCACCTACAGTCCACTAAAGAGCATGCTTCAGGAACCTAGTTTGCCTCGTAGTCCTATCTCAAGCTAATTGGTAATCGTCCAATAATTCACCTTCATCATTATCATTTTCAACATTTTCAAGTAAGTTGGTTTCGATTTGCACATTACCAGGTTCATTACCACAGGGTATATGCTCCATCTCAAACAAAGTCACATAAAGAGTAGATAAAGGCACATAATCAGATAAGTACGAAAATTTAGACTCATTAAAAATGACGACCCTACTCACAACCACCTTGGTTCACTCTTAGAACACAGTCTAAAACCTTAAACCCCTTCAGGATACCCCAAGAAAAATGCATTTCTTTGATCTAGGTTATCATTTATCACCTCTTTGATGCACAAAAGCAGAACAACTAAACACACATAGCTTAGAGAAATCAAATTTTTTACCAGAGAAGATTTTTTAGGATAATCTCTATTTAAACTTTAAAATCACACAAGGGGATCTATTAACAAGATATGCGGTAGTACAAACTGCTTCGCCCCAAAATTTCTTAGAAAGATCCGAACATGCCTACATGTTCCACACCCTTTCTATTAATATTTGATTCATCCTTTCAGCCACACATTATGTGGAGGTGTGTAAGGAATGGACTTATGCCTCTTAATACATGAGTTAGCATATAATCTATTCATAGAATTATTGCAAAATTCCAAACTGTTATCAGTCCTCAAATATTTAATATTTTTACCAATTTGATTATTCATTTGAGTTTTCTAATCTTTAAGCCTATCAAATACATCTAATTTGTTTTTCATTAGAAAAACCCACATCTTTCTTGAGTAATCATCAATCAAAGATTAAAATATATATATATATATATATATATATGAACATTCACTGTGTGTAGGTACACTGTAAAGGCCTCACACATCGGCATGCAAATACTCAAGAATGTTAGTACAATATGATGTCTTAGAGTAAGGGGAACAACAAAAACTAACTTTATGGTGTTTGTCTAACACACATGAATCAAACAATGGCATGCATGAAAATTTATCATCTCAAACGAACATGCCTTATGAAAAATTTCTTACCCATTTTTACTCATGTGCCTAAATTGGTTATGCCAAAATTCAGTTTTATCTTTTGTAACAACATTTACGAAAGCCTTTGATTCAGCAGTGCAAACATACACAAGTTGGTTTTCTTCTAGCTTCGAAAATCATGGAATTTTCCCTCATAATTTCCATCACACCCTTTCCCCATCTCCCCTCTAGACCGTCGTCTTCTAGAGAGACAAATGATATCAAATTGTTACTCAAATCAGGACTGTGCCTAACATTTTGCAACTTAAACACATATCCAGATTTACGCAGCAAAAACACATCACCAAAACCAATTAGGGCAATTTTTATCATTAGTCATGCAAATAAAATTATTGGAAGTTTCTTTATATGATGAAAATAGGATTTTAACCCAGTGGCATATGACATGTGCAACCAGAATTAACAAGTTATTCATTTTCATTAGAATGCACAGAACTCACACACAAATCATCACCGGATGTCTAACACCACAAAAACTTCACCATAATCTTTAGAAACATTATTAGCCTTGGTATTATCGTATTTCTTCTTAGGCCTAGAACAATCTTTAGCAAAATGAAAATTTTCATTACAATTAAAACACATTCCGCAATAGAAATTTTTTTGTTCCCCTCTTTATCAGAGTTCTTGTAATAAGTTTGTTTGCCAAAAGCAACCTTTTTATGTTGCTTCTCTCTAACAAACATCACCGACTCATTCTTCACCCTAGACATGGGCACGGTTCCGGTTTGGAACCGGAACCGCCGGTTCGAACCGCCGGTCAATGGTTTGGTTCAACCGTTGACCCGGTTCCAGTTTCAAACCTGAACCGAAACCGTCAGAGTAACGGTTCGATTTTGGTTCTCAATATTTTGGAACCGGAACAGCTGGTTCCGGTTTGGTTCCATATTGAATTTGAAAATTATAGCCGTTGGAGATCAACGGCTGAGATTAAATAGCCGTTGAACTTCAACGGCCGAGATGGAAGTACTGTAGGGAAACGCCGGTTCCAAACCGGAATCGGGAACTGGCGGTTCCCAACGGCTCTTTTGATTTTTATTTTTTTCCTATAAATACACCTTCTTACTCATTTTATTTCACAATATCTAATTTCTCTCAATCTCCCTTAATCTCTCTCAATCTCTCTAAATCTCTCCCGACATCTTTCTCAATCTCTCTCAATTATCTTGCGATCTCCCTCAATATCTCCCGATTATCTTGTTATCTTTCTCAATCTCCCTCAATCTCTTCCGATTATCTTGTCATTTTTCTCAATCTCCCTCAATCTCTCTCAATTATCTTTATCTTGTCATATTTCTCAATCTCTCTCAAGATGTCGAGCTCAAGCCAAAGAGAACGTAGAGGTAGAGGATCGTCTTCTTTATCTCGACAAGCAAAAGAAAAATCACCTATACCGACGAGTACAAGTGCCGGAACCGGATTACCACTACCATCTCCTTTGGTTCCAAGGTATCTCAATCTTGATGGTGAAGATATTTAAACTCCAATCGTGTGGCAAGAAGTTTTTGAAGCTCAATTAGGTTTGTGTTTTTTTTTTTTTATAAAATATCTCTCTTAAATATTATTTTATACTTTTTTTTATTTTAAATATCTCTCTCAACTAGCTATGGTTAATAATTTATTATGATTATCAATTTAGGTGCACAAAACGAATCTACCGAAGAAGAACATCTTCCAACTCAAGAGAGTCAAAGTCAAAGTACGTGACAAACTCAAAGTGGACGAGATGAGACACTAAGATCGGATATCATTGCCGTTCACTTCAAAAGAGATATGCAAAATAATAAAGCAATTTGCAACTATTGCAGGGTGGAATATGTTTTTCAAAAAGGAGGAGGTTATGGCACGCTCAAAAAACATTTGCAACGTCACCATTCAGACAAATTCGGAAACGATCGGCATCAAACACAAATACCTCGTGGAGGATTCTCTGGATTCACCGATGAATCACAAGGTACGGCTTCTTTATTTAAATATTCTGAACCAACAATGAGAAAATATTTATCAAAAATGGTTTGTGGCATGTCTTTACCTTTTAATTTTGCTAAAAATGATTTGTATAAAAATCTTGTGTCATTATCAATGAACCCTTAAGTGTCCGGTGTTTCACGTAGAACATTAGTTTGTGATATTGAAAAAATTGTAGGTGAATTTAAGTTGTCTTTAATTGATATGTTTAATTCTTTACAACAAAAAGTTTCAATTTGTGCGGATATAAGGGTGGATCATTGGAGAGAACATAGTTTTTTAGAACTTACTTGTCATTGGATAGATAATTCATGGACAATGCAAAAAAGATTACTTGCATATAGAGAATTTGATCAAACACACACGGCCGCAAATATTTCTCATAAAATTCATACTATTTTGCAAGAATATAATTTAGTTACAAAAAAAAATTCAATTTCATTTAACAATGCTAGTGTTAATACTGCTAGTTTGTCATTATTAATTCAAATTTGTCAACCATCATTTAAGGGTATATTTTTTCACATTAGATGCATGTGTCATGTTTGAAATTTGTGTGTACAAGATGGCATGGAACATTTTAAAGCACATCTAGGTCCTATTAGATTAGCAATTGGATATTTAGCTAGATATGCCACTTTATGCAAAAAATGGAGAAGATTTTGTAAAATATTTGGTATGAGTGCATCCAAAAAAATCACTAAAGATGTGTCTAATCGTTGGAATTCAACATATAAAATGTTGAATTCTTCTTATGATGTTAGAAATGAATTATGTACTTTTTTTTCACAAGAACAATTAGGCATTCCTTTATTTCCAAGTTCATGGGATACATGTGTTGAATTAATGTTTCTTTTGAAAGTTTTTAAAGATGCAACGGAAGAATTATTCGGATGTTACAATCCCACTTCTCCTTTAGTTATAGATCATTGTGTTAAAATTGCACTTATTTTACAATCATATTATTCGCATGACACTTTACAAAATTGCATTGCAAGCATGAGAAGTAAATGGTTAAAATATTATCAAGAAATTCCCGATTTATTTTTAGTTGCAAAACTTTTAGATCCTAGAATTAGAGAAGATGGTTTAGAAGAATTACTAAGAATGTATTATGATGCATTATTTCCGGTTAAAGATGATGACACTCCCAATCCGCATATAATTGTAGGTAACACAAAACAATTACTTTATGATTGTTTTAAAGAATATAAAAATTATTATGGCGATAAAATTTCAACCCGATCATCATCAAGATCCGAACTTTGAACACCTTAATCAATATTATAGGTTTTATGATATTAGAAAATTAAAAAAATCCAGGAGTAATATTATTTATCAAGAATTAGATAATTATATATCTAATACTTTTGAAGAACTTGGATTTGATACACCTAACGAGCTTTTGAGATGGTGGTCTCGAAGAGCAAAAAACTTTCCTATTTTATCACTAATAGCAAAGGAAATATTTGCGGGTCCGGCATCCACCGTCTCGGTTGAAAAAGCATTTAGCACCGGCGGTTACATTTTGGATCTTCGAAGATCCAATTTATAAGTGAAAAATCTAGAAAATCAAGCTTTACTTCATGATTGGTCGAACGCCGAGGTAAGAAAACAAGAAGTAAATTTTGATGAAGAGGATGAGGATGAAGATGAAAACGAGTATTCGACCACATCCGGGAGTGATTGAGTCACGCCACTTCTCAAGTATCAAGATACTAATATTACAAGAAGGTAAGAGAACTACGTCGACTTTGATTCCTCAACTATGAGGATACGTAGGCAACTTAATTATAAATTAGAAATTAAATTTTAATTTCAAATTTATAGTTAAGCTCAAGTCCTTTTTTTTCACTCTTCTATTTATTTTTTTAGTATGTTGTAATTGAAAACTTATGAAGTTGTAATCTCTTGTTAAAAGAAGTAAATGTTTTTAGGTAAGTTAATTTTTTGTTGTAACTTTTCTATTTTTTATTTTTTTTTGTAATTTTATTATAAGTTGTAAAGTTAAGTTTTGATTGTTGTAATTTTTTTTTTTTTTTTGTAAAATGTAATTGTTTTAGTTAAGTTAACTATATATTCAATTCAATCTCTTGTGATAATCAAATTCAAAAGACCAAAATTATTTTTGAAAGTTGTTAATTAAAAAAAAAAAGAACCGTGGAACCGGAACCGGAACCGGGGGAACCGCTAGTTCCGGAACCAAAACCAAAACCAAAACCGTGAAGCCGTGCCCATGTTTACTTCACCCCCGGATTTCCCTTTAGATCCATCTCTTTACTCTTGAGACCGTTCTTGACGGCAAGAAAAAAATTTGATAAAGTAGTCATATTCTACAAACAAACAAACACAGACACACAAATACACAGAGGGTAAACATAATAACCTCGTAGAACATGTTGATATGCACAGCGGAAATAAAGCATATAAATAACCAATATCACATAAGATATAATTTATCAGCAAATCAACAAGTACGTATTCATATGGATTCTACAAACAGCAAATCCCAATCCTAAACCGAATCCCATGATGTCTATTCTGAAACGTAAAAGGGTTCTCAGCCTCTTTACCAGAACGAGACCCTAGGTAAGTGTCTCAAAATACACTTGACGGAGTTTTCGGGCAGGTTGCACCAAAGGGGGCGATGGGCTTGTGCACACGTGCACTTGCTATGAAGTCCCCCTCATCTACACGGGAGTAGGAGGGGCAGTAGCGAATTGACCATTATCTGTCCTGATTCGCAATATTCACAGCCTGCGGACCGGAACACTAGAAAAACAGTCACACGCACACAAAAGACCCACTGAACCTAAGAGAGTACCTCACTGGACGGAGCACGAAATCTAACCTAGTGATCCGAGCAGGGACTCGCTCCATCCAAACTCGTATTGGACAGCAGGAACACATGGGTCGGTTGTGGGTGTTGGGCACACAGGTCGTGGTAGCACACGGGCGCGAAGCAATGGGCAGGCGCAAGCCAGGCGCAGAACGGCGTCGGTGCGGACGGGCATGGGCGTAGGTGTAAAACAGTGCGGGTGCGGACCGGCACTGGGTGGCGCGGGCTATGCACTGGTGTGCAACGGGTCTGTGCACTGGTGGCCCTTGGTCTGCGTTTCTAGGTGGGATTTTAAAAACATGGGTTTTTTACACACCCATCCCCCCCCCCCTCTTTTGTTCTTTTCTCTTCAGCGAGAGACAGCAAGGAAAATATGGGAATAATCTGGTTACTGCTCACATGAACAGTAACCCAGAAAAAGAGTAGAGCCTCATTTCGACGCAATTGTGGCTCTAATGCCACTGTTAGGTATCGATGTTGAGACCTTTGTCCGCTCAGGTCATGGTTCTCCTCGATTCTAATCGGTGACATTGATGAGGGACCAATCCTACCATTGCCCGAACCCCGATAACCACACAGTCTATCTCACACATACACAAGTGTTTATCCCAAAGACCTCAAAAAATATAGAGATACTCTCACTGTCAGAATAAGGGAGAAGAAGAAGAGACACGAATTAATACTGGTTATGGAACTAATGGAGGAGACAACACATATATAGATTAGATGGAGTCACAAGAAAATTCTAAAGGTCATGGGTTGCCAATACGCTAGGAATGGTTAGGAAAAATAAATTATTGGGCCGGTACTCAAGTGGGCCGTTAAGCATAACACGATCTTTGCCGTGTTTGAATGAGAACGGCCAAAGCTAGTGGTCGAGCTTCAGGGAAAATGGATGGCGAAGTGGAGAAAAAAAATGAAAAAAAAAAATCACAAAAGCGTGTGGGAAAAAGTGGTGGGGGTGGAAAGAGAAGAAATAAAAAATAAATAAATAAATAAATAACGATAGAGAAGAAGGAGGATGATCTAAATGAGGCGTAATTCTGTAAAGTCACATGTGGGTTGGTTTTTGGGTGATGTTTATATATCTATTTATTTGTTCATTCTAAATTATTTATTTCTTCATTTCTTCATTATTCACAACTAGTAACTTCTTCCATCCATGCAGGAATATATTGTTATAGTATAATATTATAAAATTTATGAATTATATGTCTTAATATATTTTTAAAAATATATAATTATATTCAATAATTTATATATATAATATAAATATAATTTAAAATTATATATAATAAATAAAATCAAATAAATCTACCTACATTTTTCTCAAATTGCATAAATTCCATGTTAAAAAATTAAAATATTACTTTTATTATATTCAAATTTGCAATTATGGAATGAAAAAAAAAAGAGAGAGATTATATATAGTTCAACTATGAATATAAACAAAATCATATTAAATTTTATAATATTTTAAATTTGCATACGAATAAAATCATACAATATTATCAATTATTTGGTATTTCATAATAAGGAATATATAAAAGAATACTATGTTTATATAATTAACATTATTAAGTATTTATAAAAATAAATTATATTATGAAAATATAATAAATAAGAAAATTTTCCTGTGATTTATGTTTCAAATATAATATCTATGTATTATTTAAAAAATTTATTTATATAAATATTTAACAAATCATCTATCATTACATTCTTGATATTGCACAATAAAAAAATACTACAACACACGAGTTTAACAACCTACCATAAAAAAATTGAAATAGGACGGGAATTCAAAATATACACTTAAAATAGAAAAAATTATTTTGTGCCCAAAATATAAAAAAATTATGTTAAATATACAAAATACCAATTTATCTTTAACAAAGTGGGACCCACCTTCTTTTACAATTAAGGAAAAAAAAGGAGAGAAAAATTAGAGGAGAGATGAAAAAGTCTAGAAAAGAAGAAAAATAACTACCACTATTGAAAAATGTAGAGAGATGAGAGAAAAATCAGGAGATAATTTTACCATTATCCTTAATCGTGAAATTCTTTCTGTTTTTGCCTTTTACGATTAATAGTTATAGTAAAAATCTTTCACAATAAATATAATCGTAAAAGTCCTTCTTCCTTTCACAATTAATAATTAATTAACATAATTGTGAAAGCTTTTGTGCATATCCGCTTTCATGATTATCATTAATTATAAAAGTCTTCCACAACTAACATAATCATGAAGGTCATTTAACATAATTATAAAAACATTTCAGACTTTAAGAAATTATTTATGCCTTTTACGATTAATTATAATCATGAAAACTTTTCACAAGTAACATAATTATAAAACCCTTTTTGTCTCTCACGATCAACAATAATCATAAAAGTCATCATGAAAGCTTTTTACGACATCTCTTCATTTTCCTCTTTTCTTTCTTTTTTCTTCACCTCCTTTGTCACAATTGGATACAAAAATGTTAAGAAAGAAAAAAGATAAGAATAAATAAATTAGTAGAAAAGTTATATATTTAAATTTTGAACACAAATTTTTTTTTCAATTGGCAAAATAAGTAATTTCCTCAAATAAATAATATTTTTTTATTATACATTTAATTGTATAGAGTTAAATGGTGCAAATTCATCATGCCACAAAGGCACAAGCCAGAACAACCCCAAAATTATTAACGTAGTCCTATACACGAATTGGAACGTTCCTTCAAAATTTGAGGAGTTTCTTGTAGGGATGTTAAAAGGGTCATGGCCCGACGGGCCGGCCCGTTTAGCCCAAAAAATTTTAGGGTTAGAGCTTGATTTTGTTAGTCCGTTTAAAAATTAGCCCGTTTAGCCCGAGCCCAATTAGCCCGAAACCCTATAGGGCTAGCCCGATAGCCCGAACTTTTCTTCATATTTGTCTATTTCTTAATATCGAATTAATAATATACACTATTTTTTATTATTTTTCATATACCTTATTTGATTTTTATAAAAGATATTAAAATTTATATTTAATTACTAGAAGATTCTAAATACTGTCACTTAAATTTAGAACTTAAATGTAATATGATTTCAAATTTTATGACAGTGAATGCTATTAAACCTATAATTGAGAGCATGAAATAATACATATGACTTAAATGTTTGAATCTTTAAATTTTTATAATGATATAAAAGTTCTAAAATATATAATCTTTTAATCTTATCTAAAATTGTATTTTAAATAGAGGATAATATGCATTTAATTAAATTTTTAAATTTAAATATATAATTTGACTATTTTGACTCATAGTCCGATAGTGGCCCTATTAGCCCGAAAACCGATAGGGTTAGGGCTAGGTTCACCATAATCAAGCCCGTTTAAATTAACCCTATTAAACCAAAACCCGAAACCCGTTAAAACTAGCCCGAAACCGACAGGGTTAGCCCGTTTAACATCTCTAGTTTCTTGACGTTAAAACTCAAGTTTGAGGTGGACTAAGGTACCACATATCATAAAACCTGTCAAAACATATTCAACCACTAAATTTAGAAAACTTAAATATGAAATTCTAATATTATTGTAAATTGAAATAATCATTAAATTGTTATAATTTTGTATAATTCAAAAATTATCATTACAAAGTTTTTTAATAAAACATAATTAATTATAAAAGTAGACGCAAAACAAAAGCTTTTTTTGCTGATAATTAAACTATTAAGTAATAAACAAAATAATTTATCAACAATTGATTTTGAAACTAGATAACATTAGACATAAATTAGATGGTGCGGATTGGGATTCTGTGATGCTAAGAATATCATAACACTATATTTACTACTCTTCCATCTCAATCCTTGTTTTAAATAGAATAAAAGGGAATTTTGCTTTACTCATTCAGAACAATGATTGAGACTTTAACTCATAAATTTAAAATATGAAATATAATAAGAAACAGAAAGAAAAGAAAAAGAAAAAAAATAAAAAAATAAAAATAAAAATCAAGTTTATATGATTCAAATAGAGAAGAAACTGTAGTTCCCCAACGTCCAAATGCACTACAGAAAATACAGAGGATAGCGAGGGGATCATTTTTTCTAGCTTCACCAGAACGTATGCCACACCAACACAATTCAGCATGACAATATTAATCAAGTAAAGCACAAATAAATGATAAATAATGTGTGTATGTACAATAAACTCAGTCCCTTAGATGTTCATAATAATTGCGATCATATCCGCAATCATTACAGGTCTGTAGAACTCATCATCGTTAATTTTAAAATATAAATGCAATGAAATTAGAGATCTAGCTGCCCCAATGTTCTCCAAAGGCAAACAGAAATAAGCAATGGAGTGACAAATATGAAGGAGCACGATTAATTTTGCTTCTAGGGAACGAGTTAACAGAAACCAATATATATCCTGCCAACCAGATTAAGAAGCCTTCACTTAAATACATAATTTAGTACATACCACTCAAAAGAGAATTTATATAATAAATTGAGCAAAAGTATGAGAGCTAATGGGACTCAGAGAGTTGCTTAATATGCTCAAAGAAGAGGTTGTGAAGACTCTTCTCATACAAGAGGTGTCAGAATAGAAAGCTGCAGTCATCCTAGATCCCTGTACATTTACATAATTAATTGGAAATTTGTATAAAAAGTGAAAGTAGATCTCAAAATACTAATTATTTGCACTATCAGAATGCGAATTCAGAGAGTCATCAGATAGGAGCGAAAGACTAAGTAGAATTATAATCACAAGTGATTCATTTGAACTATGCATCTGATCATCACATGACCCTCCTTTTCCTTTGCAGAAGACCCAAAATTGTTCAACAAATAAAAAGATATAGCCTACAAGTTCTGGTTCAATATATAATTTCAACTAATTATACCGAGAAAGAATTTTTTAGAAAAAAGTTGGATCTAAAAGAAACCAAAATTCCCAAGATCTAACAAAGAAATCATCAAGAGAAGGCCTCATTGAGAAGATTAGGTAGTCCACATACGGTATTTCGGACATATGCTTGTCTATTTTTCAGATTTATAATCATTGGCCAACATATCAAAAATTCGACAGGAAAACAACCACGACGAAAGCAAATGCCTTACAGAAGTGAGAAAAATAAAATTAGGGCTCAGTTTATGGGTGATGATATAACAGGATGGTCGGCAAGGCATAGAAATGCCATTACGACGAACGAGACCTATCACAATTGATCGTCATAGCCCATAGAGATTCAAAATCAAACCAAAAAACTGATATATGTACCAGAAATGACGATTTTTTCGAAAGCCCGTATCTTCATCTAAAGTGTTTTTCTGTGAGCGAACGTGAAGGACGGCGCCGAAGATGAATGTTGGTGAAGCAATTGTGGTGGGTGTATTTATAAGAGAAACGATGAGGAAGCTGAAGCTAGGGTTTCGGGTTCGCAGCGCCCGAGCGGCGGAGGGCCTATATAAGTTGAGGGGCTACATATTTATATTACTAATACTGCATATGCAAATAATTAAAAAATAAAATTTAATATCATTTTATATTTTTTATATTTTAAAAATATAAACAATATATTTATTTTAAAATATTATTATATTTATATATAATTGAATAAACTTATTAATTTATATTTTTAATATAATAAAATATAGCAATAAATATTCATACGGAGATAATCATATGTCCATCGGCGGATACCAATTTATATGTCTACCACTTATATAGCATGCCACATCAACAAAAAATTTCACTATATTATATATTTGTTTACTTTTCTTTTTAACTCCTATAATTTTCTATTTTTTGTTTTGACCCCATCTTATTAATTAAATAAATAAATCTTATTTAACTGTGAGTATGTGTTTAACCAACCGACCTACTCTACATTTTAACATAATTTCATGCCAAAAAAATTTAATCTATCAAATTGAATTAACTTCAAGTAATAAATACATATTTTTAATTAATAAATAAATTCATGTAATATGAAGAGTGTCATGTAATATGAAGAGTGTTGCTACTTTGCAGATCTGATTTTAATGCTATCAAGCTAAATAGTTATTTTTTTAGATAAACATAAATTTAATAAAGATTAAATTATTATTAATTTATATGATATAAATTATAAATTTCTTCAAACAAAAGCACAAGACAAAGCTTAAGGAAGATGCAACAAACTCAATGATTATATGATATACAATATATATAATTCAACAGTCACATATATGACTTAAAGTTCATATTTCAATATATATATATATATATATATATAAAAGAACAAAAAAAGTTAACCAATATATCCACCATCTTGTGTACTAGCATAAGAAAATTCTGGATAGTATGGCTCATCTAGTTGTGACATGTCAGTAATAAAATTTTCGTGTTAGTATAAAAGATTAAGAAATATTATTAAAAACATTAAAAAAAAAATCACCATACATAGAACGTAGATCTGGACAAGTCCTTTTATCATGACCATTTTACCTGCAAACACTACAACTTCTACTACATTGCGACATTGCCTTCTCTTTTGATGATTTAATTCGTTTAGCACATCCTTTAGTTCTCACAGGATTTGGATCTCGAATAATATGTGTAAACTCACGAATCTTACTCGTATTCATTTGGTTGCTTATGCTGATGCCATCATCAATTTCTTTTGTTTTTATCATCAAAATTTGTAATTCTCCCATCACAAAGTTCCTGCGAGCCTTTGTCAAAGAGCAACCGTCAACTAGTTCCATTGCAATATGGGTTAGGACAATACGCCTTGAAAAGAAAGATTCGTCTTTTGCTAACTTTGGTGTTTGCTTAAAAACTACAATTGTTTTGGCTTTCTTAGTCATCTTTGGACAATATACTTATCTCGTAGAATCATAACTTGCATAACTTTTATCCAACATAGCATTTAACGACACATATATCCTTCAAACTCAAACAGCTGACAACTACATAATATTAAATTTGAGGAAATGTGGTATGTCAACTTTCGTTGCCGATTGAATAATTTTCTAGACTCAAAATGCGTCACAATATACATGAGACCTTCATCTATGCACGAAATCAATGTGCAAATATATCTCATACTCTCTTGCAAATCCTTCTGAACCAACAAAAATATTTCTTCGTATATTTTGACATCCCTGAAGCAAAGATATGTTTGACATAAGCAGGCACCCATCGATGTCAAATTGTGTATATATTACTCAGCCACTCATTATTCCCAAGTTCAGTAGAATTCATCAACTCAGACCATTGATTTTCAAACTCCTCAGCTGATTCCCACTCCTTAATAATATTTATTAGCTTGTGATATTGCTCTTTGTATTATTAGCATTCAACTTCCCTCAAAATTTGTTAAGTATATGCCACAAACAAAATCGATGCAATATGCCTGAAAATAATTTAGAGTTCACTCGTGCCATGGCGACATCTTGGTCAATAATAATTACTCTTGGGGGTTTGACATTCACTCCAAATACTTTTGAAATAACGAGACAAAAGTTTATGTCGTCTCATCACGTAAAAATCCACACCCAAAAATATTAGTGTGACGATGGTGATTAACTCCAACAAAAGGAGCAAACACCATATTGTATTTGTTAGTGTTATAAGAGTCGTGTCAAATACTACAGTATCTCCAAAAGTATGTATACGATCTCCTAGCCTCATCATCAGCCCAAAAACATCTCATAAAAACTCAGCGTCATCTATCTCATAAGCAAAAAAAAAAAAAAAAAAAAAAAAAAAAAAAAGTGTTCTCATTTTTCTCTTTCTCCATCTCAAAATGTTGAATTAGTGTTTCAGCATCTTGTCAAAAAAAAATTTTTTTGAACATCCATTTTATGGTTCCTAATATCCCTTTCCAGGCAACCAATCATTGATGGACCCCCAACATCTATCTCAAACATCTCACCTATTGACAAGTAGGAATATTAGCTTATGAAAACTCTTGTGCCAAAACTTTTCTAGTTGTGGAGACATTTTATGTTTCTCAATAAAGTAACTAACAATCCACACATTTGTATCCTTAGATTTCTTAACAGTCATCTTTGCTTGACATTTACAGTGAATGTGTCCACGCCTCCTTTGCGACATTAGTTTTTTGTTTAATCTATTTAGATTCATTTTTCTTTCCTTCCTTGTAGCTCACAAATAAATTCTTGAGTTTTCTTATTTTTCTAACCATTCCCAATACTGTGTGCTAAATCCTGCTTCCTTTGCATATTTATTGTAAAAATCAAGAGCGTCTTCTGCTGATTTAAATTCTTGACTTGGGCGATAAAAATTGCATCATCTTGTTCTACATTCGAATCTGCATCCATTTTGCATCAAGAAATGAAGATTATATCAAAACACAAAAGATAAAAACAAATATATAAACTATGTAACTTTCAAGATATGAATAACAACTAGCCAATTCAAAAAACAAAACAAAAATGATGTAAGATTTTTTGCAGAGAATTTTATACTAAAGAATTTATTGTTACATGGATACAAAAGAAAAAATTAAACCTAACTTATTCTTAATGAGTTATTAATAATTGCGAAGTTGGGAATTACTAAATTAGGAGACATTGCAGATTGAAGCTTGTAATTCTCTAATATGAAATAGGAATTTACCAAACCATTATTATTAATTTTTATATCAGAATTTAGTATTTCTTTTAAGAAAAGCATTCAGAAATTTGGAGTACGTTTTAGCAGCAATACTAGAAAGAAAGAAAAACATAGGATAAAAGTTCAGAAGCAGATCCTTTAAGGCACATCATAGTTTGTTTTGTAAATCCTGTTTTGGTGTATTGAATTTATTCTCAACAACATACTTTAACATTCAATAGTGAGGAAAGCAAAATTTAAATGTCCATTAACAATTGATCAATGATATGTTGCCATGCCTAATCCCAAAATTAGTAACTATTTTTTGGCAACGAAATGCTACGGTTTTTCCTATTATGGACATATAGATTATATAAAATTAAATAATACACAACCTAATATTCAAATTTTATAGTTTTTATTAGAAGATTATAAATTATTAAAATAACAAAAATAGAGAAAATGAACATGAGATAAATTTTAAAAAAGGTAGGAATTTTTTATATTTTGTTTAAGAGTAATCTTAAAAATCTTACCGTCAAATCTTCCAAAAATAGACTAAAAGTTTGACTTTATTAATTAAAATAAAAAATATGGGATTAATTGCAATTAAATGAAAATTTGTAATTACTTAAAATTAGATGCAAATTTGTTGTTTATGCATTAATGATGCTGAATAATTCAATCATTGAGAAAATCGACTCATTTGAATCCTCTAATTAATTATAATAATGAGTTTCTAAAAATATACTGCTTCTGCAATTATATAGATATCTTTTAAAAATTTAATATTTAATTGAATGTTATTATAAGATTTATATAATGAATAACATTTAATGATTTAAAATATAAATACCTTAATATGGGTAATGGGCTTGTTGTCTGCCATAATATATATACATATATATAAATATTTATTAATTTAAAAATATTTATAGCAAAATGGAAGCAAGAAAATCAAAACATCCAAATAATTAAATTTAAAACATTTGTAAAACTACATATATTATACCTTATCATTATAATTTTAATTAAAAAAAATTGGGCCAGTCCAAATTAAACAAAGCAAAAATTTATAAATAAATATATATGTGTGCGCGCCTGTATCACTATTTTTATTAATTAATTAAATAATAAACAATTAATGCACATGTAAATTTGAATTTATAAGATACATAAACTATGCTTGAATCAACTACTTACATAATAACCAATATTATTTATATGTTCTCTCTCATAGTAAAAACATTATACGAACTCCTATTCATCATTATTTATATATATATATACATATATATATATATATGTAAATATAAAATTACTAATTTAAAACTATTTATAACAAAATGTTACCATATATATTAGCTACAATGATTTTTTTCCCGTTGATTCATTCCTAGCAGATATGGAAAAGTATATATTTAATTTTAGATATACTATTTCTAAAAAGTATATAATATATATATATATGTATGATAATAATGGAAAATATGAAAAATTATTTAATACATGTTGACTTTTGTAGATGATGAATTATGTATTTAAGCTATAACACATAAAAATAATAAATATTTTTTTATAAAAATACAAATATTATACGATTTGATTTATATAATTTATTGTTTCACCTTAATATTTCTAATAAGTTGAAATATTTGTATTAAATTGGATAAATTATATTAAGTTAGACAAGTTATATCTGGTTAGAGCTCTAAACTTCATTTCAAATTGTTGTGTACAACTTCTGAGAGAATAAACATACAATATAGTACAAAGAAATTATACTTTAAATTAAATTAACTTTATATATATTATTTATAAAAATTATGACTTTTCTACATCTTTTAGAATAACAATAATATAATTTGGTGACATTGTTTGCATATTGTTTATATAATATGAACAATATATGCTAAAAACACACTCACACAGTCAGACAAATAGAATGTTCGTGAATATATGTTAAAAAACATCCATTGCATGATGGCCAATTGTGGATTCAAAGTGGCCAAGTTAAAGGAAAGGACAACTTGGAGCACGCCCAACCGGTTCTACCAACTTTGACGGCTTCATGCATTTTTAGGGAATTTCATGGTTTTTATTCGGAAATCCAGTTTTTGAGTGCTCCATTTGACCGGAAAAAGTGCCAGTTCCCGCCAATCCAGCCTACTTCCCCACGAACACTTCCATTTATGGCTACACAAATTATCATAATTCTTATAACTGAACAAAACGTCAATTTCTCCACATGAATTCTGATGATAATTTACAGGCACGTTTCAACAAAATGGAGACAAGAAATCCCTACAAGGCCCTAGTCCTCCAGTTCAAGTCAAAATATGCTCAAATCAACATCAGGGTCCTCTGCCCATTTTAGCTTATTAAACGAAAAATGCAAACCATGTAAAGGATACCACTAAAAATTCTTATAAGAGCCCTTCAACTGATTGATCTACACAGCACGGGTAACAGCAGCGTGTATGGCATCTGCAAGATGAGGAACTGTTCTTGAACTAAGACCTGCCATGCTAATTCTCCTGCAACAAAAGGGATGAAACAGCTGAGCAAAGTTCTTGCATTATTTCTTTATATAAAAGATGCAAAACAAACAGGTCATAGAAGGTATGCAAATACTTGCAGTTGATTTTCTCCTAATGCTCCATAAAGACTATTGCATAGCCCTACTTTTTAACTAACAGAAGCTTTTACTGGCGTTAAAAAAAGGAAGAACTACAAAAAAGAATTAACTAATTCTGCCCAATTCCAAAATTTAGCAATACTAATTATCAGGTGCAAATCAAGGATAAAACTCCTTACCCATCAGAAGTCATGTAAATATGGTACTCCCTTGTCATGAAGGCAACTTGATCTTTATTCAGACCAGTAAATGTGAACATCCCTATCTGTTTTATTATATGGCTCCAGTCGCCTGGTGTCCCTGCCAATACAAATGAAAATTTGGAGTATAGAGCAACTTACAGAAATTCTGAAACAACCTAGAAATCAACGAAGAAAAAGAAGTTTCATGAATGCGTAATAGTTACTAGATTTCTACTAAGTAGCACCTTCAAAATAAAAAAAATCAGTAGCCAACTTTATCTACCAATTTTGTATTCACAGCCATATCATAGTATCAGGCGAGGTCCTTATAAACAGAAAGTAAAGCTATTTTAAGTTTGATGCAAACAAATATAGATGGCCTCAGGCTACACTGTTAACAACAGTGAAACAACAATAATATGTGCTCTTCCTTTCTCTTTTTTCTGTCTACTTCAAATTTGTACATTTTAAAAAAGTAAAAGCAAGAACAAGGACACTGGATCATGCGACTCCATCAACCTTCTGGACAAAAAAAATATCATCAAGTTTTATAATCACTTTAAAATTGATTGCATAAATTGAAAATATGGCTGTGCATGAAGCTTGGAGATTACCGAAATCGAAATCAAAACCCAGCCGAACAAGTTCCAAACTGATACACCTTGTTGACCATTTGACTTATTCTGAACCAATTTTTATTTTTGGTATGGATTTAGATATTTCCAATTATCCAAACCGTGAATCGTCCTGAACCATACCGATCTATACCGAACTGAATAACCAATTCAAAATATGAGTAAACTTTTTAAATTAAATTATTTTACTGGATTAGTTTAAATATGAATTAAAGTTTAATAATCCCTAATTTTCTGTAGTCACTTTACTACAGGATTAACAAGTGAACTATAAAATTAGTTTAAATACAAATATGAAAAATTTCTATAAGATTCTAATATGACCAATTATTTTTGTGTCTTTGAGCTAATTTAGCTTCTTCAATACTAAAGTGGAACAATTTACTAGATGTTACCAAGGATGGTCATTATTTTTGTTTTGTCTTTAGGTTAACTTATTTTCTTCTTTGATGGTAAAGTGGATCATTGTACATAGGGGTGTGACCGGGTGTCAATGAGCCAGACCGGCTCGCGAGCTGCTTGAGCTCGGCCGGTCAAAACTCGGTCGAAGCTCGACTCGACTAGGCTCGGCTCGAGCTCAACTCGAAACATTAATGAGCTGAGCCAAATTTACTTAGGCTCGGCCCAAAAGCTCGTGAACAAGCTCGATTATTTTTCAATTAATTAATTTATATATATTACCCAAAAAATGAGTAATAAGTTACTCAATTTTTTTTATAAAAACTTATGAAAAAAGACATGGAGTAAGAAGAATTACAAGGAAGAAGACACTTGTTCATTATTTTGTAATAATGTTTTACTTACGAAAATATGAAGTATTATTTATTGTGAGACGTTTTAATGGTGTAAACTTTGAATTTTTTTGGTGTGAGATGTGAGACATTTAACTATGAACATTGTAATTTTCTTTGTTAAATTTATTATAATAGAATGTTAAGTTCATGTTCTTTTCTTGAAAATTGTTAGAAAAATCTTGAAAAATGTATAAATCGTATCAATAGAGCACAAAAATAAACCTAAGTTTCGAGCCGACCCAAGCCCAAGCGTTGAACCTCGAGCCTCAAACCTCGAGCCGAACCGAGCTCACAATTGCATATCGCGAGCTCGAGACTCACATTTTGAGCTCGACGAGCTTCGAGTTTGTGCCAAGCCCGAACTCAGCTTCTCGAGCTCGAGCCGAGCCAGCCCCAGCTCGAGCTCAACTCGGCTCATTGACAACCCTAATGTACTAGATGACGGTTGCTAAGGATTGCTCCGTGTTCAGTTGCATTTACTACATCTATGTATATTATCTTGTTTTATTGTAACATTAGTTTAACCATTTTATTAAATATATTTTTTGTTTAAAAATAAAAATTCCATATCTCTGAATTCTCCATTCTGAGTCTGATCCAAACTGTTAGCACTAAATATCCATACCGAAACATACTGAAATTTTGGTACGATATGGTACTGGATATTAATATTTCAGTATGGTACAAATACTCAATTTTGAAAATGAGCGAAGTTCGGCACGACACCAGATATTTTCAAATATCCGAACTTAACCGTACCATGGACAGCCCTAATGGAAATAAATGCCATCACATAAGGTAAACATGTGTACATGTACACATGCTTATGCCTTGTAACATGTGATTACGAACAAGAATGTTCCAAATAAATGTACAATAGCATTCTTGACTAACTTGTGAGTGTGACATATAATCATGAATATTAAGGTGCACAAAAAGTATCAATAGCGTCCTTCAATAGAAGGATCTTGTTTGGCTATTTCATCTTTTGCAAGGATGGAAACCCAATTCGTGTCTGTTGTAAGGTATAATATTTCAATAACATGAAATTACAAAAAACTATGGCTTAGCTTCAAACTTTAGGATGAGAATCAGTAACACAGTGGGTATATATATTATAGGGAAGGCCTTATAATGCAGTTACTAAGACTCAAAATTGTAACCACGAATATAAATGAGTCTTGCCTAACTACATGGTATGTGCAAAACAGTTACAACTATCACTATCTACAACACCCTGAAGGACTTCTCCTACCTTAAACCCTTTATTTTTGGCTGCCTTTTCTTTCCAGTCTTGGATTCAAACCCGTGCCTCAAAATCAAATGATAAGATAAAAATTATGTGTGAAAGATACATATTGAAATCATGCAATGTTTGTTGAAAACAGGAGGACTTAATGGGCTAATTTAGCAGTGAGATTTCACAAAGTACCTCATAATTGAAAAACAATTTATTTATTAATGGAAATGGGAGACAATAATGCACATGTAACAAAGTAGAAAACATGTAAGCAGACAATAAAAGTAGATTAATAGAATGGCTGTGTCATTAAACAGACAACCCAGATCATCTTACCTCTAGCTTGCAAAGCCTCAAAAAGTTGATGCCGCATGCTGATAATCCTATCAGCCATGGCTTTCAGCTCAACTGTCCATTCCCTATTCAAGTCCCTGCATATAGATCCATAATCCTTAAAGGTCAGAAATACAATCTCATTAAAAAGCAAAGGACTTCATAAGTCTTAATCATTTGGAAAGCAATTTTCTTTGTAATAATGTGAATGAACAAAAAACATACGCATCCTTCAGTATAGCAGCCACAATTGATGCACCATGAATAGGTGGATTGGAATACATAGGCCGGATTACCAATTTTAACTGGCTCTCTAGCCTGGTTGCAACGTCCGCACCTTTGCATACCTATGAATCAAAATTAGGTGTGATCCATCACTTCATTGATGTGTGAAGCAATATTTGATTAAGTAAATTGACAAGGAATAAATACAACAATGAGTGCATTGCTACTTCTCTGTTATAGTTCTTTGGAGGTTGGTTTTACATGATACTCAAAGATCAATCAAGTCGTTCAACCTAGAATGTTATCATGCATATTTGCATTCGATAAATCAAATTTTAAACAGCAAATTATAAATTTCAAGTGGTTATAAAATCACTATCTTACTCCTTGAAAAATAATTAACTCCTATACCATGTCAAAAAGAAAAAGAACTCCCATACTAAGCACCCAAAGAAGACTCTATTGACCTCCCTTAACGTGAACCCTATTTAGTAAAAGTATAACTTATAGATTTCAAACTATATTAATTTTCAGGCTTTCCCATACTAAGCACCTGAAGAAGACCACATTGACCTCCCTTAACGTGAACCCTATTTAGTAAAAGTATAGTTTATAGATTTTAAACTATATTATTTTCAGGCTTTTATGAGAATACTATCTTTGTAAATAATAAAGACAACTTTATAGCATTTATCAGCAAAGGAGAGATCAATGTAGTGCTGGCAACTGCTGGCATGAGACTCACAATGCTAAGTGCACCAACTCTTTCACCATACAGTCCCATGTTTTTAGCATAGCTCTGTGCAGCAAGACATTCTCCCCCATCAGCAACAAACATCCGAACAGGCTCTGCATCCGCATCAAGGCTGCCGCTGGCAAAGCCCTACATAATGAGCTTATGCAAATTAAATGCACAAATAATAAAAAAAATATTCAATCAGAACACAGCTATAATTTTAAGCCCTATGTTCTTATTAGAATTCTAGATTCTGATTACATCATCAGCACTTACCTGATATGCACTGTCGAAAAAAGGTAGCAATCCTTTTGATCGCATCAATTGCCTGATCTGCTCCCACTGATCAGAGGTCGGATCTACACCAGTTGGGTTATGAGCACATGCATGAAGAAGAACTATCGCCCCAGATGGTGCATTCCCAAGATCTTCCAACAGTCCTGTGTACAGAGATGGGTGTCAAACAAATAGACCTAGATTTCATAATCACAATTCTAGAAAAATGTAAAAGAGACGAGTTGGTAATATATTTTAGTGACTTATTTTCGAGAAGAGAATTTCATATTTTTGTAACTTAGTTCGAACTGTTTGAGCTAGACAACATTTGTAACACAAATTAGGCGCCTACATTGAAACATGTTTCAAGATACGCCATTGGAGACTACATTACAAACAAGCATCACAGAAGATGAGGAAATCTCTGTTGTGGGAAACAGAGTGCAAACCTGAAAAATCCAGGCCTTGTGTTTTGGGGTCATAATATCGGTAAGTCTTCACTGCCAACCCGGCTAAGGTGAAAACCTTTGGATGGTTTCCCCATGTTGGTAGCGGAATGTATATGGTTTTCTGCAAAGAAAATTATATGAAATTCTATAACATGCCTTCAGATTAGAAGTAATTTGACTGACAGAATAAAGGGACAAGAAATCACTTACCTCATGATAATGTCTGGCCAGAAACTCACCTCCAACCCTCAATGAGCCTGTACCAGACAAACACTGGACAGTAGCCACTCTATTCTCCTGAATCGCAGGGCTGTATTCACATTTGAAAATGTAAGAAATCAATCTAATAGTAGAGAATAACTTCAGAAGAGAAACAATTCTGCACAAATAAGTCCACACAGGTAATTACTTGAGTTGGCAAATGTTTTTCTCGATATATAAATAAAAGAGCAATAGATAGGTTCTTGAAACAAATAATTATTATTATAATATAATGATGAACTGATGCAAATAATTATCCACTGCTATAGAGTAGCAAAATCAGCTGTTACGACGACATTTGTTCTTATCTGTTTCTTGCCTTTCATGAATCAAAAGCATTTTAACTAAAGATAAAGTAGAAAATAAGGTTACATAAGGTTGAAAGGATTTGGATGAAAGAAGATGATTTAATAGGTGGACTATAAATGACTCAATGTTAGATGAATTTCAAATCTATAAAAATTACTCAAAGAAACACTGTAAATGAAGGTTTAAGTTTCAAAATGTATAGCAAACTATCTAAACAAGTTCAATGAGATCCATAACACCAATCCCATCAGCCCATCATCATAAGAAAATTGATACAAATTATAGGGCATCGAATGTTAAGCACGTTATACTTCCATTTAACTAAAAGTAGCTATTTAATTATAAATTGTTTGCACTTCCCGAGTCCCTCAGCAATTGATTTTCGAAAAGATAAAACAATTCCTATCAGCAAGAGAAATTATTGTGACATTTACCAAGACCCAACAAAATCTAGCAACTGCTACACTCAATTAAATTCAGAGATTTACTCTTTCGTTCAAGAATCTGCAACTTCAACAAAAGTCGACATCTCTGTACCTGTTAGCCCCAAAAATGAGCTTGGCACTCAATTTGTTAAAATCTGACAGTCCAGTAATTGGAAGATATTCCTTCACACGTGACCTGCACAATGTGAAAAATGAAATATTAAAATTGTATATCTATTGTCTCACCACTGACCACCCTACTCAAAGTTCTATGAATTGCAAACTTACTGATCATTTACAAGAATTTGCTCTGCCTTTCTCACTACATTGAGAACAAGGGGTTTTCCTTCCTGTCATTAAAAAAATATAGACCCAAAATAAATTTCAGAGCTAGGATATTGAAATGCCATGCGTAATAAAGTTTCGGAATACAGTGTATTCACATTCCGATTCTTCGATAAAATACATGCTATGAGTCTATAACATAAACACATGAAGAGCATACCTCAGTTCGATAAGCTCCAACGCCCAAATTCAACTTCACAGGGCTTTGATCTTTGTTATAAGCAACAGTAACCTGATCCATTCATGATCCGAGATCCACGCATACCAGCACAGATAAAACATAAACAAAAGTGAATTCAAGCATTATCATACTTTTTATCCTCATTGATTAATTGCATGGTAATGGAACCACGGAACTAAAAAAGACGAAAATCTATCAAAATTGATTCCGATCATTTCTGAGGCTTGTAAAAGAAAATGATAAAATACTCGACGGTCGGATATAATCAAAGACAGATGCGATATTGTAACCAAAAACTACGATATACAGAAATCATCAAAGGAAAATGGACAGGAATTGTAAAATAGTAATCGGTTAGCGCTGAATTACCCCTAAAATGGGATCTTCAGGAGCTTGGACAACGGCGGAGAAAACAGAATCAGACATTTTCTTTAGATTTTCTTAAACTTCAGTGAAAGGGGGTGTTTGGTATAGCAGTGATACTGTTATTTCAGCGTTGATATGAAGTTGATGCGTGGGGGTGGGGGGAAAAGTAGAAGTGGGAAGCGTGATCGAGGGGAAAGGAAACAGTGGGCGGTGGGACTGAAACGGGGGCGCCTCATGTTTGACTTGACTCTTCTTACTCTTTACAACATGCTGACGCGGCGAATTGTCGTTGTCCCCTCTATTTTAGCCACGTAATCATTTGGCCACTCCAGTGTTTCTATAAGTTCATCGCGACACCAGATAAAATATACTCCATTATATTATATTAGTAATTAGTAATATATTATGATGGGCGAAAATTCAACACTTACTTAAAATAAAAAAAATTTATGTGTTCAAAATATAAAATTATATTTTATACCCAAGATATTAATTTTGCAAAGAAGTGTGAAAAAGATGAAAAACAACTTCCAAAATTAAAAAGGGAAGAGAAAGGAAAGAAAAAAAAATGAAGAAATAGATTTCACGACGTCGAAGATTTTTTATGCCTTTTACGAGTAACAATAATTGTGAAAATCTTTCACAATTAACATAATCGTAAAAGTCTTTTTGGCTTTCACGATTCACAATAATCGAAAAATTCTTTCACAATTAACATAGTCGTGAAAACCTAATTGTTTCAAGCACCGACAGAACCGGAAGCGCCCCTTCTTTCAAAGAGAGTAGGACGGGTTATTCATATTTCATTTGATGGTCAGAGACGAATTGAAAGCTAAGCAGTGGGAATTATATGTGGAAGTATCAACGTAATTTCATAGAGTCATCCGGTCTGAATGCTACATAAAGAACATAAGACAGATGATGAAACGGGAGGACCTAGAATGTAGAAGATCATACCATGAGTGATTTGGTAGATTTGGATTCATATAGATATCCAACCGTGTGATACTTCATTGTACCATATATAGTTGATCCATCTGTATAGATATCATCATCTACGTCCAGAAAGCCGTATGCTTAGGTTAGGAAGAAGCTTGTACAGTTTGGGAAGGGGTTTTGATTGATCAAAACGAGGAACCTACTTCAACGATATGCCCTTAGGCACGACCATAGATAACATAGAAATCAATCATGGAAAGGGTGGACAATTAGTTAGAATCGTGAAAGCCTTTCACGATTAACAATAATCATGAAAGCGTTTCTGCCTTTCACGATTAACATAATCTGTGCAACTCTCTTCTTTGCTTTTATAATTGGGTACGTTGAGAAAGGAAAGGGAGAGAAGAGATAAGAAAAAATAAGGGTACATTCGTCAATAAACCATAAATGTGGGTAGAAAATATTTTTAAGGTTTGGATACAGAAGAATTTTTCTTATTTTAAGTGGGTAAAATGAGTAGTTTCCTCTATTATGAAATATATTATTATTATTATTATTATTATTATGAAAACTATAAAATACATAAATAATTTTATATGAAAAAAGAAGTTGAAACTGATAATTATATAATAATGCAAGAGTTGGTAACAGATTAAAAACAAAATATTAAAAATAATAATAAATAATGTATATAAACGACAGATGTTTATGGTGTTTAATACATGTTCTTTTTTTTTCTTTTCTATAAGATAATTTTTTTAGAAAAAAATATATACAAAATTTAAAATATTGTATTTTAAAATAGATTTTGTGTGCTTGTTTTCATTTATATTCTTTTATTTTTTATATTTATAAAATTAAATATCGAGTTGTATTTTGCTAAAATCTATTTGAAGTATAGTTTATTTATGTAATACTACATTATCATTCATTCAAAAGTTATTTCTAATAAATAATAAATTGTACAAAATTTTGAATTCAACTTTAGTATCCAAACTCATTACATATTGTCCAACTCATAACTCAATACAAAAAATATAAAATCAATAAAACAATGTTAAAGTGAAGTAAATGATTATATACTTTCAATAGTATAATCTCTTTTTTTATAAGAAAAATATTTAATATTTTTATATTGTAGCTAATTCATATAAAAAAATTATTTTTTTATTCAAATCCAACATATATTCAAAATAATGATAAATAATTTAATCCATAAAAACTTATATTTTCATATTTCAAAATATAATATTTCATTATGATATATGTAATATTGGTATCAAACTAAAGATCATGAAAAAATCTAATTTATTATATCATATGACAAAAATACCTTTAGAAAAAAAATTATTTGAATTATTTTAGTAAAGAAATAAAAAAAATAATTTGTGTGTATATATATATATATATATATTAAAACTTAACTTCCGTGTTCTACTCTCACGACCCACATGTTGGAATATCTAGGCCATAGTCAAACAAAATACACAATAGATGTAATAATCAAAATTATATATGCGATCTATGTCTAAATATGCGTGTTCCTGTATATGTAATTCTAGTTACAGTTTAACAATATACCTATCGCAATTTCATGTCTTAGCGAGAATCCAAAGATGATCGGATCGTACGTTGATTAAGGACATTTGAAACCTTCTCTCCAAATTTATCGACTCCCAGCCTTGATGTGCACTTACCCATTGTAGCTTGATTCTCGAATACCCTATTAGAATGAGATGAATAATCTAAATCTAAAAATATAATTGGAAATCTCAACGCATGAGAGAAAATAGAAGAGAGCACATGAAACATGAGAGAAGAGAGAAGAGAGCACACGACGGAAGAATAGGATTGAAAAATACTCATTCTATGCGTGTGTGTTTGACGGCCGAAATCCTCTTGGGTTATGTTTACTTTGGTGGTGGAGAATTAGGGCAGTTATGATAAGGGTGTCGTTTAATTCTCAAATACCTTGTTAGAACGAGATGAATAATCTAGATCTAAAATTATAATTGTGAATCTCAACACATGGGAGAAGAAAAAAGAGACCACGCAAAGATAATAGAGGATCGAAAAATTCTCATTCTATGCGTGTGCACACAAAAATGAGAAGACTCCCCGCCTTGATGCACACATAATCTGTGTAGCTTGATTTTTGAATACCCTGTTAGAATGAGATGAATAATTTAGATCTAAAAATATAATTGGGAATGTCAACACATGAGAGAAGAAAGCACACGAAGGGAGAAGAGGATCAAAAAATTCTCATTCTATGCGTGTGTGTTGGTCGATCGAAATCCTCTAAGGTTATGACTTTGGTGGTGGAGAATTAGGGCAGATAGGGAAGGGTGTATTAGGATGAAGGATTGAATATATTTTTCTTCTCTTAACATAAGTTTACACTGAAGGATTTTGATGTTGGATATAAGATAACATATCCTTATCCTTCATTTACTTTTTTGTTATTGTTGGTTAGATAAAGTAAATGATATAAATGCTCACAGAAATTTTTAACAAAGCTTCCATTTCGATTAGACTTTTTGGATAAGAAAACAAAACACTTAAAAATCAAATCAATTTCAGAACATTATTTAATCAGCTGACTCAATGCATTTATAGATCTACATGAAATATAAAACACTTAAACAATTTTATGATTTATCCGGCTAAAATGTATTGTGTGATGATTAAATTCTTACAGTAAATACTCAAATTTATACAAATTTTGAGTTGTGAAATGTACCTAAAATTTACACGAAGCTTGAGTTGTGAAATATACCTAAAATTTGTACATGTATGTGTATACGAGTAGGTATATCACAATAAATAATGGACAAATTCTAAGGGTTGAAAACCCACCTAGCATGAGTATTCATGAATTAAGCTTCATTCGAAGCCATCAGAAAATCACAAGCCAAAGCACTCTCAAATTCGCCATCATCGCAAACCTGTTTATTTTGCTCCAAATATGGACTTCTTACAAAGCTTGATTTTAGAAGTCAACTCGGTTTCCACATCTTTGACTTCTCCTTTACACGTCCTCCGCCATAGTTAGATCAACGCCGGATTATAACGTCTTGCTCGTACTCAACATAATAATAAATCAGAATGAATCATCAAAGACGAGGTGCTTGATTTCCGCCACGAAATTCTTCATCATGGACCGGGTCAAGGAATTTAGGGATTTGGCCTGTTAATGATCACATATGTGGCGTCATTTGGTTTTCGATGAACGAAAATTAGCTTTTCAGGTGATGGTGTGGGGAACTCCATTTTTGAAATGTAGAAACTATTGGGACTTTGTAACTGTGCATGGGATGCTTTATAGATGCAGTAAGGTTTTTTTGGTCAACTTGTCGCCCTTATACATGAGGGGGGATAACATATATGATCATAAACCATGGGACACATTATCAACTGCTATCTATGATTATTCTTAAAACTCGTATCTACCCGGGTATTTGTGCTAAAAGCACTTTTTTCATCCATCAAAGTAAATAGCTGATAAGGTCGAATATTATCTTTATTTGATTATCGTTCAAAGTAAACACAACCTTAGCGAAACAATTTTTATTGATCTCCTTAGGTTCCTTATGGCCTACGCTTCCTTATGTTCACGTGTAGGTCTATCTCATCTTCTTGTACTTTAATTAATTCTTAGAATTAATCCCTAAACCAAAAATATTACTCTCAATTAATTATTTAATTCTCTAGCATTATTTGGGTCTAATTAATTATTTGTCCAACAAATAAAACTAGCCTAGCTATTAATTATATTTATGATCATTTCATTACTTTGGCTTAATAATTAATTTACACAAATATTATTATCCTAATAATTAATTCATCCATGATTAAATAATTATTTATCTCCGTTCAACGCACCAGAATCTGGTTAAACGTGTGACCTGTAGGGTTCATCACTTCACCTAGTCCAATAGCAAGCAATCAATTGCAAGATTAATTAATCTAACTAATTAATCACCTTTGAATTTTCCCAATCTTTAGGTACTCAAGATGTCCATTCGTTCATGCACAACAAAAACTACTAAAGGGACTCATCGGCAAAAGATTAATTCGATGTGCTCCGTAGTTACCATGTAGATATAGTCATTTTGCTCGATTCTCTGAGTAATGTCTAGGGCTTGGTCATTTTATATGAAACCATAATTGAAATTAATAACTATAATGACCCTCACAGACTCAGTCAATTTGTTGGCCTGTAACAAGATCTCATCTCTTATGTTTTGGTCAGATTCCTTGTGCAATGCCTTCATTGTATACGACGAGCGTAGGAAATATAGAGAAACACTCCCAACAGATTAGCGTGTGGGCCAACAAATTCTGTCTTTGCAATACACTGATCCTAGATATAGTCCCACCATAACCAATTGTTCGCTATTTTATTTCACTTAAAAACTGAGAACTTACTTATTATATTTTTCCTTTATCTAAATAATTGAATAATTGAAATGGGATTTGTGAACTAATACAAAACAAATAAATAAGTAGAAATAAATATCAAATCAGACCCAAACAACTAAGGATATTCAGAGTTTATCTGGATTCCAGGGACATGCATCCATACGGTTTCTATGATTTTCTTTAATGCATCAAACCATATTTAATTCCTATATTTGTAGGAGAATCACTTATATATCTAGTTCCTCTCTTTCGAGTTAGATCTAAACGTAGATTAGATAACACTGATCATTCTCAAGATATTATCTAACTCTCAATCATGCTTAGGATCTATTCTCATCACAATGCTTACCAATCTCCCGATCTAGCAAGTTCATCTTATGCATTCCTAATGTATTAATCAATTACTCACTCCCGAACAATAATGGATTAACTACACATATGCAATTATTTATCACATAATTCCATACGACATTCAAATAAAGGAAGCATAAACAAATATAGGAAGGGGAATAATATCATTAAAGAAAAACAAATGAATCCATACGAATACAAGCCCTAGAATCAGTAGATGTTTAGCCACTCATATTCAATACATAATCCCTAGGAAATATAGTGATATTCATAGCTAACATATAAGAATAAAAGAAAAGAAGACTATTGAAGCCAAACGATCTTCGTTTCTCTCTCTCTCTCTGTTGACTTGGCTGGTTGATCCTCCTTTATATATTGTATCTAACCCTAAAATCTATTGTATATTATATATTGTATGATATAAAGTCTGATTTAGCTCCCCATTTTATAGACAATTACTAAGGTTTTGATTGTCATCGTATATCTATTTCAGAATGAGAAGATATGCACGAATCACATCAAATCGCGACAGCTAAGATCATATCGGGAGGATAAATGTGACACCCCACCCTTATAAACCTTAACATAGATCACTTTTAACCTGATTAAACATGTATGTTTTTTTTTTTTTTTTACCTGTAACGGATTCACAAGGTATAATTCATCTCACTAAAGGCTCATTTACACATATAAGCAAAGATCCATGATAAATGCAAAAGTATGCGCCAAAATCACACCAATATTTACCCGTCAAAAGTCCATATTATTATACAAGCCCAAAAAGTAAAACAAAATAGAGATCAAAAGCATAGTAAAACCATAGTTTAGCCTCAAAGGTCGCCATCCATGTACATTGATCCCCAAAAGCTTAGTGAAGCACAAAGCATGCCCGGTAAGTCGTGAGCTTACACATTGTCATCAGACTCACCTACAATGCACAAACTAGGTGAGCTAAAGCTCAGCAAGTAGAAATCATGCATGTAAGGTAAGTTATATGTTTGCAAAAACTTTAAAAGAGACGTGAAATGCATGCTAATGAAACCTTAACACAAGTTTTAGAATCTTTTATCTTTATAGGGCCCTTGACCAACCTAATGTGCATCGGAAAGAGCTAGCTCAACCAACTCAATATATCATAGAGCTTATTCATGTCTCACATACTACTGGCCCAACAAAATTGAGTCTACCATGTCTCGCATGCCACCAACTCAATATATCATAGAGCTTATTCATGTCTCACATGTCACCGGCCTGACGAATCAAGTCAATCCATGTCTCACATGCCACCGACTCAACATATCATAAAGCCTATCCATATCTCACATGCCATCGACCTGACAAATCAAGCATATTTATGTCTCACATGCCACCGACCTCGGTACACTAGTAGTGGTTAACTTTACACTTTCCGTTTCTTTTAAAAAATTCAAAAATGAAGTGGCAGAATACCCTTTCTTGGTTAATAACATGTTCTAAATTAAAAGCTTAGTTAATTTTAATTCTATCTCAAGCTATATTTTGATCATTAAAATAATGTTATATGTTGATTACAACAAGCATAACCAATTACTCTCTCATTGACAGCAATGATTGATATCATTTCTTTATCTATTTGACATACTTCATTCCAACTTAAGCATATTATATTTCAACACAAAAGTATATATACTTTAATCATGATTTTCGTATTCCTTCTATCATCACCGATGCTCCATAGCTATTAAATATCTCAATTAACTATGCATTTTATCTATTCAAATAATTTAAAGTAACTAAATAATAAGTGGTATATTTGTTTGCTATTTTATTTCACTTATATGACTCGCAAGTACACGAGGTGAGTTATAGTAAAATATGGTTAGAATAGGTTTCGTGTCCACAGGGACTATATATAATAAATTCAACTAAATATTTGTTTATGATATTATCATTTATATAAAAAATCAAATATTTGAAACTGGTTTGGTAAAATAAAATAAAAGAAATAAAGAAATAAAAATCGATATCAACTCAGATTCAAACAACTCAAGATATTCAAAGATTGTATGGATTCTACGGACATGCATTCATACGGTTCATATGAGTTCCTTTAATGTATCAAACTATATTTAATTCCTATATTTGTAGGAGAATTGCTAATATATCTAGATTCTCTCTTCCAAGTTAGATCTAAATGTAAATTAGATAACATTGATCATCTCCCGATCTCACAGTCATCTAACTCCCAATCGTGCCAATGATCTATTCTTATCACAATACTTACCAATCTCTCGATCTAACAAGTGTTATGTTATGCATTCCTAATTCATTAATCAATTACTCATTCCCGAGCAGTAATGGATTAACCACATATGCAATTAGTCTCCACATAATTTCATATGATATTCAAATCAAGGAAGTATAAACAAATTTAGGAAGGAAAAGAATATTATTAAAGAAACACATATGAATCTATAATCATGCACTCCCTAGAATCACTAGATATTTAGCCACACATATTCAATACATAATCCATAGTAAACATATTGACAATCATGGCTAGCATAAAAAGAACAAAAGAAAAGAAAATTATTTGAAGCCAAACGATCTTCGTTTCTCTTTCTCTTTCTGTGTTGGTTCATCCTTGTTTGTATCTTGGTTCTAACCCCTAAAATCTGATGTATATTGTGTTGTATGGTCTTAATAATCTAGTGTAGCTCCTCCTTTTATAATCAATTATTAGGGTTTTGATAGCCGCCGTATCTCTATTTTGGAATATGAAGATATGCCCGAATCACACCAAATCGCGACGGTTAAGATCATTGATGGTGGTTATTTGATACATCTTTTTGGAGAGTTTTTGGTGTAATTTTAATGATCATTATCCCTTCAACACTTATATTTTCGAGCTAATTCAGGTTGTTGCATGATTGTAGGAGAATATTCAACTTTGGAGAAAAAAGGGGCAAAATATCCGGAAAAATCAAGCAGGGATTTACTTGAAGACGGTCGGTATGGGCATACCGACCAGTTGGGCCTGAACAGAATATTTTTTAGCGGCCCAGGATCGATTTAAAGGCCCAATTCCACCACACATATGGGTTCCTACGGGATTTGACAACAAGATATCAGTTAAACTTGTAACCGTGGGCTTCATTAACATTGGATTTGTATATATAGTTGAACTAGGGTTCCATTAGGATATACTTTACATTATTATTCAACCTACTTCAAGAAACCAAGAAGGCAGCCGTTCTTCTCTCCAAGAAGCAACCCGGTTTTATTTTTCTATCTTTTATTTGGTTTCTTGATTCTATTATGGGTTGTAGCTAAACTCTTTTATTCCGGTAACAATTAAGGAAACTTTAGCTATTCTATTTTATGAGATCAAATCTGTTCATATACTTTATTTTATGCAAGTATCTATGATTCTCTATGTTTACTGTAGTTAATTGCTTTGGATCTATTGGGTAGTTTGAAATATTCATTAGACCAGAATTAATTAGTAGCCAATTAAATCGGCCATCCGTAATTGTGGTTTAGATTTAATTAGTGGTACATTGATTCTTCAGAATCAAGGGAAGATCAGTCTTAATTCGGTAATCCTGCGTCAGAGTTTATCAGTTTTGAATTGGGTCTCTCTAATTATTAATGCTGCCGGCTCATTAAATCCATAGAGCGTCTCTAGGGTTATCAGTCGATTAGGGAAATAATTGGTGAAACGTCTTCCTAATTATCAAGAAATTAAGGAGAGATAAGACCGCATCAGAACCGTCTTTGGTGGTTATAACTAATTTATTTGCATGAATTAAAGTCAATTTTGCATCAATGATTGAAATAGTTAGCTAGAGTGGAATTAATTGGAATCCGAAATATTTTACATATCTGATACAAACCCTTTTCTTAATTTTTACTATTCAATTTCATTCTCAAAATACAAATCTTTGCTACTGATTTTCGTGATTATTGGCAGATCAAAAGATTAGAAAAATCCTCGCCAGTCCTTTGGGAGACGATCTTGCTTGCTGCTGTTCTGGTCAGTGTGGGCATACCGACCGCTGGTCGGATTATTTTTGGTGGAGAAACGACGCTACCAAAATTTGGCGCCGTTGCCGGGGACTGGTTTTAAGCAGTGATATTTCTGATCTACTGATTTGCCAATTTTTTTATTTTATTTTTTTCAATTTTATGCCCTGCTCTTCACGTACAGAAAAATTGATTTTTGATCCGGAAGTGGAGAAAACTGCCAAGAACTTGAGGAAAAAAGCCAAGGAAGCTATTATTTCAGAAAATATGGCTAATAATGAAGAACGTGGACTCTTACCAAGAGAAGAAGTTGAACCTCTTATAAAGGAATTGGGTCATCACCGCAATAATCGACCGATTTGCATTGTGCTACCACATATTGCACAAAACGCTAAAATTAGACTTAGTTTTATCCAAGTGCTGCCCAAGTTCGGTGATCTACCTGGAGAGAGTGCACACAAACATCTGGCTGAATTTGACTTAGTTTGCTCCACTCTACGCCCTCAAGGTTTTTCTGAAAATAATTTGAGATTACTAACTTTTTCTCATATATTGCAGGGAAAGGCTAGAGACTGGCTGTTTGACCTTCCATCGGGCTCCATTCGTACTTGGAATGAATTGGAAGAGCAGTTCTTGCGAAAATTCTTTCTAGAATCAAGGGCTGCTAATTTAAGAATGGCTATCAGTAGCATAAAGCAAAAATCAAGAGAGAGCCTGGCTGATTATTGGGAGAGATTTCAGGAGGTATGTCGGAAATGTCCCGACCACAGATTTTCTGAATATCAATTGCTAACTAATTATTTTTATTGTGGTATGTGTTCATTTGACAGGAAAATAATTGATGCTGCTTGTGGAGGATCCTTAACCAACAAGACATTGGCCGAAGCAAAATAACTCATTGTGGATATGGTTTCTAATGGCCAACAATATGAAGATGAGAATGATGATAGATAGCGGCCTGTAAGAGGAGCCGAAGGAATAGAGACTTCAAGTGTCAGTGATAGGATTGATGCTCTCACCTCTTTAGTTAGAGGACTTGTTGTTGCTCAAACTCAAAAAATTATATGTGAAGTTTGTTCGAAAAATAATCATACTAGTGATTTTTGTCCTATTTTGCAGAATTCTCAACCCGAACAAGTATGCTATGGATCGGGGCATGCCCAATACGATGCACAAAGAAATAAGAGGAATGATCCATTCTCGAACACATATAACCCAGGCTGGAGAAATCACCCAAATTTCAGTTGGAAACAACAAAATCCGAAGGTACCTGGGAATTTGCCGTTCAGACAGCCGCAGGACGGGCAGTATGGGCATACTACCGATCAGAACCCAGCATGAACGATATTTTGAAAACTCTTGCACACAGCAGCGAAATTGTTAAAAACATGATGCAAAGTCAGCAAGCTTTCCAGCAGGAGACAGAAGCTGCCTTGGGCAGTATGGCCACACAGATCACACAACTCGCCACTCAAATGAACAAAATGCAAGCGAATCAAGGCAAACTTCTGTTCCAAGCTGAGATAAACCCTAAGGAGGATGTTAGTGCTGTAACCTTGAGGAATGGAAAGGAGCTGGTCGAGCAAGAGGTTAGGAAGAAAGAGAAGGACCCAAAAGATAAGGGTAAAGATCAAACGAAGGAAGTTGTTGAGGAGGCACAATAACCGGATCAACCTCTTCCCCCTAAGGTAATCATTAATTCTAAAATTTCTAATTCTCAATCTATTATGACAGCCCCTTTTCCTTCCAGGTTGGTTCGAAACAAGAAAAAGGACGATGAGAAAGAAATTCTTGAGTTATTCAAAAAGGTAGAAATTAACTTGCCCTTGATTGATGCCATTAAGCAAGTGCCCAGGTACGCAAAATTTTTGAAAGAATTATGTGCTAAAAAAGATGAGATATGGGAAAGATGCAAAAATCAAGGTTAGTGAAAATGTTTCAGCTGTTATTCAAAGAAAATTATCGGAAAAATGTAGGGATCCTGGCATGTTTACTATTCCTTGCATCATTGGTAGTAAGAAAGTTGAGAGAGTTATGCTAGATTTAGGTGCTTCCATCAATGTTATGCCACTCTCTATGTATAAGGAACTATAGTTAGGAGATATGAAGGAAACTCGTGTGATAATTCAATTAGCTGATAGGTCTAATACATATCCTAAAGGTGTGGTGGAACATGTTGTGGTTAAAGTTAATGATTTAATTTTTCCGGTGGATTTTTACATTGTTGATATGGATGATACCTTTGCTGCACATAGACCTTTAATTCTTTTAGGAAGACCATTCATGAAAACTGCTAGGACCAAAATTGATGTTGATAAGGGCATTCTTAGCTTCGAATTTGATGGTGATACTGTTACATTTAATATTTTTGAAACTATGAAGCATGTTGAGGATCGTGAAGGTTTGTATATGGTTGATGTTGTTGATTCCTTAATTGATGATTTTTTTGAAAATAATTTTAGAGAAGACAAATTGGAGCAGGTATTGCTCAATGGGACAGCTGGAACATTAGCAGCACCTGAAGAAGATGAGGAAATTCGTGCTGCCATGATGCAGCTGTGTTCCACCAGCGAATTTCCCACTGGGCATCTGTCGAGTAGAATGCCCATACCGACCAGTACAGAACCTATTTTACCATCTGTAGCGAAAGCTCCAGCACTGGAACTGAAGGTACTGCCCTAGCATTTGAAATATGTGTTCTTAGGTGAGAAGGAGTCGCTACCCGTCATCATTAGCAATGAGCTTTGCAAGGAACAAGAGGAAAGGTTGGTCGAGCTCTTAAAGAAGCATAAAACGACAATTGGGTGGACTTTAGCCGACATAAAATCAACCCCTCTATATGCATGCATCGAATTTTAATTGAACCTAATTGTAAACCTTCTAGAGATCCACAAAGAAAATTGAATCATGTCATGAAAGAGGTTGTGCTTAAAGAAATTCTTAAATTGTTAGAGTTAGGGATTATTTATCCAATTTCTGATAGTGTTTGGGTTAGTCCTGTTCATGTGGTCCCTAAAAAGTCTGGATTTCAGTTGGTAAAAAAGGAAAATAATGAATTAACCCCAATGAGACTTCAAACTGGTTGGCGTATGTGCATAGACTTTAGGAAGTTGAATGATGCTACTAGGAAAGATCATTTTCCATTGCCTTTTATTGATGAGATGCTTGAAAGATTGGCTGGAAAATCATTCTTTTGTTTTCTTGATGGTTATTCGGGATATTTTCAAATTTTTGTGGCACAAGAGGATCAAGAAAAAAACAACTTTCACTTGTCCATTTGGAACTTTTGCTTGCCATCGTATGCATTTTGGTTTATGTAATGCTCCTAGCACTTTCCAAATATGTATGATGAGTATTTTTTCTGATTTGATCGAAAATTCCATTGAGATTTTTATGGATGATTTTACTGTTCATGGTGCAAATTTCGATCATTGTTTGAGTAATTTGGAACAAGTTTTGGAGAGGTGAGTTGAAACTAACCTTGTGTTAAATTTTGAAAAATGTCATTTCATGGTAAAATAAGGTATAGAACTTGGATATGTTATATCTGAAAATGGGATAGAAGTGGATAAGGCGAAAATTGATATGATTGTGAAATTACCTTACCCATCTAATGAAAAAGATATTCGAGCTTTCTTAGGCCATGCAGGTTTCTATAGACGTTTCATTAAAGATTTTTCAAAGATTGTACAGCCCCTAACCAAGTTGTTGCAAAAAGAGGTGCCATTTGTCTTTGATGAAAAGTGCAAGGAAGCTTTCGATCTCTTGAAGAGCAAGTTGACTTCTACTCCCATAATCCAACCACCAAAATGGGGAAAGCCATTTGAGATCATGTGTGATGCAAGTGATTTCGCCATTGGAGCTGTGCTTGGGTAAAAGAACGGAAAAGAAAGCCATGTGATAGATTATGCTTCAAAGACACTCAACTCTGCCCAATGCAATTACACGACGATAGAAAAGGAGCTACTTGCTGTTGTTTTTGCTTGTGAAAAATTTAGATCTTATCTTATTGGTTCTAAAGTTATTGTTTATTCCGACCATGCAGCTTTAAAGTATTTGCTCTCCAAGAAGGAATCCAAGCCATGTCTCATCCGCTGGATACTGCTGCTACAAGAATTTGACTTGGAGATCAAAGTTAAAAAAAGGGCGGAAAATAACGTTGCTGACCATTTGAGCAGGCTGAAAACAGAGTCAGACAGTATGCCCATACCGGACGATTTTCCTGATGAGCTGCTACTAGCAGCTAAAGGTACAATCCCTTGGTACGCCGATTTAGTTAATTATTTAACCACTAGAATTTTTCCAAAAGGGACTGAAACAGCTAGAAAGAATAAGTTGAAGATCCAAGCAAAATATTTCATATGGGACGACCCTTATTTGTGAAAGACTTGTGCCGATCAAGTGATACGGAGATGCGTTCCTGAAAATGAAATCCCATCCATTCTGAATTTTTGTCATGCCCATGCGTGTGGTGGTCATTTTGGACCAAAAAGGACAGCCTGTAAGGTTCTTGATTCCGGTTTTTATTGGGAAACTATTTTTAGGGTTGCTTATTTTTTCTGCAAATATTGTGATCGCTGCCAACGAACAGGTAACATCTCATCTCGCAATGAAATGCCCCAAACCCCTATTTTGGTGTGTGAAATCTTTTATGTGTGGGGGATGGACTTTATGGGTCCATTCCCAAGTTCATTTGGAAATTCTTACATCTTATTGGTAGTTGATTATGTGTCCAAGTGGATTGAAGTAAAGGCTACTTACACAAATGATTCTAAGGTGGTTGCAAGTTTTCTTAAAACTAACATTTTTAATAGGTTCGGTGTGCCACGTGCCATTATAAGCGATCAAGGAACACATTTTTGCAATCGAACGTTAGAGTCCCTTTTTAAGAAATACGGGGTTCACCACCGAGTTGCAACCGCTTACCACCCACAATCGAATGGACAAGTTGAGATGTCCAACCAGGAGATTAAAAATATTCTAGAAAAAATAGTAAATCCGAACCAAAAAGACTGGAGTCTCAGACTGGATGATGCGGTATGGGCATACCGCACGGCTTACAAGTCACCCATCGGAATGTCCCTTACCGTCTGATTTTTGGGAAGCAGTGTCATTTACCAGTCAAATTGCAGCATAAGACATTTTGGGCAGTAAAACAATGTTGTCTTGACCAAGAGCTTGTTGGTCAATAAAGGAAACTTCAATTGCAAGAGTTAGAGGAGATTCGATTGGAAGCCTATGATAGTGCCAGCCTCTACAAGGAACGCACCAATTTCCTCCATGACAAATATATTCGAAGGAAATCTTTTGAAGTTGGACAGAAAGTTCTCTTATTCAATTCCCGACTTAAAATCATGCCGGGTAAACTGAAATCCCGTTGGATGGGACCCTTTGAAGTAATAAATGTAAGTTCTCATGGAGCAGTCGAGATTCAAAGTTTGAGTACTTCCAAGGTGTTGAAGGTGAATGGACAGTTGTTGAAACCTTACTACGGGGGAATGGAAATAGCTACCATCGATGGAATGACCCTGGCAGCCCCCGAGATCCTTCCATGATCAATTACTTGATACGTCGGGCCTAAGACGTTAAACAAGGGCGCTTCTTGGGAGGCAACCCAAACTCTTTTTATTTTATCTTCTTAGTTTTTTTTTATTTATTAGTTTTTTTTTATTCTAAAAAAAAAGAATGGAACCTTTTATTAATTTGTTTTTATACTAAAAAAAAAAAAGGCTGTGCAAATTTAAAAGCTTATGGAATTAATTTTACTTTATTATGGAATTGTTGGCAGGTTACTAGCAGGTATGGAGATCAAACATTTGACTCAAGAGTAAAGAAGGGATCAAATTGGTGAAGGAGAAAATCTGGGCACCTAATTGCAAAAGAAGAGAATGTTTTAAAATTGGGGAATATTGTGCTCTAATTTTTCTGAGCAACTCACGCCTCCCACCCCTCTTTCTTTTACCCCAACACAGCAACCCACCTTCCTTCTCTCTACAAAAGAAGAGAATGTTTTAAAATTGGGGAATATTGTGCTCTAATTTTTCTGAGCAACTCACGCCTCCCACCCCTCTTTCTTTTACCCCAACACAGCAACCCACCTTCCTTCTCTCTACACAATATCCCAGCACATTTTTTTTTTTTTGAAACTCAGTGACCCACCTACCCACTCTCTCTCTCCAATCTCCTGTTCTCTCTCCCATCTCCCAACCCTCTCACACACGCACACACACCCACTCTCTCTCCAATCTCCCACACTCTCTCCCATCCCGTTACTCTCTCTCCTATCTCTTAATCCATCTACCAGCCGCGACCCCAACCCCCTGCCCAATTTTCCCTCTCTCTCTCTCTCTCTCTCTCTCTCTCTCTCTCTCTCTTTACCAGCCGCGACCACAACACCCCCAGCCCGCCCCTCTCCCATTCTCGTACACTCTCTCACCCAAATGGCCCCCAAACGCCATAACAAACGACATGAGGCATCGTCGTCCTCCGCCACTGCACAACCGCCACAGATGCCAACCCCCGTCACCGTGGACGACTTTTTCTTCCTTTCGGTCACGCCGGCCACTCGTCGGATGATGCTCCAACACATTGCAGCTGCACATCCGAACGTCGACGTCCCGGTTGCTCGGCGTACCCGCGCTCGAGCACCCGCCCCTGAGCCATCATCAGACAGCGACGATGATGCAGCGCCGGCTCCTCCAGCCCCATCGTGCTCCCCGTCGCCATCCCGTTCCCAGTCGCCCCCAGTGAGTCCTCCTACTTCCCCGCCCAACTTTCTTTCTTCCAAGGAAGTAGAGACTCCACGCAGTAAGAATTACTTTCGCCAGTTTATAAATGTGCGTCTGTTTGACTGGAATACTATTGAATGTCTGGGTGTTAATGATTCCATTCGACAATATTTTGCAAACATAGGTTGGTCCCCATTGCTTGACATGTCTGAACCTGTGTACAAGGAATTGTCACTGGAATTTATCTCTTCTTTTGTTTTTGACCCATCTCGCCCTTTGTCTGACCCGCATGCTCTATTATTTGAACTAAAGGGTCACAAATTTTATTTCTCTGTTGACCAATTAAATATGCTGCTGGATTTTGAAACTGAAGATTATGTACACTCTGCTGAATATAATAATGATATATGTTCCTAAAAATTTGTCATCTACCATCCATGAAAAATGGAGGGCTCTATCTATGGAACCATCGTATGCCAAAGGGTGTTCAAAAAGTGCCAATATTGTTGACTATGGTTTACGTTTGTGCCATAGATTTTTTGTACATAATCTGTTTGCCCACCTTGACTCATTGAGCATTGTTACAATGAATGATATTTTTATCCTGACAAACATGGTTTCTAGTACAAAAATGAACTTTGGTTTCTGGGATGCCAAGCAATGGCGTGCCAGCTCCACCCGTTTCAACGAAAAATTTCCCTTGGGAGCTTTTGTTACAAAGATAGCCCAGAAACTAAATATCTTTGAAGTCGAGTTTGTGTTTTTATCCCCTTACTATTTCACCCTAACTGACCTCCACAACATGCACCTGCTATTTGTCAATAATGAGGGGAATTATCAATTGTTGAAGCCGGGTGTTTCGACCCCGAGCATCCCTCCTCCTTCAGGTTCTTCTTCTGCAGGTCCTTCGGCCGCCCCATCTCTAGCCGACATCAGGGAGTTTTTTGAGAATTTTGTTCCTCATTGGGCAATGGCTTTGGAGGATAAGATAGGGACCCAGATTGACGCTCTCAGTGACCGTGTTATAGCTGTGGAGAAAGCAGTCCGCCGGGTGTCCAGTTCCTCGAAGCCTTGACACTTTATCCAGGGGAGTTTTTGTTCCTTTTCCCTTTTCTTAGGCCTTATTTGTTTTTAATTTTTGTCATATATTTCCCTTTTCCACAGTGAGAACACTGTAGTTTCCAAAGTGTGGGGGGGAGTATACGTATTTTGTCTAAAAAAAATGGGAGTCTTGATCGAGTCGTTGGCAGCATGGATATGGTCAATATGAAAAGTTTGTCTGTTGGATTGTTTGGTTGTTGTCTTTTGTGGTGAAATTGTGTTTTTGCTCGCATGTATTCTAGGATGACAAAATTTGCATAGTCGATCACATGATTACAACTTTATATATTGTGAGAATTGAGCCTGATGAGCATTATTTTATATCTGAAAATTGCTCAATTTATTCTGAATGAGTGTATCAAACTTGTATGCTGGATTTCCTGTTTGCCCCATTGCCATAGTTGAAACCTTTTTGAGATTCTTGCATGAAAGTGATTAAGGCATTTAGGATTAACCTAGTTTTGGCCTCAATATATTATCCAAACCCTACATATCCACTAGTGAGCCTGTTGTGCCTTAGCCATTTTTATTGATTACAGCCACTCCATTAAGCCATAACCCGTTTTAGCCTGCTTTTGTCCCATGAAAGTATGCGAGTATGTTAGAATGTACTAGAAATGAAAACTCCTATACTTAGAAGATGTTATGTGCTTAAATGCTGATTCTTGTGTATATATGTATCTTACTGTTTTGTGAATAGAACACTGTCGACCTGTTGAAAATATTTCGACATCCAGCCCCTATTTAAAAAAAAAAAAAAGAAATTCAAAAAATTCAACTTCTGGAGTAACAGTGCTATTACTGTTCTCCAGCAGCAAAAAAAAAATCAAAAAATTCAACTTATGGAGTAATAGTACTGTTACTGTTCTCCAGCCCAAAAAAAACGAAAAAAGGGGTTGTGGATGTTAATTGTTTGATGCTGGTCATGTCTTGTTCGATTGAAAATCAGCTTGTTTTTTTAGGAGTGCCTCGAATATTTTGATATGCTCCTATATTTCCATAATTTAACCGTTCTATCCTTCAATCCTACCTTTTCCCCTATCCCCATTACAACCCTGCAAAGACCTTTTGATTTGTGTTTTTATCTCATATTTCGGGTAGAGACAGTGGCATAAGGGCAAACATGTATTTGATATTGTCAAGTTGTGATTTGAGTGAATGAAATTGTCCCTATTTCTTATTTGAGAGAATTTGAGTGAAACTTGGAAGGGCAGGATTGACTATGCATAATTTTGACTTAAATAAAGAGCTAATGCACATTTTTGCCACAAGAGAAGGGTTGGTGTTTTGTGGATAATCATGCTTTGATTATTGTCTGTTGAAATGTTGCCAATGATTATTTTTTCATTGGAGTATCGAGTCCAGTTTTCTTTATTTGAGTTATGCTCGAGGGCGAGCATTGTTTAAGTGTGGGGGGATTTGATGGTGGTTATTTGATACATCTTTTTGGAGAGTTTTTGGTGTAATTTTAATAATCATTATCCCTTCAACACCTATATTTTCGAGCTAATTCAGGTTGTTGCATGATTGTAGGAGAATATTCAACTTTGGAGAAAAAAGGGGCAAAATATCCGGAAAAATCAAGCAGGGATTTACTGGAAGACGGTCGGTATGGGCATACCGACCAGTTGGGCCTGAAAAGAATATTTTTTAGCGGTCCAAGATCGATTTAAAGGCCCAATTCCACCACACATATGGGTTCCTACGGGATTTGACAGCAAGATATCAGTTAAACTTGTAACCATAGGCTTCATTAACATTGGATTTGTATATATAGTTGAAATAGGGTTCCATTAGGATATACTTTACATTATCATTCAACCTACTTCAAGAAACCAAGAAGGTAGCCGTTCTTCTCTCCAAGAAGCAACCCGGTTTATCTTTCTATCTTTTATTTGGTTTCTTGATTCTATTATGGGTTGTAGCTAAACTCTTTTATTCCGATAACAATTAAGGAAACTTTAGCTATTCTATTTTATGAGATCAAATATGTTCGTATACTTTATTTTATGCAAGTATCTGTGATTCTCTGTGTTTACTGTAGTTAATTGTTTTGGATCTATTGGGTAGTTCGAAATATTCATTAGATCAGAATTAATTAGTAGCCAATTAAATCGGCCATCCGTAATTGTGGTTTAGATTTAATTAGTGGTACATTGATTCTTCAGAATCAAGGGAAGATCAGTCTTAATTCGGTAATCATGCGTCAGAGTTTATCGGTTTTGAATTGGGTCTCTCTAATTATTAATGCTGTCGGCTCATTAAATCCATAGAGCGTCTCTAGGGTTGTCAGTTGATTAGGGAAATAATTGGTGAAGCGTCTTCCTAATTATCAAGAAATTAAGGAGAGATAAGACCGCGTCAGAAGCGTCTTCGGTGGTTATAACTAATTTATTTGCATGAATTAAAGTCAATTTTGCAACAATGATTGAAATAGTTAGCTAGAGTGGAATTAATTGGAACCCGGAATATTTTACATATCTGATACAAACCCTTTTCCTAATTTTCGCTATTCAATTTCATTCTCAAAATACAAATCTTTGCTACTAATTTTCGTGATTATTGGCAGATCAAAAGATTAGAAAAATCCTCGCCAGTCCTTTGGGAGACGATCTTGCTTGCTGCTATTCTGGTCAGTGTGGGCATACCGACCGCTGGTCGGATTATTTTTGGTGGAGAAACGACGCTACCAATCATATCATGAGGATAAGCACGATCTATGTGACTTGAGACGTGGTCCATACACCCTTAATTATCTGTTTTCTGTCAAAAGTTCAACAAACACGTGACGTAGCAAAATATAACAAAATAATGATGAACTCGTCACTTAGGTACATACAATTGCCTAAAAAACTATACATAATAACCCCGAATTGCACGTAAATCCTATATTTATCAATATTCTTCTGTTAATTTAAACGCTAATTCCCTTTTGTATAATAACGGTAATTAACCACTTAATTTATTAATTCCATAATCCCCAAAGAAATCACTTATATAGTGTGAAATCATATGTTACTTTTATTTATTTTTCATTTTCCATCATATTGTTTTACAAACAAAGTATATTATGAAAATATCCTCAAATTTAAACCTCTAATTTTAATTAACAGACGTTAACTAAATACTTAGTATTCACACCACCAACCTAATAACATAATTTTATGCGGGAAGAAATAAAGAATGATGCTCAAAAATAATTAAAGTAATACCTGTTTTCCCTTTTTCATTCCCCAACTCTCCAGCAGCAACCTAACAAAAAAATGTAATTGGAACATATCTATTAAATCATCCTAACAGTTGGCTACTAGAACACATATTCCTAAAGAGATTTTTAATTAAAAAATTTATTATAGATTATTCTACTACAAAAACAAAATATCACTAACGGAATCAGCGACGCTTATGTTTTCAACGCTAATTACTGACGACTTATTGACGAAAAATTATCGAAATTAGGAAAAGATATTGATTAAGTTTTCTGACGGATTGCAGACAGAATAGTAATGGAATTTAGGGACAGCGTACTTCCATCAGTAATCCGTCAGTAATATTACGAAAAAATTAACTGACATACTTAATGATGGAATATGTTGTCCTTAATTACTAACATAAATTCGATCGATAAGTTTTTGAAGATACCGACATTGGTGATAGATTTGCCATCAGTAAGTTTTCTAACTTTAGTGACGGTATTGTCTTCGGTAATATTTTTTAGACACATACATTAGTGACAAAATTTCCATCAATAATAATCTTCTAATATTAGTGACGGAATTTTTGGCACTAATATTTTCTAATTTTAGTGACGGAATATCTGTCACTATTCTTTTCTAATTTTAGTGACAGAATTTTTATCACTAATCTCTTTAAAAATTACCCAATGTTAATCCAATCAATTTGAGCCGCCCCCTTCTCCTCTCCCCTCCCCCCTTCCCCTTTCTCTCTCTCTCTCTCTCTCTCTCAAACGAATGAAGGAATGCCATTTTGAACCTTTTCGTCACCGATGGTTCCTAAGCTAAGGGAAGAAACATCATTTCGGGTCTCGGTTTTCCTTGCAACCAATTTGGCTAACAAGTGCCAGAAAATCTTGAAAGGTATGACTTTCTGAAATATGTCTGAGAATGGATAATAATGAAGTGTGGACTGGGTCTGCTATACTTAAATTGTTGTATTCAAAATGGTTGTTCCAAGAGCTGAGTATATGGTCTTCCCCTTGGGTTATTTTTTACGTAACTTTGAGCGAGACAATTGAACATAGTTTGGATAAACATTGGTGTCATGAAACTCTCAATTATTTTCCAATGCTTTGTTCCAGTGTGTGTCCATTCTGAATTCTTACATCCATTAAGCTGTTGAGTTGCACCGATTCGTTTATCATAAATAGAACAGACACAAGGGACAAAACTATAGCTCTACTCTTTTAAGGACTATCAAACTCATTGTGCATCAGTTTGTTCAGCTAGGAATATTGACACAAACTGATTCTGCATTATCTTTTTTATCTGTCATTATAGAATTCATACATCAGTTAGCATCTTATGTTGTACTCTTCCCAGTCAAATTTAATTGTCTCTGCTAGTTTCATTCCATGAATAAGACCATTAAGAACTTCATATCATCAGATGACAAAATAACATATTGAGTGCTTGTTCTCCATTGGTTATTTTTATAGTTTAAAAATATCATGTCCAGTAGGGGTCTGTTACATAGTTGGGACACAGGATAATGGAGATCGAGACTGTTATACTTAAATTTTTGTATTCAAAATGGTTGTTCCAAGAGCTGAGTATATGGTCTTCCCCTTGGGTTATTTTTTATGTAACTTTGAGAGAGACAATTGAACATAGTTTGGATAAACATTGGTGTCGTGAAACTCTCAATTATTTTTCAATTCTCTGTTCAAGTGTGTGTCCATACTGAATTCTTACATCCATTAAGCTGTTGAGTTGAACCGATTCGTTTATCATAAATAGAACAGAGACAAGGGACAAAACTATAGCTCTACTCTTTTAAGGACTATCAAACTCATTGTGCATCAGTTTGTTCAGCTAGGAATATTGACACAAACTGATTCTGCATTATCTTTTTTATTCTGTCATTATAAAATTCATACATCAGTTAGCATCTTATGTTGTACTCTTCCCAATCAAATTTAATTGTCTCTGCTGGTTTCCTTCCATGAATAAGACCATTAAGAACTTCATATCATCAGATCACAAAATAACATATTGAGTGCTTGTTCTCCATTGGTTATTTTTATAGTTTAAAAATATCATGTCCAGTAGGGGGCGACATCTATTACATCATCAATTGCAGCAACTTCAACCATTGATGATCAAAATAGGCTTGAGATGTATGTCGAGGGGAATAGGTAAGTGTAAAAACAATGATAATTATGTTTATCTCGAGCTAAAAAACATGTAATGTTTTAACTTACAATCTTGTTTTCTCTTTTTAATTTGTAACATAATTCCATCTCACCAAACCTCAACAATACTATGACAAATTTTTGAGTCTTTGATTGAGTAAGATGGAACAAGTTAGAAGAAGGTAACCTGGGAGATCAAGAAAATATACCACGAGGAGTTTAATGTATGTTCTAATCTGCTTATATATATTTAAGTTGCTAATATTCAATTTGTTAAAATATTTTTGTAAAATGGAATTATGCTTCATTATTGGTTGTGAGTTTATTGTTTTTGTGAGTTAATATACATTTTCCAGAAATGATGCACATGGGATCCCATTTATAATTATGCAATTGAGAAGTTGTGCCATGGAAAAGCAGCTGAGCGCTACAAGTACATGCTCTGTGAGTGGAAAACATGTTGGTTTAAGAAGAAAAAGAAGCTTAATGGTGTGTCTGATGATAGATGGAAGAATTTTCTAGAATAATGGGATAAGTCTGAGGTCATAGCAAAATCTAATCAAAACCGCAAAAATCGTTTAAGTGAGCCATGTGGAGAAGGTACGGGCATCTTTCATCATAAAGGAGGATCAAGATCTGCTCGAGAGCATGCTAAGGAAATTGTAAGAATAATATCCAAATAAAAATTAATTTTTCAATAGTTCTTAGATATATAAGTGTTCCTTTTTTGTTTATGCAAAAGAGAAGGGAGAAGTTGCCACTAAATGGGATGTTTTTTTTTTGAAATTGCATCCTCCAAATGAAAATGATTCATACACATATGGAAAGTCAAAAAACAATTATTGTAAGTATATTTTTATATAATGTTAAAATATTAAATTTATTTATCCACAAAAGGAAGAGGTACAAAAGAAGGCAGCAGTTCTCAGTCAATCAGCCAAGGATTCTACACAGTCTCAACGTGTTGATATGGGTAAGTTATTTGTTGATACATCACAAGTTCAAAAGGGGCGTGTTTTCGGTATTCGCAACATTGTCAAAGCATATAGTGGTAGCAATAGTAGTTACAACTCTATTGCTTCCTCTTCCATCAATGAGTATGAAATTATGAGATGCATTGATGAAAGTGGTAGAGAAAGTTGGGAAAATACATGAACAAATGCGAGCTGAGATGCAGGCTGGGATGCGGGCTGAGATGCAACAATATTTTATGGATATGACTTTATTTCAACTCCAACTATCTTTAACATGAACATTTTAAAAATTATTATGAGGAACAATATCTTAATCATCATAATGTTTTCCAGTGGACCCCTATTCAACATAATTTGATGGACCTCCGTCATTCTCAGATCCAACATCTCTTAAACCAACTAATTTAACTGAAATTTAGAGTACTCTAGAGCACTCCATTTTGGCCACCATGTTAAATCTTTGTTATTTCAATCGCTTTGAACGCCCTCAAAATCTATCAAACTATGAATGTTATTTACATTATTCTCATGATCTGAAGGAGAGGATCCTTGAGCTCTTGAGCGCCTTCTAGCAACCACTTATTTTGACAATTGGTGTTTTATATCTGAATACATTTCTTGTGTTTGGGCAACCAAAAGTATGGGGATCAAGTTTGATATTTCATAAACTGGTAAGTCCATATCAATATTAGGGTTTGAGTGATTGATGCTAGGTATTGATTGAAAGTTACACTCAGATGAGGTGGTTGATGGGGTACCAAAAGTAATTGAGGACAACTTCAATAAGTTAAATGGTCTTAGCATTAAACATACATGTTTGGTTTACTATCATAGGAAGATAGTGTTAGCCTTACATCATTATCATTTTTAGATCCTTATTTTCAACCTTCTACCACCATCAGTTAGCATTAAGGAGTACAAGATGTAATAATTATGTTAACTATCAACTTGCAATATTTCATGTATAACCTCTATGAATTCCACCATCTCAGTCATTCCACCCTTCAGAGTTGGAAAAATTCATCATCACCACCTGGGTATTGACCTTCATCCAACCTCCCATCATACATGATAACTATATATCAGATACTCATTTGCAAGAAAATGATAAATAAATAACAATTCACAAAGGAGGGGAGTGGGGAAGAATATATCAATGAATGACATAAAATACAAATTCAGGATTTGGGCCATTGGAAGTAAATTTTCACCAACAAAATTTATAATTCAAACAAAATAACCATAAAACAAAAAAATACAAGACGAAAAAATAGTGTTTGAATTTTGGGCCATTTTCGTGACACAAAATTAACTTCGGGCCATACTTGTGACAGGAAGTTTTCTTTGGGTCAAGTATGTGGCATAATGTTTTATTCAGACCACATTTGTGATAGAAAATTACACTCAGTTCAAAAATTATATGTCAAATTTATATGATATAAAATGACTAAGATACTTAAATTGATGTGACACAAAATAATTAATAAGTTAGCACAACAGTGATAATTTACCAAAAAGAAGACTTATAATACACAATAATTTCAAATAAGACACAAAAAGTAACATACAAAAAATGGCAATAAAATTTTAGATGGTTACGAAAGCAAAGAGTTGTATCACAAGAACTTCCAAAAAATTAACAAGAAATACCTCCGTGTGTAAAATTTGCAAGATATGCTTGAAAATTGATGTTTTGCTTGGTAAATGGTTGGAGAAAATGGAGGAGAGAGAGAGATAGGGCACAACCGGTCTACTCTTTTCCATGCACGTCAAAATCTAGGGAAGAAGAGAGCAAAAGCTGCGGCCAATTACCACAAAGGTACAAAAATAATATGATATGTGCATGACATAAATTCAGAAATTAATAATAAATCAAAAGGGCACTTTTGTCCAAAAATGCTAAAAAAAACTATTAAATTGTATGGGATACTAAAAAACCTACAAATGTTACAAAATTAAGTGTTATTTTAATTTTGTTTTACTTTTTTTATATAACTACTGTTTCATCATTATATATCATATAATGTGAATATTTTTAAAAGTGACAAAGCATATAATTGAAATTTGCATACCTTGGTGGAGCTGAAGCGATGTGGTGGAAATGGATGTATGTAGCAAGTAAGTTGTTTTCTTGATTTTTATTTTTTATTTTTTATTTTTACTAATGAATTTGAAAAAAAAAAAGTATATATATATATATATATATATATTTCTCTCTCTCTTTTTTTTTTTTTTTTTTTAAGAGCCTGCGGAACCATCCTTTCTCTGATATCAAATGCCATATTCAAGATTTTTGGAATATTAAATTTTATATATTTCAACCACTTACCCTTAGTAATTATTTATCTTAAAGATTATTTGATGAGAACAGTCCAAGCAACAATGAAGAAGAAGATGTCGAGCTGCAATTCAAAGGACCAGTTACCTGACTTCGTGCTAAGAAGCTTCAACAATATTTACAAGTGTTGATTAGAAGGAAGTTCGAAGTTGGAGAACAAGAAGATAAATGCAGCCCAAGAATTATCACTATGTTGACAACTGAAGATCAAGCCCAAGAAGATCAAGTTAATTAATTGACGAGTTTGGATCAGCCCATCTTTGATTAAATTCGTTAATTATGAAGGCCCAAGTCTAATTGGGATTTATTTAACCTAGTTTAGACTTTTATTATCTTATTTTTGGTATTTTAGTTATTTCCTTAAAAACAGTTTTTCATTAAGGACACAATCCTAGTTGATTAGGTAACCCTAATTTTCGTCCATCCCTTAGTATAAATAAGGGATCTATGTTATTTTGTGAGGCAGACAATATTTTGAGAAATAAAGCTTTTGCATTCCGATCTTGTCTCACCCCTTGTGTTCGAAATTATCAACTCTTAGAAGGATAGCATCTTTTAAGTTTTATCAAAGGTTCGTTCTAGATCTTCCAAGATCTAGGGTTAACTTGCTGCAATTCGTGAAGTTACTTGTGTTCGGGTTTCGCTGTTAGAATTGTCGAGGTTCGAACAAGGTGGCCGATCTTCTACCGATCTCCATCGCCAATCGCCTGCCCCCTCCTCCACCCTTCAGCCTTCGCCAACAACAACAACCAGCCGTAAGTTATCTCATCTCCACCCTTCCTTAATCCTAACCGAAACCATATATTCCTCCATATTCAACCCTTCGAGCCTTAATTTCAGATTTGGTTGTGTTTCACTTTGTGTCGTTCATAGTTTATTTAATCGAGTCGTCTAGTCGTCGATTGGTATAATTTGAGTCGTGTGTTGAGCCCTTACATTACCGTCGTGTGTTCGTTTCTGTTTTCCGCGTACTTTGTTTTAATAGTGTGTTCTCGATACCCTTGAGATCACATCATTACTTTATGCAGAAATAAAAGGTTATTTTAGCCTACTCAATAAAAATCCATAAACCTCATTTAACAGCTTAATAAAATACCATAATTTAAAAGTTTAGGAAAACCACAGCACAATAGTAAAGTTCATATTCTTCTTCAAAAACATCACCAACATAGTAAGAAAAGTTAAAGGTGTTCTTTCACAATTATTTGATAAAAACCATAGAGTTTATAAACTATTCGTATTCACGTGGTTTTCTATGTGCAATCCACTCCATTGTACCTTGTGGGCTCTTAACTTGGAACATTAGTTTAAGTGTGGTGAGATCACCATGTAAGATTGTAATTAAACAACTCAACATGTAGAAAATAGAATGAGCAACAAAGTTAGCAGTGAGTATTCCCTCCACTTGAACCGCTGGTGCAGAATGAGTGGCACCAAGCAGGCTTTTGGATGAAGGGAGACATACATGAATCCAAAAAAAATGGGGTATCATTAGACTGTATAGTTGAGCTTTGAGGGGCATTTTGAGACTCTGCAGATATGAGATTGTACAGTTGAGGAGAGCTTCAAAAATTGATATGCATTACTTATACAAACGATGTGTCATCTTCTTTTCTAATTCTCATCACAAGAAATCTTATGATGGGTGGGGTGATACCTGAAATTTTTCTTTAGTGCGCGTCAATGAGTTCGTCAAATTTGGAGAGCGGATGGTTATAAAAACTAATTGAACATCAAATCTCTCTACTAAAATTTCCATCTTCATTCTCCAGCTGTAACACTATTCATAACTTCATATGCCTTATGCCTCAAAAACCAGACAAGAATAATGCATTTAACTACAAACTGCAGAATCAACAAATTTAAAATCTTTAATAATGCATGAGTTCTATCTTTTATCACAGCCTGATATATGGTTCTTTTTTTACTCGATATAACTACTGTGTTGTAAAATCCACTTTCATTAGATTCTGAAGCATACATATGAACAAAATGAAACTCCACCACCCATACTAACTTGCCAAAATAAAAAATCCTCTTGCCTCTGCATATTTATGCAAGAATTCTTTTGCCACGCTTAATGAGTGATGCAATTTCTTTGTTCTGCAGCTGTTTCCAATTTATCATGCTTCTCTTTAGCTTTTGGCCTCCCTGCAGTTACCCAAACATTACTACGATTTCCATTGTTATTGCACATAATGTTAACAAACGAGAATTCCCACCCGAAACTGGAAAATCAATTGCTCGGATTTTGGTAATATGGACAGGCCATCGCCGCGCACTGGCATCACTATGAACAAATTGAAAATCACACAAATCATCAGAGAAGCAAAAATAGGCAGATAGATAGACACATGCATGCAAATGTGTATGTATATGTAAATGTTCTTTCAATACTTTGATCAAGATTTGTTAAATTTTGATGTGAATCTCATAGTCAAGTTCCTATGGACTCTGATTGTATGTACCTGGAGGTGAAAGTCCATTTTCTTTCTCCTCATCCCATGGTGACTTCTTAACCAGAGATGGCTTGCAATTATACGTATGTAGAAATCGAGGCTCATCTGTCTCATATTGTTCTTCTGTTTCACTCTGGGCAGCAATGCCACCTTTAGTATCCCTGCATCAGTGTGAGTGGTCTACTAAAAGTTACAACACTACATGAAATACTTGTGGTTTTTCACAGAATCGAGTGTTACAGATAGTACTAAACTCGAGTACAAGTAATTTATAATCAACGAAAGAAGAGGAAGAAGAACTTGATCTGATCACCTGGATACAACATTCACTGTTGCTGAATCTGTTAAAGCTGGAAAATTAAATGGTATCAGACAGGATGGACATGTAGAATATGAGAAACAACGCATTTGGGTGAAAGTAATCATACGCGGTAATATGTAGTGACAGTGATGCCTTGAGAAATCGGGACTCAAGTAAAATCTTGAACCGGCGATTTTGTGAGATTGTTGCTGGCATGTCACAATTCTCTGTTTGAGATTATGAATCAGTAAAACTTGAGTTTTTTGAAGGTGTGGTTGAGGATATGAGTGGGATTACTAACCAGATTCAAGATGCCAATCTTGTGTTCGGTTTGAGGAATTGAACTGGTCTTAGAGAGAGCGGATTCAAGATTAGCTGAGATGCTGCCTAAATGATCAACAACTGAAACAATGGCTCTGGAAATATATTGCTTTGTGTTTTCCATGACGCTGCACACAGATATTATGAACTCCACATAAATAAATGGTGAAATGTTTCTAATGAAATGAAATACAAGATTAAGATACGAAATAATTTGACCCAGTTGTGAGAAAGCATATTTCATTTATATTGATAGTGGATTACAAAAATCTGTAATTTTAATTTTTCAATGTACTGATACCTGTGTTCCTTTACAAGGAGATTTATTTTATGTAGTATCCTATAAAAAGACTAGTGGTTATCATATTACTCACACAATTTATTTGTGGGGCTAACTAACTATCTAATTTATTACAAATAGTTTCTTGTCTTTATTTCGCAAACTGTGTTTGTAATCATACTAGCAGAACATATTGATATGAAAATAAAATGATAAGATGTCCGAAAGGGATAAGATTTAGGAGCACAATGAATCGCACCCAATATGCATGCGTAAGGTGAAGTGTTTGAAAAAATATATATTCATCAGACAGCCCTATCACGGTTAACAATACTAGGAGCTTCGTAATAAATCCAACAGTTCTCAAAGTTTACTAGCTTCAAAATATTTCAATGAGCTTCGAGAAGTGGATGAAAAAAACAAAAAAACTTGAGTCTTCACACTGGGAATGCAGAACTTAGTGAAGAAGGATTAGCATAGAAATTAAAAAATAATAATAAGGCTTACATTCTCTTGTCTTGTGCGGACAAGAAAGTTGTTTCACAATAATCAGCAGCGTGGTAAAACTGGGAGCTCATGTCCCTCAGCTCCTGCAAAAAACATTCAAAACCCCAAATGACTGAACTAAATATGAAAGCATTTTTCAAGAGAAGAAGAAGTAATGTAGAATGTAAACACCTGCAGGGAGTTGCGAAACTCAGTTGCCAATGAAGTATCAATGGAATCCTCCTCCTCCTTCTGCATTATCTCGTCTTATCTCTTTCCCGGAGAATCCCACTCTCCTATACTTATAAACTCAACATCAGTCTATATCTACTATTTCATCGCATTTCTTCATTTATATATATAAATATACGTGTATGTGTGTTTTGTCGGTGATGGGAGTCTCGTGAATGCTTAGCGTTTTCCTGCATATGTGTTTGTGTTGGAAGTGAATATGTGAGGACAGAAACCAGAAAAAGAGATGCAGCCAAAAAGACATTTAACAGGGATTCTTTTAGGATTTTGTAGAAACAAACAAATATGGAGTTGGCCCGTGATCATGTGCTCCTCCTGAGTCCTCACTGCTATACCAGGGTATGTTTGCCCCTCCGGATTACGGCTTACTGCTTGGACTTTCTCTCTCCTTCTTTTTCTCTCACTTGCTCAATCATCTAACATATTTCAATTATTTTTTTATTAATCTCATTCAATCACTAAAAAATTATTTTGTATCTAAAATCTAATTATCATCATTTTCTGTTTTTCGAAAAAGTCTGAAAGGCATGTTCAAACCCATAGCAAACATACCCGAAGGTTAAAAGAATAGCACTATGCCCAACTATCACAGGATGTCACTCTTTCATATTTCAAGCCCTCAGGATAACACAACTGTCACAGGATGCCACTCCTTCATATCTCGAGGGCTTATATCAATCCCTCAAGATAATCTAATTATCTATGATAAGCTCCACACTTTGGACCGCTCTATACCCTTCGCTAACGAATGCTCAACTTCGCAGGAAGACCGTCACAGGATGCCACTCTTTCATATATCGAGCCCTCAGGATAACACAATTGTCATAGGATGCCACTCTTTCATATCTCGAGGGCTTATCTCAAACCCTCAAGATAATCTAATTATCTATGATAAGCTCCATACTTTGGACCGCTCTATACCCTTCGTTAACGGATGCCCAACTTCGCAGGAAGGCCGCCAGCGCCCACAGCTTGTCCGCACTTTTTCGAAGTCCAAATATTTAGGTTTAGGACTTCTTGTACCATGTGTATAACTTCATCCAAACTTGAAATTTTGTCACGTTGTTCAGCTTTTTAATGTCTAATGTTATAACTAATCTTTTTTTTGCTATTATAAGGGGATAAGGTAATCGAAAAGAGCTAAGCATTGATTAGAGGCATCTCTTCCCTCCATTGCTATCAATTGTAATCTGCATATTGTAATTGTTGCCTACAATTCAATACAAAGCAAGCATATTGCAATTAGTTCTTATTTTAATGTGCCACTAAAACACCTCCGAATGTTATTGGCAAAAGTAGTTGAAGGTGTGAACTAATAACTGCATTGTGTGCTAATTACTATTATTTATTACAAGTGTCCCGTGACACCAAGAAACACATAGGTGGACTGGATCATGTGCTGGCCCAAATATGAACCAGGCTGCAAAAAGAGGCAGCCCAACAAAAAGATCTCAGTTAAATTCCATACATGGACTGGAGGTCAGCAAATTGCTGGCTCAGACGGTTCAGACTGAGCCAATTTCAACTCTTGGCCCAACGGGGTGGCTGATTTGGGCAGAATTAACAAATATAGTAAATAAATTTTTTTTAATAAAATATAGTATATAATAAATTTATTAAAAAAATAAGTAAAGTCGCCCCTGCCAAGGGCGACAACTTTAAATTTTTTTATTTTTTTTTGTAATGTCGCCCATGCAATGGGCGACTTTGAAATAATTTTTTTTTATTCACAAAAAAAGGAAGAAGCAGCCACTCGGTTGTGTCACTCGGTCGAGTCACCACTCGACCGGTCGAGTGGTACCTGTAACTCGGTCCAGCCACTCGGCCTCAACAATACTCGGCCGACCGAGTTCGAGGAATGAACTCGGCCATGGCACTCGGTCGGCCACTTAACTCGGCTGGCCGAGTCATGTAAAGGTTTTGGATTTCTTAATCCGTCTGTTTTTTTTTCAAATATATCCACAACACACATTTCTCTCCCTATCATATCTATTACCCACCCACACCACACATTTCTCTCTTCCTCATTTCTTTCTTCACTTCTTCTTCACTTCTTCTTCAATTCTTCTTCAATTCTCTTTCAATTTTTCTTCAATATTCACAGTTCTTTCTTCTCCGTTTCTCCAAAATTTGTTGAGGTAATTTTTTTCAAAATTTTTTTTTTTTTTTTTGTGTGGTGTTTTGTATGTGTGTGGTGTTTTGTATGTGTGTGGTGTTTTGTGTCTGGGTGGTGTGTAGTGTTTTGTGTGTGTGTATGTGGTGTGTGTGTATGGTGTGTGTGTGGTGTTTTGTGTGTGCTGGAGTGTGTGTGTTGTGTGGTTGTATTGTATGTTGTGTGTGTGGTGTATGAAATGTATGTGTGTGATGTGTGTTGTGGTGTGTGTGATGTGTGTTGTGGTGTGTGCTTGTGTGTGTGCTGGTGTGTGGCTTGTATTTGTTGGTGTGTGTGTTGTGCGTGTGTGTGCTTGTGTGTGTGCTTGTGTGATGTGTGCGTGTGTGCCGTGTTTTGGGCATGTGTATGTCGGTCGGGTTAATTTGTATAATTTGTAATAGATTTTGTTGAATTTTTTACTGTATAAATTGTTATAGATTTGCCGTTAATATTTTTTTGTTATACATTATTTGATGTAGGAACTCTGGGAATTGTTGCTGTTGTTGTGCATTTATCGTGATCCTCAAATTGTTGCCGTTGCATTGAGATATTGCTTCATTTCAATATCAGGTTTGAATTTTACTAATTTATTAGTTGAATTTAATTTCATTATACTTTGTAATTATATAGCTTAATAATACCTCTTGCATGCAAAAATATAGTTAACTCCATATTTTAAGATCATTAATACATCTTTATTATTTAAGATATGGTGTCTTCAAACAATGTCGGTATTGTTGTTTATATTGGAGATAGTAGCGATGTTCCACATGTTTGTGCAACAAGGGTATCTCGCAACATCGGATATTCTGGCCTGGTATCAAAATTCTTTGAACTAACAAGGATCGATAGCAATGAATATAAATTCAACATATCCGCTTCACTATATGCAAACAACATATATCATCGTATACCAATCAACAACGATGATAATCTATGGTTTTTCTTTGCACAGGATGCGGATAATCAATATGTAGAATTTCATATTGATCCAGAGAAACTGCAAGATAATGCTCTTCCAGATATTCTCCCAAGCAATGAGTATTATCAATATGCTTCTTACTTAAGAGGTGATGACATTAATAATTCAGCACTCGTCAGGCAAGAGCAAACTGGTGGAACCTCAAGGTCCAATAATGAGAGTATTCCGACTGAAAGAGAAAATGCTCACACAGAGGATCAACCACATGATCCATTGATTGACACTTTTGGTGTGAATGAACTAGAAGACTTTGAACCTGATGAAGACGAGTTGTCCAGTGAATCAGATGAAGATGGGGTGGATATTGGTGATATTCAAACTATGTATTGCCCAAATCAAGAGAGAACACCATACAATCAACAACCACCATTTCCATCAAGTGCTCAGAGATATTCCATGCATCCGAATATCCCGTCTTCAATGCATCGTCACATGAAATGCTTGTGGACTCATTTGATCTTCCAAAAAATTTAGATATTATGATGCTACTGAAGGAGTGCTCACAAAAGGCATGGTATTCAAAGATAAGAAGAATTTGCAGTCTGCAGTGAAAGACTTTTCAATTCGTATAGCGAGACGTGAATATCGAGTAGAGGAAAGCACACCTCGTATATGGAAAGTCAAATGCAAAAATAATTGTGAGACTACACATTGCAACTGGTGGTTGCGCGCAGGTTACAAACAAAAGATTGATATGTGGGAAATCACTAAGTATGGAGGCCCTCATACGTGCCTAATGAACGCGGTGTCTGTTGACCATCAAAACTTGTGCAAAAACATGATTGCTGCATTGCTAACTGGAATGGTTCAGACAGATCCCGGGTATGAGTTTAAGTGTGTTCAACAACAAGTGTATGATAAATTTCAATATACAATCTCATATCATAAGGCATGGTGTGGTTTGAAACGAGCAAGAGAAAATGTGTATGGTACATGGGAGAGCTCAGTTTCAAAACTACCCAAATTTTCGGAAGCTTTACAAAAATGGAATCCAGGCAGCCCGAAGAGACAAAATGGTGTAAAAATGTTGAAATATGTGTTTTGGGCGTTCAAGCCATGTATAGATGGGTTCCAGCATTGCCGTAAAATTATTAGTGTTGATGGAACTCATCTTTACACTAGATACAAGCACAAGATGTTAATTGCTGTTTTCATGGATGCAAATCAACATCTTTTACCTTTGGCTTATGCACTTGTGGACGAAAAAAGTTTTGCTTCTTGGACATGGTTTCTTCGTATGATATCAAAACATATTGTTCGCGATAGAGAAGGAATGTGTCTGATTTCAGATAGACACGCCGGTCTTTTGAAAGCAGTGGAAAGAATTCCAGATTTTCAGCCACCTCTTGCAGTCCATCGTTTCTGTTTGAGGCATGTCTGTTCGAATTTCAATAGCAAGGTGAAGAATGTGAAGTTAAAAGACATATGTTGGCAAGCCGAATCAGCTTTCACAATCAGAGAGTTTGAAAATGTGATGGATCAAATAAAGGCGTTGAATGAGAGGGCATATGATTACCTATCGAAAATCGAAAAGGATCAATAGACTCTTGCACATGACAGAGGCTGGAAAAATGTAATTTTGATAACAAATCTGTCTGAGTGCATGAATGGACATGCAGACTGACAGTTATGTGCCCCCACAAGAATTTCAACTTCCTTTCGCCACTCCTAATTGGGATTTTACGGCACATGGTCAGTCGTTCACTTCTCTCTTAGAGTCCGGGCATTATACATCTCCGCCTCCACCATCATGCACTTATGGAAGTTTTCGGCCACAGTTCAATTCATCCCCAATTTCATATCCTCAAGCTGGCACGACTTCAAATGAAATGCATGATCATATGACTTCGAGGACTGCATCATCATCATCATCGGGTCGTCCAACTTTTAGTTTGAATATTACAATAGATGATAATGAATCAGATGGCGAACCTGATACACAAGAAGATCGAGGTAGAGGCAAAAGGAAAAAAACAAGGCGTCGTTGTTTTACAAGATCACATTATGATTATTAATTTGTTCTCTATGTAATTAAACGTTCCATTACTTAATTTGTTCTCTATGTAATTAAGCGTTCAATTACTTAGTGATGATGTTCATTTATTACTATTATTACTATTATTACTATTATTATTATTATTATTATTATTATTATTATTATTATTATTATTATTATAAAAAATTTATAGTTTTAAAAGCTAAGATTAAAAAAATTAAAATAAAAAATTACAAAGACTGATCCCCACTCGGCCAGCCGAGTGTCGTGCCAGACCGAGTAGCACAACCGAGCAGACCGAGTGCGAAGCCACGGAGCCTTTTTAAACCCATTTTCTTCTCCTTTTCTCTCACTCATTCTCTTCCAAACCCTAGCCTGTTCCAATTTCTCCTCTTCAATTCGAAATATTATCATCATACAACTCAATTTTTTCGTTGAAATCATTCAACAAATCATTTTAAACAACAAATTGTTCCAATTTCCCAAAAAAGTGGTGAAGATTTGAAGGATTCAAGCAAGAACAACAATTTTCATTTTTCCACTCTTAAGGTATGTTTTCATTTGCCATTGCTTTTGTTGATTAAATATGTTGATGATGGACTTATTTGGAGTATTTTGACATGAAACTTGTTATGTTTTCTTGCAATTTTTCATTGAAGTTTTTTATCGAACACTTGGTATGCATGATATTATCTTCTATTTAGGTATGTTTTCATTTAACATTGAGGCTGTTGTTTGAATATATTGATGAGGGACTAATTTGGAGTATTATGGCATGAAACAAGTTATGTTTTTTTGTAAGTTTTCATTGAAGTTTTTTATCGAACACTTGGTATGCATCATATAAATTGGGAATGTGGCATGATTTTGTCTAGAACAATGATCAAATAATCTTAATATCCCATGAATTTCAATGTTGAATAATGAAATCCCATGAATTTCAATGTTGAATGATGAAATTGCTTGAGATGTAATTAAGAATGAATATTGTATTATATGACTTTTGAACTTGTTGACATGAATGTAATATTAATTCCATGTCATCTAGGTACCAACAATGGATCATAGTATGGATGTTGTCAATACTACCTTCGAATGGAGTCAACACTCCATCGAAGAACAACAAGAGGAGTACGAAAGAATTATATCCACCATGCCGGATGCCTACGGAATACAGTTTGCTAATTGGGAGAATGAAAGTGAAAGGTGGTTTGAAGTCCAAAGGAAGAAAAGGCGAGCCACTCGTTTCGCCGATGTAGAATGCATGAAGGAAATGGGCATATATGAGGATTTGAAAAAATTGTGCAAGAATATCAGGTGGAGTAAATTCTATGCCATACATGAGAAGACGTATAAGCCCCTAGTCCTCGAATTCTTCTCACAACTTCAGGTAGGATACAATGAAACGATGCCGGAATCCATGATATTTTATGTGGGAAACGAGGGCCACCATCTTTCGGCCGAAGAGCTCAATCAGATTTATGGATTTCCTAAGAAGAAGTACTTGAATCTACCCGATGACAGGTTCAATTTTCCCGAGTTCAACGCAATGACTTTTTGGAAGGAAAATAACAGAGCTCTTTCCACATAAGCCATCGGTCTACAACCCTAGTAGATCGAAAGCATCGAGTATTCGAAGCCCGGTAATCCGATATTTTCAGAGGTTCATCTCCAGTACAATTTTGGCTAAACCTGAGCCTGGGGTGGTCACCTTGGATGAGTTGTTCATACTATGGTGCTTGGTGAAAGGTAAGAAGTTCAATGTAGCACCAATGCTCTTAAGACAGTTTGTCCGAACAAAAAATCAGGTAGCTAATCATATTGGAGGTTTGATCACTCCAATTGCTCGACACTACAGGGTGAACTTGGAAGGGATGGAAGAGACACCAGGCGAGACCACTATAAACCTCGAATTGCTTTGTAACATGAAGATGTGCCTATTACATCCCAGCACCGGAAAGTTGTATTTGATTTTATCAGATAAAAAGAGGTTTGCACTGCCCAATTCTCGCCTCACCAATGTTGCTGGAGGGAAGATCCATAATATTTTACTGAATGGCTCGGTTCACATAGAAGCAATCGAGGAGAGTGATAATAAATTGAAGAATGAAGAGGAACGGAGGAAAATGAGGAGAAGAACTACGGATGCCCGAACAGAGCCTATGGACCTTGATATTGAACAACTACAAGCGGATGAAATGATGGGGGAAGCACAACTGCCCTCATACGATCAAGCCGGAACTTCACAGCAACCACACCATCCACCTCAGTATCAAGGGGGTGGAACGATTGGTCGGATTGAAGAAACGCTTTGGATGCGCGTGTTGCCAACCTAGAAGAGTATGTGCATCGTCAAGCATACAATTCTCAAATTGCACTTGACATGCAAAGGCAACAATATGAGTGGCATGTGCAACAAAGCCATTTTCAAGATAGTGAATACCCGGCTTATCAACCATTCAACCCATCCAACACACCGTACAAACCACCTCAGTGAGCACGTCCCAATCCAACACCGTACCGACTAATTTTTAAGAATGTATTGCTTTGATTTGAACCTCTTGACTTTGTTGTTTATTGATTATTTTGAGTAGTATAGAATTTGATTTGAAATTTTTTCCTTATAAAACATACTTCTTGTTATTTGTTGGAAAAGCAATTCATCAACACATTTGATCTTTTTAACAATCCCATGCACTTTTTACCAAACTCAATAAATTAATAAATTCGACTACCACACGAGAAAATAAAAATAAGAGAATGTACGAAAATAAGAGAACGAACAAAAAACCGAGAAGATGAAGAAATGAAAAAATCCACTCGACCAGCCGAGTGGAATTTGGACCGAGTGATTCGGCCGAGTGGAGAGGTTTACACATTCCAGAAAATTTACCTTCGCACTCGGCCAGCCGAGTTAAGTGACCGACCGAGTGCCATGGCCGAGTTCATTCATCGAACTCGATCGGCCGAGTATTGTTGAGGCCGAGCGGCTGGGCCGAGTTACAAGTACCACTCGGCCGGCCGAGTGGTGACTCAACCGAGTGGCTGCTTCTTCCTCTTTTTTGTGAATAAAAAAAAATATTTCAAAGTCGCCCATGCATTACAAAAAAAATATTAATAATAATAATAATAAATTAAAGTTGTCGCCCCTGGCAGACTTTAATTAAAGTCGCCTCCAGCCGGGGCGACTTTACTTATTTTTTTAATAAATTTATTATATACTATATTTTATTAAGAAAAAAATTTATTTACTATATTTTGTTAATTCTGCCGCTGATTTGCCAATTCTTTCTGCGTTATAATGAATCTCAACGTATCTCAACCAAACAACCCAAATGGGCAGAAACAAAACATAAGATGGCCAACCAAAAGAACAAAATAGCAAACTTCTTTATTCTGCAAAAAAGAGTTATATCTAGGAGTACAAAATTTCAATTTAGAGAACAGCGTCCATTTGCAAAGTTATTACACTAGCAGTCCTCTGTTAGTCAGGAAAGGGAAGTTTATCCATAACTGCAATTTGAGCATCTGCGACTACTTCATATCTATCAATCACCAGTTTCACTGCTTCAGGACGATTGCACTGGCAGCTCTTGATATCTCTGGACTCTGTTACAGCAACAAGATACAAAAATGGGGAAGTGAATAAATAAAGACTTGAAATAAAACAGTGTAATGTGAAGTAGAAACTCACTAAAGTGGGGCTCTTTTTTTTGTTTTTGCAGGACATTCCTATGAAAGATCATTTTTCTGTTCTGTTTAGTCTCAATATCCATTTCAATGCTATTAGAGATTCAGATTCTTTTTATGTAATATGCCAAAGGTGATGGTGAGTAGCAAATAATTAAAATTATTTGCTTACTGGTTGTGCAAGCACCTTTTATTGCTTCTTGTTTGCCCTTTTCAGGGACACTTCTTAATTCTACTAACTACTGTGCGAAATCAGCCATGCATTTTGAGTTCATTCATAATTCAAGTATAAGGTTTACACATCTTTTTAGACAATCTTAGACATGCAGCGTCATGTTGACAACATGCAGAGATCATCTCACAGTTAATCCAGCAAATCCCACAACACCACACACGGAATCACGAAGCAAATAATAGCACATGGAAACAAGTATTAATGATAAATCTCAGAAAAAACAGAACCATTCTCCATGCTTCTAGAGAACTATATCCAGTTCTGGTAAATCAGATCATCAAAATCATTTGTCATGTTTCTATTATAACATGAAAGTCAGATTGTAACATAGAAATCCTGCATAATAAAAAAAAGATTGAACCCTGACAGCAAACTGCATTATTAACTCAAATATCAGCCACTTGCATGGACAACCATCAGATTTGAATAAATTACTGGTGAATGTGGCATCAAATTACTCACATTCAGAGAGTGCAGTGCTAAAAATTATGAAAAAAAAAGTCTTAAAGCTAGATTCCTAACAAATATGAGGAATCAATTACTCACCTCAAGATAAATGAAAACTTGTTAACTTCTCATCTAGTAAGCCGCTGCAGCTTTTTTAGCTCCTTTGTTGTTACCAGCCTTCTTGTCCTTTCCTGAAATCATCCGAGAGAGAGTATCTGCTTGTTTTGTGTGACCCCCTTCATTGAGTTCTTTGATCAAGTCCTTGCAGCTACTCCAATCAGTATTTCCTCCTTTCCCGATAATCTTACACAGAACTGAATATGCATTAAGAGTCTTTCCAGCAGTTAACAGAGCATCCAAAACCTTCTCATAGCTTGAAATGTCAATGTCATAATCCCTCTCTAGACCATAATCCAATACTTTCAAAGCAGCAATTGTCTTTCCCTTTTCACATAGAACAGATAAGAGGCTATCAAAATCAGGCGCAATGCTGCTTTGTATCAACAGTTCAATTCGTCCAAGGGCTTCCTCAACATGACCCCTCATAAATAAAGTCACCAATATCTTAGAAATCAAATCTTGATGATCCGTAACCCCCTTCTCCAACATCATCTTCATCACTCGGCTTGCTGTCTGTACCCGTCCATCTTCAAACAAGCTCTCCATCACCGACCTATATAGAGAGGAATCTGGGAGATGGCCATTCTCAACCATACTATCTAAAACAGCTTTTGCCTCTGCAGGATCATTCTTTTTCAAGCAGCTCTGGATAAGAGAATCAAAAGCCCTTTTTTCCGTTGCAACATTTCTCCTGAGCATGATTTTGAGAAGTTCAAAAGCAGAATCAGGGGTTCCCTCTTTTGAGTGCCCACAGATCAGAGAATTTAAAGCAATCGGATCCTGCACACCCAATTTCATCAACTGCCTCACTAGGTTTTCAGCTTTAGCAGCCTGGCCATTGTCGCAGAGATACTCAATCAGCGGGTTGTAGGCACTAGCCTCCATATGCAAAGTATTTTGAGGCTGCAGGATTATACCTCTCTCAATGAGCTCATCCAACAACTTTCCAGCTCTATCATATTCACCAGCCTTGCAGCAATTCTCAATCAAAACCCCATAGTGGCCAGCTTCGGTTGGAACACTCAATTTACTCATAGCCATGACCACATCCACAGCAGCATCTAAATCACCTGCCTTGCACTGTCCACAGATTAGGTTCATAAAAATTGAGTAATCGGTAGGCGCAATATACCTGTGCACCATTTCCTTCAATACACTCCGAGCTTCAGACATCTTTTCTGCATTACACAGCCCTGGCAACAAGGTTGAGTATGTAATGGCATTTGGCTTAATCCCAAATCCATTCATCTCCTCAAACAACCTCAACGCATCATCAACTCGATCAACTGAAACGTACCCTTTTATCAAGGTCGTGTAAGTAATTACTGTAGGCTCAATATTTTTACCTTTCATCTCTACAAAGTACTTTTCTGCCTCCTCGATTTTCTTAACCCGATTATAACCATTGATCATCGTATTATATATGATCACATCCGGCATAATCTCCCGGCTCTTCATATCCTCAAAAAACCTATTTGCTGTCTCCACCCTCCCAGACAGGAAAAATCCCCATATCATAATGTTGAATGTATGCCTAGTGGGTTCAATGCCCTCACTTAACATCTTATTGAAATACCTCTTGGCCATCATATATCTACCTCTACGCAATATAACCTTAAATAAGACATCATACGACTTAATACTCCGTTCAACTCCCAATTCATTCATTTTCAAGAACAATTTCACACTCTCCTGAACTATCCCCGCCTTTCCGTAACTATCAATCATTAAAACCCACAGATCCTCATCCCATTGCAAACCCTTTTTCGGCATATCCAATAAAATGCATCTGGCATGGTTAAGCTTTGAAGCCCCTCCTAAAATCTCAATGATTTTTTGGTGGGTCTCTCTGTTATGTTGAAAAAGGTTAGATCTCTCGACCCAGCGAAAGAACTGGAGTGCGTGCTCCGGTTTCCTGGCGCCGTGCAGCACATTGTAAACGAGTTCATGATCAAAACTCGGGACCAATTCACGGATCGAGTTCTGTAAACGGGTTGTCCAGGCCCGATTAGCCATCATTCTACAAACGATATCCTCCATCTTTTCCGGGTTTCTTGGGCGCCTACCTTCTCGACGAGTTGGTGCAGCCGCAGTCGTCCTTTCTGAAGAAGAATCCGGGGATGGGTTTGCAGAGACGGAGATTTCTTCATTTGGGTTAGGGTTCGAAATAGGGGTTTCTAATGTGGCGGAGGAGCAGAAGTAAAGGGATTTGAGCGAAAATGGGGATGAAAGCTTCGAAAGGTTCTGATTGAAATGGCGCTGTTTTGATGCAGCAGCTAAACAAACCATGTTTCCTCAACTGCTGCGAACAAAATTTTCTGAAATTGAATGAAAAAGAAAGAAAGGTGGGACGAGCAGCGGTCCTGATCTCTGTTCTACAGAAACAGCGAGGCTTTGTTAACTCAGTCTTACTTACGCTATAGAAACCCTTTTAGGGTTTAACGTGGTCAGGAGCCGAGTTAACTCTGTTGAACCAGCTCTAAAGACTAAAACTCATATATAAATATATAATAAGGATGATGTTATTTGCACTTCTAAATTCTTTAAAAAATTTATATAAAATTAAATATTATTATAATAATTAAAATACTCTTATATTCAATCTACTCAATTTAATTTTTTAATATATTTGAGGTTTATTTAGGATATTCAGTTGAACAAATGAAGTATCATCCGACAGATTTTGTCAAATAATATTTCAGTTGTTCGGTAGGATGTTTTAAACGAGCCTTAGACCAACACATTTATCTTTATTCAACAAATAAATTTCGAATACGAACGTATATGATCGATCAATCCGACAGAACACAAACACATGTGTTCGATAGGACAAGTTCAAACACATACAAGTAGGCGTGCGACGGATTCAAAATAAAATAACAAAAAAAATACAAAATACAAATGTTCTAATTCTTTTTTTTTATGTTTTATTTTTTAATTAAAAAATATAATTATCATAAATAAAATATATTTATTAAATGTGTGTGTTTAGAATATTGAAATACAAATAGTTGCACCCATATAATAATTCTGTAAAATGACAAAAATATTTTATTTTTCAAAATTTATTTGGTGTAGCTTACTACGTAATCGATCATGTTTTTTATTTTATTTAATTTTTTGTATTATGTACAAATTATATTCACAAACTTAAAGGGTCGATTATTTTTTCTTAGCGTCCCATTTTATGAATGAAAGTCGGGGGATGATTGTCTAACTAGTTATATCGAATCAGTCGATTTCCAAACAAATTCTCGAAAATATAGAAATAAAACAAAACAAACAAATTTCAAAACTTGTAGAAACGAGCATCGCACTTAATTTCCTGCTTCCATATTCTCTTTTTTAGGCATATTTAATTTATTCTAAAAATTATTATTATTATTTCTAAAGTAAGAGTTTTAAAAAAATATTTGGTAGGATATAATTTTCTCAAATACATAAACTCTTACTTATGCATCTTTTATTTGTGTATATATATATATATATATATATTTATCCAATTATATGTAATTTATCTCTAAAATTATTTAGTGTTAATGATAAGTAGTTATTGTTTGTTTAAAGAGTACCCTCAATCCCACATAGGTGGTTGCCTTTTTTTCTTTTTGGCACTTTTCATATTAAGGGTCTATAAGTTATAAAATTTGAAAAATATATGCCAATTTAATGTTCACTGAAATTAACCACTAAGTAATTATTCCCTACGATGCATAATTATTATATATTATGATATCTTATATAAATCTTAACATATAATAATAGTAATAATCTCTTTATATATTATAAATATGATCTATTTTATTTTATTTACTTAGAAATTACTAAATAAAATTCTCAACAAACATTACATTTCAAATAATCAACTATATAATTTTAAATATAGAGTGTTATATATATATATATATATATTATTTTATTGTTCTTAAAAATATTTATTACTATAAATTCAAATGTTATTATATAAAAATAATTTTCACAACAAATCATAGTCTTAATAAGTAGCTGTAAAATATACAAAAATTGTATTTAAATAAGAAAATCGTAAAACAAATCATAACAAACTAAATTATTCCATAAATTTAATGAGAAGAAATGTTAAATGGAATAATAAAAATTAAACATTATGGAATACTTCATCAAATACAACATTTTTTTATCATATTACTCTCAGTCTTATCATCGTAACATACTACAAATTTTAGCCATTTTCGATTTGTAACTCTGGATATAACAACATAAAATTGTTCATAGCTAAAGACGTATCTTCAAGAATAAACCAACATGAGATAAGGATTGTCCCTTATTTTTATTGATTGACATGCATGTTAGAAAAGTATTGGGTATTGTCATCTTTAGAACTTAAAAGACAATTCATGGGTTATAAAGACTTAGCGTGAATCTCTTAATTAACACCATCTCACCTGCATTAGTGTCTTTTTAGTACCTTGTCTTCAAGAATATTTTTTCAAAGTCTTGTTATTACCAATCTAGTTCAATTACACAACCTTTTTTAATTGTCTGTATTTCTCAACAAAATAAATATTGTACCAACTTGTAAAATGAGTTAATAATTTGGGTCAATAGAACATTTTAATATAAACAGAAAATCTAGTGTATGCACATCGACCAATACATCAACATTTACCTCCGACTTGCAGATGCTATCAAAAATCAAATATGTTTTAGCCATTCATCTTAATCATATGATCATTAATCAAAATGACAACGCCAACATAGATGCAAATATTATTCTCTTTTGTAGGTTCAATCAGTTATACAAAATATTTTGGAAGTTATGATATGTGCTTTGAACTATTATTTCAATTGGGTTGTCTCCAAATTTCAAAAGAATGTCTTCTCACATTTTTATTTAAACTATGCTGTCATTTATTTCACCAATTTTACCATCTTCTAGTGCTCCCAATCATTTTGAGAATATTTTTCATTCATTGCGATCTTGATTTGAATCATATTTTCAAGTCTCATAATTTTTTTGTCATCGTGGAGACTGTACATTCATCCAAAGATACGATAAGTTAATTGTTGCATGAACGATGTTTGATCTACTAAAGAACAATTGTAAGTATGAAAATAGTTATAATAATAGTTGTAAAAAACTTTTAGTAGCAGTAAAAATTTAGAATAATAAAAATATTTTTATCAAGTAATTATTTTGTTATAATTGACAACATCAAATCATATAAAATGAACTATTCTAGTTATTTAACAAAATACAACATCAAACATATACAATTATATTTACTTTATAAATTTGTATGTAATAAATAAGATTGACATATGTATTTATTGTATCATAAAAATACATCTTTATTCATCAGTTAATTTATTAAAGAGATTGTTATGTTCTCTCTTGAAATCATATATATTATATTTCAATTCAATTCAGTAAAAATCATCTTAACTCTATTTTTTATAAAAAAATATATCAAATTAATCATTTTTTTTATAATCTTCAATTTAATATTCATATATATATATATATATAATATTAATTTTTAAATATGAAAGAATATTTCAAAGATTAATTAGAATATATTTTAATATTTAATATATATTATGAGATATTTTTATTTTAAATAAAGTTTTATTCACAATATATTTTACATAATAATGTATTTTATTTTTTATTTTTTTACTATTTTTATAATAACTTATTACATTATCATTTTATGAACCATGCAATACATGAAAGCAATACTAATATTAATAATAGTATATCCATAAATTAGTCTACTTATATACTAATGGATAAACATTTAACATATGGTAGTGATAACCACAACTGTTTTTAGTAATCAGGAAAATTGGATATAATTTGAAAAATATTTATTTTAAATATATATTTTATTAACTCATATGTTTTTATATTATATCTGTGCACAATATCATTAATAACCTAAAATTTTATATTGAATAATACATATTTAAAATATATTAGTAATTTGCATAACATTGAACATATATTGAATGTGATATTATATTAAAACAATAAAATTATTTTTTCATTGATTATTTGTGGTTATATATGAATATCAATTGCGTATTTGATTTGCGTTTGTAAGTAAATATTGACTCTAATTTTTTTAATACAATTACTCAATTTATTATAAACATGACATTTAATTGACTCTATTTTTTAAAAAACTTACTAAAATAATTTTTAATACAATTACTCAATTTATTATAAACAAGACACTCAATTTGGACTGAGTAAAAAATATCAATTTTATAGAAAAGTAAGTCAAATAATTTTATTAATGTAACCTTAAATATTGATTTACTTAAAATTACTATTATTATTATTATTATTATTATTATTATATATATTACAAATCTTGCATGGGCAATGCTAATGTATATAAAATGTAATATAAAAACTGCCATAATTGGCAAGGAAAATGGACAGAAAAGATCTCGAGCTTTCCAATAATGTAATGTATTATGTTATATATATATATATATATATTATCAAGTTATGTGCAACTTACATATTTAATCAAATATTTCTTACATTCCATTAATATTAATACGTAACATACTATATCTATTATATTAATTAGAATTTAAAATTTACAATATGACATGGAAATAAATTGAGTTGAAGTATATATTTTTTTTTTCATTGAACAATTGATTTGATGTCCCAATTTTATGCGATAGCACATTTAGTAACACAAATTATAATAAGTAGATTCTAACAACCATTGATTGATTTTCTATTATAATTTTTAAATATATCCTCAAATTCTTTAATTTTGGTAATTTTTTTAATTTTTTTTTTCTAAATCAGTTAAATTTACAATTGGGCCAAAAGGTATCCATTTGTTCGATGGAGATATTGGGTGAATTAGGTCCATCCATCATAGCATTCTGGGCCACATCAATTAAACCCATCACATTTATCCTGAATAAATGACAGTGAGTAATCTATTTTACTAAACCCCAAGATCTACTATCTACTTTTACTTTTCAAAAAATGATTAGTTTTAGAGTAAACCTTTGCTCCGGAGCTTGACTTGTTAACAAACTCGAAAGTTATGTAGTTATTAAATAAATTATATTCTTATATAGTTAGTGCGACTCGATCACGAGACAATAAGATCAACGCATAAAATTAATAGTGATAAAACTAGCTATGATTTTTTTGGTAAATATGATGTGTGATTTTTAAGTAACTCATTTATAAAGTATAATTAGATAACTAAAGCTTTGAAATTATTAAAGTTCAAGGCAGTTAAAATTTTAGTAATTGTTTAGTATATACAATATTATATTTCAATCATATTTTGTTAAATATGAATAACACTTTTGTTGACTCCCTATTTTACATATAATCTATCAATAATCAACTTTTCAAGATCTTTAGATATAAGATTTAAAAAATACAATTAATTTTGATTGATTATTTAGATTATATTTTAATATTTATTATTAAATTTGATTATTTGTATTGTATTTGCATCACAATAAATTTAACTAATATTATTCTAAAAACATATTAAATAACTTAACTTATGAAGAACTATTATTTTGAGATACATAAAATATATAATTTTTATTAATAAAATAATAAAATATATTAGCACAAAGGTCAGGGACACCTAACACCGGTAATAGGGTAGGGAGCCACAGCCAAGAAGCTACACGGTAGCTGGCTATGGAGCCTCTCTGCTTTATTACCCCAGTCCCCACGGCTATAAATAATAGATTTAAATTTCATTTCATTTTGTATTTTCAAACTACCACAGGAAGTTTGATTTCAACTTCATTTCCATAAAATTAACAAAGCTGTGGTAGTTTGATTACAACTTCATTTCCATATATTAACAAACCCTTGTTTATTTTAGGGGATATGATTGAATAAGAATTATATTATTTGCTATTTTTATATAGGAAAAAGTTATTTTTTTAATATTTAAAATAGGCACAAAATAAAATGCATAAAATTATAAATATATATATATATCATATATTAATTTAGTATAAATAACTTAACATTTGAAATATATTTTATTTTATTGATGGCTATTCTAATTATATTCTTCACAAAAATAGATTTAAGGATTTTAATTAAATATTGAGAATCTAATGATTAAAATTTATTGAGGTGCCGGTACCCGAAACATCACAAAATTTCTTCCTATCATATTTAATAACGAAACAGATAGAAAATTTAAATTACTTATTTTATTTTTGAATAAAATTTACATTTCTAATTAAAACTCATATAAACAAAAAACTTATAGATAAATTTGTTATGCACTCTTTTAATCATAAATAAGCAAATCTTTAGGCTACGATGATATTGTTGTCCATGAGTCAAAATTCAAATATATTTTTAATTGTTAATTAAAGTAATTAAGTAACATGTATTTGACGTCTTGTGCAATCTTGTCCCAAATCTTTTTGGCTGTGTTTAAATGAAGGGATACTTTGGGATTAGGATATGCTATCCGATCTTATCCTCTATTTACTACATGAGTCGAAAAAGTTGTTTAAATTCCGGGATCTAGGATGGGCACAGAGCCTAAGTCAAAATTGTAGGATAACGGGTTCGGCCTAGGTAGGGCTGATAATTAATTCCTCACAATCGGCTGGTGTAATATTACTACTTTACCCTTCCATTGTTCCTGTATTCGCAAAACTGCCCTACCCTCTTCATTACCCATCGCGAACCCTAGCCCCGCACCACTGCACAACAATACGTTCCTTCCGTCTGTTCGTCCTTTTTTCTTCTCCCGTTGCACACACATCCATTTCAAATAGCCAAAACCCAAAACAAAATGTTAATCCGTTTAGAAGAGTGGTATGATTTCCGACGGCGCGAACCTCCAGTAGCCGACTTCAGTGGTGGGTTTTGTTTGTACCCTGTCGTTTTTGTAAATCTATGTTTTCGTATCTCCTAACATTTTTCATTTTGTTTCATATTTTCGAATGAAGATGCGCGAACATATGTGGGAATGGGACAACGATTCAGAAACCTCTGTATCTTGAAGATTTCTTGGACTTCTCTGTATTCGTCCTCTTTGAAGACTCCGTCATGTAATAAGGTGATTTTAGTTCTTTAGGGTTTAGGAAATTCCCTATTATTTCGCTGTAGAATTTTTCGCAGTCGGACCTTGTGATTTGGGAGAAATTTTTTTGCTTAAATTTCTTTGACATCCACACTGTATTGTGTTTATAACATATAGATGTGCATTAATTTTTGGAAAAATGACTATCATTTTGTTCTTTCGAGTTCTTTGTTGGCTCGAGGGTTAGCTTGTGTTAATGAAGGGACAATTACATCATTTTGAAGCATCTGATTGAACTGAAAATCACCAAAATAACCCCTTTTTCACTTTCCTCACGAACCCTAGCGGGGCAGAATAGTCGTACATTTTTCAACTTTGCAAATCTCCCACCGGCCTCCCGTCGTTCACATCCACCAACTTATTTTCTTTTGTTTAATTTGATGAAACAACGATGCGTGAACCTATGTTTCTGAATTAGAAGAATTCGTGAAATTTGTGTTTATTCATCCGTGAAGGCTCCTTCGCTGAAAAATCCTTTACCTTTTTCCTTCTCTTTCTCCCATTCTATTACTAGCTTTTCCGGATTCTTGGAACCAAACTTTGCTTGTTTTGTAGCTGTCGTAGGAGAACCATTAATTCAAGGGAATTCTATAATGGGAAATTGGTTTGGGTTACTCCACATACTTTCTTTTACTTCATTTTCAGCTTTAACGATCTTTTCACTTTCTGGGCAGTAGAAATTTTTGTTGGGAATCTTGAATTTTGGGAAAAAAGAATTGTTTGGAATCTTTGAAAAATTGTTGGGAATCTTTGAATTTTGGTTGGCGAAGGGAAGAAGAGGAATTTGAGCATTTTTCTTGATGCTTTTGTTTGGAAAATTCATTTTTCTGTTTATGGCCAAGCTATATCATATGGGCTCTGTTTACTCGTCTGAATTTGTTTGTGGAATTGCCCCCATTTGATTTTATGAATGGATTGGTGTATTAGCATATCTTCTATGCGCTGTTAGTTTGGTTGTGTGTTTCCTAGTTGAAAGAATTTTAATTTAAGTTAACAATTTCTAAATGTAATTCAGGTAAGTCGAGTAATTACAGCAACAGTGGGGGTAACTCTGCCACGAGCAGTAGCGCCGGTCTCAGCCAGTTCTCAAGAGCTTTAAGTGATGATACCTATTTGAACATTGGAGAAATAATGCCCACTCTAATATTAAAGTCTATAGTTTTGTTGAGGAATGACACAAAGAATTTCAAGGGTGATATGGTGTTTGGGGTGGGAGGTTTTGGGACTATGTATAAGGGTTAGGTTGATCCGACGACACTCTTTCCATCAAAATATGGTACTGGGATAATGGTTGCTATCAAGAAGTTGAACCCGGAAAGCACATAAGGGTTCGATGAATGGTAGGTAACACAAGTGAAAAATCTATATTAAGTCATTTACTTCATTGCATTGCATTAGTAGTAGCTTAGCTTCTTCTCAAATTGAACTTACGATTGATTGAAATAGGTTGTTTTTCTTTGATTAATAGCAGAGAGGCCTCTAGACTCGATGGTCCATTTTTTGCCTGTATGAGTTCTTTGATGCTTGATTATTAGTGCTGCTCATGCCTGACTTATATTGATTTCATGTTGCTACTGTTTTCTGAATATATATATGAAAAAAAACAACATTTATTTTGACATGCTATTGTCGGAGTTGCTGATGCAAGATAGGATTACGATGTGCAGCGCTTTGCTGCTTATTTGGGTATTGTGTTGTGCCTTGAGACTATTGCCTTGACACTACTGCGTGAATTATCTCTGGCAGTTTAATGTTGGTACCACAAATATTGCGGGCCACCTTAATGTTCACTGCTGGATATTGGATATACTTGTTATGTTGGTTCCCTATGCTGGACACCTATGGTCAATCCCTTGAAGTAGATAAGTGATGGGGAAAATACATCCTACATATGACACATAGTAAACATAAAATAAGATACATAATTCACACACATATCCCTTTTATAACACACCCCTATCCTATACAACCTAATACAATTCATTCAAAGTAAACAATCTCTTTGAGTATGAGGTGAGTTTAATATAATAATACACAAAGTAAAAAGCAAAGAAATCCATCATGTTCAATGCCTTGCTAAAGCAACCATCATGGTCCATACATGTGCAACTCACCAACATGTGTTTCCCACATTATGTCCAAAGATAACATGCCCACATTGTCTTATTTTAAAAATATTTTTTGCTATAAAAAAGTAATTGTTCGAATGTTAAAAACTTATTTTATTATTTAATATAAATTTTTTATTTTACTAAATTATATATTAATAAATAAGTTAAATTGACTAATAGAAATAGTTTTATAATTAGAAATATATGATTTTTGTGAAGTTGTATTTTCATAAAATTAATCTAAAATAAAAAAAAATGGACTCATATAAAATATAATATTTTTGAGAACGAAGCGGAGTACAAAATAATTAATCTGATGCTCTTGCCTAATAATTCTATTTTTATTATTAATTATATTTGGCTAAATTTATAATTTTTACTGGAATATATTATCGGTATCATAGAGAGGTTGATATTTTTTCCAAAAAATCGTGAGTTGGTCATTGTTGTTTTTTTCAATAACAAAAAGTTCTAATTTTAGAATTTTTATAAACTCATCAATCAAAGTCATTTTGATTACATTTTCTGCCATTATACATCAAACCAAACAACTCATGTTGATTCACTTTTTTAGATAACGACAAAATTACATTAAATAAGATGGTAAGAGTATTTCATCTTCTCACAATATATATAAATTTTCATTACATCATTTGAATCTATTCACAACTAGTCAAAAAAAAAAAAAAATAGCATATCTGGCAAACAACAAATTCTCATGGACATCGAAGCTCAAGTACTTATACTATTGATTCTTCACTTAAAAAAAAAAAAATATATATATATATATATATAGATTGGGAATAATGGATTCGATCTCACCCAAAGCAATACAAAAATGTATGAACTTAAACTATCCAAATTATATTAATGTAAAAATGCAGAACCTAATTTGGATATGTAGACAAATATCTGATACTGAAGATTTACTAGGCTGGAAAGGTAGAGACGAGAGAGTGTGAGAGGTATATATGGTATCGCCGCAGAAATTAAAGTGAAAAAAATTAGGCCTCTTGAGCAAATACCAACCAAACACAATAATCGTATATATAAGATTTGTTATCTTATTAATAACACACAACTAAACAGCCTAATCGTACAAATAAATCATTAGTTTTCACCTATCTATACCTAAAACTTAGGTGAAAAAAATTAGGCATTCCACCATATAAGAGCTGATATATCAGCCACATGCCATAATTGTACAAATAGGAACCAAAATTTACCCTGGAACCATATGCCATAGTATAAATAAGAGTTATTATGCTACTAGTTACAACAACCAAACAGCCTATAGTACAAATAAATCATATTTCTCTCCTACTAGGGGCAACCAAACGGACCCTTACCTAGTGTTATTAAACATACAATCCCACATCGCAGTCCGTTAACTGTTCAGTCAACTCGGAAATTGTTTCATCGTTTCAGCATTTGGACGGCGAAATCTCCTTCCTCCCTCCTTCCCATTTGACCCACCCTCCAGTCTACTCTACATATAGCTAACAAAAAAATCAGTTTCGCTACAAAATCTAAAGCGCATTCCGCGAACCAGGATCATTTTGTCAGAATTTTCGAAGTGGGAGAAAGGGGAAAAATGACGCAGGCTAGAGTAACTATGGAGGTTGGAAGCGACGGCGTGGCGATCGTCACCATCTCTAACCCACCCGTCAATGCTCTCGCCCTTACCAGTAAGCTTCTTCGAACTTGTTAAACATGCTATGATTCATGTGGTTTGATCGCTGATCTTTCTCTGTAGTTTTTGATGGATTGAAGGAGAAGTTTAGCGAAGCCTTGCGAAGAGATGATGTTAAAGCTGTTGTTCTTACTGGTAATTCTCTCTTTTTGTCTCTCGCTTGTTATATGTTGTTAAAAACCACAAGTTAGTGAATTCTTGTTGCTCAAGTGTTTTACTCGATATATAGTAGTGTGCGAGAAAGTTTTCCTTATGGCATGATTAATGTTTTTTTTGGTTCTAATCTTAGTTACGAGTTTCTGGCTCGAGATTTAGGATTTTGATGAAGGCTTTATGCTACTGTTTTCAGTTACCTTTACTTTTTCTTGTATTTTAAGGTTTTAGAATCATGGAGAATATGACAGAATACTTTGACTCATTATCACTGCTCAAAGTCAACCTAAACTTTGTGCTCATTTTCATATTATGTATTTTTTTCCTTGGCCCGGAACTAGGTGTATTAACACCATGAGATGTACATGTCTGTAACAATTGTATGCCATCTTACGACACTTATGATTATAGCTCATCATAACAGAGTAACTTCTGTGCCTTAATTGGATTAATGGCCACAATGATGATGACCTCTTTTTAACTTTTAATTTTTTTTGGAGAATATTTTGTTGCTTCATTGAACTGATAACTGATTTTGTATTTTTAATTAACTTCAAGGTAATGGCGGAAAATTCTGTGGTGGCTTTGACATAAATGTATTTGAGAGGGTGCATAAAACAGGTATATAGGCACTAATATTTCCTTCTCCTTCACTTTATTACTATACTGTAATATTTACCTCATGTTCGGATATTAATTGAATATCTTGACGTGCAGGAGATGTTTCTATTTTACCAGATGCATCTGTTGATATCATGGTCAATGTAATAGAAGGTCCTTTTGCTAATTAAGCACTTTTTGGATTTTCAAATTCAAGAATTAGCACTTGGGAAGTTAATCAACAATTTATCTGATCCTTAATAATATCTTCACCAGATGCGAAGAAGCCTACTGTTGCTGCCCTGGAGGGACTTGCACTTGGAGGTGGCTTGGAATTAGCTTTGGTTTGTGATCTTCTCTGAATGTGCTTAAAAAGTCCAAAAGTTTGTTATCAGTTCATAATATCTGGTAAAAGTTTGCTTCCAGAATCACGTTGGTAAACCTTGTGCAGGTATGCCATGCACGAATTGCTGCGCCAAAAACACTACTTGGTCTGCCAGAACTTACTCTTGGAGTTATTCCCGGTTCAGGAGGTATGAACGCCTGCTACTTTATTTTCTATTTAATTGGTCAGCAGTATAAAGCAGAAAAATTAATTTGTTTCCACCAACTGATTGATATTCTGATAATCACTGTTATTCAAGGCACACAACGTCTCCCTAGGCTTATTGGGCTGCCTAAAGCTCTTGATATTATGCTGGTAGGTCTCACTCCTGTGTAAGTTGTGAAAAAAATATATATTGGTGCTTATAATGTTCATTCTATTATATTTTTTTTGGAAGAGTTTATTTTTTTGAACATCTCAGCATATCTCTCAGTTGTTTCTCTTTATCAAAACTGTGCTGTGGTGATATTAAGTCTCATATGTATTATAATGAAATTCCTATGTCAGTTTGCACAATCAATGCTATACTTGGGCTGGAGAAAGGAAAGGAGAAGTTCACTCATTTTACAACTATCTGATGTGGATTCTATTATCTTAATGTGACTCAGTTATCTTATTTTAAGCATGGTACATTCTGTTTGCGGTCTTCCATGCAACTATTTGTCTATGTAATTCTGTGTCCCATGTCCTTCGTTGTAAGTCTGTCAATGGTCCAATTTCAACTCTGCATCATTTAAATTCCTTTTATTCATTTTGCTCAAGTTTTTCTCTTTAATTTCTGCGGATAATGGCCATTGAAGAGAATGTGTTGTCAGCCAAATTACCTTTGCTTGAAGCGAAATATGTATTCATTTGTGTGTAACCCACTTCAGATTATTGAGAACCAACATTACTGGGTTGTAGGACACATGGTCAAACATTAATTGAGTTTCTGATACTTTAGATACTTCTATTTTGTCGAAGTTGATGTTCCAGATGTGTGAAGTTCAAAAAGGATGGATCCAATTAACTTTCTGCCAATTCAAGTTCATTTTAAGTGATGTTACTTTGTCTTTAGCATTATTTCTTTGCTGGTTTGAGGAGATCGATTAACTGCAGTTTTTCTTCCCGTGCTCTAGCTAGAATAATTGTTCATGCAACTTCATTGGTCACTCTGTCTCTTAGTCAGATTTGAAATGGCATGACGACCTTCACCTATGTGACTGAAATCTATTGTTAAAAGGAATCATGCAATCTATCTCTGCACTACTGGTCGTCATTTCTCAATATTTATATTATGAATTTTCGTCATTATATTTAGATCTTCATCTCTTTGATTGATATTTTCTTTTGTCTGCTACCTTTCATTAGAGTCTTGTGCATGGGTTGATTTTGTGTTTACAAATATTGAGTTTGCTTTATTTATTTGTGTTTTTTTGATGATTTTACTGGACAGTTTTCTAAATCAATAACATCAGAAGAAGGAAAGAAGATTGGCCTTGTTGATGCTGTTGTGCCGTCACACGAATTGCTGAAAGTATCTCGACAGTGGGCATTAGACATCACGGAGAGGGGCAAACCATGGATACGTTCTCTCCACAGGGCAGACAAACTTGGTTCCCTGCCAGAGATGCATGATATAATAAAAACAGCAAGACAACAGGTTAAACAGACTGCTAAAAATATGCCTCAGCACCAGGCTTGTCTTGATGTAGTTGAAGAAGGAATCATTCGTGGTGGTTATCATGGGCTTCTGAAGGTAGTTTTGTTTCTAGGACATCATATGTTAAAGTTATCTCAAACTGTTTATTTAGCGAGAAAAACCTCTAAAACCTTCTACATCTACTACATCTTGTACATTAGATCTTCTATATGTTTTGGCAATTGATTCTTGAAAAATACATAAAATGGCAAATTTGACTAGCTCCTTTTATACTTGTGAAAAGTTAAGATTTCTTATGTAAGATTACCTGTCAAGATTCCCAAGAGGCAAAAGAGAAAAAAGAAGAAATAATCACAGAATTTCGGATCGGTTGTACAAATTTAAAAATATGCATAGAAAAGATTACCTTATAATTAAGTCTAATTTCTAGAAGGTAGTTTTCTGGAAATTTAGGAATTTGACAATATAAAATGTTTCTTGCAGGAGGAAAGGGTTTTTAAAGAGCTAGTCTCGACAGACACATCAAAAGGTTTAGTGCATGCATTTTTTGCTCAAAGAGCAACAACTAAGGTACGAGTTATGCCTTATGCACATTACTTCTCTATGATACTAGCAGGGATTGAAATGGCATCATCAAGTAACTGCTTCCACGTTGAGGTTTCATTAGAAAAAGTTGACCAAACAAATTATTGGCCAATGCATTGAATCTTTATATATGTGTCAGCATGAGGCCATGAGCAAGATATGTGTTCAACATATGCCTTGTATGATCCTGTTGTATATAGTTATTTGGAATCTTATTCCATCTCAAATATTGTCATGAATGAGCATGATAGACTACTTTGGACTAATCCCAAATTCTCTACAGAGGATTCTCAACCTAGTAAGCTGTTTAGTTACAGAATCATAAACATTGTAGCAACCTTCTGGACTAGATAGCAATGACATTTTGTTTATTTAATCCTCCATTCACTGTATTACAGCCTGTAAATGATGTATCCCACCATTAACGTCCTATCCAATTTAATTGCCCATGTTTAGAGAACATAGTATCATTGCTTGGAGTATCTTTAGACTAAGATATATCCATGCGTTGGTCACTCAAATTTTGCGTGGATTGGTTCAAAGTACTAATATGGATGATATGTCAAAAAGTGTTGGTCAAATAGTCAACTTCCCTAATACATGTTTGAACCTGAGAGGATGGATACTATGGTCGGATTACCTTCATGGGAGTATCTACAGGTTTACAGCCATATTTACCAATTCAAACAAGAGGTTATACATATACTTCCATTGAGAGAAAAAAAAAAAGTCTTGTTTGTGATTGATGCTTTTCAACGTCAATAAATCTTAGAACCACCAATTTATCATTTCAAATTCCATGGCCAGATTAATTTAAAGCTTCTGTATCTCACTGACCTCACTATATGTAACAATCATGTTATCAACATACATAATATCCACTGCTATATAATCACCTAGTCACTAGAACTGAGTGTTATCCGTTAAAACTTGCTTAAAGACATACTTCTTTATTAAGTAGCTCAATTGTCCAAACCTAAATCAAGAATCCATAAACTTCTCTTCTATGAAATCAATTCTAAAGTAAAGGCATTCTTACAACTTGCTTAAAGACATACTTCTTTATTAAGTAGCTCAATTGTCCAAACCTAAATCAAGAATCCATAAACTTCTCTTCTATGAAATCAATTCAAAAGTAAAGGCATTCTTAATCATCTACCTCAATGAGTAGTCAAGATTAACTGTGCGGGATAAAATGATTCTATAATATTTATATCAGCTGCATGAGCAAATATATCCATGCTTATACTTCACTAGAAGCCCTACCATCTTCTTCCCCTGAGGTTAGTTTTAGAAGGTCTTCATTCTGTCATAGCATAAGCTTTGAATGAGTGTGATCAGAGACAGAAGAGATGGAAGAGCAATGCCAGGAGAGTCTTAAACAAACAATGATAATAAATAAATGAGAAATGGGATTGTATTACGAGGTTGTTTAAGATCAGAAAATTATCTCCTACCCTCAACATCTATGTTGACAGAAGTCATTTATATGATGGTATCATGGAGCGGATAATCAAACATAATGGTTCTAGTAATAGTATTATTCTTCCTTGCATACACTTTTATAAGGTTATTGAACTGGTCTTTACTCCATTTTTTTTCTTGGACTAGAATGTGCCCACTGGTTTGAGAGCATCGAAAAGACTCTCCCATACCCATATTGTATGAATCCTCCACTGTTTCTCCTGTAACCGTAACTGTCTTCTTCGTATTGCTAATCTCCACCTGAAAAGGAAAACCATGGACACGTCTGCCGAGAAAAAGATGCTTTCGTTTGAATATCTTGCATGAAGAAGATTGACAATATTCAGCGTTCTAACTCATAATTAATATATAGGTACCAAATGTTTCTGACATTGGGCTCAAACCAAGACATATGAAGAAAGTTGCTGTTATTGGTGGAGGGTTAATGGGTTCTGGCATAGCTACAGCCTTAATTTTGAGTGATATTTACGTCATTCTCAAAGAAATCAGTTCTGAGTATCTCCTCAAGGGGATAAAAGCAATAGAAGGTCAGTTGAGATCTGCTTTAAGAAAATCTATATATTTTAACATCTGGCCCAACCATCTCAATACATGTTGACAATGGATTTCAATCTATCTACAACTATGATATCTTACAGTTCAGTGGGACTTAGAACTTTTTTCTGATTTGTTGAACTTTATGAGAATTTGATATCTCTGTGCTTGTCTGAAGCGAATGTGGGGGGGCTTGTGTTGAGAAAAAAGTTGGCAAGGGATAAAGCAGAGAAAGCCCTTTTGATGCTTAAAGGTGTTTTGGACTACTCTGAATTCAAGGATGTGGATATGGTCATTGAGGTAAGTTGAAAAGATATTTCAATTGATGTTCCAAATATATGGAGCAGCTTTTCAAATTCTAATTTTAGAAGGATTACTGATTCACATTTCTTTCCAACTAAGCAATGAAGGCGCCTGCTTTTTTTTCTAATTGAACTTTCCATTTTACATTCTATAGGAGGAGTAAACCTAATAGTTATTTTCTCTCACGGTTTTACACACATACTTGATATAATTTCTTGTCTCTATTTTTAATGCTCAAATCAGTCCTTTAGTTGAGTGCAGATACAAGTAGCTTGAGAAAGTCATATTTTGGTCCAGAGAGTTTTGCAGATCTGAATATCTGTTGATGAATGCTATTGTGGTTTTCCTTTTAATCAAGAACCTGTTTATTGCCCTTCATTTATAAACTCAGCCACAATAAATCTGATTTCACAAGTATCTGTGGGTTTCTGAATAAGATTGAATTTACCCTGATCTTAGAACTAACTGAAGTATTTTTAAAGCCACTTCAACACTTATATTCCCAAGACTCAAGTCTAAGAGAATTTCTTTCATGCATTGTTTCTTTGAGTTGCCGCAGGGCTGTGAATCCTAGGTTCTATTATTCTAGTGTATCTGCTGACCTCAATTTTTGGCAGCTGACAGCTTTTCCTGAGCTATGCTGCCATTGTCTTTTAATGTCAGTACATTCAACTTGCACAAATGCTCCAGAATCTGCAAAATTTGTTGATCCTTTTCGATTATGTGCATAACAATTTTTTCTTTCTTTCCTCATCCATATTAGTAAGTTCACTTTAGCACTCTCGAAAAACTATCTATCTCCAGATCCAGTAGTTCCCCAGAACAAATCTCTCCATAGCGGTCACTGTTTTTGTAGACCGACTTTCAATCTTTATTGATTCATCAAATCTCCTGGAGTTCTCTACCATGAGACCTATTCCATGATTTACTCACATATCAAAGCGAACAACCGAAATTTAATTCTTGGAAAGGAAGATAAGTCTCAAAGATTCTTGCATCATAGCATTTGCGTTATATGCCTTACTAATGATAAGTACTGATGCTATCTAGTTTATAATTTTCCTAATATATTTGTCTTATTTCAGGCTGTCATTGAAAATGTTCCGCTGAAGCAGAAAATTTTTGTAGATATTGAGAAGGCATGCCCATCTCACTGTATTTTGGCTTCAAATACCTCTACTATTGACCTTAATATAATTGGAGAAAAAATCAAATCACAAGATCGGGTTGTGGGTGCACATTTTTTCAGGTTGAGTCTCCTTGAGAACTTTAGAACTGATTTTCTAACTTTGGTATGACCCAGAAGCAAATGGAAAATAGGGAAAATGAATGCTCTTGTGATTCTACTAATTTAACTTTCTGACAACTGCATATGTTGACATGGTTGAGGACAAAAGAACTGATAATTTTCTATTAAATGCAATTCTCTAAAAAGAGATATAGAATCCATTATCCTGATGTCATTACTTTGGAAATTGAATCGATGAAACATATATGAAACATTTCATTGATATCACTACTTTGGGTTGATTTTAGATGTTTCAATGATACTAGAAATTTTCAAATATGGTATACCAAATATTAAAAAAATGTGATGTAAAGAGTTTATGTTTTTTTCCCCTCTCTTTTTCATGGTCCACGCCAGTATTTTCTGTTTGACGCTACACAGTGCTCAAAGAAGATATAAATCCCATCTTCTTCGAAAAAGATCACTATCATCTTCAATGTGTGGTCCATGTTGAACCATTTAATTGCATCTATAAAAAAAAAAGTGTAGTAACATTTATTCTTCACTATGGCTGCAGCTTACGAGAAGTTCCATTTAGATGTATTATAATGCCAGCTTCTCCTGTTTAGGATTTTCTGTACACTGCTTCAGTTACTAATTGAGATGCAATTGTTGACAGTCCTGCTCACCTGATGCCTCTACTGGAAATTGTACGAACAGAAAAGACTTCTTCACAAGTAATTCTTGATCTAATGACTGTGGGGAAGACCATAAAGAAAGTTCCTGTTGTTGTTGGAAACTGCACTGGCTTTGCAGTCAATAGAACCTTTTTCCCGTATTCTCAAAGTGCACATCTTTTGGTACACTTGGGGGTGGATCCTTTCAAAATAGATCAGCTTATCAGCAACTTTGGCCTACCAATGGGCCCATTACAGTAATTTTATTTCCCTTTTATATATATCTTCATTCTTCCTAGCTTTGAATTTCTTTCTGTGTTGTAGTTTGTCGTTTCTCCTGGTCATAAAGATGCATTCTGGCATCAACTATAGTATTTAAGCTCTATAAGTGTTTTCAAAAGTTCTCAAGCAACTGTATTTTGATTCTTCGTGGTAAATTGCTTACAATTGTGATTGATCGTTCTTCAGGCTTCAGGATGTTGCCGGTTACGGAGTAGCTGTTGCAACAACAAAAGAATTTTCTTTATCATTTCCTGATCGCACCTTCAAATCTCCATTGGTTGAGCTTCTCATAAAGAACGGGAGAAATGGTAGTGATATTTACTTTCTTGCTTGATTTCAGAGGTTCAAATTTCATCTTCAAGGCATGCTTATAGGTATTACACATTTGCAGGTAAAAATAATGGCAAAGGATATTATATCTATGAAAAAGGAAGCAAGCCCAAACCGGATCTTTCTGTGCTCCCGATAATAGAGGAATCCAGGAGGCTTACTAATATTATGCCTGGTGGGAAGGTATGTGGCTAATTTTATTAAGTCATATCTGTAGGCTTACTAATATCATGCATAGATGTGTTGCAACTGCATCTGGTCTTTAATCTGGCCTTCAGCATATGCATTTTAATCTTTTGTTATTAATCTTACCCTCTGGAATCCTCCATGCAGCCTATATCGGTTACTGATGAAGAAATTGTAGAGATGGTACTTTTTCCAGTAGTGAATGAAGCATGTCGTGTTTTAGATGATGGTGTAGTTGTCAGAGCTTCAGATCTTGATGCTGCTTCTGTTCTTGGCATGAGTTTCCCATCATATCGGTCAGTTGTCCATGCTCATCTTCACCTTATAAATTTGAGATAGGATTATCATTTCCTTGCTTCACTATTCGATTTTCCCTCTGTGCTTGGTTTAATTCCATAGATTATCTGAATTGCTTGAAAGATTTAATGGGAAAGAGAATTATGTTAACAGATAGTATCACAGATGGAAAATTATGTTAACTGAGAGTGAGCTGGATGGGTGGTCTGTGCAAGGGGAAGAGGGATATATTTTTAAATACTTATCCTCGACATCTTATGAATTTCTTAAGATGCTGAAGATCATGCGGGAATTTAATCATCCCCTGTTGCATATTCAAACTGATTCTTCAGTAGTAAAAAATATCACTGAAAAAGGTTTTTCTTTGTGGCAGTGGTGGTATTGTTTTCTGGGCTGACACCATTGGAGCAGATCGTATATACAGAAGTCTCAGAAATTGGTCAGAAGCATATGGAAATTTTTTCAGACCATCAAGATATTTGGAAGAAAGAGCAACCAGAGGCATCCCATTGGTAAATAGTATTTTAAGCTTAATATTACATTATTTTACTTCTCTTTCAGTTAATAAATAAATCCGTGGTCCTTATAGCAAGTAACCTTTATTCCCTGTACTAGATGTTCGCCCCAGCGATTCACGGGATATAGTATATATTCTATTATATTAATAATATATCATAAAATTATAGTATCGTTATAAAGGATTATAAGATGTATAAGTAATACGATATTACAAAATTTAGATCTTATGATTATAAAACAAAGCAAAATGTTACGTTGGAAACAGTCAAAATACAAAATACTATAAAATTTATAATGTTTATAGTGTTTATATGAAATATGAAATACAAATAAAGCAAGAGATACGTACAAACACCTTTATAGTTACAATTATTAAGATGTTGAGCACAATTCATTGTTGTATTCTATTATTAAAATCAAGTTAAAATACTAATAGAACACCGTATGGTAGAGCTTTTGACAAGAAGATCTCAAATTGTATCTGCTGAACACAATAATTTTAATGTGGTTTTTGTTATCAAGTCTATCGCTCCTTATATGCTTCTTAAATTCATGTTATTACTCGCAAATTCTATTGTGGTCTTATGCATGATGCCCATACAGAATATAGTATACAATGAACAATGCAAATTGACTGATATGTCCTGTTTTTCTTTTCTTTCTTTTTTTTTTTTTTTTTTTTTTTTTTTTTTGTCATGCAGGGTGCACCTGCGTCAACATCTTCTGTAGCAAAGCCGCGCCTATAATATTTATCCAGTTCTGCTGGATATTCAAGGTGAAGAATAAATGAACTTTATATCAATCGAGAGAGAAATACTAATGTTATTGATATCTACCCCCAAAAAAATAAAATAAAAGAACAATTGTTTGTGTAATGCCTTAGAACTTACCAATATTATTGAAGGTTGTTTGTCTTGCCTTTCATTTGCATAAACGATAAATATGCAATCCTCTGTCCCACTTTGAATAATTTTACATAATTTTTTGTGGGCAAGTGAATTCAAGATTCGTGGGTTTTGGTTCATGGTTCACGATTGATGTTCAAGTTCAAGGTTTAGAATCCAAGATTTAGATATGATTGATGTTTCATAGATTCATGATTTAGGATTCAGGATTAATGATTTAAGGTTTATGAGTCTAGGGCTTATGTCTCATGGTGTAGGCATAAATAGTTTAATTGAACGCGTGTGGGACATGGAAAAATTGGGACTAGGATATGGCCTTGTTGTCCTTCTATTCTCATATGAGAAGATAAGTTAGGGAAATTTTCAACTGGTGACTGCACATCTAAAATCAAAATAGCAGATACTGAATATGGCATAATGGGAAGGTGGGGAAGTATGCATCTACAAAACGTTAATTTAGTTTAGGAAACCTCAAATAGAGCTAAAATTAGAACAAAATAGGTACTTCGAAGCGCACACCAATTGAGACAATTTCAAGGAAATAATCTTGTTTTTGCTCTTCGTTCATCTATAGAATTGGCCTTTCTCTATCACACTCCCCACTTTACATATTTCCGAATAAAGAGGGGAAAAAAACTTGGCTCAGATACCGACCTTGATTACGATAGGTAACATCCATCAGATCACCCATGCACATATATATGGGTACAAGAATCGAAACTATAGATAGAAGGACTGGATTGTTGAAAAATTTTCAATAACAGCTTTTGCAATGGGGTTTTCATTGTGGGTCCATTACAAAAAAAAAATAAAAAAAAAAATGATGGTGAGTGCCAAATTTTATATTTGGAATACTACTACTTCAGTAATTAAACATATTAAAATTTTCAAACATCTTACATTAAAAGAAAATAATTGACTAGAAAAATCATATTGTGGAAAGGAACATGCAATTTTATTGGACAATTACTTTTTAAAACAAACTAAACAATTTTACGTAAAATAACTAAGAATATTTATTTGAAAATGCGTACGCAGATGGAAACTACAGTCATATTCACTTTTCATTAGCTCTTTATCTGAATAGGTCATAGGTGAGTGTTTATTCATTCTTTCTGACATCTTCACTTGAAAAGGTGAGGGCGAGTGTTGGAAAACTCTCTGTGGTTTAATCTTTTTACTCACAAAATTACATACATATAGTGCATTACATATAAGCACATTATACATTGGTGCTTATTATACATTGAAGTACTTTACACACGTTCATAAATAATGAAAATTATGTCAAATGTATATTATTAATCTATTATTATAGTACAATTAATAACACGTTAATTTTGGTCGAGTATCATGAGTTTGGGAACTACTCAAAATAATCTTTTGATCAAAATCTTACAAGATTCATACCACCGAATCTTAATCATATTTATATACAATATTATCTATGTACTTTACATATTGTGATGAAAATAGGTGAAAAATAAAAGACAGCTGCCGTTGCACTCCTGGATTTCGAACACACAGCCTCCACGTTCTAGAGGTTTTAAGAGTGTTGCAAACCACCAAGTCTCATTATATCTCATATTAATGGTGTATTCACAATTTTAAAATTAGGGGTATAATATACAATTTAAAACTATACATTATTAGTATTATTTACTATTTAAAGTTGTTCGACTGGCCAAAACAATTAAAAAGACATGCTCGTAGCCAAACAAACACTATTATGAGTCCCTATTTTTTAAAAGCAAATTATGTTAATTTAATATATATATATATATATTCATATCTATATCTATATTAGCAAGATAAACACAAATCATAATAAGTATATGCTTCATTTACAACTAACTTTAAGGTTGTTAACAAATTAACTTAATAATAAAATTACATAATAAAATCAATCAACCTTTGTATTTGTGTTTCCTTAACAACTAATACATTTTCCCAAAATAAATTAATTAAACCCATTAACAAATTAAACACAACAACTAAATATCATTAATAAATTAATCCAATAACATAATACTAGTAATAGACTAGTGCTACCTAAAATGATTGATTTTTATTTTATTTTTAATTTAATTGAAGATTATTCCATGATGACGCCCAATAGCTCAAACTTTATATTTTCTTAATTTTGAAACTAACATGGAGCAATTGGTATTTATTTTCTATTAATTAAAAATTGAAGAGAAAAATTGGGGGTTCATATTTAAATATTTCTTATATTGGGATACCAATGTATTTTTTTTTTTAATAAAAGTATTAAAGAAGTTTTTTTTTTTAATTAGTATACAACTGTATACCCAAAGGTGTGTACTACCACTATCTATCTCTGTATCTATATATATATATATATATTAACTGAGATGAAAATAGAAAAATTAAAATAAATTTTGCCCAACAACGATATTTTTAAACTATAAACATGGTGCATACCACTACGTCATTATTCATTTTTCTAATTATTTTAAAAAAATCAATATATACAAATTATAATTATTATAACTTTTTGGCCACACAATTGTATATTGTCCTTATGATTTAATATAATTAAAAATAAATCTATTCACGTACAAAAAATTCTCTATATACACAAATTTGCTAAAAAAAAAAAAAAACAAGATCATCTATTTTGTTGATAGGTACAAGAAAATACTCATTCATATAAAGTTGCTTCCTACCTGTGGTTAAGACAGCCACTGAGATGTTAATCACTCTCACTTCTTATTTAAAACTTAAACATCACAAATATGAAATAATATTTTAATTTAAACAAACAACATTATTATATTTTAGATAAATAAATAATATATTCATGGTAAAGCAGCTATATATTTACAATTCAAATAATATTGCATTTCAAAATACAAAGTAATACATTTACAATTAACCAATAATATTTTTAACAAAAATATTAATACATTTACAATTACAATAATTTATTTAATACAAAAAGTAATACATTTACGGTTATAAATAATATATTTGTGGTTATATACTAATATGTTACAACATAAAGAATAATAATCTTATAATTAAAGAGTAATACATTTCAACATAAGAAGCAATATCTTTACAATTAAACAATAATGCTTCTCACCGTAAAGTTATTGTTGGTCTACCAAAAAAATATTAATTGTGCACCTAAAAAGGGGTTGTTTAACTAAAAATATATTATTGTTTTATATAAAACATGTTACTTATTATAAAAAAATATATTATTCACATCCAATAAAAAATGAACCAATTATTGTTCAGTATTACATGTTCAACTAAAATCTATTACTTGTTTAATTAAAAAATAGAGGATGCACTTTTTCTTGGAATTCAGTCTGTGAATTTGAACCTAGAGTTTAATCAAATTTGTTTAATCATTAAAAATATCTGAATATATTTTAAAATCTGAGTAAATAGTTTAACATAGTTTTAGTTATATATAACAGAATAATCACATTACAAACTGGTAGGGCCTGCAGTAGCTCTTTTTTTTTTTTTTTTTTTTTTTTTTGCAGTAGCTCTTGCCCTATGGTGAAGTTGGGTTTGTGCAAGATAATTCTCTCTTTATTTATAGGGACATGATTATGATCTCCTTGGGATTCACACACTTTTGGTTCGGTCTAATGTACACATCATCTGTATTGCTTATACAGTTTTTTTTTTTTTTTAAAGATAAATCTATCTCTACATCACTAAATAGTCCATCCAATTCACCAATTATATCCTTAAAAATAAACACACACACACACACACACACAATATAAAAATAAATAAAGAAGAAGAAATACAAAAGACAATAAAGAAATTTCTAACAGTCATGTTCCCACTTTCACCATCAATTTTGACAATCTCACTGTCATCACCCTCTCCGAACTTTCCTAAAATTGTCACTTCTTCATTTTATCTTATTGAAACAACAGAATTTTTTTTTATTTTTCAATAAAGATTGCAATGAATGAAGCAGAACGGGTCCATTATTTTTAAAAATTTAATATAAAATTAAATAAATAATATTGAAAGCATCCACCAAAATCTCCCGCCTCCACTTCACTGTTATCTGTCATCTCGATGTTCAATGCCAAATGCAAGCAAAACTGAAGTTTTAGTTTAGCCTGGGATGACTATACTTTAATTATGAGTCGATTTGAACAATTAATAAGATGAACAAGAAATTGATTCTGACACTCAACAATGCTCGACTCATTATAATTCTGAAGAACATTGTCCAACACAGGGAGAGTTGCAACTAAAAATAGACTGAATTCTGCATGTTGTCTGTTATTAACCTGTCGTGTTGGTGCCAAGAAGCCAAAAATTCTAATTAAAGTCCAATTATAGTATTAAATAAGATAATGTACATTCCTTTTTAAAATAAAAATTACGAAGTAACTCCACATTCCTGTTACCAATAAACTGAATGAAAATTGTTTGTCTTTTCTCTAAAAAGAAAAGAAAAGAAAAAGGAAAAGAATTTAATATATTTAATTAATACTGTGAATGGATGCATAAAGATCTGCATCAAAAGTTAGATGAAATCTAAGAATGGCATCTACATGCAGCATTTGCTGCAACATCGAAGTAGAGCTAGATCAACAATGGCCTAATGATACATAACAAGCAGCAACATATTTGGGTAAAATCTCTACTCCTACACATATTACAGATCTCATTCTGGTTTTTTCGATATTACATCCCCATTTTCAGCAGGTATTATTTTCTGATTTGGGGCATTATTGATTGCACCATGCGCTAACGTTAGCATCGGAGAAATCCTCTGTGAAGGCGCAGAAAATTTGGCAACACCGTTGCTGACAGTTTGCTGATTCCTAGTATCGGTTTTCACATTTGAAATATTACTGCCTGCTAGGTCCTTTTCTGCGACTGATTGTGATCGAGCCAACACAGAATACTTTGTTTCTGCATGGTGAATAAAGGGTCTTTAGCTCTCAAAAGATTAAAAAGAACAAATATGCTATGGTAAACTATGCTTGATCATTATGCTATTGAGTTTGTTTGCAGCATGCAAGTATATGAAATGTAGATTACTATCATAGTGGCTAGGTCTACTAAATCATATATCCATACCGTAACCTAATTGCCCTTATGTTATATTTTTGGTTATGAGTTGTCCCTCAGACGAATCTCTAGCAAAATTTACCAGAGAAGTACTTGTTTGATGAATTGCCAGTGCTCAAGGGAAATAACCTACATAACACAAAGATTGAACATACCTTTTAGTTCGCCTAATGTGATGAGCCGGTTAAGACATTCTCGGAACTTTGTTAAAACAACTCTTTCTTGCTCAGCATAAGCTTCAGTGGGTCCTTGCTCATACGGCAACTGCGGCGATGCATTATGAGCCACTAAGCCATTAGAGGAAGCAGCAGAAGTGAACATTGCATCTTGCTCATCACACATTAAAGCTAATGTACTGGGAGACATTGGCCTTCCTTTTGATACCTCTGCTCCATCTGAACTAGACTCCTCAGGTTTGGTCCTCTCAGTCTGGCTCCGACATGAGGGATCATCGTTTAGAAGAGCTCTCTCAGTTGGAATTTGCTTCTGGCTTTGAGATTGATCTTGTGCCGAAGATGACACTGAAGTCTCTCTGGATTCTTCAGCTGGATTGTCTGTTCATTATTCTTTTAAGTCAGAGATTCAGTTTAATAACTGAAAGAGGCAAAATGATGGCTATCACTTAAGTCATCCAAATAATTGTGCTTATGATCATTTATCAACTCCACCTATTTTACGATTGCTCAATGAAATACTAAGAAGACACCTGTGTTTTGGCATGTACCGGGAGTGTTTATTAAAGCAAAATAATAATAATAATAATAATAATAATAATAATAATAATAATAATAATAATAATAAAACTTCACCTTGAAGTTAACAACCTAAGTCATCTTTTTAGCATAAATTGGCTCTACCAAATGCTTCTATTAGCCTATAAAAAATACATAATAAATGGATAAGAATGATTATACTGTATCTTGATACTATTTCGCCATAAAAGATACCTAGAAGACACTTTCAATTACAGAAAACTCTATTAGACTTCATATAACGATTCAAAATTGCAGGAGTTATTCAACATTATTGATTAAGGAAATTGATATTAACTGAAATAAGAGAACATATTTAAAGCTTATGGAATTATTCAGACTTTTCAGTAGCAACTGTTCACCAACCCAAAACCACTTAACTTTTACCTTGTCTGCCATACCACATTATATAGTTGAAAAGGTCAATTTTATGTTAGACACATTGGCATAGTTCCCATAACATCAACTCTAATCACAAATTCCATTAACCTAAGTTTCAAATTCATTAGGATATCGATATGCAGATATATTTTAATTTTTTTAGTTGGTTTGCTGCGGAATATCGCAATTTGAATCAGTATCGAAAGGAAGTGCCAAATATCAGTAAAGACTATCCTCATGAGTGGGGAAGAAACTGAGCAAAAATGAAAATAAGTGCAAGAGCATAAAAAGGGATAGAGGCACATTTAGTGAGAATTTCAATTCTTGATATTTACAGTGTCATGGATATTATCTAAGAGTATGTTCTACTTTAGAATGTAAACTGATTACATGAAATGCACCAACGAAATTATGTATGCATGAAAGCATATGACCTTGATTATAGATAAAATAGATAAGGGCATCAAACTCAGGAGAATAAAGCCCATGAATACCTGCAAGCATCTTTGCAGCTTCTCCTGAATATACAACAAGCACTGAACAGAGCTCCTTCAGATCCTGGGGCTGGATGATGTCAGCCAACAGAGACCTTTAATGCAATGCACTAATATTTAGTTGTCTGAAGAATAAAGACTAATGGAGGGAAACAAAATAAAACAAAAAAATAAACATATCACAGGAAAGGAATGCCTACCTATAAGTAAACTTTGATGGGCTCAAGACTGATGCATTAACCGGGCCAGCACCAGGAATTGACGACAATGAAGAGGAAGGTACAGAAGCCTTAATTTGGTTCACCTGTCATTTGAGGAACAACTCTTTAAACACAAATTAATACAAGCAAAAAACAATCAATGAATATTCCCCAGTTGTTGGATTATAATATTTATAGTGTGTGTGTGTGAGAGAGAGAGAGAGACAGAGAGAGAGAGAGAGGAGTGATTGACACTAAGAAAATAAGATGATCTTGAAGCAGGAAACAGCACTTCCCACATTTGATCTTCCAATTGTCGAACTTGTAGATGAAATTGCTAACTAGTCAAAATTCATGCTTTGGGCAAACAATATGAGAAGATAAAAGTTATCCCTCAATAATGATTTTTCCATGTGCTACCTGCTAGGAATTTTAATCAAGACTTAGATTCAAAGGGTATATGTATATGTAAGGATTCGGACTTCATTCCTGACTCCCCACTGAACCTGAGTAAAACTAACTACTATGTTGAAATAAGTAAATTAGTTATATGAGACCACGGCAAGTTTTTGCAATCCCACATATTCTTTCTTAAGTTCCCTGTATAGTTTATGACCAAAAAAAAAAAAAAAAAAGGGAAAAGAAAATTAATTAAATCATTCGCCACTTCATGAGGACAAATATTGACTAATTGCAACCTAGCTTGCCTTCACTAACCACAGTAAAATGCAACCATTCCATCTTGAATCTTCATGCCCAAGTGAAATGTAAAATTAGTATAGGGAATACAGCAATAGAAATGTGTAATAATTTCATTGTGTAGCCCATAGTATCTCAAAAATATAACAATGTAATGATAGCTTCCCTCCAGCCTACATTTTATTTGTTGGCATAAATGAGCATACGGAACAAAACATTTGATTTATGTGAAGCATTTGGTGTATGGCATTTGTGGAAGTCCACTAATAATAAGGGATGAGTCTTATTAGTCATTACTTATATATAATGATCATGTAAATAAAGACTCTTCAAAAGCTAATGTTTTTTGAAAAGAAAATTGTCTTTTTCAACTCCTCCCCATCCCTAGTAAATCTATGGAAATCAACCGTATGTCATTAAAAAGACAGATCTCTGTTGCATCCTTTCACACAATTCAAATGTCAAAGGTCTTATTTCAATCATGATCTAGAAATCATGAACCATTTATTGTTTAGGTCAGTCAATCCTGATTCAGGTAGACATTAAAGCTTAACCCTACCTCACATTTGACTGGAATTTACTACTTAATCCAAAACTCAATCCACTTGTAATCAGCTATAGGCTCAGCTCCAATATAAATGAAGAGGATTAAGCATAGACATCGTCATCAAAAACAGCTACTTGGAGAGTATATTAATGCTCAATTTTTTCCACTTTTTGAGGAAGAAAACAAGTGTACCTGTTGCAACTGTCCAATCCGGTGCACATGATCTTTCACAGTCGGTCCAAATAGAACCTCTTGACCTTTCCGTTTCTTATTCAATGGCGGAGACCCATAACCAGAAGATCCTATAGCTCCTGTGATGGCAGCATTTGCTGCCTGCTGGATATACATTATATTATTGGCATGTTCTCCATGAAAGAGAGCCTGACGCTCTTCACTTCCTTCATAATTTTTGCAGTCCATGCATTTACAATTTTCAGAGCAAAGAATATTTGCTTGAAAGCATTCACAGTACTTCTTGAGACATCCTGATTTCTTACAATGGCATCCTTTGTTATGCCTTCCTGAAATTAAAACTTCACCAGCTTCTTCCTGCATACACATAAAATTAAAGGAATTTTCTTGTCAGAAGTTACAAAAAACAAATTAGAAAAATTACAAATTTGCTGTTCAAGATGAACCAAAAAGATGTGTACAATAACAGGTCAATTATTTTCATTAGCAAAATTACGTATCTACTCCAAAATTAGAGGATAAATGATTTAACAATTAGATAACTATGTGGAAGCTTTACAGAACTATTATGAAGCATCTGTACCATATCATGTTGAATGACCGTGAAAAATATGAGAAAACCTGGCCAAGAGTATACCTCTTAGGAAAACAAATAGCTTCAGAAGAATGCTAAATCAGGACCGTAATCATACGCTTTGCAATTTAGTAGAAAAAAAAAAAAATACTGAATTGCCAGATTAAGAAGAAAGTTTTGACTCAAGGCTTTCCTTTCTAACTGGTTGGAGATTGTCAAACCCAGTAAGATGTTAACAAGAACAATCAGCTTCCTTCTAATCTGGTTTCCCTTAATGAGATGGTCATACTCATTTTAATAAAATAAAATAAAAAGAGAAAGATTGTAATTCTTCCTAGGGGGGAATACAGAAAGTTTAGCTGCTTCTATATTAATCAGTTTACAGCTAGTTTTAGAGCAGATTGAATTTATCATTGAACTGCCATGGTCTCTTTGTGCTACCCGGTGGGATATTTTTGCCAGAAATTCAACAAATCAATTGTGATCCTTGGGGAGAAGTCCAGGAAATAGCATAAGATAGATAACTACTTCTTTCTAAATTCCTTCTCAAAACACAGCCAAACACATTGACATTTGTCAATGTATTTTCCACCAATATATCACATTTTCCATCACTTTCATACACAATTTCTTCTCCCACAAATTCTACCAAAACACCTAAGTTGCAAAGATAAAATGATATATACTCATATCTTTCTGACAAAAAACTAAACTAGTCTATTTTTTCCATTCAAATCTATGAAACCTATAACCACTGTACTAACACAATGGAGGCTACATGAACATGTAAAAACTAGATATATTAATTTGTAGACACTCATTACAAAAATATTATTCCGGGCCCATGTTTCTAATAATCAACAGAAGAATAAAAAAACATAAAAACAAACTGTTTATACATTGCCTAGGGATTAAATAATACATGAAAGCATTACTTCTCTTCACCGGGAAGAGAAGGAACCATTAACCAATAAAAAATAATACATGTTGCAACTGCGATGGGCTTAATTGAATAACTTCTGACAGATGATTTTGAAACAACAGAGCACGTGCCAACTGCAAACAAGATTTTACTTTTCAAAAGCATTTGTAATAATGTGAAGGAACCCAGAGATTGCAATTTATGAGGCAGGGATAAACAATTTACACAGTTCATATATCTTCTGCCAAATCATGATTACCCTATTGGAGCAAAGAAGTTCAGCATGCAGTTGTATATAATGCAATCGTCAAAAGTATTAGTATCTACAGCAGTTAAAGCTGATACGTGAACAGATTCATATTTTGAGTTAAAATAGTACCCTGCTATCCCGAGCTCCATGAGGGCTGGGAGCAATTTTTGGCCTGAAAGCATTTGGATTGCGCTCCAGTGTAGCCTCAACAGCTTCTCTTCTGGCAGCTTCATTTTCGACATTGTTATGACAATTCACACAATTGCAACCATCACAATAGACTCCAGAAGCAAAACATTCACAATACCTGACCACAAAAAAAGATGAAATATGCAATACAATCCATTCCGGAGAAGAGGACAACAGTTCCCAAGATAAAATAAAAAGAGGAACTGGAATATCAACTAGCCAGAAAAATTATTCTTTAAAACGAACATGAAAATTCAATTGTATGAGCAATAAAGCATGCGGTAAAGTAAAATACTGAGGTACATCAAACATCAAATTTCCCAGAGCTATACAAATGATGTCCAAGCATTTGTATGCCATGTTGTGTAGTTATGCTTGAGTGTTACCAAAATACATTTTGAAGGATCATACAATAGTTTCTCCATTGCCCTTTTTTTTGCACAGGTAGATTATTGTCAACGAATGAGTTACAGGTTGCCCTATCAAAACTGCTATATATCTCACATAAGAATTTTCCTCAACTTACTGTCAAGTGAATGTATACATATGATCACTCAGAAATACTGAGATGAAAAGAACTAAGACCTCTAACTATCTTCAAGGATTAAATCTTATTTGAGCCGGTCAAATAACCACTATTAGACACACTTGTTTCAGACAATGGAAGATGTTGGTAGTACTTGCACATGATAAAGCAATAACAAGACATAAAATGCATAAAAAAAATAAGAATTGTGATTTAAAAAATTAAGATGACTGAACTACTCTGAACTGATAAATTAAGTTAATCTGCATGATTGTCAATGCAATAAAAATAAAGTGCTTCATTTGTTTATGATCTCCCAAGCTTTTTTTTTTTTTTTTTTCGTTTCCCCCAATTCTTTCTCAAACATAACCAACCAAATTACATTGCCCGATGCATTTTTTTACTACATCATGCCATAACTTTTCCCCCAGGAACCCCCAAAACATGCCCCAGGCAATTCCTGCACAAAGACCAGAGGGCTAAGTCCAAGGAAAGCAACCACAGGTAATTTTCTATCCTTGATTGGACAGTTGTTCTTTGAATAAAAGGTGGCACCATAATATAATAAGGTGAGATAAAAAATTAGGGAATGCCCGATACAGCCCAAACACTGTGGAAAGCACCCTCCCCCCCCCCCCACCCCAAGGGAAGGAGGAAATAAGATGTAGCCATAGAAAGAATGTGATAATAATGTTTCACAAAATACATGGAAGGAATGTGAAGATAACGAAATTCTACTGGTTCAGTTATTTCCACACAACCAAAAATGTAAAGAGCAACTGCAGCTTACAACTTCAAACAACGTGAATGTTTGCAATTACACTGCTTTTGCTTCTTTGGAGTGCCATCTTTTAGTTCAGTCATGTTTTGTCTTGGCCGTGTTCTGGGCGATTCAGGCTTCCTGAAGAAGGAAGAGTATTAATTGCAATACAAAAGCAAGAGAAATATATATAGACAACATTGCGATCAGGAGAATGTACATGAGAGCGACTATATCTATAAATTTGCATAATACGAGAATCACCCAATCATTTTTTATAGGCCATTATAGGGACATTATCCACTATTCCGAAGAAAAACTAAAAATAGAAATGTATAGACCAGGAACTAGTGGGTGAAACAAATCTATGCGTATTTGTGTAAAGCAAATTCAGTAAAAGAAAATATGAAGAAAAAATATATATATCAGTATTGCTGACAAATTTTCTTTTCCAAATATCCAAGAAATAAGAAGCAGCAGCTTTCGTATCTCATAAAGCTTGAACAAACTTATATGTAATTAGTTGCAGCACGAGGGCACAAAAAAACCAAGAATACAAGAATGTGAACAAACAACCCAGCACTAATAATGATAAAATACCTTATTAGAGTGACTCTATCCACTAATTTGATAAATGAAAACACATACCCAAACTTCATAAAGTTCCTATTAGACTCTCACTTCCAGGCAGTGTCAGATTACTGTAAACTCAGACGAAATTTTAGAAAAAACCTCAGCTATCACATTCTCAGACTTTAATGTTTTCAGACATAAATAAATAAGACTGTCCATTTCCCCGTCAAGCAAGTAAGAGGGTGGCCAATCCCTTGCATTTTTATGAAAAGACCATGTGGTCTCCATGTTTCTACGTTTGAATTAAGAAAAAAATGATATAATTAAGATCCCTACGTTTGAATTGGTAGAAAAAAAAAATGGACACACAGACACCCACATCAAGATCAAAACAGTCACGAAAACAGAAGGAGCAATCCGGAAACCTAAACATTACCAGAATTCTGTTTTCTTGAGCTCTCAAGACTGGATTTTCCTCAAACAAAAATTCAGCCTTTACAAGAACAAACCAGTAATGTATTTCAATAATTGCGAAATGACTCACAATAGAGAACGTATGGGATGTTGAACGGATGGCACGGCTTGCTGAGGAGGCTGTTGCATCGGCATAAACAGAGTATGCGGCGGCTGAAGTTGCGCCGGATTCTGCAACTGGCTCGGCTTCGCTAGCTGTGGCAGCTGCGGCACTGGCTCCCTCGGCTTCGCTAGCTGTGTGTTTTCCACACTAGATGCGGCGGCTCCACCACCAAAGCCAGTAAAATCCAGCTGCCGCACAAGTTTCCTCGCCGGGAAATCCGCTGGCGCCGTGGGAGAAGCTTCCGATTGCGGAGGCGGCTGCGATTTTGGAGGGAAATCTCCTCCCTTTCCTTGCTCCATTCAAAAATTTCAAATTGATACCAAAATATCCCAAACACCGAAGGAAGATAATCATTCACCAAACAACTTCTCCAAGAACACAAATTTCAACATATAAAACTCGAATTTCACTGATGTTCCTTCCAAAGGTCCCCAAGATTCTACGAATTTTAAATTCTAAACACAAAGCGGTAAATAAATATTTAAAAAAATTATATTAAGAACTCAAAATAATTATTTAAACGAACTCAGATTCAAAGGAAGGAAGAAAAATCCGATAAACCCAAGAATCTGGCCGGTATTCAGCCTCAATTGGAAAGAAAATCGATTCTTATATACGTATATGGATACAAATGCACGAAGACATGTATCGTGAATGTATATGTGGGGGGAAGAGGAAGGAATTTTTCTGGGAGAGAGAAGGGCTGGGGACTTTGAAGTCTCTTCCTCCCTCTCTAGCTCAGCTTTTGAAATTCAATTTTCTGAAGTGGTAATTCCACTTTACCCCATTATTTTTATAATATAGCACTTTATCCCCCTCTACTATACCTCAAATCACTTTACTTGCATTTTGACCCCTAAAGTTTTCAAAAATATCTACTTTGACCCCTAAGTTTTTTGTTCACTCATTTGTATTCCTTCATTTTATTCTCGCTTAATTCACTCGTTATTTCAAATATTGTTAATGGCATCTACCAAACGTGTCATACTAGTTGTCACACAATATAAAAATTGTTAGTGAAAACAAAATGTATTTTTAAGATAATTTATGATTCAAACTGTAATTTCACTTATAATATTTAATCAAAAATTAATTTAAAATTTGATATTTTAAAAAACGTAGTTGTCCCATAACAATTTGTGTAACAATAATCCCATTGGTGAAAGGGATATTTTATTAAATGTGTATCCACAATTGTTACGTATTGTTAATTACATATTTAGTTACTTTTGCCAAAGATTACATCTTGCAATCTTATTTGTTGTTATATATTTATTTTCTTTTCTTATAGTTTTTCCATTATAGAAAAGAAAATTGTTAGAATATTTATTATATAGATTTTGATGATAGACAAACTAGGAACTAAATCCCTGAACCTTTTTTTTTCCGTGGTCTATTTATATAAAAAATAATCAACTAATTTTTTGATAAAGATTAAAATCATAAATAACTATTTTGTTTTTCTTATTAGTGTTTTGTGTGTTGAAGTATTTGGTCCTAATCTTCATATTATGTTGAATATGTGCATTTGTATTAGAATATTGAAGGTGGTTTAATGCTATAAACATATTAAAAATCATTTTTATTTTTTAAAATGTGATTATTATTTTATTTTTTTAATAGCTATACTATAATGTATAAATTTTGCTTTATGTATATAAAATGAAGGTTTAGTTAAAATAATTTTTGTTTTATTATAACTACATGGCCGTTCGTGCAATGCACGGAATATAATATATTTTTATATTAATAATATATGATAAAATTATATTATATTATAAAAATTTACCTAATAACTATTTATTTCAATTGTATTTTTATAAATATTATGTGATTTGGTTTTTTTATTATGTTATATTATATTGTTATTCTCTTTAAATAGATCATTATCAAATAATAAATTGCACGACTTTTCGAACTGAATTTTAGAGTATTCCCAACTTAATACAAAAAATTTCAACTCACTAAAACCTATTAAAGTAGAGGAATAAATTATAATATATATATATAAATTAATAGTATATTTTTTTTACAAAAAATATTTATATTTTTAGATCAAAATGATATATTATTTATTCAAATCCAACACATATCTGAAAACAAAAATAAATAATTCAATTCATAAAAAAAAACTATATTCTATCCATAAAAAAATTATATGTTTAATATAATAATTTATTTTAAAGTATGCTATATTAATGTCAAATTAAAGATCACAAAAGAAGTATTAATTTGATATATGCTACGTCAAAAATAGATTTAAAACAAAAAAAGTATTTTTTAAATTTTTAAATTTTAGTAAAAATAAGAAATAGAAGATAGATATAAGAATATCAATAATAATTGAGTCACATGTTAATAAAGAAGAATTATATTTTAATTTTTTTATTTAATTTATTGAATGATTGTATAATATTTTATAGTGACACATGCCAATAGACTATTATCCTTTCTAGATAAAGCATAGATTTCTGCAATTTTGTTTTCTTAATTTATTTTAGCTGGTATATTGTTATTATTATATAAACTTTTCCGTCTTTATACTACTATTAATTTATTTCAATATATGTCATATTACTATTATGATATAAATTATTTTAGATCGAACTTATCCATTAGGATTATTAGATATGTTAAACGTGCTAGTCATGTTGGTTTTGGGTTAGTCTTATGAGTTTTGGGCTAATCGGGCTTCAGTTTTATTGGGTCATTTTAAACGGGAGTCGAAATAGTCAAATTACATATTTAAATTTAAAATTTTAATTGAATGCATATAATATTTATTTAAAATATAATTTTAGATAACATTAAAAAATTATATATTTTATTACATTTATATTTCTATACAAAATTTAAAGATTCAAACATTGAAGTGATATATACTATTTAATGCTCTCAAGTATAGCTTCAAAAAAAAATTGTTATAAAATTTAAAGTCATTCTACATTTAAGTTTTAAATTTAAATGATAATATTTAGAATCTTCTAGTAATTAAACATAAATTTTAATATTGTAACGCCCGGCATTTTATGTGAAATTCATTTGTTAAATTCATTCATTTTCATGCATAACATTACTTGTTAGAGTTAAGTCCCGTATCTTAAAGCCCGATTTCATAACTAGTTAAATGAGAACCATTAATATAATTAGAATTGAGCCCATAAAATATATACATATGTATATATACACATATATCTATATAACATTTAATAAATTCTCAGCTCAAATTGAAATAAATGAAACTAATGATTTATTGGTCCACTTTTATAATTTTTAGCGCAAGATATTTTCAGCCCAAATCATTAGGGAGCGCTAAAGACTAATTTAAAATGTGCAGAAAAAAAATTTAGTCACATTTTTCTTTCTTCCCCAATGATAAATGGAAGGAGAAGGCCCTCTCCCTAAAATTAGAAATCAAGAATCTAAAGGATTTGTCTTCTATCTTAATTAAACCAATACCTCCCCCCATAAATTGTTATACTCTACCCCTTTCATAAACACACAATCCTTCAGCAATAATACAAAGGTATATATATATATATAATCTTTGTATTTTTCTTCACGATATAAATCTTCCCGTGGACTGCCCGCCGGACAACAACCATCGTTTTTCTTCCTAAATAATTCAATACCTTCAGAAGGGAGAAGGGAGAAGAGACAAAATTTCTACATCAATTCATTATTTATGTTTTTTTTCTTTTAAATGGTCAATCTAGTCGTCATCATCATTTCAACCTCCTTTTTTCTTCTTTTCAATTTTCGGTATTCTTATTTTAAAAATTCAATAGTCCTATTTCTACATCTTTGAATTTAATGAAATTTCAGTATGTTGTTTATATCTATGATATAATGCTACGGTTAAAATTTCAGTCAATTGGATATCTATTTTATTTTATATGAATTTTCTATCACTTCATATCTAGATTTCCGAAATCCTATGTTTTTATTTCAAAAAATAGAATATATAGTTATAAATATCAAAATCTCTTGAAATTTGAATATATCATTCTTATACATATTATTTATCCTTCATAAAAGTTTCAAGTCTTTTCAGTTTTCAATTTATGAGTTATGATATTTTTCCTACGGTTGTGCAGAATTTACAACTTCAGCTCTTTCAATTTCAAAAATTCAAAACACATATCATATCTTCTTAGAAAAATATGAAATATTTATATGATGCTTACATATAAGTCTCGTATCTATAGTTAAAATTTTAGATTTTTCCTCCTTGAATTTTATGAGTTATAAAATATTCATTCGTTGTTGCTGGTGAATAAACATGTTTGAATAATTTCCTATTCTCTGAAATTCGTTCTCATATGTTTCAAAAATTTCCTACCAAGTTCTACACGTTCAAAATATCAGTGTTAATATTCCAAAGAGAACTCCCATTCCTCGAGTTTGTATTATTAAAGAATAAGGGGCATTAATCTCATGGAGTTACAGGCAATCAAGGTTACGAGACTTAGCACACATTCATCCACATATGTAAATTCAAGTCATCATTTCTTTAAGGTCGGATTTTTATTTCAATATTGTTAAATTTAAATGTTTAGAATGCTTTGCTTTATATATACGCTATGTGAAATTATGTGATCCGTTAGTCGATCCAACAATGTGATCCATTAGTCAATCCAATCATGTGATCCGTTAGTTGATCCAATTATATTACATTGTTATGAACGATATACACATTTTGCTTGTATATTCTGCCTACTTTCTCTATATTTAAATTTGACGATTTGAACCCCATGAGCTGGAGGTAGCTCACCCCAATGATTTCACCATTCTAGATTAAAGGAGCTATTCGTGGAGGTGAGATCGAACAACTGTGGTGTATGATGAGTGAAAAGATTATTCAAATACTTTTTGTGGAATAATATTATTTCATTGAAAGTCTTTATGAATATGATTTTGAATAATTGAAGTCTATGTGACTTGCTTCCATTTATTTATGAAAAATCTTATTCTTGGGAGTTTTTGGAAGTTAATGTGGTCTTATTAAAGCTATTTAAATTTTTATGATTTTCGAAAAAAAAAACATGGTCAAAATTGTAATGTGATTTTATTACCTAGAAATTAAAATTTAGAATAAGTCTTAAGATGCTTTAGCTTATTTTAAAGTTTTAATAATGAATTTTCTCAAGAATGGTGATTTTATATTAACAATTTATTTTGAATATAATTATATATTTTGATTAGGTTAAAGTATTAATTTATATTGATCTTGCTTCCGCATAAAATATTTTTAGTTATTATTGATTTCAAATTGATGAGATATTACTACATCATATTTATTTATGATCATTAAATGTCTTTAAAGACAAAAAATATTTCTAACGGCCCCAAATTTTAAGTTACTTCAGGTATTTTCAATTTGGCAGAAAATAAAATTTTTTAATTTTCAATTTCAAATAAAAAATGTCACAAAAACAATCAGGAGAGTTTGGGCTGTTACAAATATCTTCTACTAAAAAATAATTATTTTATATGAAAATTAATTTAATATAATATATGTTATTATTTTAATATTAGAAAAAGACAAATAAAAAAAAATGAACTACCAAATTAGCTCTATAAGACTTTAGGTTAATCGACTATGAACTAATTAAATCAAATTATAATCCTATAATTTTTTGAACTAAATTGATGAATCGTTGGGCCACGCCCCTTTTAACATATCTAAGACTAACGTGCATAACTGGGTTTCCATCATCACGTAAGGCTGAGGTGGAGGCTGTTGGTGATGAGGGGTACGAGCAATTTGTGGGCTCCCAATTGGGCTTTCTATGTAGCTCCCGTACTGGGCCTGGGTATAAAGACTGTCAGTTATTCCAAATGACCGGGGGCTTTTCCTCTCAATTTAAATAGGTTTCCGTTTCTTGTGCGCAACTGCCTTCCTCCGGCGCCCGCTGCCCGGCCGGGGAAGCTTTCTTCCAACCTGACTTACTTGCACAAGTGATTAGGTGGTATTTTATAAGCGTACTCTCTTTCTCCCTAAAGACTGAAAAGCCCCAGCTCTTTGGCAGCTAATACCTAATTTGTGGATCAACTATTCAATCTTCTGATTAGTGAGCGCTGCTTCCTTTTTCATTTAGGCGATATCGAACAATGACGGGAGAGCAGACAAGGAATTTTATATAGGGTGTTTTTAAAGCCACCGCTAAATTTACTTTGCACACCACAATAATTTTACTTATAAAATTAGATATAATATAAATGATATAAATACCCTTATTTAAAAATTAAAAATATACACAAAAATTAATTTTTAATAAATAAATATTTATTAATTTTGTGTGTGGATGAAATAAATATTTATTTATTAAAAATTAAAATTTGTGTATGTTTTTAATTTTGAAATAAGGGTATTTATGCTATTTATAGTATATCTAATTTTGTGAGTAAAATTAATGTGGTGTGCAAAGTAAATTTAGTGGTGACTTTAGAAATACTCTTTTATATGGGTAACAAATATTATACATATGTAAAAAATATTAGATAACAACAACAACAACAACAAAAAACAAAAAACAAAAAACAAAAAAACAAAAGATTACTTACATTTCTTTTAGATTTGATAGCATTTCTCTTTTCTCTCTTAATCCTCTTCACACTTTTCTCCTTCAATCTTTCCCCACTTTTACTATCTCTAAACCTTAAGAAGGAAGAACATCTAAAAATTTAATAATTATTGAAAGGGATCAGCAACGGAGTACAATGAACTAGGGTCTGACTATTTGCTCGTTTCGATTCAAAATCGAATCGAATCGTGGAAAATAAAAAATAATTTTACATTTGAAAATCGAACCGAATGTTCGTAAGAAATCGAACATAATCTCACCCAAATAATTTGGTTTAGATCAATCGATTTAATCTATTGGGTGCTTTTTTTATTTTTTTCATTTCTTTAATTAATTGAATTTTTAATACTTTAATTGGATGGAGTGTTAGACAAAGCTTTTTGAGAGAAATGTGCCGGGCATAATTAATTTTTCAGAGAAAAAAAATATATATATATAGATATACATACATTTTGGTTCAGTTTGGCTAATCAATTTCTTAAAAATAAAAATCAAATTAGACCGATATTTTATTTGGTTATCATAATTTTAACTAAACAAAATCATTTAAAAATATATAATCAATCCAAACCAAACCTAATGACTCGATTTTGCACACCCCTACAATGAACCATCAAATGAAAACTTGAAATTATTTTTAAATTTGTTTCGTGGAATTTAGTATTCATAAAGAAAGTGAGTATCGTTTGGGCACTATAATATGGATGGTATATTTGTTCGACCGTTGTAGAGTAAACAACTGCTGTATGAAAGTTCAGGACTTCTTCCAATCTTTCTTTCTTCTTCTGATTTTTCTAGGGCAGTTCTTCCTCATTTTATCCGGACTCCATCTTTTCATTCGCCTAGCACCTATGCACGAGCACACACTACTACTATTAGGGATGAAGAGAAGACTTCATTGTCTTGACTGCTATCTGCCTGAGTAGCTTTAGTCAGCAGAGTTCTTAAAGGTTGGAGAGCCTACACTGAACTTAGTTTCAAAACACGACTTTCCTGCAAATTATTAAGAGGTGTTGAACCTTCAACCAAAAAAGGAAACAAACAAATACAAGTCATTATAAGTGGAATAAAGTTGGACAACATTTAATTTTCAATTTAATAAAAGAATGTGTTCGACTCTTACTCCCTAAACAAAAGCATAGGTGTTTGACGGATCAACTTAGCAAACGATGATGCCATGAACCCATGCCACTTAAGAAAACCCTATTTTCTATACCATGCCCTTCAGCTTTTTAATTTAATTTTACTTTATGTCACCCCAACAATATAGGAACTAAACGACCCCCTTTTTAATATCTCTACAACTCTGTTTTAATATTTTCGTGCGGGTATTCGTACTTCAAAATTTTTTAAATGACGAGAATATTCTTATATTCAATATGCTCAATTTGATTGCACAATCCACTCATAACTTGTTCGGAACATCCACTCGAACAAGTGAATTAGCGTTCGATAGATGTTGCCGAACACTACTTCAGCTATTCGGCAAGATGTTCTTAACGAGTTTTAAGCCAACATGTTTATCTTTATTCAACAAATATGTTTCAAACACAAGTATAATAGAATTCAAGAACTCTAGATGATTGTATTGGGGCAACCAATTTGTTCTCTTCTTCTTCTTGCTATTTTCTTTTTATTTTGTACTTAAAAATGTATAATTGTCCAAAATAAGGTATTTAGTAAAAAAAATAAAAATTAATTTTAAATATGGTATATTTAGAAGATTTAGGGGTGTGAACAGTGGCGGACCCAGAAATTTAAATTAGGAGGGTTCAACTATAATAGTTAATACAATGTTTTTTAAGAAATAATAGTACATATAATGTATACATTATTTGTAGAAAACGTAATAAAGTCAATATATTATGTTAATTTATGTATTCAAATTAAATAATGACGTAAATTACTACAATAAATCTATAATATAAAATTGCAAAAATTATAGTTTAAATTCAAAAGATTCATATAATAATAGTCAAACAATTAATAGTATAACAAAAAAAAATATTTACATTTAGTACTTGCAGTATTAAATAAATTATGAACTTTTGATATGGAGAATACAAAAAACTGGATAGCATTTCAAGATTAATATATACAATGAAATTAAACACGGGAGTACAAAAATATACAAAAAATTAAAATAGTAAAAATGGATACTACATAGCATGAGTTTACGATGGATGAAAATAAAAAAGATTTAAAGGTAAGAAATTTTGAAGTACAACCTTATAATACTTTAGTTGAAGCTATCTCAATTTTTAAACATTAATGGTGTATTTATACATGTTAATAATGTATTTATATAAATTTATTGAATTATAATTTAATATATATATATATATATATTTTTTTTTTCAATTTGAAGGGGTCCAAGACACCCTTGGCCCTCACGTGGAATTGTCCTTGAATGTGAATAATCCACCTCTGTCTTAAAAATAATTTTACTTTGCCAAGCCCCATGTTTGAGCATAACATGATTTAAGAAAATAATAATAAAGTGTGTGTATATATATATCCTTGTCTTTTGTATTACTATTAAATTTATTGTTATTAGCTATTTTTTATTTTATGATAAGGTACTATTTATATGTTACTTAATGATAGAAATATAGTAGATATTCCCGCTTTTAGATATTTAATGATGATAAGGAGATAATTTATTAGTTTTTACTTTCATTTACGAAAGACTATTTTTTTTTATTGAGTTAATTGTAAACAAATATGTAATTTTTACAATTTTTTGTAATTTAATTATATATTTTTAAACATTACAATTTAATTTGTGGTGTCCATCATGACTGTGGGTGTAGAGTTTCGTAATTATACCATCAAAATTTTATAAAAAAGTGAGGAAATTATAAAAATCCTTTGAACTTTCTATCTTGAATCACTATGCTGAATCAATAATATATCTTTATTGTCATATAGTCCCTTTGTTTCAAAAAAAAATAAAAAGAGTACAACTTCTTTTTTTTCTTTTGATTAATTTGATGAAAAATACAATTTTCAAAATTTTATAATTTACACTTATACGATTTTTTTATTTAATTCTTTCAATCACACACACACACACACATATATATATATATAATATTATTTTTGATATAAAAATTTAAAATTTTGACTTTCACTAATAAAATGAGATCTTAATTTTTAAAATATAATTTTTGTAGAACAAAAATACTTGTCAAACATAAGTACTTTTTAAAGACGAATGGATTATATTTTTCTATTTTTCAAAAAAAGTAAAACTTTAATGAAGATTGAATAAATATTTAAATATTGCCAAACTCATCATGGAAACAACATTCCTAGAACAACTTCAAAAGTATTTTCAATCCAACCCTTTCAAACTTACAATATAAAAGTTAAAACGTAATCACACCTACTCATATATTTTTGAGTATATTATATGCAAATTCATATTAGATATTTATAAATTTTATATTAATATAATAACAGGGATAATTTACCCAAATAATGCAAAAAAAAAAAAAATCATAAAATAGGGTATATTTAAAAACTGTGCCCAAAATAGGGTAAAACGTCACGCTCGGTGACGTTTTTTCGTAAAAACATCACCGGGCCTGATGTTTTAATTTTGAAAATAACAACGTCAGGCCCCCTAACGTTTTTATTTTCAAAATATATGTATATGCAGTATGTTCATGCCTCATCATCATCCTCATCCACACATATATATACATATATATATATATGCAAGTATATATATATATATAGAGAGAGAGATATATATATATAATTTTATATATATACATATATATTTATTTGTAATTTGTTTGTATTAATTTTTTGATATTATTTATTAAATGATATTAATATTATTATAATTCAATTTTTTTTTTGTATATTTACTAAAACTAAATGAATATAATATTAAATATATTTATATATTTTTCATTATATAAATATATATTTATTTCAATACTATATAAAATAATAATATAGTTGTAAATCAATAAAAATTCTAAATTTAAAAAAAAATATTATAAAAAAACATACTAAAGAAATTAAGGAATATTTTTAATTAACTTTGATATTATATTACTAATTATTGGAATAATTTAAATATATATATATATATATATATAAATGTATAATAATTAACAAAATAGAAAATACAATAAATGTCAATGCCTAACGTTTCTTTTAAATTTTTTAAATTTTTTAAAATTTTTTAAATTATATATATTATTTATATTTAATATATATAAATTATATGTTATATATAATATTATACTTATCTATTTTTTAATATAAAATTTTTATTAGAAATATATGTATATATAATTTTTCTATATAAATATATATATATATATATTATATAATTATAAACAATAAAAGTTTATATTGTTATTTAAGATAATTAAATAATATAAATAATTTTAAAAAATTAAAGACTAATTAATAATAATAATTATATTTTTATTTAAATATTATTTAAATATTAAGAAATATATATATATATATACATATTAATACATAAATATATTATAAAATATGTAAATATATATATATATATATAAGGATATAACATCAGGCCCACTGACGTTTCTTTGATTTAATTATTATTTAATATTTATATTATATATATTATAAATATATATTACTTTTTATTTATTCTGATTAAATAAAAATATAACTATCATTTATATTTAATTTTTTTGTTATATAAATATATATATATATATATATTTGTAATTTGTCTGTATTAATTCTTTTATATTATTTAATAAATGGTATTTATATTATTAGAATTCAATTTTTTTGTATATTTCCTGAAACTAAATGAAATATAATATTAAATATATTTATATATTTTTCATTATATAAATATATATTTATTTCAATACTATATAAAATAAGAATATAGTTGTAAATCAATAAAAATTCTAAATTTAAAAAAATTATATTATAAAAAAACATATTAAAGAAATTATGGAATATTTTTAATTAACTTTGATATTATATTACTAATTATTGGAATAATTTAAATAAATATATATATATCTATAATAGTTAAAAAAATAGAAAATACAATAAATGTCAATGCCTGACGTTTCTTTTAAATTTTTAAAATTTTTTAAAATTTTTAAAATTTTATATATTATTTATATTTAATATATATAAATTATATGTTATTTATTATATTATGCTTATCTATTTTTTAATATGAATATTTTATTAGAAATATATGTATACATAAATTTTCTATATAAATATATATATATATATTATAATTATAAACAATAAAAGTTTATATTGTTATTTAAGATAATTAAATAATATAAATAATTTTAAAAAATTAAAGACTAATTAATAATAATTATTATATTTTATTTAATTAATATTTGAATATTTAGAAATATATATATACATATTAATACATAAATATATTATAAAATATGTATATATATATATAAATATATATAAAAAAGGATATAACGTCACGCCCACTGACGTTTCTTTGATTTAATTTTTATTTAATATTTATATTATATATATTATAAATATATATTACTTTTTATTTATTCTGATTAAACGAAAATATAATTATCGTTTATATTTAATTTTTTTGTTATATAAATATATATATATATAGATAGATAGAAATTTATATATATATATTTGTAATTTTTCTGTATTAATTCTTTTATATTATTTAATAAATGGTATTTATATTATTAGAATTCAATTTTTTTTGTATATTTACTGAACCTAAATGAAATATAATATTAAATATATTTATATATTTTTCATTATATAAATATATATTTATTTCAATACTATATAATATAATAATATAATTGTAAACCAATAACAATTCTAAATTTAAAAAAAATCATATTACAAAAAAAACATATTATAGAAATTAAGGAATATTTTTAATTAACTTTGATATTTATATTACTAATTATTGGAAAATTTAAATGTATATATATATATATAAATTTAATAACAATAAAAAAATACAATAAACGTCAAGCCCACTGACGTTTTAAAGAAATGTCAGTAGGCCTAACGTTTCTTTTAATTTTTTTTAATTTTATATATTATTTATATTTAATATATATATTTTATGTTATTTATTATATTATGCTTATCTATTTTTTTAATATAAATATTTTATTAGAAATATATGTATATATAATTTTTCTATATATATATATATCATATAATTATAAAAAATAAAAGTTTATATTTTTATTTAAGATAATTAAATCATATTATAAATAATTTATAAAAATTAAAGACTAATTAATAGTAATTGTTATATTTTTATTTAAGTATTATGTGAATATTAAAAAAATATATATATATATATTAATACATAAATATGTTATAAAATATGTATATATATATATATCATAAATATAAAACAAAAGGATATAACGTCAGGCCCACTGACGTTTCTTTGATTTAATTTTTTTTAATATTTATATTATATATATTATATATATTATAAATATATATAGAAAGTTATATATATATTTTATAATATTATATAATTGTAAATAATAAAATTTTATATTATTATTTAAGATAATTAAATCATATTATAAATTTTTTATATAATTTAAAGGATATTTTTTAATAATTATTATACTTATATTTGAAGTATAATTTGAATGTTTGAAAAATATTAATATATACACATATATATATACATATTTACATAAAATATATAAAAAAATAAAAAGATAACGTCAGACCCACTGATGTTTTAAAGAAACGTTAGTGGGCCTGACGTTTCTTTTAGATTTTTTTAAATATTTTTAATATTATATTCTATGTATATTATTTATATTTAATATATATATTATTTCTTATTTATTCTCTTTAAAAATTATAAGAATATGTTTTAATAATTATTACATTTTTATTTTAATAATTTATTTTGATTATTATTTGAATAATTTTAAAAACAAATATACGTTTATATTTTTAATAATATACGTAATATTTTAATTATTAAATTATTTCTGCGGAAACATAAAAAAATGAATAGATATTACAAAAATTATATACATTATACACGAACAATTTATTAAATTAAAAGAATTCTATTTTGTATACAAATAAACTAATTAAAAATATCACATTGTCATATATATGTTTTTACAAAAATTAATATCACACTATATATTTTTATAACACGATAATATCATATTATATATTTTTATAACAAAAATATATGACATGTTAAATATTTTTACAACAAAATAGTATCACACAGTATAGAAATAAAAATACGAAATGACATTTAAACTGCAATAATACTGAAAGAAAAGTAGGAAATGACCTGCAACCATTACTGCAGAAATGATATTTTATACACTCTAATTTTTTACACTGCCACTTCACATGCCATCTTGCAATATTTATTGCATGCATTCAGCTGTAAATGACATTTCATGCATGATAATGCCATTTCACATGCTTTCACATGTTTTCACAGCAAACCCCTCTCTCTCTCTCTCTCTCTCTCTCTCTCTCTCTCTCTCTCTCTATCTTCACTTCTTATATTCTTCATGTCTCTTTCTTTCCATTCCATTTCAAAATCTTGTTAACTCCTCCACTTTTCCTTCTTCTTCTTCTTGAGCTTTTTTTTTGTTTATAATTTTGACAATTTTTTCTTCATTTATCACCAAGCAAAATAAGCTTATATCTTCTAACTTTTTACATGATATGACATCATTTTTTTCTCAAACAGTAGTCATCAAATTTTTAATTTTTTTATTCTATATCATCTAGATTGTCTTCAACAAGAAAATCATCATTTTGCAGAGACATCTTCAGACATCTCTGTAACCTAAGCTAAGGTAAGTAGTACATGTATATCATTTATTTTACTATCATTTATATATGTGGATGTTTGTTTGATTTCATATATATATATATATATATATATATATATATTTACATGAACATGTTCAGTGTATTATTTTATGTGTTCTTTAAAGTGATGTTATTTCAATTTTATTTATTTATTATGATGCATATTTTTTTAGTGTTGCATGTATTATATGTTTAACTTGTTTTGCTTTACAATTTGTTATGTTGACTAATTAAAAATTGTTTCATATAATTAATATATTATTATATGATACTTAAATAAATTATTAAAATTCAATAACAGTAATGACCCTTATAAATTGTATTTGATAGGTATGGCTTCAACATCAAAATCATCAGCATCAACTTCCACACGACCCAATAAAAATTTCACATACAAAGGTTATCGGTCTATCGTAAGAAATTCTACAAGTTTGGTGTAATTAAGAATACGTAATCAACAACTAAAAGAAGAAATAGAGGGATTGAGGAGAAAGAATATTGCCGCAAATGTCATATCCAACATGCAAGAACAAGAAATACAAAAATTACGGCGGCGTGTAAAGATGTGTCAAGTTGAATTGGAGTGGTCATCTAACCGTATCTCTATTTTAGAAGGTTGCGTTCGGCAACAAGAAGACGTCTTAGGGCAGGAAATAAATTTCCTACGTGGTACTTTAACTACCATGACAACGGAAAAGAATAATATGATAGAGCAGCTTGGGGTTAGAGACAAACGTATAAACGCCCTTGAAAATGAGGTTCATGAGCTACGTGCTCAATTGGATAATGAGAGACACCAAAATGAAATTATCCAACAAGAGAGTACGACTAACTTTCATCACGTGAATATGATGCAATCACGTATACTAGATCTTATAGATGTCACCCCTGGCTTAAATATTTGGCAAGATCCAATTGAGAACAAAAATGTTGATTATAGAAGTCGTGGATGATTATAATGTTGTAGAAATGTTACCCGCTAATGATCATTCAGAGAGTGATGTATATTCCATGTAATTATATCTTTGTTGTGAAATGTAATGCATTATTTATCATGTTTTTCATACGTACTATGTGGTCCACACTTACTCATTCTAATTTATTTGTTCTTCATGTTTTTATGAAATTTTTATATTTCACAGTGAAACAATTATAAATATCACTTTGAAGCAATGACGAGTCACAATTAGAGTATATAGTGGAGGCAAAATTATACACAAAAATGGAAAAGTATTGTATAGTTTTGTGCCCAATGGTTACACACGAATTGATCGAAATACAGACTTATCTGTATTGAAAGATCAAATTTACCAATTTCTTGTTGTGCATAAAGACCAGTTTCATCTGAAACTTTTCACAAAATGGGGGGAAGTTTACGGACACAATAATGTTATAGAGTATGTAGTCCAGATTGAGAATGACGACAATCTTAGATTCTTCCTAGATCCTAATGATGGATTAAACTCTATGGACATTTTCGTTGAGAAAGAACCATGTTAAAATCTTAGCAAGCATGAAGTTATGCTTATGAGCCAAGACTGGGATATTATATGTTGTTGCTGTCCCAACAACATGTGCCCATCACAATAGTCCAAGATTTTAGTAACCCTTGTGATTATTTGCCCGAAATCACTCAGGGCTTGGAGAATCTTGCTTTAAGAAACACTGTTTTTAGTGGCTCCAGGTCATGTAGTGTCCAAAATATAATTGGTCCCAGTAATACTAGGAATGAACCTGAAGATATAATTGGTCCCAGTATTACTGGAAAATAGAAAGTGACCATTATGCAGATTCATTAGGTTCAATTTCCCCATGTGAAATGAAAAATGAAAATCTGGATGACATAGAAGCAATAGTAGACGAAGAAGATGTTGATGCAACCAATGTAGACCCCGACGGTGTGGAAACAACAATCCATATCGATTCGGACTCAAACATCCCATTTTACACAACAATTGTCCCCGAAATTGTTGCTGACTCGATGCATAATCCTTCATTTTCATGGAAAAAAATTTACGATCCTGGCCGAGGTATAATTGAGAAGGACATGGTATTCAGGGATAAGAAGGCTTTGATTTCAGCGATTAAGGAATTCTCGATACAACATGCAAGACTTCAATTTTGAGTTACAGAAAGTAAACCATTCCTTTGGGTTGTTAAATGTGAACACAATACACCTTTTCAAGAGTGCCCTTGGTATGTTGGAGCAACATTTAAGCAAGGATTGGGGATGTTCAAAATAACAAAATATGGTGGAGATCATAGATGTTATATGAATGACATATTTTGATCATCGAAATCTGGATAAAAATTTTGTAGCTTTCTTGAATAAGGAAAATGTTTGGGTCAATTCTGCAATCAGCGTCTCTGAGGCACAAGCAGACATTAAAAATGCGACTAGATACTTGATTTCATATAAAAAAGACATGGCATGGCATTAAACGGGCAATTGAGAACACTTATGGGACATGGGAGAGTTCCATAAGAAAGCTACCTAAGTTTCTGGGTACATTACAAAAGTGGAACACGAGCACCATTGTTGAATGAAAACATCATGATACCAACGTCCCACATAAAATGATTATCAAATATGGTTTTTGGTTGTTAGAGCCGTGTTACACTGGGTTCAAGTATTGTCGACCCATTATCAGTGTTGATGGGACACATCTATACATGAAACACAAACATAAAATGTTGATAGCCGTTGTAGTGGACAAAAACAAATATATATTTCCCCTAGCATTTGCTATTGTGGACGAAGAGAATTTTGAATCTTGGAAGTGGTTTTTGGAATTGATTTACAAGTACGTCATATGTGGGAGGGATCAGATGTGCATAATTTTGGATAGAAATGCAAGTATTTATTATATTTCATTTGTTTACTTCACTTGCATTTTTCCAAAAAAAGAAAAGCAAATATCACCGAAAAGATATAATTATGGCAAGAAAACATAAAATAAACGAATTTATCAAAAAAATTAAAAATTTAATACAAAAAATGAATCTTAACTCGGCCGACCGAGTTAAATGGTTGACTGAGTGGCATGACCGAGTGGAAGAATCCATCGCTCGATAAAACATTCCAGATATTTTTTCCACTCGGCCGAGCGAGTTTTCTAACAGTATGAGGCCGAGACTTCCCAGTAGGCCGACCCTTTACATCAACTTCATACAAGTTGGAACGATTGGTCAGAATGGAGAAATGCCTTGGATACACGGGTTGCCAACATCGAAGAATATATGCATCGCCAAGCATATAATTCTCAAATTGCACTTAACATACAAAGACAACAGCACGGTGGCACGTGCAGCAAGGCTATTTTGAGGAGCGTGAATATCCTGCATACCAACCTTTCAACCAATCAAACACTCTGTATCGACCATGAATTTATTCTATTTAGAAGTAGGTGGTCCAACTGTTCTTCCTGTTTTGCCTCTAAACTCATATTCGTTAGTATTGTTAAAATGATAGCAAATCTTGACTATGTTTATTTATTATAATAATTATCCGATATCATTTGTTGCATTAACCAAAAAAATGGTTTGTATATTTATTTATTTTAATATATTAATAACATATGAAATCAAACGTCCCATCAACAACACACCAAACAGTTAATGCACATTACAAATGTGTATTGACCCAGCAAGATGTTACCATTATAAATACGTGTGTGGTGACATTCATTTTACTTACATATATAGATGGATCACCCACTGGAATTCTCTCCTCTTCCTTCATAATCAAAATGCTATAACTTGCAAGAAGTTGAGTTCTACTCGGACACCGACTGGACAAAGGAGATAGAAACGGTGCTTGTGAATACTCTTGTAAAGGACGTTGAAGCAGGTGATTGGGAAATCGATAACCATAATAGCAACTGCTTACTGAACGTAAGAAATATTTTGAAGAACCAATTCAAGGAGCGTAAATTCAGTTTTGCTGACGTGAAAAGCTGCATTGATATGCTACAATCCCGTCACTACACGTAAAAAAAATGGTAATCACGGCTGGAGTTCGTATGGTTGGTGAACGACAGCTTATAGACGCTACACCGGATCATTGACGTTTATAGATAATTTTCTCTAAAATTTAACCAACCATTCATTTTCTTGATTGTTAATATCCAATTTACAGTTATATTAATTATTCTTATATTTATAGGATCGTGATCCCAAAAGGATAAATACAACTGCATACTTATTGGATGGCAAGTCATCCTTTGACCAACTAGAGAAGCTTTTCAAGTTTGAAGATAATGATGTTGTGAATGGACCATTTTCCTCAAGTATGGAGAGATGCAAGGCGAAGAAAAAATAATTTAGTGTAGCTATGATTGTCATTTCAGATGTTGAATTTTCATAACTATTGTAATAGTATTTGGGTATTATTTATTGGGTGTTATACTATATGTATAGGTTAAGGTGCTAGGTGTTGTAATCCCCATAATTCCACCTTAGTCTTTATATATTATTTATTTATTGATCTTACTGAACACCAAAAATTATATTTAAATACCAATATTATGGAAAATTATAATAAATTTATTTTATTATTACATAATAACATAAACATAAAACAACAATAAACTATTACACAGAATAAAATTTTCCTTAAAAAACACAAACAAACAAAATAAAACCCTTATTAACAATTTTTCACATGGACACAATTAACCACATGAACCACCACTTATACCCGATACGTCTCGAGACAATAATGAAGCACTCAGTCTGACCAAACCAATTTTAAAAGTGACTTTCATTTGAGTATTTTCAACCAATGAGAAAATACATAGATCACCCAAATTCAATTTGTATCCTCCACAAAGCGCCCCCAACTTGCATTATCAAATTTCGGTTTTTTGTGGCTTCTATGGTATCGCATTGTCCATGACTTTCCCAGACAATATAAAACAACTGATACTTCAATGGTAGACAAGAGTTTGATCATCTTCTTAGGCATTGACTGCAAGAAAATTTAAAAAAAAAAAACTTTAAATAAATAATATACACACCTTACTATAGTTCTTTTAAAAGAAAATTTATCAGTAGATAGTGCAAGGCAATATGTGATTTAGACAATATAATATCGAAATAATGCTTATTTTCATCTAGAATTGGAGAATCATCGATGTATCCTTCATCACTCGTGCAAGCACGCCTTTTTCCCTTACTCATTCTCTTTACGCATTTATGTATTATGCTAAGACATTCCTATTTATATTAGTTCAGGAATATAAATTATTACTGAATTGATTGCACGATGGATTTCAGTGGGATTTGAGAAGATGTGCATGCTATAAAAACTGACATCACTTCACTACACTCTCTGTAAAAGAAAATGTGCAGATTCTCTGTAAAAGAAAATGTGCAGATTTTTTTCAGATTGATTGACAATTATCTAAAAAGTAAAAAGAAACGTAAAATTGAATGACAATTCATTCATAACATGTATAATTATTTAATTTAATAAAATTTATATATATATATATATAATAATATAAAAATATTATAATTATTAATAAATATTCTTTATTTTATAAAAAAGTATTTATATTATGATTTAATTATCTTAAACAAAAATATAAAATTTAATTATTTACAATTATATAATTTATATTTATATAGAAAATATCTATATTTCTAAATAAAAATTTGTATAAGAAAAAAATAATATAAATGATAACCATATATATTTTTAAAAGAATAAATGAGAAATAATATATATATATATTAATTATAAATAATATATATAATATAATATTAAAGAATATAAAAAATTAAAAGAAACATCAAGCCCATTGACGTTTCTTTAAAACATCACTGTGCCTGACAATATATACATATATATATATATATTTTAATATATTTACCTAACTATGTAAATATATATTTTTTAAATATTCAAATTATACTTCAAATAAAAGTATAATAATTATTAAAAAATATCCTTTAAATTTTATAAATTTTTTTATAATATGATTTAATTATCTTAAATAAAAATATAAAATTTTAATATTTACAATTATATAATATATACTTCTATAAAATATATATATATATTTCTAAATATATATTTATATAACAAAAAATTAAATATAAATGATAATTGTATTTTTATTTAATCAGAATAAATAATAAATGATATATATATTTATAATATATATAAAGATCAAAACAAACGTCAAGCCCACTTACGTTTCTTTAAAACGTCAATGGGCCTGACGTTATCTTTTTATTTTATTTATATATTTATGTAAATATTTATATATATGTATATTTATATATATATATTTTTTTTTTTCAAATATTCAAATTATACTTAAAATAAAAGTTTAATAATTATTAAAAAATATCCTTTAAATTATATAAAAAAATTTATAATATAATTTAATTATCTTAAATAATAATATAAATTTTATTACTTACAATTATATAATATATATTTCTATAAATATATATATATATAACAAAACAATTAAATAAACGATAATTATAGTTACTTCAATCAGAATAAATAAGAAATAATATATATATATATATATATTTATAAAATATATAATATATATAATATAAATTTTAAATCAAAATTAAATCAAAAAAACATCAGGCCCACTAACATTTCTATAAAACGGCAGTGGGCCTGATGTTATATCCTTTTTTATATATATTTATATATATACATATTTTATAATATAATTATGTATTAATATTTATATATATATATTTCTAAGTATTCAAATAATAGTTAAATAAAAATATAATTATCATTATTAATTAGTCTTTAATTTTTTAAAATTATTAATATGATTTAATTATCTTAAATAACAATATAAACTTTTATTTTTTATAATTATATAATATATATATATTTATATAGAAAATTATATATACATTTATTTCTAATAAAATATTTATATTAAAAAATAGATAAGCATAATATAATAAATAACATATAATATATATATATATTAAATTAAAAAAATTTAAAAGAAACGAATGTAACGTCAGTGGGCCTGACGTTATATCCTTTTTTTATATATATTTATATATATACATATTTTATATTATATTTATGTATTAATATGTATATATATTGCTAAATATTCAAATAATAGTTAAATAAAAATATAATAATATTATTAATTAGTCTTTAATTTTTTAAAATTATTTATATGATTTAATTATCTTAAATAACAATATAAAATTTTCTTTTTTATATTATATAATATATATTTATATAGAAAAATTATATATACATATATTTCTAATAAAATATTTATATTAAAAAAATAGATAAGCATAATATAATAAATAGCATATAATTTATATATATTAAATATAAATAATATATAAAATTAAGAAAATTAAAAAAAATTAAAAAAATTTAAAAGAAACATCAGGCCCACTGACTTGTCTTTAAAACGTCAATGGGCTTGACATTTATTGTATTTTTTTTGACATTTACATATATATATATATATATATATATATATTTAAATTATTCCAATAATTAGTAATATAAATATCAAAGTTAATTAAAAATATTCCTTAATTTCTTTAATATGTTTTTTTATAATATAATTTTTTTAAATTTAGAATTTTTATTGATATACAACTATATTATTATTTTATATAGTATTGAAATAATTATATATTTATATAATGAAAAATATATAAAAATATTTAATATTATATTTCATTTAGTTTCAGTAAATATAAAAAAAATTGAATTCTAGTAATATAAATATCACTTAATAAATAATATAAAATAATTAATACAAACAAATTACTAATATATATATATAATTATATATCTTTATATATAGATATATATACTTGCACATATATATATATATATATATATATATGCGGCAGAGATATTGCATAGATGAGGATGATGATAGGCATAATCATATTGCATATACATATATTTTGAAAATAAAAACGTCAGCGGGCCTGGCGTTTTTATTTTCAAAATTAAAACGTCAGCCCGGTGATGTTTTTACCAAAAAACATCACAGGGCGTGACGTTTTATTTTATTTTGGGAACACTTTTTAAACCTACCATATTTTATGAAATATATATATATATATATATATTTTGCATTATTTGGGTAAATAACCCATAATAACCGAGCTACTTATATTCATAAATTTTTGGAAAGTTTCTGTAAAATAATTTGTTTATATTTAGCTTCTTCTTTTTTCAAATATTTAAAAAACAAATATTATTTTCCGTATTCTATCAATCTTTTATATATGATATATCAAATTAATCATATTTTAATAATATTTAATTTAAAAAAAGTGTACAAATTAACCTCTAAAAGAATACGTTAGGTACAAATTGGACCTTAAACTATTTGTTTGTACAAATAGGACCTTTAACTTTAAAAATTGATCAAATAAATTCCTGAACTTCTTATTTTCAAAAAAAATAGGCCATTTCAATAACTTAAAATATTAAAATAAATCTAAAAATTAAATAAATAAAAAATTTATTAAAATAAAATATATAAAATACTTAAAAATAAAATGATAAAATCTAAGTTATTTAATACATAAAAATTATCAAAAGACCTTAAATGATTTAAATATAATAAAATCGAATATCTAAAAATCATAACAAATCTTCAGATTTCAAACCCTTTTTAATATTTAAATTATTATTAAATTTTACTTTTTAAGTTATTGATTTTAAGTATATTTATGATTTAATTTGCTGATTTTTGGATTTATTTAATATTTTAAAAATATGTAAAATAAATTTAATAATTATGAGGGTCCTATTTGTCATATATTTAAATTTCAGAGGCTTATTTGACCTATATAAAGTTCAAGTGCTTATTTCACCTATTTTAAAAGTTAGAAGTCTTATTTGTACAAAAAAATAGTTTAGGGTTCAATTTGAACCTGAGATATTAATTTAGGGGCTAATTTATACCTTCTCTCTTTAATTTGATACCTAAACTGCATATTAAAAAAAAAAAACACATTATGCGTCCGTGAAATAGGTGTTTGGTGCACATCCGTGCATAAAGGCTAACAAAATATAGAAATTTGCTGCATTTTTTTGGAAATTCTTCTTTCCAATGTCCTAAAATACTATTACTTAATTTTTATAATTCATTTTTTGAGTATAATATCTAAATTAGTTCTCTTTTTACCTCACCTACATAAATTCTTTTAAAATGTTATTTATTTTGGGTATTTTAATTATGTTGTATTTTATTATTAGTGTATGACATGTGCAATGCACAAAAGATAATTTCTTCTTATGTTTATTAGATTTCATATTTTTTTTTTAATTTCAAAATTTAGTAATTTAATTAATATTCGATGAAATATCTAGATTTTGAATCATATATTAAATGCATCAACATATTTATCTTTATATCATTTCATTTTGAAACACCTAAATTTGTGGAATAATTTAGATTTCAAAATTGAATCAAAATCTCTAGAATTAAAATGATTAATTTTAGTTTAATAATAATATAGTTATTCTTTATTAAGTAATAAAATTTAGACGAAAAAAATAAATTTTTTTTTCTGTTTATATATATATATATATATATATATATATAAATCAGTAGCTTTTAGGAGTCATTTTAAATATATTGAAGTAAATAAAAGTGTGTTGCGTGCGAAATTGATGGCTAATATTGGTTGATGTATACTTTGTCTCATTGAACCACCCAAATAGATTATAGAAGTCTCCAAAGAATTAAAACTCTCAGGGATTGTGTGATCCTTTACCAAATATGCCGATCTTTATCAATTATTTAAAATAACCTTTTTTATGAAGAAAATATCTTATATGACTTCCAAAATTCATTCCTCGCCTACACACATTTAATAATGTAAGAATATTTATTTATGTAGCTGTAACAATATTTAATTTGCCTTTCAAAATAAATTTAATATAAGAATCAGTTTTTAAAATTAAAAAGGACTTTGTCCCGAAGAAATAAATCAAGGTCTCCAACTATCTTTGTAAGTTTTAAGTTACTTATATGTAGATTAACATTTATCAAATACTGAAAACAAAAACTATATGTTGTCATAAATTAGATACAATTTCAGACTATTTACGGAAACACTGTGCACCAGAAAAGAAAACCATCTTAATAAGTTAAACACAATGATCAAATCAGGCAACTCAATACAACTACGAATTAACCGTTCATTATTGAATAACCAACTCACATTTTCCATCTATACAAACATAATTCAGCACTTGATTTAATATTTTGCATTGTTGCGGGACAAAAAAGAAAAAGAAAACAATAATTATAAAGCCATGTGAAGCGACTTTCATTGAGGAAAAATATGGCATTTTTATGGGGGATGCAGAAATCAAACAAACGAAATGCAATAAAATACACGGTAGCAAACTTCCATTTCCTCATAAGCCATTCTATTGCACGCCCTTCAACTTGCTGAGTTATTCTCGCGATCCCGAAAGCGTCTCCTTACATAGCGCCTATTAACAGTCAGGTCAACACTCTCCGCACCTTCATTGTCCTCATCTCTGGGACTGGAATCAACCGCCTCCGCATCATAGGTTTCACCCCAAAGACTTCTTAACGATCTAGTCGCTGCCACTTGAGAACGGGGCCTCGATGGGGTAGACCTAGTCGGCGTATTTGGCCTTATAAACCTGACAAGAAAGAGTACAGTCATCCAACCACCCTCATCCACAGTGAGTATGCTTCCTCCACTCCTCTCTTCTCCAAAAGAAGATTGAATTGTGCTCAGCAAATCTCCGAGATCCCTCTGCCTTTCCAATCTCCTCCAGTTACTCTCCCTCTCGGGATCGGCCTCTGTGGGCCTCGCCAGAGGATGCACCAATCTCGCATGCTTGCGCAAATCTTGGTAGGTCCCACTGAAATCACACATCTCACAGGCACAACTTCTCGATTTAGCATTCATGAAATCACGAGCTGAGTCAACTACAGTCCACCCGTTTATTTGGCCTCTACAAAGAGGACACACCAGCTTCGGTTTCACCAGTTTCTCAGAAGGCTCAGAAATAGCTGATGTCGACCCTTCCAGATTATCCCCAGCTTCTAAATTGGTTATTACAGTTTCTGGCACAGCTGAAATATCAGTAGAAGATTTCCGAAACTGGTCGAAACAATTTGAGTGGCGGTAGCTCGTGTCACACATGAAAGGACGGCAACCTTTCTCATGTGACGAACATAACAGTAAGATGGCATTGTGAGGATGTTCCATACAAACTGGGCATCGAGCTTCTTCCCATTGCTTTATGTTTGTATCATCTTCTAGAGGGTTTTTCAGCAAGGATTGTCTAGAACAACTAGAGCTGCAAGGGTAAGGCGATAGCCTTGACCTATCAAGAGACATAGAACGCTCTCTTCTATCTTTAGGCATGATAAAGAATTAACCAACAAGCACGAAGACAACCTAGTGAGAAAAGAATTACAGAATTAGCAGTGTACATAGAAATTAGTGGCTACATCTTACAGCTAATACGGGAATTGGTGGGTTAAAACGATAATAAGCAAAAGTATATCAATCTAAAGCGAAGAGCATGCCACGATGACAACAATTTCAACACAGAGAATCAATTGCAAATTCACCTACATGCATGGTCACAGCTATACCAGTATTTCAATTTCCCCTAAAACATATTACCATATGCAGACTGATATGCTTCGATCCAAATACACAATCAGAGACAACATTTGCAACACAACATTGTCTTAGCTGATACAAAGCCAAACATGAACTAATGAAGAAACCACTAACTGATAATATCCAAATAATAATGATTAGACCATTGAAGGCATGTAAAAAAGAAACTTAGGTTATCACAATTTTACAGATCTAATTTATATTTTGATGCCCTCTAGCATCTTTCTAAAGCCCATTACAGCTGATTAAATGATCACGAACTCAATAAGTAGGAGCCAGCAGCACAGGGCCACAGGGTATTATTTCCATTTTAACAACAGTGTGACTGCTATAGAATTCTTCTCCAGGTAAGTGTTTACAACACAGATTTTGTAGATGACTTCTCTATCCAATTTACATCAAGCCCTTAAAATGAGAACAATTAGAACTTCTTATCACCATATTTTAACAATGCAGTTCCAACATCTTTAGCTTGGAAACCAATCCCAATTAGAAAAGCATACTAACTTTGCTAGAAGTACATAATTGATATAAAGCACACAACATCTTTTTACAGTCTTTGACAATCCGAATTCATAATATAATCTAACATGGTCTCAGGAAGCACCAGAAGGAATTTATGCTTACAATCAAACATCAATTCCTACTTTGTACCAACTGATAAAGTAGAAATTACCAATTAATCAGAAGCATAACATCATATTTCTCAAACTCAATGCGGTTCAGGAGAAACACTTTCCTTCTTCTGAAAGGACTGTCTTTGGAATGAATATTTGGGGGAAAAATACATTTTAATTACTTCAATTAAATAAATATACATCCTGCCATATCACTACTAACAGGAGTAGAACAAAAAAAAAAAAGGGATAAACAAGACCAAGTCGTTTTTCACCACCCAAACACAAAATGTATGGGCGCAAGGGGCACCATAAAAACGTGAACAATCGCATGCAATCAGTATAAATCCAACAATTTCAACAATTCCAGACAGATCCAATTGCAAACAGTAAAAAAAAAAAAAAATGGGGATAGACAAGACCAAGACGTTTTTTCACCACCCAAACACCAAATGTATGGGCGCCACCGGCACCATGAAAACGTGAACAATAGCATGCAACCAGTATAAATCTAACAATTTCAACAATTCCACACAGATCCATCATAGATCGCGAAATCTACCCGAAAATAACCTAATCGGCCTCCCCAATTCTCAAGTTATAGACAGAGAAAAAGAAAAACATTAACAGCTCTGTTAAATCTCCTCCAGCTCAAGCAAATTCCAGCAGAGCAGTCCAGAGTTATAGTTACACGATCATCAGGATACAAATCCCAACCACGCCTCACAAACTTACAAATTCAATTTCAATTCAAATATCCAGACTCCCAAAAATTGAAAGAAAAGCAAATTATGATACCTCCTTCGTGGACTTGGAAGTGAAAGCACCGGAAATAGGGGGAGTACGCTAACCTCGGTTAACTCTAGATGACTGCTTCGATCAGATCGTTATTTATAAGCTCGGCCCGTCTACAGTCGGCGATTGCGGGTTAAGGCGGCTGCCTCTGGCCCGTCTGACTCCGGGCCGGGTGGGGGCTAGGGTTTGGAAAGAAGAACATTTTCGTCGAAATTTGTGTATAAATACATACAAAATAAGAAAAAGGTGACGTGGCATTTTTTGAAATTATAATCCTCTTCAATATTTCTTGAATTATTACAATTTATTATGATTTATCTCACCGACGCTCACACATTAAATAATGATATCCGTACTGTTTCTTCATAAATAAATTATTTTTATTTTTTTCAACTAAGTGAAAATTATAAATCATTGATTTTCTTCTCATCTATTTTTTATGTGATTTTTTAATTATATTTTTTACTCAATATCTTTAACTAATTTTGAATTTTTTTTAAAAGGGACTTTCTATCCCCACCACAATTTTTACTCTCCATACTACAACACATTTTTGGACAAAAATAGATATTTATAAAATGATCAATATATCCTTAAAAAATAAACTAATTTTTGGCTGAGGTTGTGCATCAACCCATTTTTCTTCTTCCCTTCCCATTTTCTCTTCCTCTTCCCTTTTAAACCCTAAAAATTTCAATCCAAAAATTTGATTTTTTCACCATCTTTTTTCCTTATATCCATGGACAATCAACATTTATATGTAAATTCGGTAAGTTTTTCAAATGTTTTATTGTAAGTTTAGGGTATTATATATTAAAATTATGTCAGCAGAAATCGGAGACTGAGTACCAGAATTTCGGAAGTGTTCGGCCTGCATCGGCCGAACATAAGCAGAAACGTTCGGCCGATAGCAACCGAACACTTCACACAGCGTTCGGCGGCCCATAAGGCCGAACATTTTGCCTTCCGTTCGGCGACCTAAGGCCGAACATGTCTTGTACTGTTCGGCTACCTTAGGCCGAACGCATATTCGGCTGTTACAGACCGAACACAAATTGTCTTGTACTTTTTTTGTCGTTTTATGATTCATTTAATGTTATTTGCATGAGATATCAAGAACAAGTACTTTTATTTCAGATAACAATGAGCTGGTTGTTGATTACCAAGATGTGTTTAATACAATGAATTTGTTTGAATCACAAGAAAATTTGATTTGTTGGGTACGTGAAAAGGCTATCCCATTAGGCATGGTAGTGGTTGTGATGAGGTCAAAAATTGGAGATGAATGCAGACGACCTCATTTGTGGTTAGGTTGCGAACGAGAGGGTAAATATCGTCCATAGAAAAAAAAAACAGAGCAACAATGAGAAAAGTGAAAATCAAGAAACAAAGGAATGAGGAAGAGAAGAGGAAGAGGTAGAGAATAAAACAATTGAGAATCGTCGTCGCGGAACCAAGAAATGCGATTGTCCATTTCGTCTAAAAGGAACATATTATAAAGAGACTGATGCATGGGCCTTGGAGGTTATTTGTGGTTCGCATAATCATGAGTTGGCAAGATATTTAGAGGGTCACTCTTATGCTGGTCGTTTAACTAAGGATGAGTTGAAATTGGTGTCTGATCTCTCTACGGGTAATAGCCGTCCTAGGGACATATTGTTTATTTTGCAGAAGAGATATACAGAAAATAAATCCACGATAAAGACTATCTACAATATTCGACAGAAGAACAAACAAGTTGAACACTGTGGCAGGTCACAAATGCAATATCTCATGGGTAAACTTAAAGAGAAATAATTTTTTTTCATACTAGGCGGTGTGAGCAAACAGATGCTGTCAGAGATATGTTTTGGGCCCATCCGACAAGTGTGAAGTTGTTGCGTGCCTTCCCAAATGTCTTGTTAATGGATTGTACATACAAAACAAACCGCTACAAACTACCGTTGTAAGAAATTGTCGGGGTGACTTCCACAAACATGACATTTTCAGTTGCATGTGCCTATCTAGAATGTGAAAAGGAGGACAATTACTTATGGGCATGCAATGTCCTTAAAGATTTGATGGACCAATCCAACCTACCCAAAATATTTGTAACCGACCGATAACTTGCATTGATTAATGCAATCGAGAGAACTTTTCCTAGTTCTCGTCATTTGCTATGTCGGTGGCACATCAACAGAAATGTAATGGCCAAATGCAAGAAGTACTTTAGTACAAAGGAACAGTGGAATTCATTTTATTGCAATTGGAATTCGTTGATTTTTGCCGAGTCAGAGCACATGTTCGAAGAGTTGCTGCAGAGGTTTCAGAATGATTTTTCCTATAAAAAAGAGGCTGTGAAATATGTCTTGGACAATTGGATAAATGGATATAAGGAACGATTTGTTTCTTGTTGGGTAAACAACTTGATGCATATTGAAAATACCACAACAAACAGGTAATAAATAATCATTTGTCATTTATATGCTATATCATTTTTTTATTTCTGTATATATTGTATGTTATATGATCATTAATGTTTTTTTTGTAATATAGGGCGAAGGGCCAGCATGCCAAGTTGAAAAAACAACTTCAATCGAGTACAGGCAATTTTGAAACGTGTTGGGAAATTTTTTTCATTCTTCTCGAAACATCGCATAATGCAATCAAAAGTTCGTTCGAGAAGAGCATCAATATAGTCCAACATAGGTACTCATATCCTGTATTCAAAATGTTAAGGGGTATGGTTTCTATCTCTGCTTTGGATATGATTTTGGATGAAATGGTTGGTGTTGGAGAAAATGGTATGGATCGTTTATTATGTGGGTGTATTTTGCGAATGACTTGTGATCTTCCATGTGCTCATGAGCTATCTGAATATGTTCGGGGGAACATGCCTATCCCTTTAGATAGAGTTGATAGATTTTGGAGAAAGCTTGATATGGAACCTGTGGATGGAGTCAATAAAAATATATCGGATGACATAAATAATAGTTTCAAGAAGACACTTGATGAAATTGTCAATCAGTTTGAAGGTGCACATGATGAATCAGAGAAGTTGTTAATGTTGAAGAGATTAAGAGAGTTTATAAACCCAACTACACCATCCCTCATTGAACCACAAGCCGAACCACGTACAGGTGGACGTCCTACCAAAGCAAAAGCAAAAAAAAAAAAAACAACTCAACCAAAAGAGATCCGAGTACATTTGAGTATGTTCAATCCATCAATGACAGTTGTTCACCAGTGGAGGAAACAATTTTCATAAGTGGAGAAAATGTGTCTAGTGCTATGTTTAGTTTCACTCGTAGAGAAAAGCAAAAGGTAATTTTCATTGATAAAAAAATTTGTGTTTTTTTTTTCTTTTCTTTGCCGGCCTAATTTATGATAATTGTTTGGTTTACAGGTGGTTCGTCGTGCATATAATGTTGTTACCACAAACAAGGATATTGAATTTTTTGAAGATATTCCACCTATCTTTCGGCCATATATTTGTGGGACTAAAAATGTTTGTGGGACTAAGAATGTTTTTGAAGAATCGTGGTCTAGAGTTCGTTGTGACCTGATTCATGAATTACAAAATTTTGGGGAAATGTATGCACTAATATTCAAAGAACATAGACGTGTTGGGGAAGTTGAAGATGCATTACATTGTTTTGAGGAGAGAGCCTATAGACGACACTGGCTAGATATACCTGATATGGGACACATGATTGCAACTGTCTACAACATAGCACTTGTCGTGCTAACACCCATTGCAAACTATACTTTCTTTCCCCTCAGGACTGCAAACCCAGAAGATTCGAAACTTTTTTTGCATAGCATTGGTAGATCAAAGCACGCATTTTTGCGGGGTAAAATTATTTTCTTATTATTACATTTTTTATGATTTACATTATTTTCATAGTAATCTTTGAAGAGTAGTAACTATACGTGAATTGTGGCAGGTCTCATTGATGTCTGGATGCCCGTTGCCTCCTGTCTGCAAGTATGGCATGAACATCGTAGTGCATGTGCAGCTGGATGGGAGATATTCTACAAAACACGATTTCAGATGTATAATGCCATTTGTTTAGGAAATGAATGATATGTACTTATACATTTTTTTAAGTGTTGAATATTTTTTCTTTAAAATATTACATCTAATATTTTGTACATTTGCTAAGTTAAGATGGAATATGTCCGACAAATGGCAAATCATGGAATTTTTTAAACTGTCAGGGCGTTCGGCCAACAGAGGCCGAACAAATTAAAAAGCTTTCGGCCAGAAGAGGCCGAACATACGCGAATACGTTCGGCCAGAGCTGGCCGAACACTATGGAGTGTGTTCGGCAGTGTTGGCCGAACATATTGTATTGTGTTCGGCCTTTGGTGGCCGAACGCCCTGACAGTTTAGTTTTTATGTTTTTTGGAAAGTTCTTTACTTAATATTTTTTTATTCTTATGTTGCGTATTTTACAATTAGATTAAAAAATTACATTTTGTGTACATTATGTTAGAATATTGGTATTTGAATCGCACGATTGAATCCAATGGCCAAACACTAAAATGAGCAAAATAAATCGAGAACACTCAATTAAGAAAACATTTCATCTAATGTTCAACATTCAAATCTCGAAAAGTTTAATGTAATTCATACATATTATAATCACTACTCATCCGATTAATGTCCATCATCCAATGTGAGACCGTGGAGTACTCTTGCAGCTTGCTCAACTCTAGGCATAACGTAATCAAACGATAACTGCGGATCATGAGTGTCCACATGCGAACTAGTGGATCAAGAATGTTCCGGGCCTCAACGTTTCGAGCCCACAGTTGACTGGGGTTCGCATCAATAAGAAAGTGTCGTGTTATAGATGTACGATCGGGGTTTTGCACTTGTGGATGGGGAAATGTACGGTACCAATCCATATACTCTGGTACAGTCTCCCATATTGGCTCAGCAAGTCTCCCTCGTCGTTGCATGGACAAAATATGGCTGTCCCAGGACAGAAACATGGATCCGAGCACACCCCACGCAAGTACATACTGACCAGGATTTTTTCCTCTTCTTGCATAGTCTGGATCCAATGGAGGCAATGGTATATGCTGGACATGGCCAAACTGCCTCAACATATGATCAGGATGATATGGTTCGACAATGTCAAGAGCCCTTATGCAACCATGATAAGACGTCACTTCAGGACGTTGAAATCGATCACGCACCTGCTAGTAAGGATCCCAGTTTACCTACGTATTGAATTGTTCAAGTTATATATTTGAAAGATACATATATTTGAAAAACACATAATTAAAAAGACACTTACTTCGTGAGGTTGAAGTGAATCCAACCACTCCCTACATGCCTGCAAGCCCAAAGTATTGGCTCCACCTTGTCCATGTTGTGACCATCTCATAGCAAGTGGAAATCTAGGATCGTACTCAAAATTGAATTGAGGTCGTGGGCTCGTCGGAAAGTGCTCGAAAATCCATGCCTACATATATAGAAATACAATGGTACAACATATTAAAAATTGTAACATAATGTTAAAATAAATTATTTTCAAACAATGACTTACCTCCAATAATGTAAGATACCCAGCTATTTGCTTGACACCCGATCTTGAGGTAGAACCTAGTTGCCTGTAAAGATAGGCAAGAACTGCAGCACCCCATGCATATTCCCGAACAACACTTGTGTCTTCTAGTAGCTTCAAATAGCTAGCTGCAATTCGAGTACCACTTTTTTCGGAAAATATCGTACAGCCAAGAATATATAATATATATGTTCTCACTGCCTTTTCTGCAACTAGTCTCTGAGAAATCTGACAGCTGTCCAAGAATGTGCTATGCAGCCACTCTAACTTCACTGATTGCCCCCTCTTATCATTAAGTGCCAATATGGCATCCTCAACTGACACACCTAACAGTCGATGAATCAGTGCAGGCGAGAATTCTGAAGTATCGTCTGCCACATGCACTGGCTGCCCTACCATTGGAAGACCAAGTAGACACAATACATCATCTAATATAATCGTCATCTCACCAAATGGTAAATGAAATGTGTTGGTCTCCGGCTGCCAACGTTCTACAAATGCAGAAATTAAGTTTCTGTTGGGAGCTCTATATGAAATTTTACTCAAATTGTGAAGCCCGGACCGTTTGACATACGACCTCCAAACTCGTGTCGTCTCATCTTCCGGATACACCCATTTCAGAAGCTTAGAAGTGTGATAAAGACATTTTAAAACGCCTCTCTCATTGCCATTCCAAACGTCGGCAGCTACATGTGTTTTGAAACTTCGTAACAATGACGGATCATAAGGACCGCCAGGAAATGGGCCCATTAGGATCTCATCATGCTCGGCTTGCCTCTGTTGTTCTTGAGGCACATCAGCATATGCCTCTTGTTCTTCAGGCACATCAGAAGGACCTGCCACATGCTCAGATTGTTGTGCAGCCCTTAATCGTCTGTTTGATGCTGTAGGTCGTCTTCTTCTTCTTCTTCTTCTTCTTCTTCTTCTTTCATAAACTATAACACAAGAAAATCAAAATGTTAACATAGAAACGTTCAAAATAAAGCGTTCCGAACAACACTGTCAGGTTGTTCGGCCAAGGCTGGCCGAACGCCTCGCAGGCAGTTCGGCCAAGGCACGCCGAACTTCTCTTGCTATGTTCGGCCTGTACTCATCGAACGCCCTACAGGCTGTTCGGTGAACCAGCGCCGAACGCATTGCGATTAAACAAAAAAATAAACAGCGAGAGATTACCTGGACTCGACACATTTTCGTGTTTTGCGTCCATGACCTTCGCGGGATGAGGTTTGGAGAGAAGGGGAAGGGATGGAGAGGGTTCGGCGTGCCTTCGTATGGACGAGAGTTCGGCGCGCAAGGGTTTGGAGGGGGGGAGAGAGTTTGGCATCGGCTGAAGGGTTTGGGTGGGGGGGAGAGAGAGTTCGGCGCCGTCTGAGGGTTTTGGGGGGGGGGGTTGAGTTTTCAAAATTTTAAATTTTTTTAAGGGTATAATAGGTATTTTGGGGGTGGGGTTAGTAAATTTAAAATTTTTAATGTATTTTTGTGTGGTGTAGATAGTAAATGTGGTGTGAAAAGAAAAAATTGGGGTGTATATAGAAATGGCCTTAAAAAAATTCTTATTTTGGGTGTACTTTTTTCAATATGAATTTTATTTTATATAGAGGAAGTATCATTTGGATATTGTGGATAAAAAGCATTACTACTACTAATGTTCTATATAAATAATAATAGAAGTACCAATTATTTTTAGTAACTCAATAATTTTTTTTGTTTATTTTCTTTCTACTAATAACTATTATATTTATTTATTGTTTTTGTATATTTTTATTTATATATTTAGAACTGTATGACATACATAATATATTTAGAATTATATGGTATCAAATAAGTTTGAAAATTAATGAATTTCGATATATATATATATATTGAATCTATAATATTATTTATATAGAGAGATTTTTATAGGGAACACTGTTAGTTTATGGTCTGAGATATGTCAAATTATTGATAATATTGTATGATTTTACTGATATGCAACTTTAAAATATAATTTTTTTTATATAATTTTGTTTATATTTATAGCTTTGTTCTTATCGTGATCTATTACTTTTAGTTGAACTATATACAACACTTTTAACATAAAATAAAAAACACCATTTTCTTATTTTTTTGAAAATAAGAATTTCTCCAAAATTTTGAAAAAAAGTAGATAAATTTATTTTTACTCGTTATATATGTATATAATTTTATATACAATGTTTTTATATCCTTATCATAATTATACTACATATACAAATTATTGCATATAATTATATATTTAAAAATATTAATATTATATATTTAATTAAATTTAATAATATTATACTATAATAATATGTTTATACAATAATACAAATAAAATATAGAATGAGTACATAAGTTTGTGGGTAATAATTTATGATGTGACAGCTATTATTTAAAATATGATCTTGAAACACAGTAAAGAAAAAGAATTAAAAAAGAAGAGAAATGCAATGGTGATGTGCAGCTGGATTAGCGTTGCTGTCTCATTTTTCCAGCTCATTTATTAGTTATATTCGTATGAACAATTCAATAAAAATAATAGAGTATTGATGTTATGATGAAATACAAAGGACAAAAAGATAAAAAGAATTGAGGGCAGCGTCAATTGTTTGAATTTACATTTCTAAGTAAAGGTGGTCGCCCTTCCCGTGACTCTCTGCCTTCCGTAACCTGCTGCTTAAATTATATACTACTAATTTCTTTTATGTGCATGCTGCTTAAATTATATACTACTAATTTCTTTCATGCTATGTAGGATTATTTATTTTCTATTAATTTTTTATTATTTTATTATTTTTAAAAATTTCAAGTTTATAAATTTAAAATTGAAAGGTATGAAACAAATAGAATTAGGAATGTCAACTTGAACCAGTTTAAATATTTCTTTATGATATACATTAAGAAATTATATGTTAATAAAGAAAAATATGAAGCACTAGAAAATAAAATTATATTTAAAGACATATTTTTTTTTACATATAAACTAATGATGCGTCCTGTAATTATGTAGTTTGACTTATAAAAAATTAAAACAAAACGAATATTTATATAATGACATATTAGCTTGTACTTATATATATATATATATTGAAATAAATTAACATAAAAAAGTAAATATTAGCTTGTACTTCTATATATATATATATATATATGTTAAACATATCTCAAAAGACGTGTAATATATAATATTTTCTTCTTTTTGTCACAATTTTTTCTCTCATAAAGAATTTTAATTTTTGTAGTCGTTTACATTTTCAAAAGTAAAATATTATTTTTTTTGTTCTTTTTTAACATTAAATTTGATGAAAATAAAATCACACAGATTAATCATACTCTGTTATGTAAATATTAATTATTCTTATTTTTAGATCAAATCAATTGTAATCTAACTTATATATACAAATATGTTGGAAATTGACCAAATTGTAGGATCTAAATTGAATTATAATTTATATTTGCAAAATATATGTTTGTTGTCACATACTCTCATAATAAAATAATTAAACTAAATATAAATAATAATATAATTATTTTTTATAGTCATTTTTAGTAACTATTACATCGTCTCTCTATCAATTCAATATTTATCATATCTTATATATAAATACATATTGATATATATATATATATATTTGTATAAAAAAATAGATATCATAGTTAAAAATTATCTAGGAGGCAAAAATTTAATTTTTTCTATTCATATATATATATATATTACAATTAACTTAAGAAAACAATTATATTTAATAATTAAATTTTAATGTACGTATGTGCATATATATATGTGCAATATGGATGTCAAATAAAAGATTGTAAAAAGAGAACTAGTTAGATATATTTTTTTTAAAGTTGAATTGAAACGAAAAAGTTATAAACTTTTAAATTTTTAAGTGAAAATGAAAATTAATAAAAAAGAGATAATAAAATAAATATTAATAAATCTCGTAGTTTTATCAATCAAATATATATATATATATTGAAATAAATTAGCATAAGAAAGTAAATATTATAATTAAAAGGTAGTTTAGGCAGAAAAAATTGTTGCTTTCTATTTAAGACGGTAGTTCTGTTATTATATATAACTAGTTTGAGACCTGTGCGACGCACATAATATATTTTTTTCTTATATTTTGTAATATAAACATATATTCAAGTTATATGATATATTGTAGAAGATGTAGATTTGTAATTCAATAATCATTTTGTATAATGAGTAGAAATTTGTTGTAATTTTATGCTTCGTCTTTTCTTCTATTAGAATTAGTCTCGTTCACAAATTGATAAGCATGATATCCACAATTTATAGAAGGTTAAATCAAATTAAAATAAAAAAAATATATAGCGATATCAACAGATTAAAGAAAATAAAGATTTGTACAGATCTCGTAAAAATTGGCGATTACACAGTCAAATTAATGACAAAATATTTTGTAAATTGCTAATATATATATATATAACATAATTTGTTATCTATTATTTATAATATGTTTGTTCGCAAATCACTACTTTTGGTAAATCTTAATTACTAGAATATTTTATTTGATTCATCATTCCATAAATTATGGATATTATTTTTATTGTTATCAATTATAAATAGATTGAAAAACGGGTTAATGTCCTACCTAATTCTTTCACATACAATTGTTTGATTCTTGAACAGTAGGTACATGTTCATTTGTCTATTTCATTTGATATTATGTAAATTATATCTTATATTTTTTTCCTTTTTATCTAGCAACATTAAAATTAGATACTTTAATTTTTTTTTTTGTAAATTCAATATTATTGTAGAATTTATATGCTTGAATGATTTCGTTCGCTATATATATATATATAAAATTTAAGTATATACGTACATTACAAAATATAATAAAAAAAATCTTCTGTGCATGGCACAGGTTTCACGCTAGTTAGTAATGATATTACAAAACTTTGAAATTAGATAGAACAAATACTTTGTAAGTTAATGAAAAATCACACGGTGCTTATGCATCGAAATAATTAGTATATCTTAACAGAAAATCACAAGAATAATCAAACGAAAAATGAAAGAGATGGACAAACTTTTCGTTTAAAAATAAAAAAGAAAAATTGTTAAGAAAATGAAATATGTTTATGATAAATTGAAAGCAATAGATGAATAAAAAAATTTAAAAATAAAATAAATCTAAAAATGATATTTTGAAGAGTGTAGGCTTTGGTGACAACTGAAACATGACAGATATTATCATACCTCAAGAAAGAACACGCAAAAGACTTAAAGAGGAGGGAGAACAAAAAAGAGAGATCTTAAAACATGTAGTGATAATCTTGATAAAATATATAGAAAGAAGAGAGAGACAAAAATAAGAAATAATTTTGAATTATGGTAAGATCGACGAAAATTTATTTTTATAATTGACAAAGTCATATTCTATCCATGTGATTGGGTGATTTTAAATAATTGATAGCTTAATTATAAAAAAATTGTTAATGATTTTCCACAATATAATGAAACAATGATTTAGCGTTCCTAACAAATTTATGTCTTATTTTGAATATATTATGAGTTAACAAAAATTTCTTAAAATTCGAATTTATTTATGTTGAACAACAGAAATCAAGCAATTCCCAAACATTGTTTATATTAATCTCTTCAATTAAATTGTAATAATGTATCTTAAAGGAATTCCATAAATATTAATAGTTTACATTTATATGGTATAAATTTAGTCGGAAAAAAACAAAATTTAAAAAAGTCATTTTACTTATATATATAGATATAGATATAGATATAGATATATATTTGGTTTGATAAAATGAATCGAGAAAATCGAATAATATATTTATTAGATTTCATATATTTCTTGAATTTTATAATTCAATTATTTGATTAATATTCGATTGTTGTAATATATTTATCTTAATATCATTTAATTTTAAAACACCTAAATTTGTGGAATAATTTAGATTTTGAAATTGAATAAAAAATTTTAAAATAAAAATATCTAATTGTAATTTAATAATAATTTAATTATTCTAAATTAAGTAATAATATTTAGGCAGAATTACAAAATTGAAAAAAGTGATTTTGTTTTTATATACATAGATAGATAATGTGAGAACAATGGGCCTCACATATTGGACTGGATTAGGGATCCCCCATTGGGCTAAAATAATGCCCAGCTCAAAGAGCTTATATACTGGCCTCACCTCTCTATTAATTAACATATATGTTCCATTTTTTCTATATTTATTTTATACTAAAATTTTAAAATTTAGATTTTTTATTTTAATATATAATATATCAAATTAGTATTTTTTATAATCATTAATTTGATATCAATATTTTATTATATTAAAATAAATAAATTACATTTAAAGTATAAAATATAGTTTTTATGGATGATATTTTTTATAAATTAAATTATTATTTTTTAAATTTTGATATATGTTTTGAATTCAAATAAATCGTATATTAATATTTTGATGAATTTAATCTAAAATAAATTCATAATTTTTTTATAAAATATTATACTTTTAATTTATATAGTATTATGATTTTTTATTTAACCTTAATAGTTTTAGTAAATTAAATATTTATAATTAGTTGGGGGACAATAAAAAATTTACTTCAAAATATTGTAAAATTTATTATTTAATAAAGATAACTTTAAAAAAATATAATTTAATATAACAAACTATAATTTAAATTAAAATGTATATATAAAATAATAAATTATGTACATTTTTATAATAATAATATTAATAAAAATAATATAATATTATCATATATTAATATAATAAAATATATTATATTATGTGCATTGACAATCTTTTAATAATGAACGTTATGGCAGTGGGCTGTAAGAACACCAGTAAAAAATATTTCGAAGGTTCTCTAGTTATGGACTTATTTATATAGGTTGTATTAATAATAAACTAGATATCCGCTCGTTTGATGCACGTGATATAATATATTCATTATATTAATAATTTATAAAATCTACATAATCAATTATTTATATCAATTATATTTATATAAATATTATTCAATATGAAATATATTTTTATATATTAAATTGTATTTTTATTTTTTTAAGTTAGTTTTATTAAATAATAAGTTGGGACATTATTTTGAAGTGAATTTTGAATTGTTCCTCAATTGAATATAAATATTTTAATTTACTAAAAACTGTTGAAGTTAAACAATAAATTAATAGTACAATGTTTTTATTTTTATAAAAAAATTATTTATATTTTTAGGTTAAATCCATATAAAAGTTAGATATACTATTTATTGAAATTCATCACATATACTGAAATTTTAAACTTAATGATTCAATGCATAAAATTTTATAATTCATCGTTAAAAATTATATTTCATAATATTCAATATATTATTTATTTTAATATATACAATATTTGTGTCAAATTAAAGATCACAAAAAGAAGATTAATTTGAGATATAATATATTAAAATGGACTTAAAACAAAAAAGTTATTTGAATTTTTAAATTTAAATAAAAAATTTAAAATATGAGAGAGAAAAAAAGGGCAAATGTCAATTAATTGTATAGACAGTTATAATGAGAAGAGAAAAAGTCTCATAATCCTTCTTTTATATTAAATATATATTTTAAAATTAATAATTTAACGTATAAAATTTTATATCTCATCCATAAAAAAATTATATTCCATAATTTTAAATATAATTATTTATTTCAATATATACAATATTGGTATCAAATTAAAGATCACAAAACAAAGAATAATTTGATATATCATATATTAAAAACAAACTTAAAACGAAAAAATTATTTGAATTTTTAAATTTTAGTAAATATTAAAATAGGAGAGAGGGAAAAAGAGAGAGTCACACATTGTCAATTAATTATATAGACAAATGTAATGAGAAGTGAAAAAATCTCACTATAGATGTGACAATTCAAATGAAAAAAAAAAAATTTTTGAAAATGCTCAAGAGCACGTGTGAAAATAAAAACAAATAATAATATTAAAAAGTTAACACAATTTTTTTTTAATGCACCATATCACATAAAATATTAGAATTATTACTGAGATGACATGTGCCAAAAGCCAACATTTCAATATCCATTTTTTTATATATAGAGAAGGATAATTTATGAATTATTCTGTAAAGGAAGAAAAATTATAATTTTATTTACTTTGTTATATTTTATATTTTTCAAATTTGAATTTGATACTCTTTGGCCTTTTATAAGAGAGGCCTAATGATTTTTTTATTTTTTTTAAATGTTTTGAACATTAAGTACAATCTTTAAAAATATCGTTTGTTTTTTATTCATTTTAAACAGATATATACCTTTTACATATAGCCTTTGTTTTTCACTCTAATTTATATTAATTCTGAACACATATTAGCATTTCATACCAATCTTATTACGAACCTTTTTATTTCACTAACATTGCTTCTATAAGTTGTATCATAATTATTTATTCAAATAATTTTAATTATATTGTATTTATTTTATTTATGAAAATAATAATCATATAAACAATTTAAAAAATACTACATTAAAAATATAATTACTAATTCTAAGTTTAAATAAATGGTACAACATTACTCAACATTACAAACGATTTATGTACATTATAAATAATTAAAGATACTCAAATTTATATAAACATGTTATGTTTTATATATTATATATTATCATCATTTTACTTTTATGTATCAATTTGAGTTTGTATCAAATATCATAAAAATGAATTGTTTTAATATACTATACATTAAACACTAACAAGAATAATATAATTCTATACAAAAAGATTTATAAAATGAGTGATTATGATAAATCTATATATATATATATATATATAAAGAGAAGAATCGTCACAAATAGAAAGTATTAATTTTTTTTTGCATAAATTACTTTTTAATTATAGTATCTCTTTTCCATGCAAATATATATATATATATATATATATATATATATTTGTAGATATATACTATGATATGTAATTTTTCAATGCAAATCTTATCAATAACTATCAATATATATATATATATATTATGATATCTATTTTTCAATTAAAATATATATCAATATATATATATATATATATATTTGATTGGTGAAACTACAAACATTTATTAATTTCAAGTTATTATCTATCAAAATATGTTTATTTGATTGACTTTTTTTATTATTTTTTATTTTTTACTAAAAATGTCAAAAGCTTATAACCTTTATTTGTTTTGACTCCAATTTAAAAAAAAATGTCTAACTAATTATGTTGTCACGATCTTTAATTTGACATTCATATTGCACATATATACACACATACATACATACATTAAAATTTAATTATAAAATATAAAATATTTTTTCTTAAGTTAATTGTGACATACATAAAGAGAAATAGTGTATTAAATATAAAAAAATTAAACTTTTGCTGCCTAAATTACTTTTAATTATGATATCTATTTTTATACATACATACATATATATATAATATCTATCTATATATGAGATATAATAAAATAATTAGATTGATATCGCAATAAAAATAATTATATTAATTTTTATTTGTATTTTTATTATTTTATTATGAGAGTATATCAAAACAAACTTTTAAATATTCTGTAAATATAAATTCTAGTTTAATTTAGATCCTATAATTCCGTAAATTTTGAGATATATATAACCAATATATCTGTATACATAAGTTAGATTGCAATAATTCAGTTTGATTCAAAATAAAATTTATATAACACTTACAGAGTAAGATTAATCTGTATAATTTTATTTTCATATAATCTATATATATATATATATATATATATATATATAATAACAAAAGTGCTATTTTTAGTAGCCATTCATTTTCTCGCCCATTTCCTTTATAATAATAGTTATTATATTTATTTATTATTTTTTAACAAATATTTAGTTCGATATTTTTGAATTGTATGATATCTATGATATATGTAGTACAATATGATATTAAATAAGTTTGAAAATTAAGAGATTTGAATTTATAATATTACTTATAATTTTATATATCTACAGAGATAGAGGTTTTTATTTTTTTTTATTTTTTATATAATTATATGATATCAAATAAATTATTAACTATTATCTAATTATAATCTTATATGATTCAATAAAAGGAGAACACTAATTGTGTTATATTTAATTACTCAATTATTTATACTAATAGTTATTATATTTATTTATTATTTTTAGCATATTTTTAGTTAGATATTTTAGAATTGTATGATATCTATAATATATTTAGTACTATATGATATCAAATAAGTAAAAAAATTAAGAGATTTAAATCTATAATATTATTTATAACTTTATATATATATATATATATCTAGAGAGAGAGAGAGATTTTTTAATTTTTTATAATTATATGATATCAACTAAATTATCAATTATTATCTAATTACAATTTTATACGATTTCATAATAAGAACATTATATTTAATTACTTAATTATTTGAACTAATAGTTATTATATTTATTTATTATTTTTAGCAGATTTTTAGTTAGATATTTTATAATTGTATGATATCCATAATCTATTTGATATTATATGATATCAAATAAGTTCGAAAATTAAGAAATTTAAATCTATAATTTTATTTATAGAGAGAGAGAGAGAGAGAGAGAGAGAGAGAGAGGTTTTTTATTATTTATTTTCTTTATAATTATATGATATCAACAAAATTATCAATTATTATCTAATTACAATATTATATGATTTAATAATAGGATAATTATATTTAATTACTTAATTATTTGTACTAATAGTTATTGTATTTATTTATTATTTTCAGCAGATTTTTAGTTAGATATTTTAGAATTGTTTTCTTTAATATAAAATTGGTGTTTCTGGATAGATCTAATATGTACTAATATTTTGAAATTTTCAGAATAATAGGGGATGGTGATGTTGTTTCATATATTTTTTATAGCTTAGATGTTCATAATAAGCTAACTTATGATGTGGAACATGGGCAATGGTTAGTTGATCATCAACTGTTGAGATGTGCTGAATGATTGATAATATTGTATGACCTTGCTCATATGTAACTTTAAAATATAATAAATATCATATGATTTTGCTTATACTGAACTAGCATATAATTACTTTCCTTTGTCTCAAAATTGCACATTGAAAGAAAATAAAGGGCATAATTTTCTTATTTTCTTAACATGAGAATTTCTGCAAGTTGGAAAAAATGTAGGTAAATTTATTTTATTTTACATATTAAATATTTTATTAAAATATTAATATCAATATTATTTATTTCTTAAATTTAATAATATTATACTATAATAATATGTTCGTGCATCGCACGGGAGAACTTAAGAGTATATAGAAAAAGGGAAGTACCAACTATTATTAGTATTCAATACAATTTTCCATCTATTTTAGGTTGCTATAACAGGCAAGTTCAATTTTTAATATATATAAAAGAAAATGATAATATGCAAAATATTAATCCAATAATTGTTTGACACCCAATATTTGTTAATTGGAAGATTCATAACTAATTTAAAATCCTAAATTTTAGCAAGATTTTTGACCCCATGGGCTTTGATTAAATGATACTAAGAGAGCAAATCTTTTAATATTAAATGTTAAGATAATGAAGATCGACAGGAGCAGGAAATATGGATATAATTTTTAAAATATTTTGATTGTTACCTATAAAGATGCAGTGACCAATTGACTTATTCATAATCTTTTTATAAATATATGTTATTAGTTGGTAATTGAAAGATTTCTGCAATAAATTTTTGACAGCATTATTTTTGGTAAAATATTATAAGGGTGAAATTAATATAAAAAAATACAACTAAATATATTTATTTTTTATGAGATTTATAACATGATATGATAGCTAAAAAGCTAGAGATTGTGTAATAAAATCAAATTATTTAAATTTAACTTTTTTGGTGTATTTAAATTTAATCAAGTTTTAATTAACTAAAAAAATCCAATAAATTCCAACACAAACTTGACTTGAAATTTATATATAATTTATATAAAAATAACCCTCCATTTTTTAGACGCAACCATTAAGCAATACTTCGATTAACAAAAAAAGTTTATGAATGTTAGATAATATAAAATAAAATATCATACGAATACTAAATTAGAAAAAATTTCCAAAATATAATATATCCGTGCATCGCTCAAAGATAGATATAGTTTGACTTATTAAAAAAATTAAAATAAAACTACTAAAATATTAAACAATAGATCAAAACTATATTAGAGAGTTTAGGCACTATATTATCACTATCTACAAATATATATATATATATATACATACATATATATATATAACACATTCCATTTATGGAAAGAGTTGGATTTTCCTGTTTAAACTTTCATTCCATCTTTAGAAATCCTTTTAATACATATTAGAAACATTAATTAATAAATTATTAATTAGATAAATGAATATAGTATATATTTATTATGATATTTAATTATAGTAACAATAGATTATATTAGACGGTATTTAATAAATACATATAAAATTTAATTAATAATTATTTAACTTAATCATTTATTTAAATTTATCATTAATACATCATTTTTTGTATTAAGCTATGCATTGTGTGTACATATATTTAAAGTGATTGAAACTATTTGATATTTTTTATATATTTTATTAGGCAGTATTGTATCGTGAGTTTATATATTATGTAGCTAATCAATAATTAATTTCCATAGGAAGTGTAGATAATATAATCTAAATAGTTTTACATAATTTAATTCTTTACTAAATATTTGAATACATTATCTTTTTAAATGTTAACTAGTATGTTCTCTCGTGCGATGCACAGACATATTATTATAGTATAATATTATAAAATATTTGAAATATATAAAATTATGATCAATAATTTATATATTTACCATGATTATAATAAAGATATAAATATTATATATAAATCATATGTGAACATGAATTAATTTTATATATAAAAATACAATCAATTTTTTTTTTTTAAATTAAGAAAATTAATAAAATTTGGTATATCAATGTGAACATTTTTTATTGTTATATATAGTATCGAATCTGTCATAAATTCATAATTGATTGTTAAAATGAAGTAATTATGAAGATATATGATTTTTTTATTAGTTTTAATAAAATTAGTAACATTACCAATATTAAAAATAAAAATATAAAAAATTAAAATGAATGCTTATTGGTTAGGAATATAACAATCATTCCTAAAAATTCCTCTTTTTATTTATGGAAAAAAAATGGACGGGAAAATTATAATGATAAATATAAAAATAATCAATTTACTATTATATATATATATATTAATTAATGCACTTTCTTTCTTTACAAAATACACTTTGACTTTTCGTGTTCACAATTTTTTTTTTTTTACTAAATATCTGTCTTTTCTAAATTTTATATTTGCACAAATTAATAAAACACAAATTAATAAAAAAATTTCACTATCATTATATTTAATAGATCCAACAGACATTTGATACAATATTTGACTTAAGAACTATAAAAAAATTATAGAATACGACATATATTTCAGTTAACATAAGTTCATATATATATATATATTCATATATTAATTTGTTTATCAAATTTAATAATTTTGTTAATTAAGCTAAATTATTCATTTATAATAGTGAATATAGTCAAGTGAAATTCACCCATATTTCTACAAAAAAAATCAGAAATTACTGTAGGGTTTTACTCATTTTCCTTTAATGGGTGCAGCATTTTATTCCTGGAGAGGTAAGATTTTTAATTTTATTTGTTTTTGAATTATTTCCATGCACTATTAATTATAGTATTTTTTTTGGAATTATTATTATTATTATTATTATTATTATTATTATTATTATTATTATTATTATTATTATTATTTTGTTTATGTTAACTATGTATTTATTCTTTGTATTTTTTTTATTCATAATAATCCCTTATTTTCGTTGCAGTGCTTATCATCTTTTAAAAATCATTTCATTCAAAGGTATCTTATCTTTTATATTTTTGTTTATCCTTAATGCATGGTAATTGTAGTATTAACTATATATATCGTAGTTATTTTAACTATGATCAACTATATATTTGTAGTCCATTCCCAAAATGAAAATGTTGTGTGTATATTATATTTTATATTTTATATATTGTTATTCTTAATAATCCTTTTTTGTGTTATGATTAGAATTCTCAAAAAATTAAGATTTACCAATATATGTTGTCTATTTTGATTGATTTATTTTTAATGCATGGAAATTGTATAATTTATTATTTCTTATTTGTAGCGATTTCAAATTATCATTTTTTATATTGTTGTGAAATCACTGATATACTATGAATTCTTTTTTAATCTTTAATTAAATGAATTCTGATTATATGCAATCATTATGTTGTTGCTGGCAAATACCACTGTTCAGAAGTAGACACAAATTAGAGAGTCTTGACTTGTCTTCCCGGGGGTTCCCAATGTTTGGCACTTTCTCATTCATAATATCAACAAATGATTTTCGTCTTTTGTAAACTATTTATCTATATGCGTTGCATACTTTTTTATTTGTAGATCTCCTATTGTTCCTCAGTAGCTCAGTGATAGAGCGGTCAGCTATTAACCGATGATCGAAATATGCTACTGAAAGACTCTATCGGGACAAAGATGGGCTGTCAGTGGATTGTGAATCCACCATGCGCGGGTTCAATTCCCATCATTTAGATATAAATGTCTTCATATATTTTAATACGTTTATATAGAATCCTTTATATATTTAATATGAGATTTATTTATTAATCAGCTTTTGTATCATTATTCGAGCATTTAATTTATTAACTTGAAAGCTATGCATAATTAATAAAATAAGTATTTTTATGCCAATAATAAATAGCATTATCTATAGATTTATCAATCATCAATATATTATATAAATCAACTCTAATTGAGGGATTTAACTTAATAATAAGTTTTAATTATATATAAAAAGTGCACAATATAAAATCAGAATTTAGTAAACAATCATTATATATATATATATATTAACAAAACGCATTCGTTTCTGGAAAAAGTTGGATTTTTCCGCCCAAAATTTCATGCCATTTTTGGAAATCCTTTTAATACATATTATATACATTAATTAATAAATTATTAATTAGATAAATGAGTATAGTATATATTTATTATATATATGATATTTAATTATAGTAACAATAGATTATATTAGATGGTATTTAATAAATACACATAAAATTTAATTAATGATTATATAAGTTAATTATTTATTTAAATTATCATTACTACATCAATTTTGTATTAAGCTATGCATTGTGTGTGTACATATATTTAAAGTGATTAAAACTATTTGATATTTTGAGTTTATATATTTTATTAGGAAATATTATATTTTTAGTTTATATATTATGTAGCTAATCAATAATTAAATTTCGTAGGAAGTGTAGATAATTTAATCTAAATAGTTTGACATAATTTAATTCTTTACTAAATTTTTGAATACGTCTTTTTAAATATTAAAAAATTGATGCACTTTCTTTTTTTACAAAATACACTTTGACTTTTCGTGTGTACTATTTATTTTTTACTAAATATCTGTTTTTTCTAAATTTTATATTTGTACAAATTAATAAAAAAAATCACTATCATTATATTTAATAGATCCAATGAAATTTGATACAATATTTTACTTAAGAACTATAACAAATTTATAGAATACGACATATACTTCAGATAACATAAGTACATATATATATATATATTCATATATTAATTTGTTTATCAAATTTAATAATTTTGTTAATTATGGTAAATTATTTATTTATAATAGTGAATATATTCAAGTCAAATCTACCCATATTTCTACAAAAAATCATAAATTATTGTAGGTTTTTACTCATTTCCTTTAATGGGTGCAAAAATTGTATTCTTGGAGAGTATTTTTTTCTTTTTTTCTTTTTGGAATTATTTCCTTGCACCATCAATTTTTGTATTTAAATATCCTTCTCAACAATTTAACCACTACATCTATAATTACTCATATTCTTCCCAAGCTGACTCTACCGAAATCCTTCATCTATATTCTTCAAAAAAAATTCATTCATTATGTATTATGGGTTGATAAAAGATTGTATTTATAGCATACTATACGTATCTTTTTATGTTTTTTGATTCAACATTTTTGTTGCTGTATCCTTTCTATTCATTATATTGAAGGTATGGTGTGTGTTTATATATATATATATATATATAATTTTTTTAGTTTAAACATTCAATCTATGTTGTTCCTTGTATCGTTAACTTTGTTTTTAAATTTAATGAAACATCTCTCTCTCTCTCTCTTGTATATAAATAGACGTGCAATCATTTTGTTCATATACAAACATTCCAACATAAACTTATGAATTTTGTTTTTCATTATGTTGTGTGTTTATGCGTGTCGTGCATTGAGGCTCGATTGTTTTGGACCTTTCTGGATTAGAGCACGTGTCATGCAGGGCCTAGCACGGTCTGTGTTTTTTTTTTTACTCTCTGAGTTGCCTCCCGACCAACACTTAATTTATTGTCTCTAGCTCGGCATATTACAATTGTTTATGGGTCATTCAAAAGGATGGTGGACACTTTAAATTTGTGCCCCGACGAGAAGTATTTCTTGACCCGATGACTGTTAACTCTTAAAATTTCCACACTCTTTCCTATGACTTCAATTGTTCCATTGCATTCGTTGACATCATGTATTTGGTAAGGGCTAGACCACCTTGATTTTAATTTTTTGGGAAATAATCTCAATCGTGAATTGAATAGAAGTACCAAATCCCCTTTTTGTGAGTCCTTCTTGTTGAGTAACTTGTCGTGGAATCACTTTATTCTCTCCTTATATAATCTTTATCTTTCATAAACTTCATCATGAATTTCATCTAATTGGTTCAAGAGTATTGTACGAGTTTCTCCAGCTGCCTTCAAATTCATGTTTAGTTTCTTCATCGCCGTATATGATTAGTGTTCTAATTCAACACATAGATGGTATGATTTTCCAAACACAATTTGATATGGAGAGTAGCCCAATGGTGTTTTATATGTTGTTCGGTATGCCCATAGTGCATCCTCTAGCTTGAACGCCCAATCCTTTCGACTCACCCCTACTGTTTTTTCTAGAACTTGCTTGATGTCCCGATTAGCCAATTCGGCTTGGCCATTAGCTTCAGGATGACATGATTTTATGACTTGATGCTTCACACCATACCTGGCTAGGAGTGACTTCATCCATTTGTTACCAAAGTGCTTCCCTCCATCACTAATTATTGCTCTAGGTTTGCCAAATCTTGTAAAGATATTATTCCTTAGAAAATTTAATACTACTCTTGCACCATTTGTTTTGGTTGGTATGGCTTCGATCCAACAAGATACATAATCAATTACAAGTAATATGTATAAGTATCCCTTGAATGAAGGAAAGGGGCCCATGAAGTAAATCCCCCATACAACAAACAATTCTACTTCCACTATGCTTTGTTAATGGCATCTCGTCCCTTTTTATATGTTCCCCATTCTTTGACACCTATCACAATGTAAAAAAATAATAATTGGCAAGTTTGATAAATTGAAGGTCGATAAAAACTGGATTGTTGAATTATAGCTTTCCACTCTTCTTCAGGGACACATCGTCTTATTACCATGCTAGCACATCTCCGAAACAAGAATGGTTCACCCTAATAATAAAATTTTACATCAAGTAGAAACTTTTTCTTTTGATGTGAGTTAAAATCCGTTGGAATGAAACCTCCCACTATAAAAATTTACCAAATCTGCGTACCACGGGATGTTAACTTTTAGTGCTAACAATTCTTCGTCAAGGGAAAACTTCTTTGATAGGTGCTTGATTTTCAATTCAATTCTCACCCGTTTCTAACCTTGAAAGGTGGTCTGCCACCATGTTTTCACATCCTCGTTGGTCTCGAATTTCACAATCAAATTCTTGCAAAAGTAAAACCCATCAAATTAATCTTGACTTTGCATCTTTATTTTCAGAGAGATACCTTATGGTTTCATGGTTAGTATATACAATAGTCTTAGCCCTTATTAACTTTGATCGAAATTTATCAAAGACAAAGACTACTGCAAGCATCTCTTTCTCCATAGTGGTATAAGTTGTTTGTACTGCTTTGAACATCTTGCTTGTGTAGTAAATAACTCTAAAATATTTGTCTCGCTTTTGACCTAGAGCTACTCTCAAAGCATAGCCACTTTCATCACAATCGATTCAAAGGATTGCGTCCATTCTGGGGTTACCAAAATTTAGGCATTAATTACTGCCTTCTTTAATAACTCAAACCCCTGCAGACACAAAGCATCAAACACAAATAGAAGTATCTTTTTCAAGCAATTTACATATAGGTTGAGTTATTTTAGAAAAATTAGCAATAAATATTCTATAAAACCCAGCATGTCCCAAGAAACTCCTTAATGCTTTATCATTAGCATATGGTGGTAATTTTTCAATTGTCACAACTTTAGCTCTATCCACTTCTAACCCTTCAGCAGAAATTTTATGCCCAAGTACAATATCATCCATAGCCATAAAATGACACTTTTCCCAATTTAAAACCAAATTAGTTTCTTCAAATCTTTGTAATACCTGTGTCAAATTATGCAGGCAATGATCAGAAGATAACCCATATACAGAAAAATCATCCATAAAAACTTCCATAATAGTTTCAATTAAATCATGAAATGTGACCATCATACATCTTTGAAAAGTTGCAGGTGCATTACATAAACTAAAGGGCATTTTTCTAAATGCAAAAACACCAAATGGACAAGTAAAATGCAGTTTTATGCTGATCTTTCGGTGCTATGGCTATTTGGTTATATCTCGAATATCCATCTAGAAAATAATAAAATGCATGACTAGCCAATCTATCCAAAATTTGATCAAGAAAAGGTAAGGGAAAGTGATCTTTTCGACTAGCTTCATTTAATTTTCTATAGTTAATGCAAAATCTCCATCCGTTAACTACTCAAGTGGCCATAACTTCATTTGTTTGTTCGTTTTTCACTATAGCCATCTCCCCTTTTTTAGCAACAACTTGTGTAGGACTTACCCATTCGCTATCAGAAATAGGACAACTAGTTCCATTGTCCAGCCATTTTAGAACTTCCTTTTTTACTACCTCTTGCATCACAAGATTTAATGTACATTGATGTTGCACACAAGGTTTATGAGGTTCTTCCATTAAAATTCTATGCATGCAAATAGATGGATTAATTCCATTCAAATTAGCTAAAGACCAGCCTATTGCAATTTTATGTTGTTGAAGCACCTCAAGTAATTTATTAAACTCAGATTTTGACAAGGCAAATGATACAATTACCGGAAAAGCTTCACTTTCACCAAGGTATGCATACGATAAGTGATTGGCAGCTCTTTCAATGGTGTGACTTTCTCTAATTCTTTAAACTTGTCCTCAAGTTCCTTTGTAACATCCCAAATTCATATTGGGAACATTACTACTTGATACTTAATTTAAATATTTTCAATATTTCAAAAGAAGTTACTTTAAAAGAAAGAAGTTTGATTGAGAGATCATATGACAGAAATAAACATAATATAGCTCGTGCAAGATTTTCATTACACAATATAAACAGTTTTGATAAAATAATTAAATTTTAAAACACTTGATTAATTGGAGAAGCCTACATAGTCGGAGTATTAACCACGACCAAGCTCATCCTTCCTGACTTCTTTACCTGAAAATGTGAGGAGGTAAGTGTTGGAAAACACCCTGTGGGCTAACTCTTTTACCCACAAAATCACATACACATGACCTTAATTCATGAAAATTCTGTAACATATATATATATATATATATATATATATTATACTTATTATAGTACACAACACATCAATCTTGCTAGGAACTGCTTTGTCTCGCTCGAACATCATGAGTTCAGGAGCTACTCAAAGTGATCTTCCGATCATAATCTTGTATGGGTCATACCCGCAAATCTTAGCCATATCTATGTACGATATTTTCTGTATACCTTACACATTGTGTGCATTTACCACAAATCTTGCAGATAAGGCATCACATATGTATGTCAAACATTCTGTTCATAGAATCATGTCATCAAACCATCATCATGTTACATTTAACATTCACAATATCAACGCATATCATAGATAATTGCCATATGATCATGCATATTTCTCTAGAGGGTAATTTAACAAACCACAACATACAATTAGTGTGAGAGTATCACCCACCTCTTAAAGTAATAGGGATGGTATCTTCAATTATGCCTTGTTCGAAACCCGAGGTCTCCGGAGCTCCTATAATAGGGATGGATTGTTTACTATTAATCCCTAAATTAAATAAAATCTTAATCTATGAAATACTGAGATTCTACTAACTGAAAATTTTCATATTGACTTCAAATGTTTTAGGAAGTGGAAATGGGGACTAATATTTATAAAGGTTGTGAAAACGAGCTTCTTTTTGCACTCAACCACATTTTGATGTCAAAGTTTGCGAACAATATATAAATAAAAAAATTCATTTTTCTTAATACCAATTATAGATAATGAAATTTGTTACATTTTGTCTCTGATTTGAGTCTAATCGGACTTAAAACGAAGATTTTATGACTATTCGATGTATATTTCCACCGCACAACAATGAATAAATATTTTATAATTCACAAAATATATGGAGGAACGAGCTGAATTTTGAACTATATAAAATGGAGTCATTTGAAAATATTCTATTAAAATTTTGTGTCATTTTGAGAAGATTTACTTTTTATTTTGGATTTTGAAATTGAAATAGCTGAAGCTGTAAATCCTGCACAACCGTAAGAAAAAGATCATAACTCATAAAATATAAATTAGATTGACTTGAAATTTTTACAAAAGATGAATGAAACCTATAGGACAACATACTAAAAATTGAAGAGATTTGGATAACTATAAACCTGTATTTCGAATTTCCAAATCAGAAACGTAGCACTTTATAAATTTGGATATAGAGTAATAGAAAATTCATATAAAATAAAATCGATACCCATTGACCTAAAATTTTAAACATGAATTGGAATTATAAGAATGAATGACATATTCAAAAATCAAGGGATTTGAATATTATAACCATATATTCTGAATTTTAAAATCATAAATGCTGTAATTTGTAAATCTGGATAGCAAATGGTAGAAAATTAGTATAAAATAGAATACATATCTAATCTTATAGAAATTTTAACCATGGCTCAAAATCATAATAAGGAACAACATATTAAAAGTTCATAGAATTCGGAGATGAATAAATAAGACTTTCGAATTTTGTACAATAAGATTACCTGAAAGTTTGAAGGAATGAAGAAAGAATGAAGAAGGATATTGAATGAACACATTGGCGGCTCATTGGAGAATCTCATACTGATACACCCTAATTTATGAGTATTAACCTATAATTAATTCTCTTATTCCATTTATATATCCAGTCTGATCATCCTATTAGGCACCGGGCCTCAGTTTATGAACTTTTAATATTATATCTAATTTTATTATGCCCAATTATAGCTTAAACTTAATCATGCTTAATCCCAATTTCATTCTACATAAAAATTATATCATCATAAAAAAAATCTAATTGCAATAATTACATAAGTTGCCAATTAAATTATGTAATGATTTTACAAAACCATGAAACCATAAAATTTAAGATATAGTAACATTTCATAATCTTAATTATCATTCTATTAATTTAATTCAATTAGTCATACATAAACCATGAAAACCAAGATCTTATAAGTGCATATAAAACCATGAAAATTTATATTGAATCACTTAATCATGCCTAACTTCAATTCCACACCTAAAATCATAACGATATCAATTAGAATATTTCATTATGAAGTTATAGAATTCTCACATGAAATCTTTGAAAACTTTCATATTATGAATCATAATTTTAATCCTTAGTACTTTCATAGAAGCAATTTTAACAATGCAATAAAAATTTGGGTTATCACATTCTTCTTCTCTTCTTCGATGCTTGATAGACTCTCATATTGTTGTTCATCCATCTCCAAATTTTTGGAAAGCTTGGAGAGCATTAAAATTCTCAAGTAATTCCACACTATCAAAATCAATAATATTTTTACAAGAAGAAATAGAATGGCTTATGCAAAATCCAAGTGATTCGGTTGGGCAACTCTTGGCTTGCTCTTCATCTACACATGTTTGGATCACATTCACCATTTTTCATTCCTCCACATCCCCTAGAAACTTCATTGCATCATATAAGTAGTATACAACTTTCTCATCATTAATCCTCAAGGTTAGGTCTCCTTTTTGCATGTCAATAAGTGCTCTTCTAGTAGCTAGGAATGATCTTCCTAATATAAATGACACTTCGTGGTCTTCTTCAATCTCCAATATAACAAAATCCACAAGAAATATGAATTTATAAACTTTTACAAGCGCATCTTCTATAATTTCCTTAGGATGTCTTACATATCTATTAGCTAATTGTAATGTAATGGATCATGGGTTCACCGTTCCCAATTCCAATTTCTTAAATATAGATAATAGCATCAAATTTATACTAGCCCCCAAATCACACAACACTTTATTGAAATAAATGTTACCAATTACACAAGTATAACTCCCGGATCTTTCAAATTTTTAGGAAGTTTCCTTTGAAGAATTGCACTACATTCCTCGGTTAGATTGACCGTCTCATAATCTTCAATTCTCCTTTCTTTGCCATGATATCCTTCAGAAATTTAGCATAGTTAGGCATTTGTTCAATTGCTTCAGTAAAAGGGATATTAAATTTCTTGAATATTTCAAAAAACTTAGTAAATTGTACATCCTTCGTTTGCTTCTTTTAACTTTGAGCAAATGGTAGTGGTGGAACGTATGCTGGCGGTGGTACATATATGGGTGTTTTCACACCCCCATTCTCTATTGCATCTTTTGGGAGTTCTTGTGGTTTTTCCAATTTCTTTTCTTTGTTAGTGCCTGCTTCAACTTCCTAATTCATAGGCATTGGAGGACCCTCACATTGCTTTCCGTTTCTCAACTTAATACCTTGACACTGCTCCTTTAGGTTAACTTCTATATTGTTAGAAAATTAACTTTTTTGCTGTTGATTACCCATTGCTTTAGCCAATTGACCCAATTTCATTTCCAATGATTTAAGTTGGGCTCTCATATTGGTTGTGAACTTGTTCAACATGATGGCTAAATTGTCAACCTTTGCTGTCTCTGTATCTACCCTTTAGTTTGTGGTCTGCATAAAGGATACAAGTATATTCTCCAAATTCGGTTTCTTTCCATCATTTATCACTCCATCCGTAACAGAGAAATCAAGCGGTGGCTGTATAAAATTGTTTGGATTAGAATAATTGAGTCTATTTTTTTGTCTAAACTGATTGTTGTCTATAATTGTTATTGTAGCCTCATCTTTGGATATAATTCACATCCTCCGGTGTGTCTTGGGCTAAAATTTCTTGTACATGAATATTTTCAGATGGTGACATGGCCTTCTTAGTCAACAATGTAATGGCTTAGGCCATGGTAGCCATTTGTGCAGACAACTCTTTCATTCCATCCATTGTGCTAGAAACTTCAGCTACCTTTCGCACTGAATTCCTTTGAGATGGCCATTGTGCACTTTTTGAGGTAATTTTTTCTTGCAAGTCTACAACCTGATCAACAATTAATGACAATAGAGCTCCTCCTGCAACTACATCAATTTGATTTCGAGTTAGCTCTAATAAACCATTATAGAAATGAAATACCTGTTGATCGGTTGCAAATTCATGTCGGAGGCACTTTCATAAGAGATCTCTGAACTGCTCCCACGCTTCATACAAAGGTTCTAGATTGAATTGTCTAAAAAAAGAGATCTCATTGTATAATAACAATATCATACCAGGTGGATAATATTTGTTGAGGAATTTTTGTATAAATCTGACCATGTTCGGACTGATTCCTCATCCAGTGATTGTTACCACTGTTTTACTTTATCCCTTAAAGAGGATGAGAACAATTGAAGTCTTATTACATTTGTTCCCACACTATTCATCTTGATGGTGTTACTAATCTCTATAAATTGTGCCAGATGTGCATTGAGATCTTCTAGTGCACCACTACCAAACTGATTCTGTTGTACCATAGATATCAAGGGAGGTTTAAGTTCAAAATTGTTTGCACCTATGGTTGGTAGTCATCCTCCATAATTTCCAGCCATTAGAGGTTCTAAAGCCTCTCGAATGGAAGGAGCACCAATCGGTGGGGTTGGAGGTTGTTGTTGTTCTTGTTATTATTCATGTTGTCTCATCAAAGCTCACAACTCCTCCATCTCTCTACGCATTGCGTCTATTTCTTCCATCCTATCTACTCGCGTTCTTGAAGTGCTTTTATGTTGGGCAGTCACTTCGATCTCTAAATCAATTGGTATCAAATTTCTTGTACCTTTGGATCGAGTATTCATAATCTACCTGCAAAAATACGACATGAATGCATAGCTCCAGAATCAAATAATACAAATGTTGAAGTACCAAAGATAGAAAATTTACTTGTTACTACAGTTGGGTTTGCCTCAGCATCTTCTATAGTCATGGTGAAAACTCTAGCTGGTACTCTCCCTTGTGTCATAGGGTTCGTTTTATTTGGGTATGTAGTAGAAATATGTTCATGTGGTCCACACAAATAACAAGTTTTAGTACCCACAAGATAGACATCACTATATTGTTTCCCACATTTAGAGCAAAGGGATAATGGTCCTGGTGCTTTACCCTGATTAGTTCTCAGACACTTGCTTGAATCTCCTTGTTCTTGTTCCTGTCCCTGTCCTTGTCTAAGCTGAAAACTAGGACTTGGGCCCTAAAATTCATGTGGCCTCTTCCTTTCATTTCCTACCCAACGATGTTCCTATCTTTGTGTGAACTGACGTCGAATCTCCTGTGCATGACGTATTCTCTGTTCAGCTTGCTCAGCCACCAGTGCCCTCTCAGCAACCTGTGAGTAAGTAACTCCTTGTATACCAGCCATACAAACATCTCTATAAAGCTCTGTTCTCAGCCCTTCAACAAATCTTTCTACTTTCAGTGTATCCGTTCTAACCATATACTCAACAAACATTGACAAATGCTCAAATTTGGAGATGTAGTCTGTAACTGTCATAGGCACTTGTTTCAACTGTATAAACTCATTCATTTTCATTGCACAGGCCGGAGTAGTGAAATATTTGTTTTTAAAAAGTTCTTTAAACCTGTTCCCAGTCACAGTGGCTACATGCTCAAAGGCCGTCATTGTGTCCCACCAGTATCCTGCACTCTCCCGTAACATAAAAGACGTACACAACACCTTTTCCTCATCTAGCACTCTGCTGTACAAAAACATGTTTTCTATGGTTCTGAGACAGTCTTTTGTAGCTGTGGGATCCACTGCATTTTCAAATTTTGGCGGGTTGAGCTTTTTTAACCTTTCTCTGATCAGCTCTATCTGTTCTACTCGAGGAAGTGGTTGGTTAATCTCATTTCTTGGTTGTCCACTAACATTTCTTTGTTCAATTAGTCGTTGAATTTGTTCTGACTGTTGTTCCACTAATCCCGTCAATCTTTAGATAAGTCCATCACGATCAATGCCTGTAGCCTGTGCATTTTGTTCTGGAACTCTATTTTCCCCACTACATTCACCTCTAGTTCTCACCATGGTATCACCAACTGTACTCAATCCTAGATCACAGACCAATATAACTCATAAAATATATAATGCAAAACAAAGATAAATAAAATGGTTATGCTCCACAAGTTTTGAGCTCGTGTACATTGACAGTCTACATGGCATAAACCGGGCTCTAATACCACTCTGTGATACCCCACCCTTATAAACCACAACATAGATTACTTTTAACCTGATTAAACCTGTATGTTTTTTTTTTCATTTCCTAAGTTCATATCTTATTTATACTTAATCATATTTATTATTATTCTACAATTATCATTATATATATAATCATTTAATAAAATAAAATATTTAACAAAACCTTCTACTATTCTAATACATACACATAGTGGGTTTCACGTTTCAAGTTTCAAAATTCACCACATGTAATCCTTAATTATTAAGAGATGTCACCTAATATCTCCCTTTGATATTTTAAGTTAAGGGGTTTCCATCCTATAATGTAAACCCTACAAAACTCATTAATTATATACCAAAAATAACTAAATACGAGCTGCAAGATAAATAAAAATGCAATTTCAATTGCAAATAAAAATATAAAATAAATACGATGCATGAACTATATTGGCCAGTGAATTTTGAGAGAGTTGGGGTATCACATCGAGCTCGAGCCGAGCTTGAAATTTTGAGCTCGACGAGCTTCGAGCTCGAGCTGAGCTTAACCTCATGTCGAGCTAAGCCAAGCCTACCTAGGCTTGGCTCGACTCATTGACACTTCTAATTATGCCCAACTAAGGATGTGTTTATTCAAGCTTATGGATTGGAGATCAACCAAATCCATAATAAAAGCAACCCTATACCTTCCCCTACCCTATACCTATCCTTTTGCCCTTCTCTCCGTTATTACTTTCTTTCTTTCCAATGTCTCTTTTTAGATACGCCTCTTTTTGCTCTACCTCTTGTTTTTCTCTCGCTTTCCTCTTCCTCTGAATTCTCTCTCTTCATTTCCAAACCTCTCTTATTTTCATTGTCTCTCTTTCCTTTTGCGACCATGCTTCTTCTTTCTTTTTTTCACTAATTTTATAATTTTTGGTCAAACAATAACCTTATCCATTCGTCTAACATCTATTCATCTTCTTCTTATTAATTGTATTTTTAATGTTATAAATATATATATATATATATTTAATAACTATCATTAATTTTTTTATTTATACTTATTACATGTATTACTCTAAATGAATACAAATTTATTTATAAAAATTACATATTTTATATCATTTATATAAAATTGATGTTTTTATTATATATTGCAAATAAATACTAATATATGTATATATATTATTACATATTTTAGTTATATAGTTTATATATATATTATTTATATAATTTATGTTTTTATACTATTAGGTATTATATAAATTGTTTATTATATTATTTATAAATAAATTAATATATTTACATATTTTATATTAGTTAGATTTATTTATATATTAGGAATATATATATATATTCCATTTTTCATCAATCATCCATTACCAATCGTAAATTCATAATTTTCAACTACAACTTTAATCATTAATTAACCATCAAATCATTTATTACATACATTACTTCCCACATTATAAAAATACTAAAACACCCCACTAAAACCTATTGATTTGGCATGTACAGTAATAACCTAACCTATCACAACCCAAAACAAACACTAATTTTAACTATACATTTGGTTGTACACAATCAAGTTGTGCACAACCAGGTTGTAAACCACCGGTTGTGCTACGAAGGCCTGCAGCCTTGTCCAAACATGCCCTAAGAGTTGGAATCAATATAGTTCTACCATGTAGATATACATGATCATACCAATTGTTCCAAAATTAGGATACGTGTTTCAATTCCAAAATTAGGATACATGCTTCAAACAATAGTTGCAATCGCATCACCTTATTTTGTAGTAATATATAGTCTGATATTTCAATATCCACTTCTCCATCAATAGGACCTCTAATATTACCATATTTAATACATGCAATCCATTTTGCTGACTTTAAGTTCATTAAAGTCTAGATCTGAACCAAGATTCTGCAGCCTCGTATTTCTAATTAACCTTAAGACTTTAAACTATCACCATAAATAATAAGAATTTATAGATGAATGAATTGTATCTTGTCTATTTCCTTTGGGAATAATTGAAAAATAATGGCAAAAAATCTCCATCTGAAATGGTTGTCCAACCTCCAAAAATAATTGTACTCTTCATGATGTCCTGAAGTGATCTATCTAAAGTTTCAAATCAATTCTTATGCATCATTGGAGCCTCATCCCAAATGATAAGTTTTTCTTTTTCAATCACTTTGGCAAGTGGACTACCCAACGTGATACTGTATGAAGAATCTTCATGCACATTAAGTGGAATTTTGAAATGGGAAAGTGCTGTTCTACTGTTAGGTAAAATAAAAGATGTTGTACCACTCGATGCAACATTCAACACAATATCTCTTTTTAATCTTAAACTTGCTCACAATGCCTTCCCAATGAAAGGTTTACTAGTACCTCCATATCTGTAAATAAAGAAACAACCACCTCTATATAAATTTACAAATTATTTCACTCTATTGTAAACATTATGTTGTTCATATATCATATCTCCAAGCAAATTTTCATGTTCAATACCTAATGTTGCACGGTTATATAGAAGTTCATCAACAGTCAATCTATTTTTCAAGTTTGATGCATTAGCAAAATCAGCAACTAACATGATATGATAGTCATAAAGACTTTTTACTCGATTTTACAACATTCTCTCGATTTCTGCAAGAGTAATATTTTTTATCATATCATCTCCAAGTAAGGAAGAAAAAAACTTAAATATAGAATTAATTATATGTATATAATGTAGATATTTAATACCAAATCATATTTTTATAATATTAAATTAATCAATAAATAGACATAATACTTTGATTCTTTCATAGGATTCCCTGTTTATATTATAAATATGCCCAACACTGACCCAGATATTTTGAGGACAACATAGTGTATTTGAAGACAACAACGTAACAAACAACCCTCTTACATGTTGTGCAAATGCCTAATGACTTGTTATAAACATATGATTTACTTGCAATTCGAGGTTATTATGTATAGTTTTTAAGAAATTGCATGCACCTAAGTGACGAGTTCATGATAATTTTGTTATATTTTGTTACGTCATGTATTTGTTAAAGTTTTGATAGAAAAATGGACAATTAAGGTTGTATGACCACGCCACAAGTCACACAAACTATGCACGTGAATCGAGGACGAACCTCGGAGGCACAACAAAAGCATGGCCTATGCTTTAGATCAAAACAACCCATTTTGGAGCCTCTGAGGCACAGCCCATGTGTGACCTTGCACAGACCATGCGTGTTCCTTAGCACGAACCGTGCTTCCTTTCCACAGACTGTGTGTCTTCTCGAGATTTGATCCTAGCCATCGCAATTTGTTATGTTTCGTGCATATCTTCGCATTCCAAAACTGAGATTCGGCGTCTATGAAAACCCTAGTCATTGCCTATAAGAGGAAGAGCGAGGGAGCAACAAAGGACATCAGATTTTAGAGCTAAAAACAAGTATACAATGGAGGATCAACCAACCAAGTCATCAGAGAGAGAGAGAGAAACAAAGATCGTTTGGTGATAACTCTATATAATAGAGTTATTTTCATACCCTTTAATTTGAAATCATGTAGGAAAAAGTGATGAATTTGGTGAATTTTAATATAATGTGACATAATTAGATCTTTATTTTATTTTGTAGATCATGTGAATTAAATGTGTAATTTTTCTTTGATTATGTGTAAAAAATAAGAATGGAGCTGAAATTGAGGAATTAAAATTAAAATTACAGAAAGTCTGGAAAATCCCCAGTTGCTGTACGAGATGCTGCAGCATGCTGGAAGTCAAGTTCCCTAACCAGAAAATGCGAAATTTGATTTGCTGACTGGACACTTAAAATTATCCAGCTGGGAAGTCAACATGGATAATTTGACTGGGCTGCCAAAAGAAGAAGTGGGTCGTGGGCCTTGAGCAAGAGGGCAGCCCCAAAAAAAAGAAACAAAACAGAAACTAGGGCAAGACATTTGGGAGATCAGCAGCAGCCCCAACAGAGACAGAATCCCAGCAGCAGAAAAAGAGGCACGCAGACAGCAAGAGAAGAAGGAAAAGGAGGACAGATTCCATCATTCTCATCAGTTTTCCACGGAGATTTCAAGGAGAGAAGGAAGGAATCATCTCAAGGGAAAAGAGGAGGAAAAGAGCTCGAAAAATCAGTCATCCGAACAGCTTATCTCTCCTCTCTTTAACTCCCTTTATTTCCTTATTTCTCTTGAAATTATACTTTGGATTTTGTATGGATTTTATGTTAGCTTTGTGGATTGAATTTCCAGAATTAAGTATGAGCTAAACATTACTTAGACTTGAATTGCTAATGGATTTTGAATCGAATTATTGAAACTTTATTGCATTGTTGGGTGATTGGTGCTATTGTTCATTCAAGTAGGAAGATGATGAATGTTTGTTGTTGTTTGGCCAACAATGGTGAATTTACAAGCTAGATTTTAATACCGGAAGGGTTAAGTCTAGTGGAAATTGCTTGAATGATGCAAGTGAATAACCGTTTTTAGGTTGTTGTCGTGAATGGTATAGGGATATATTATTCGCCTTGCATAATTGTATGAATTGGTTTTTGCATTGATGTTCCAATTTCAATTAGGCATAGGAATATGTTCAATTAGAAAAAGTAATATAAGACATAGTGTTTGGAAAAATCCTATGTATCGAAAGGGAATTCATGTTAACTTTAGCATCTTTCACTTAAAAGCAATGCCGCTTATCATTGCTCAATAAACTTCGATTCAAATGACAATTAGTAATTCAAGTCTAATACATCCATCTTGTGAATTTCGTGCTGCTATTTAGTGTGATTTGATCAACCACGTGCTAGAAATAATTTCTTTAATTCTTGTTTAATTAATAGACTTAAAACCAAACCATCCAATCCATTTATTATGTATTTTTTTTATTACAAATTGTGAGTAATTGATAGTTGCAAATCATTTTAATTTCAATTCCTGTGGAGACGATCTACTCATCATTGTATTACTTAAGGACTACGTACACTTGCGTATCAAACCCAACAAGTTTTTGGCGCCGTTGCCGGGGATTGTAAATTAAAATTTTTGTGATATCGATAACTTTGCAATTTATTTCTTTTATTTTGTCTAATTTTGATTGTTGCTCTTGTGCTTTAATAGGTTGACTTTGTGTATGAACGAGCAACAAGATTTTGTATTAGCTCCTTTTGACCCCGAGATTGAACGCACATTTAGAAGAGGAAGAAGGGAACAAAGAGGACAGCGGACTCAACATCAAGGTAACATGGCCGAAGAGGAATTAAATGTGGCTGCCAATGCAATTGTAATAGCCGATGACCGAGAGAGAGCCATACGAGAGTATGCTGCCCCAATGTTCAATGACCTTAATCCGGGCATCATTCGGCCTGAAATTCAAGCACCTCAATTCGAGTTGAAGCCGGTGATGTTCCAAATGTTGCAAACTGTTGGTCAATTTAGCGGGCTAGCCACTGAAGATCCTCACCTTCATCTTCGATCATTTTTAGAGGTGAGTGACTCTTTCAAGCTCCAAGGTGTCACGGAGGAGGCCTTGAGGCTGAAATTATTCCCTTTCTCATTGAGGGATCGAGCTAGAGCGTGGCTTAACACTCTTCCACTGGATTCTATTGCTTCTTGGAATGATCTTGCCGAGAAATTCTTGATGAAGTACTTTCCTCCAACAAAAAATGCCAAGTACCGGAATGAGATTATTTCTTTCCAACAAACGGAGGATGAGTCCGTATGTGAAGCTTGGGAGAGATTCAAGGAGTCGTTGAGAAAGTGCCCCCACCATGGTATCCCTCATTGTATCCAAATGGAGACCTTCTACAATGGTCTTAATGCCTCTACTCGCATGGTGTTGGATGCTTCGGCAAATGGAGCTATTCTTTCTAAATCATATAATGATGCCTATGAGATATTGGAAAGGATTGCCAACAACAACTACCAATGGTCCAATTCAAGAGCACCAACCGGTAAGAAAACAGCCGGAGTTTATGAAGTAGATGCATTGACAGCTTTGACAGCCCAAGTTTCTTCCATGAGCAACATTTTGAAGAATTTAAGTTTGGGGGGAATGACACCAACAGCCCCTATGGAACAAGCAACTGCTATTTCATGTGTTTATTGTGGAGATGGCCACACATTTGATTGTTGTCCTTCCAATCCAGCCTTGGTTTGCTATATGGGAAATCAAAACTCCAACCGCAACAATCCATATTCCAATTTTTACAATCCGGGGTGGAGGCAACATCCAAATTTCTCTTGGGGAGGTCAAGGCAACAACTCGAACAATGCACCATTACAAAGCAAGCCTAACTTCCCACCGGGATTCTCCAATCAACAACAACAACAAAGATTTCCTCCACAAGCCACCCAAACTAATTCTCTTGAAAATTTGATGAAGGAGTACATGGCTAAGAACGATGCATTGATTCAAAGTCAAGCAACTTCGTTGAGAAATCTTGAGGTTCAAGTGGGGCAATTAGCAAATGAATTGAGAAATCGACCTCAAGGTGCCTTACCAAGTGACACCGAAAATCCGAGAAGAGAGGGCAAGGAACATTGCAAGGCCGTCACGTTGAGGAATGGTAAGGATTTAGAGCCGAATACTGTGGAAGAAGAGCAGAAAAATGAGCCCACTTCAATCCAAAGAAATGCTGAAACAGAAAAAGATGCTGGAAATTCGAATTTAAATTCCACAAAATCTGCCCAGAATGCTACAGCATCAATTCAGCAAACTGCAGAACAGAAAATTGCTGAGAGACTGCCACCTCCATTTCCTCAACGTTTCCAAAAGCAGCAACAAGATGTCCAATTTCGAAGATTTTTAGATGTTTTAAAGCAGCTCCATATCAACATTCCATTGGTGGAGGCTTTGGAACAAATGCCCAATTACGTAAAATTCTTGAAGGACATTTTGACAAAAAAGAGACGGCTTGGAGAGTTTGAAACGGTTGCTTTGACCGAAGGATCCACTGCAATTTTCAAAAATAAGATTCCTCCAAAATTAAAAGATCCAGGGAGTTTTACTATCCCTTGTTCTATTGGTGGTAGAGATGTTGGTAGAGCTTTATGTGATTTAGGGGCAAGTATTAATTTGATGCCTATGTCTATTTTCAGGAAACTCGGAATTGGAGAAGCTAGACCAACCACCGTAACATTGCAATTGGCCAATCGATCCATGGCACATCCGGAGGGTAAGATTGAAGATGTCTTGGTGCAAGTGGACAAATTTATCTTCCCGGCAGATTTTATTATTCTTGATTATGAAGCGGATCGTGAGGTTCCAATTATTTTGGGGAGACCATTTTTTAGCCACCGGGAGAACGTTGATTGATGTTCAAAATGGAGAGCTTACAATGAGGGTCAATGACCAACAAGTGACGTTTAATGTGTTCAATGCTATGAGGTTCCCGGATGAAATCGAAGAGTGCTCATTTGTGAATGTTATTGACACTCTTGTGGCTGAAAAAGTGCAAAAAGAAACATGTGAAGATATTGTGGGGATGACCACTCTTGATGAAAATGACGAGACAAGTGATGATGATGAAGCACAAGTCAGATGGGTGGAGCCCAAGCAACCATACACCAAATTTGGAAGATATTTTGAATCTTTGGATTTATCGGAAAGGAACTTCACACCCTCCAAACCATCCATTGAAGAACCACCAAGGTTAGAATTAAAAACTTTGCCTAATCATTTGAAGTATGCTTATTTGGGAAAAGAAGAGACTCTACCTGTGATAATTTCTGCATCTTTGAGTCTAAAAAAGGAAAGTTTGCTACTCAACGTGTTGAGGAAATACAAAAAGGCAATAGGGTGGACAATGGCGGACATCAAGGGAATAAGCCCCTCCTTTTGTATGCATAAAATTTTGCTAGAAGAGAGATGCAGCAAATCTGTCGAACATCAAAGAAGGCTCAATCCTATCATGAAGGAAGTTGTGAAAAAGGAAGTGATCAAATGGCTCGATGCTGGTATTATTTACCCAATTTCGGATAGCTCTTGGGTCAGCCCAGTACAATGTGTTCCAAAGAAAGGTGGAGTCACTGTGGTGGTAAATGAAAATAATGAGTTAATTCCCACAAGAACGGTGACGGGATGGCGAGTGTGTATGGATTACCGAAAGCTAAACAAGGCCACAAGAAAAGATCATTTCCCGCTGCCATTTATTGATCAAATGTTGGACCGATTAGCAGGGAAGGACTACTATTGTTTTCTTGATGGGTATTCGGGTTACAACCAAATCTCTATTGCTCCGGAAGATCAAGAGAAGACCACTTTCACATGCCCTTATGGTACATTTGCTTTCCGGAGAATGCCATTTGGATTGTGCAATGCCCCTGCCACTTTTCAGCGATGCATGATGGCCATTTTTTCAGACATGGTGGAGAGATCTCTCGAGGTATTTATGGATGATTTTTCAGTATTTGGCGAAACTTTTGATGCTTGTTTGGCTAACTTGGAACAGGTACTTGAGAGATGTGAAGAAACCAACTTGGTCCTAAATTGGGAAAAATGCCATTTCATGGTACAAGAGGGAATTGTCTTGGGACATCGGATTTCTCATCATGGAATTGAAGTGGATAGAGCAAAAATTGAGATAATTGAGAAGCTACCACCGCCTACCACAGTTAAGGGTATTCGAAGCTTTTTGGGGCATGCGGGGTTCTACCGGAGGTTCATCAAAGATTTTTCAAAAATATCCAAGCCTCTTTGTTCTCTACTTGAACACAACCGGTCCTTCGAATTCACAAAGGAGTGTCACGAAGCATTTTCGACATTGAAGAAAGAACTTGTGTCCACCCCGATTATTGTTCCACCGGATTGGTCTCTTCCCTTTGAACTAATGTGTGATGCTAGTGATTTTGCTATTGGTGCTGTGCTCGGGCAAAGGAGGAATAAGGTATTCCACTCCATTTATTATGCTAGCAAGACTTTGACGGATGCCCAATTGAACTACACAACAACCGAAAAAGAACTTTTGGCCGTAGTCTTTGCATTTGACAAATTCCGAGCTTATTTGGTGGGAACCAAGGTGGTAGTATACACGGATCATTCAGCCATAAAGTATCTTGTTGCCAAGAAGGATGCCAAACCAAGACTTATTCGATGGGTATTACTTCTTCAAGAATTTGACTTGGAAATTCGAGATAGGAGAGGAACCGAGAACCAAGTAGCCGATCATTTATCTTGGCTTGAAGGTGGAGGTGGAGAGAAGAGTGAAGGGCCTATTAAGGATACATTTCCCGATGAACAAATCTTGGAGGTTAGTCAAATTTCAACACCATGGTATGCTGATTTTGTGAATTATTTAGTGAGTGGGTTGATTCCTCCCGATTTAAATAGCCAACAACGCAAGAAATTCTTCCATGATGTAAAGTCATATTATTGGGATGATCCTTATCTTTACAAGCAATGCCCCGATCATGTGTTGAGACGATGTGTATCCGAGGAAGAAATACCAAGCATTTTGGATCATTGTCATTCTTATGCATATGGAGGTCATTTTGGGGGACAAAGGACAGCAGCTAAGGTTTTTCAATCGGGATATTTTTGGCCTTCTATTTTCAAAGATTCTCACAAATTTGCAAAGAGTTGTGATAGGTGTCAACGGGTAGGAAATATTTCGGCAAGGAATGAGATGCCGTTGAACAACATTCTTGAAGTGGAACTTTTTGATGTGTGGGGAATTGATTTCATGGGACCATTTCCTCCTTCTTTTGGAAATTTGTACATATTGGTGGCTATCGATTACGTGTCCAAATAGGTTGAAGCTGTGGCAAGTCCTAAGAATGATGCCAAGGTGGTCATGAAATTTTTACACAAGCATGTGTTCACTCGTTTTGGTACTCCAAGATCCCTTATAAGTGATGAAGGCACCCACTTTGTGAACAAACTCTTGGCTACATTTTTAGCTAAATATGATGTGAGACACAAGATTGCTACAGCTTATCATCCCCAAACAAATGGTCAAGCCGAGCTCTCCAATAGAGAAATCAAAAGCATACTTGAGAAAGTGGTGAATCCTAATCGAAAACATTGGTCTCAAAGATTGGAGGATGCTTTATGGGCATATAGGACAGCTTTCAAGGCACCTTTAGGCATGTCTCCATATCGATTGGTGTTCGGGAAGGCATGTCATTTACCCGTGGAATTAGAACATAAAGCATATTGGGCCATCAAGAAGCTCAACATGGACCTTCAAGTTGCCGGTGCACTCCGAAAACTGCAATTAAATGAGTTGGAGGAAATGAGGTTGTTCTCCTATGAAAATGCTAAACTATACAAAGAAAAAACGAAGAAGTGGCATGACAAGAGGATTCAACCTAGAGTTTTTGAGAAGGGGCAGCAAGTTCTACTTTTTAATTCCCGTCTCAAGTTGTTTCCTGGAAAATTGAAGTCTAGATGGTCCGGACCATTTATTGTGACAAAGGTGTACCCTTATGGAGCAGTTGATTTAAGGGAGGAGCACTCGGGAAGAGAATTTAAAGTGAACGGGCAACGAATCAAGCATTATTGGGGAGGAGAGGTCGATTGAATGAAGACCTCTATCACTTTGGAAGAACCATGACAAGGGAGGTGATTTTGGGTTGCTTATGATATTACAATGATTTAAATATTTTTTGTTAGCAATCCAAAAATACATTTTTGTATATATGTACATATATATGTAAATATATATATATATATATCGTATGTAAATACTATTGCTTTTACTTGATAGATTATTAAGCTTTAAATCACTATCCCTCACTCTCATTCTAATTGGCACAAGGTGAGCCCGAGGAAAGGAAGCATGGATTTTGAAGAGAGAGGCTGCCATGTTGATGTTACATTAGAGCTGATGAAAAAAAAAAAAAAAAAAGGAGCAACCAGAACATAGTGGTGGAAGGAACTCTCAGCAGGAATTAAAATTTTCGCCCAGTTGCTGCAGCATGTCATGTAGCAAATTGGCAAAAATCGGAGTTTCTGCCCAAAAATTTCCAGCGCCCAGTTGCTGCAGCATGTTATGTAGCAAATTGGCAAAAATCGGAGTTTCTGCCCAAAAATTTTCAGCGCCCAGTTGCTGCAACATGTTATGTAGCAAATTGGCAAAAATCGGAGTTTCTGCCCAAAAATTTTCAACGCCCAGTTGCTGCAGCATGTTATACAGCAAATTGAAAAAAAAAAAAAAATATTGCCCAATTTCAAAAAAAAAAAGAGCTGTATTCATGAAGGGCAAATTGGGGATTTCTAAATTTTATATAAAAAAAAAAAAAGAAAAGGAGTAGTAGCCGTAGAAGGGTAAAATGGGGAATTCCCCATTTAAAACCCTAGACGCACACGAGCCCCACCTCCCCCCGCCCAACCAGAAACTCTCCAGCCCACCCATCACTCTCCAGCCCGCCCTGCCGCACCGCGCCGCACCACGTTCCCTGCCAGCCGCGCCCGCGACCCCAGTCGTCGGGCCGCTCCAGTCCACCAGCGACCCGCGCCGCGCCGCACCACGTTCCCTGCCAGCCGCGCCCGCGACCCCAGTCGTCGGGCCGCTCCAGCCCAACCAGCGACCCGCGCAGCACCGCACCGCGCCAAGTCGCCCCTCTCCACACCGCGACCTGCTCCGCGTCGCGACCCCTCCGTCGCTACTCGGCGATCCCCGTCGCCTCGCTCCTCCATCTGCGACCTGAGTCGCGCAGTTCCCAGTCCACCAGCGACCCGCGTCGTGCCGCACCCGTCCACCCGAGTCGTCCCGTCGCTGCTCCGCGACTCTCGCCGCTCCAGCCCATTCGCGCTGAGTCGCGCCACCAGCCCTCCATCCGCGACCCGCGTCGCCCCGCCTCCAGCCGCGTCGCTGCTCTCTCCTCGCGACCCTAGTAGTGCCGTCTCCCATCACACAGGCGACCTCCATCGTTGTCACTCTGTTCACCATGCCGAGGGTCAAGGAAGCTGCAAAGAGACTTCATACAATGGACCCATTTCCCTCAGTCGAAGCCCAGGCGAGATATGACTCATTCATCTCCAAGAAAGACATCTTCCCCGAACGAGGGTTCCTCGCCCAACCGAATTCATATGCCGGCATCCCGGAGTGGCTCGCTGATAACATCAAACAGCGAAAATGGGAAACCCTCTGCCTTCACTCGACAGACGCCATAAGTACTCTGGTCAGGGAGTTCTACTCCAATATCACCGACTTCGAAGTGGAGCATGTTCTTGTTCGGGAGACAAAAATCATGTTTTCACCCGCCGCCATCAACAAGTTCCTCAAGCTGCCAAACATTCAATGCCAATATGCTGCAATGGTTGAAAGCACCACTGATGCGCAGCTAGACAAAATTGTGCGGGCTGTGGCTAGAGAAGGAGCTACTTGGAATATCAGTTCGGGGGCCTTCACATTTCAGCGAACAAATCTACAGCCCCAGGCCTGAATTTGGTACAGTTTTGTGAAAACGAGCCTGATGCCTACATCTCATGATTATTCGGTGAATCGGGAACGGCTGCTACTTGTCTACTGCATTATGACGGGAAAAGAAATTAATGTGGGTCGAATAATCTCCAAGGAGATTCGAGATTATGCTGCCAAAACCACCGGAAAGCTGTTCTTTCCTTCGCTCATCACACGGCTTTGTGAAGCCCGGGGGGTACCCAAGTCTGAACATGAAGATATTCTTATCAACAAAGGCGTGCTACCCACCCGTGATTCGACCCATCAACAGGCAGCATCATCCTCTTCCAGCATGCTCGCTGTAATAGAACGACTTGATAGGTAGGAAGCTCGGTAGACCCAACTATGCAATCGCCTCCAAGAGTATTGGGCGTATGAGCAGCACCGAGACGGCGCACTGCATCAGGCACTCCAGCGGCTTCTGCCGAGGACAGCCCCCCCGTTCCCTACCTTCCCGGACACCATTCTCGGACCCTGGACTGACCACCCAAGCCAAGCAGAGGATTCCGACTAGACCATCAGGGAGTTCTCCAATTCCAGCTCTTGTGTTATTTAGTATTTTCATGTTGTGCCGTGCAAGTTGTTTTTGAGTCGTAGTGCAGTATTTGGTCTTGCTGTTATTAGTAGTAGGAATGTGTGTGGCATATTGTCTAATGATGTGTATTTGTTGTGTTATGTGATGTTAAGAAGTCTATGTGTTTTCCTAACATGGCTAATCTATGTGTGTTGCTTGATGATGATGTTTGAAGTATTTTGTATTGTTTGTGGGAATTAGCCTAGTATGTTTGCATTAAACTTAGTTGTTTCTTGTGTTGTGGATTGAGAAGGATTGCAATAATAGTATCATTTCTATCATGTGTGCATAGCTTGACCAATAAAAACTTGAATCCCTATGAACCGGTTAGATCCTTTGGAGAGCCTAAGTCCTAAAAAAATGTTGCTTAGTGTTCCTTTCGAACGAATTGTAGATGACACTTATTCGAGGATATGATTTAGGCCATCTTTGGATAGTTTGAGCCTTTCTAGCCTACCGTACATATTTTTCCCTAGTCACCCCATTTGAGCTTAATTGACAAATTTTCTTCTTAGCCACTAATTAGCTTTGCCCTTAAACATAATCCTCCGATTTACCCCCCTTCTGCATCTCGACTTTCTTTGGACTTATATTTAGGGCTGCATTCCGAGGGGAAGTGACGCGTTCTCATGTTGTGGTATGCACTATATTTGGAAGAATAGCTTATATTCGACTACTTTTTATACACCACATTGGGGACAATGTGCTCCTAAGTTTGGGGGTGAATGCATTACATTCGTAGAGCCAGCAAAAAAAAAAAAAAAATCGCCCAATTTGCTGCAGCAATATGTGTAGCAACTGGGCACTCACTCAAAAAAAAAAAAAAAAAAAAAGAGCTGGTCACGAAATATTTTTTTTGTGTGGCAAGAGTATACTTTAATAAATTGTGGGGTACACGTGTAAAATAAGGGGAGTGCTTGAAAGAGTTAGTGTGGGTCCTAGAAAGTTGAGATGTGAAGGTATTTTGAGCCAAAAATTTCCTCCATTACCCTACCCTCACCTAAGCCTAACATTACAAGCTTAATGAAGTCCTATTGATCCTCGTTTGGGTGTAATTCTACTTAAGTGGAAAAAGGTTCATCAAGTTGACTGATGGAGACAATATTAGGCTTTAGGATGGAGGTCGATCTTGTTCTAGGGAAATCGAGGCTATTTTGGGAAGAGCTATGAACATAATGTGAAGAGACACATACATTGTGATTTTATTATTCCATTAGCACTTGAGGAACTAAGTTGACAGCAAATGCATGAAGGCATCATTCTCATCATTTTGAAATAAATTTCTGAAAGCATGCGCCATTGTCAAGCCATGATTTGGACTCACATATTTTCTTGTTGTGTAGTATTTGTAGATACTCAATATTTTTGTTTTTGTTTTGGTGTATCTAGATTCATCACTCGAGGACGAGCAATGACTTAAGTTTGGGGGTGTGATAACTCTATATAATAGAGTTATTTTCATACCCTTTAATTTGAAATCATGTAGGAAAAAGTGATGAATTTGGTGAATTTTAATATAATGTGACATAATTAGATCTTTATTTTATTTTGTAGATCATGTGAATTAAATGTGTAATTTTTCTTTGATTATGTGTAAAAAATAGGAATGGAGCTGAAATTGAGGAATTAAAATTAAAATTGCAGAAAGTCTGGAAAATCCCCAGTTGCTGTACGAGATGCTGCAGCATGCTGGAAGTCAAGTTCCCTAACCAGAAAATGCGAAATTTGATTTGCTGACTGGATACTTAAAATTATCCAGCTGGGAAGTCAACATGGACAATTTGACTGGGCTGCCAAAAGAAGAAGTGGGTCGTGGGTCGTGGGCCTTGAGCAAGAGGGCAGCCCCAAAAAAAAGAAACAAAACAGAAACTAGGGCAAGACATTTGGGAGATCAGCAGCAGCCCCAGCAGAGACAGAATCCCAGCAGCAGAAAAAGAGGCATGCAGACAGCAAGAGAAGAAGGAAAAGGAGGACAGATTCCATCATTCTCATCAGTTTTCCACGGAGATTTCAAGGAGAGAAGGAAGGAATCATCTCAAGGGAAAAGAGGAGGAAAAGAGCTCGAAAAATCAGTCATCCGAACAGCTTATCTCTCCTCTCTTTAACTCCCTTTATTTCCTTATTTCTCTTGAAATTATACTTTGGATTTTGTATGGATTTTATGTTAGCTTTGTGGATTGAATTTCCAGAATTAAGTATGAGCTAAACATTACTTAGACTTGAATTGCTAATGGATTTTGAATCGAATTATTGAAACTTTATTGCATTGTTGGGTGATTGGTGCTATTGTTCATTCAAGTAGGAAGATGATGAATGTTTGTTGTTGTTTGGCCAACAATGGTGAATTTACAAGCTAGATTTTAATACCGGAAGGGTTAAGTCTAGTGGAAATTGCTTGAATGATGCAAGTGAATAACCGTTTTTAGGTTGTTGTCGTGAATGGTATAGGGATATATTATTCGCCTTGCATAATTGTATGAATTGGTTTTTGCATTGATGTTCCAATTTCAATTAGGCATAGGAATATGTTCAATTAGAAAAAGGAATATAAGACATAGTGTTTGGAAAAATCCTATGTATCGAAAGGGAATTCATGTTAACTTTAGCATCTTTCACTTAAAAACAATGCCGCTTATCATTGCTCAATAAACTTCGATTCAAATGACAATTAGTAATTCAAGTCTAATACATCCATCTTGTGAATTTCGTGCTGCTATTTAGTGTGATTTGATCAACCACGTGCTAGAAATAATTTCTTTAATTCTTGTTTAATTAATAGACTTAAAACCAAACCATCCAATCCATTTATTATGTATTTTTTTTATTACAAATTGTGAGTAATTGATAGTTGCAAATCATTTTAATTTCAATCCCTGTGGAGACGATCTACTCATCATTGTATTACTTGTGGACTACGTACACTTGCGTAGTAAACCCAACATTTGGCTTCAATGATTTTCTTTTATTTTGTTCTTATATGTTAGCTATGATTATCAATATATTTCCCATGGATTAGGTATTGAATATGAGTGGCTAAACATCTAGTTATTCTAGGGCCCGCATGATTATAGATTCATCTGTTTTTCTTTAATGAATATGGCTAACAATGTTTTTTATTTATATTAAACAACATTATACTATAGGCAAAATTAATATAATAAATATATTCATTCTTTATCAACAAAAGAAATAATACTTTGTATAAACAAATGAATGATAAAAGTATATTTTCCATTAGAGCATACTTCTACGAATATGTAACTTTTTTATATTTTTATTTATAACATAATTGTTAAATAATTGAATATAAGAATATTCTAAAACACAAATAAAAAAATAAATTAAGTCAACTAAATATTATTTCCAAGAATTATTGAACAACAACAACAACAACAACAATAATAACAATAATAAACTATTTTGGAAAGTTGTCATATAAAAACTTAATAACCTTCATTGATGTAATGAAAAAAATCTTCATCAGATTCTCTATTATCTTAAACAAAAGACTCTTCCAAATGACAACAAATTTACGAATTATATATAACTAAGTTCTAATTATTTACTAAATTCTGATTTTATATGTTGTACACTTTTTATATATAATTAAAATTTATTATCAAATTAAATTCCTCAATTCGAGTTGATTTATATATATATTGGTGGTTGATAAATCTATAGATAATGCCATTTATTATTTGCATAAAAATACTTATTTTATTAATTATGTATAGATTTAAAGTTAATAAATTAAATGCTCGAATATTGATACAGAAGTTGATTAATAAATAAATCTCATATTAAATATATAAAGGATTATATAAACTTATTAAAACATATGAAGACCTCTATTTCTAAATGTAATGTATCAACATATAGAAATTGCATGTAATCAGAAGTCATTTAATTAAAGATTAAAAAAATCATAGTAATATCAGTGATTTCACAACAATTAGTCACTGCATAATTTTATATGATATTCAAATCAAGGAAACATAAAAAAATATATGGAAAAAAATAATATCATTAAAGAAAAACAAATGAATCCATAGGAATACAAACCCTAGAATCGCTAGATGTTTAGCCACTTATATTCAATACATAATCCATGGAAAACATATTGATACTCATAGTTAACATATAAAAAGAAAAGAAAAGAAGACTTTTGAAGCCAAACTATCTTCGTTTCTCTCTCTCTCTCTCTAATGAGTTCTCTAAAATCTCATATCCATTGTATATTGTATGGTGTATCCTCTAAAATCTGGTGTAGCTCCTCCTTTTATAGACAATTACTAAGGTTTTAATAGCCACCGTATCTCTGTTTAGGAATGAGAAGATATGCTCGAATCACACCAAATCACAACGGTTAAGATCATATCGTGAGGATAAGAATGGTCCATGCAAAAGGACCATGCACGGTTTGTGCAAGGTCATGCATGGGTCATGCTACATGAAGCTCAAATTTAGGTTAGTCTGACCTGGCGCACGGGCCGTGCTCTGGTCGTGCCTCGGGGGTCCATCCTCGGTTTGTGTGACTTGAGACGTGGTCTATACACCTTTAATTGTCTATTTTTCTGTCAAAACTTCAACAAACACGTGACATAACAAAATATAACAAAATCATTATGAACTCGTCGTTTTGGTACGTGCAATTGCCTAAAAACCATACATAATAACCTCGAATTGCATATAAATCTTATGTTTATCAGATTTCACAACAATATAAAAAATAATGACTTGAAATTGCTACAAATTATAAATAATGAATAATACAATTTCCATGCATTAAAAATAAATCAAATCAAAATAGACATCATACCTTGGTAAATTTGGATTTTTTTAGAATGCTAATCATAACAGAAAAAAAGGATTAATATAAATAAAAATATATAAAATATAAAATATAATTTGCACACAACACAAAAACAATAATCCGTTTTGAAAATTGACTACATATATATAGTTGATTATAATTAAAATCAGTACAATATATGTAGTTAATACTACAATTACCATGCATTAAGGATAAACAAACATATAAAAGATAACATACCTTTGAATGAAATGATTTTTAAAAGATGCTAAGCACCGCAACGAAAAAGGGGTTATTATGAATAAAAAAAATACAAAGAATAAATACATAGTTAACATAAAATAAATAATAATAATAATAATAATAATAATAATAATAATAATAATAAATAATAATAATAATAATAATAATAATAATAATAATAATAATAACAACAACAACTACTTTGAAAACCAATTATCCAGAATTATTAGTAAAAAAGTATTTTAGGAGATGATGAATAATAAGAAAACATAATATTAATCTGATGAAACAAAAAATGCAGCTTACATGCATTAATAATAAACCAAAAATTATAATAATAATAACATACCTTTGAAATTCAGAATATTAGATAAACACAATAAACCAAAGCATTAAAATTCAAATTCAAATTGAAAATAATGTTCTGATTCATTAAATTTACACAAGTCACAGCAGCGACCAAAAAAAAAAAAAAAGAAAAAGAAAAATAAATGGAAAACAAGTGATATGGATATATAAAAACTATAAAAAGCACATATCACAAAAGTGTTCATTTATGAAGAATATAATATAAACTGTGGAGTTACAAATTTAATAGCATATAAAAATGTAAATAGCATATAAAAATTAATTTACAGGCTCTCAGTCTTTAGAAGAGAAAATAATTTATAAGATGAAGGCTATTAATAAGAGAGATTTTTAGGTCGAATGTAGTTGTTATTGATGGCGATATATATAGCCATTTAAATTCTTGATTAAAAAAATTGAAATTATTCTCTTATCTTCCTAAGGTTTAATTTGTCAATTTCCACAATATGTGTGAGGTTTAAGATTATTAAATTATGAATAAAAGAAAGTTTGACTAAAAGCAATTAGTATTAACCAAAATTAATCAATTACCGGATAATTGAAATGTTGATTAAAAATAATAAAGTCATATTTAATAGCACGCTAAATTAGTTCTAAAATCTTTCAAATTTTTGGGAACTAATAAATTACTGAAATAATGCTTACTTAATTTTAAATATTAATGTTTTAATTATTATTGAAACCCAAATTTAAAAACTTTTGTTAATTGTTTAAGACGTACATAATGCGTGTATATATATATGTGTGTGTGTGTGAATGTATATATAGTTGTGTGTGTGTGTGTGTGAATGTATATATAGTTGTGTGTGTGTGTGTGAATGTATATATAGTTGTGTGTGTGTGTGTGTATATATGTAAATATATGAAATTGTGAATGCATATATATTTGCATCATTAGTGCACAAGTTAATTGATAAAAATAGGATTTACGTGCAATTTAAAGTTATTAAGTATAGGTTTTAGGCAATTGCACATACCTAAGCGACGAGTTCATAAAGATTTTGTTACATTTTGTTACATTACATGTTTGTTGAAGTTTTAATAGAAAAACAAACAATTAACGGTGTATAGACCACGTCTCAAGTCACGCAAACTGTGCACACAACTTGAGAATGGACCCCAGAGGCACGACCAAAGCACGGTCCGTGCAAGCCCTTGCAACAGCCCTTGCAACGGCCCGTGCTGGTAGACCAGACTGACCCATATATTGAGCTTCACCAAACACGGCTCGTGCGTGACCTTGCACGAACAATGTGTGGTCCTTTTGCACGGATCATGCTTGCCTTGCACGGACTTGCAGGGACCGTGTTAACCTCGCGATATGATCTTAACCCTCACAATTTGGTGTCAATCATGAATATCTTCTTATTTCAAAGTAGAGATACGGTGGCTATGAAAATCCTAGTAATTGTCTATAAAATGATGAGCTACATCAAATTTTACGGCATACAATATGCAATATCATCAGATTTTAGAGCTAGAAACGAGGATACAAAGAAGAATCAACCAACCAAGTCATCAAAAAGAGAGAGAGAAACGAAGATCGTTTGACTTCAATTAGTGTTCTTTTCTTTTGTTCTTTATATGTTAGGTATGATTATTAATATGTTTCGCATGAATTATGTATTGAATATGAGTGGCTAAACAACTAGTGATTCTAGGGATTGCATGATTATGGATTCATATGTTTTTCCTTAATGATATTATTTTCGTTTCTATATTTGTTTATACTTTCTTGATTTGAATGTTGTATGCAATTATGTGAGAAATAGTTGCGTATGTGTAGTTAAGCTATTATTGCCTGGGGGGGAGTAATTGAGTAACGTATTATGAATGCATAACATGAACTTGCTAGGTCGGGAGATTGATAAGTATTGTGATGAGAATAGATCCTAGGCACGATTGGGAGTTAAATAATTATTTTGAGAATGATCAATGTTACCTAATCTATATTTAGATCTAACTTGGAAAAGAGGATCTAGATATATTAGTGAATCTCCTACAAATATTGGAATTAAATTTGGTTTGATACATTAAAAGAAACTCATATAAACCATATAAATGCATGTCCCTGGAATCCATATAAGCTCTAAATATCTTTATTTGTTGGAAATTGATTTGATCTTTATTTCTACTTCTTATTTTTAAATTTTATTTTATAAGACCAATCACAAATTCAATATTTTAGATAAAGGAAATATCATAAACGAGTTCTTAGTTGATTTTATTATATACAGTTCATGTGGATACAATACTTGTTCTTACCAGAGTTTTACTATAAATTGTCTCGTGCACTTATGAGTCATATTTTAAGTGAAATAAAATAGTGAACAAGTTTATGATGTTGCTGCTGGAGAACTGGTGTAATTTACAACTGATATAATTTACAACTGATATTCATTTTAGATATTATACATTAATTTAAAGAGTATATTATGGTTAAGTTCATAGTTTTATTTCTCTATTTGATAACCTGATCTAGGAGAGAATGGTTAAAATATTGTGATTCTCTCTGGGGAGTCGAAAGAAACAAATCAAATATTACGAGCATGTGTTATCCCGATTCACAATAGAGAACTTTATGCTAACTTGATTGTACTTGACATGAATGATTATGATGTAATTTTGGGGATGGACTGGCTATCAAAATATTATGCGTCCATAGACTGTCAGAAAAAGATAATTACATTTTAACCACCTGGGGAGGAACCTTTTATCTTTGTTGGAGTAAAGAAGAACTTCAGATCCCCACGAATATCTGCAGTTAGAGCACAACGGCTATCAGAAAGTGGTTGTGAAGGCTATTTGATGAGTCCTGTGACCACTGAAGAACAACTTGCCTATCTGTTAATGAAGTACCGATAGTTCAAGAATATCCTGAAGTATTTTCAAATGATTTTCCAGGCTTACCACCTGACCGAGAAATTGAATTTGTAATAGATGTATACCCACGGACTACCCTAATATCAGAATCCCCTTATCGAATGGCACCAACTGAATTGAAATAATTGAAGATACAGTTGCAGGATTTACTAGACAAAGGTTTTATCAGACCTAGCTTTTCACCTTGGGGTGCACCGAATTTATTGTTCGAAAAAAGGATGGCAATATGAGAATGTGTATAGATTACATAGAACTAAATAAAGTTACAATCAAGAATAAGTATCCTTTGCCTAGAATCGATGATTTATTTGACCAACTTCAGGGTGCAGCAATATTTTCCAAGGTTAATTTGCGATTGGGTTATCACAAGTTGAAAATTAAGGAAGAAGACTCCAAAGACATCATTCAGTACCAAGTATGGACACTATGAGTGTCTAGTAATGCCGTTTGTTCTAACAAATGCACCAGCTGCCTTTATGGATCTGATGAATCGAGTATTTAAAGATCTCTTTGATAAATTTGTTATTGTATTTATTGATGATATCTTGATCTATTCGAAGACCAAAGAAGAGCATGCTACCCACTTGAGAAAAGTGTTAGAAATTTTGAGAGAGAACCAGTTGTATGCTAAGTTAAAAAAATGTGAATTCTGGATAGACCGAGTAGTATTTTTGGGACATGTTGTATCAGGAGAAGGAATTTTAGTTAACCCAAGTAAAGTTGAAGCAATTAACAATTGGCCACAGCCTACAACTCCTTCAGAGATACGTAGCTTTCTGGGTCTAGCTAGGTATTATTGCAGATTTGAAGGAGGATTATAAAAAATTGTATCTTTACTGACACAGTTGACTAGAAAGAATGTAACCTTCTGATGGACATCGTCCTGTGAGAAAAGTTTTCAAGAACTAAAGAAGAGGTTGACATCAGCACTTATCCTTACAATTCCATCAGGTAATGAAAGTTTTGTGGTTTACAGTGAAGCTTCAAAGAATGGTTTAGGTTGTGTATTAATGCAGAATGGAAAGGTAATAATCTATGCATCTAGACAGCTGAAAGAATATGAAAAGAATTATCCTACTCTATGATTTAGAGCTTGCTGCAGTGGTATTTGCACTTCAAATTTGGTGACATTATCTATACAGAGAGTGATGTGAGATTTTTGCTAACCATAAGAGCTTAAAGTATTTCTTTATGCAGAAAGAGTTGAACATGAGGCAACAAAGATGGTTGGAACTTGTGAAAGATTTTGATTGTGTTATCAACTATCATTCTGGTAAAGCAAATGTTGTAGTAGATGCATTAACCCAAAAGTCAACTCATAACACTACTGTGATGGCTTTAATTCATAAACAAGAGTTGTTAGACCTGCAGAGAATGAACGTTGAAGTTGGGATGCATGGGTTAGTAGAAACAAAACTAGCAGCTTTAACTCTTCGACCCACTGTACTTGATAGAATTGAACAGGGACAACACACAGATGAATATTTGGCTAAAGTAAAGAAAGATGTTGCTTCAGGAATAACAACGGGTTTTCAGATATCAAAAGAAGGGGTCCTTCTTTATGGGTACCTAATGTGGATGATGTACGTGAAAATATTATGGCTGAAGCACACTCGACACCGTATTCAGTACATCCAGGAGCTACTAAAATGTACAGAGACTTGAAATTGCATTATTGATGGCCAAGTATGAAGAGAGATGTTGCTCAGTATGTGGAACAATGTTTAACATGTCAACAGGTAAAGACAGAACATCGAAGGGCAGCAGGAATAATGAAAGGAGCATTCAAAAGTTAAAAAAATTGTTTAAGGTAATCTCAAACACAATAATTAAAAAATTTAAAGTAAAATTTTTTGAGAATTCAAAACTTCTTTATTTAAGTAAATATAAACTCAAAGAGGAGAATAAAAAGAGAAAGAAAAACCTATTAAACATATTAGGGAAGATCAATCTAGGGAATGAGAATAATAATTTCTTTTGGTTGATCTCCTCAAAAAGCTGTAAATATGAGTATATGACATTGCAATTAGCTAAAATGCATTCAATATAAAAAGAAAAAATATATAAAATTACAACAAATTGTAAAATTAGCCTTACTTTATTCTTCCTCGTCACTCCAAAAGTTGATCTTCATTAATCTCCCATGCAAATCAACATTTGCACAATTTCCAGAAGCAATGAAGATCTATAAGGATCGATCACCAACTCCCAGCACTAAAAGTTCCCTCAGATGCAACGGTTGTAATAGGAATAGCTAAAATATCAGTTGCCCATTTAGACAAAATACAAAATTTCTGAGATTTTTATCCTTCCACCACTCCAATGCATCCAAATTATTCCCTTGAGCATTAAAGGTGGCTTCCTCAAGATACACATCAATTTCTGATTTTGTAGTTTCAGCTATTTGCTCAATTCACATTACATGTAAAAGTTTTGATAATCCCTGAAGGTTCACATCTTCACCAACATTTGAAGTCCCATTTCTACTTTCATCAAATTCCTCCATTGAAAGAGAATACAAACTTACATACTCATCATACAACTCATATAAAGTATCTCTAACTGTATGGATGTTCTCCCTAACAACATTTGAAGGAAACATTGAAGAAAACTAATCTCAACAACCTTCATTTTTAAGCGAGGGTCCAACACGACACCTATTGGCATAAGTAAATTACATTCACCCTGATACTTATCTAACCTTTCTTTCATACTTTTGACCAAATCTTTAACAAAATCATCAGTAGAATCAGAATTTATATCCAACATTCTTTTAATGTAATCAACCTCACTAAGAAACAAATTAGAAGTGGGATATTCTATCCTAAATTGTGTTTGTTGTATCATAAAATACTTTCAAAAACATTGTATCATAATATACTTTCAAAATTTCAAGTTATTTCTCAATTTTAGCCCAATCATTAGCACTAGGACAATAAACATATTCAGGATCCTCCAAAGTAAGTTTAGAAAGTACCTCCTTGAACATGATGGCACAAGCTAACATATCATAGGTTGAATTCCACCGGGTCTTGCATTCAAGAACTAGCCACCTCTCTTTTAGATTGAATTGTTGGACAAGCTCTGCAAACTTTTGTAATCTTTGTCACTTCCATTGAGATAACCAATTGTTTCATGGACATTCTTGATGATAGTTTTGACTTGCTTGAGGCCATGCTGAACCATGATATTCAAAATGTGTGCACAACAACGAACATGAAATAATTTTCCACCACAAATTAACCTCTTAGTTGGTGAGAAAGTATCTTTCATAATTTGTATGCAAGAATCATTTGCGGTGGCATTATCCACCGAAATTGTGAAAACCTAAAGCAAAAAGTAACAACGAGAAAAATTAATAATCCTAAACTTATACAAAATAGATCAACTTACATTATTTTCAATGTCCCACTCCTTTAAATATTTGAAAATGCAATTTGCATTATCTTTTCCTTTTCAAGGAGGAGGTATGTGGACAAAACTCAAGACTCGATTTTGTAGTTTCCAATCATGATAAAAAAAAAAAAGTTAGCCGTAAGGACCATGTATTCAATCCTTTTAGGTTTTGAATGCCATAGATTGATGGTTAAAGAAATTATATCCATATCTTTCAAAGTCCTTTTTTTGGGCCTCATAGATCGTGAAAGAATTAGATCTTATGGTACTGCGTGATACAATTATCCATTGTAGTATTACCCTTTTTTATCATCATATTAAACCCTTCTTTTTCCACAATCGAAAAACGTTTTTCATGAATGACAATCCAATCTGCAATCCCCTCTCTCATGCTCATCATAGCAAGCTTACCATCATGCAAGACACTAACAAATCCAGAATTCAGTGTACCCGCACTTTAACTAGATGGCAAAAAGTTTATCAAAGTTTGTTGCTTTAGCTGAATTTTCTTTTATTGACATGCATCCAAATTTCGTTTTAAATGACTTGTAGCTCCACTTTTTGCTACGCTTAGAAGTTTTTTTTTACAATATTTACATTTAGTTATATAGTCTTCTTGTACTTGGAAAGGTTTCTCGAAATCTTTCCATACTACTGATTTCGTTGCTCTTTTAAAAGGTTGAGTTGTATCTCCATCCTCCATCTCCTTAAAGGTGCCATCAAATTCGAAAATTTTAGTTTACTCATTTTCTTCCTCCATATTTTCATCTGGTTGTGGAAGAAAAAGATTAAAAATATTTACCAATCATGGTTGTGTGTTCAAATATAATTTTTTAAGTGATTCAAAACCCGCGAAAAACTGCATTATATTCATGAAACATCAATCAGAACAAAGAAGGTTTTGGAGAATCAATAAATTTCATTCATAAATATGAAAACAAAATACAAATTCCTATTTGGAATAAATGAAAATGATATCCAGAAGGTAGTGTAGGCATTTTCTATCCAATTTTATTAAAAATCAAAGATTCAAAGGCAAAACCCCTTCATGTGCCCACATGAAATGAATTACATCTACTTAACATAATTTTACAGTTTATTATTGTAACGCCCATTATTTTTGCCCCTTATTTTATTATTTAAATTTTAGATATATACGTTGCCATTTAATTATTATTGGCTAAGATAAGTCAAATAGTATGCATACTTTTAATTATTTTAAGTTTTAGGTTATAATGGCCCAACTTTACTTTTTAACTTAGCCAATTGGTCGTTTAAGCTTAAGAATAAATTCGAGAGACCTAAGTTTTGAATTAATTTTAAGTTCTAATTCCAATTTATTTTATTAAGTTAATTCTAATAAATATTAAGAAATTTTAACATAGCTCGTTGTATTGAATATGTCCATATTAAGTCATGTCAATTATTTATTTTAAGTTGCAATTGTTTAAGCCCAAGATTTTGAACTCATTAGTTGACCCAAAAGCTTGAGCCATTCTTTACCCATGTTAGAGGATTATGCACTGAAGTAGCGTAAATGAGTTCCTGAATCAACTCCATAAAATCCTCCTTCTAACTGCAAATCATATCTCGGATGGATATAGTACTCAAAAAATTCCTATTGATCTTTTACCCAAATTCGTAAGTCTTAGTTCCGTCAAACATAGTTATATAAATAGGAAAACATTTGGGAGAAAAAGTTATCCTAATTCCTATTCTAATAGGTGATTTATTTTCCCCTCTATTGTCTCTATACAGGCCAATCTGCTAATCTTAAAAAAATAAAATCGGGCAGCCTCGCCGTCCAACAACCGTAGAACATTTGTTTTCACAACTCCAATCCTTCTTCCTAGTCCAGAGAAAAGAAAAAAGTATATATATACATACATGGTGATATGCTGGGTATGGGTTGTGTGGCCGTTAGTTTCGACAGCGGTTGCCAAGCCACTGTTGGGTCGCTAAGAAGTAGAGAGAGATGGTGAGATGTTGGGCATGGGTTGTGTGGCCGTCGGTTTCGGCAGCAGTTTGCCAAGCCATAGCAGGGTCTCCAAGAATGAGAGAGAGAGAGAGATGAAAGAAAAGAGAGAAGAAGGTGAGTACTGTGTGTGAGTTACAGGAAAAGAGAGGGAGTTACAGGGAAAGAGAGAGAAAGGAAATGAGATGGTGGGTCTTTTACTCCACCTTTTTCCAAATTTCGAACTGTTACAAATTATCAAATTTCTTTGTATTTTTTTAATTTTCTCTTCTTAACCTTATTAACCCAGTACCTTTTATCATGTTATTTCTACTATTTTGATTTTTTTCTTATAACATTTAAATTGTTGTAATTAATACATATATATTTATAACGTAGGATTTTTTGACCAAGAATATAGTGTTTAGGCTCATCGCATGAAATTTTCAAAGTTCATTCATATTTCAAAGTCGAGGTGGGGGTTTCTACAATTTGTCATTATTAATTATATTATTTGATTTGTTTACATGTTTACTGTTATTATACATTATGATTTATGAATTGTACAGGAATTAAATTGCACCTCCAAGCTTGATTGATCAATTATCTAAGTTACGCATGCTACATACCCCTAAGTTCTAAGTTATGTAAGTGTTTAATGCTTACTTGTTATGCCATACGTTTAACTGTGTTACATGTTTTACTGTCAATTGTATTATTGATTTTGACAACTTGACTCTCATGAGCTGAAGGAAGCTCACCCCAACCTTTTTTAACCTTTCAGGTTAAGACGGAGCTAGTGATGAAGTAGAGGCAAGCCGAATAGCATATGATAATTAGGATTTCTATTAAGTTATTTATTTATTCACGAACAAGTTGAAGTTATTATTTATTTTATGATGAAGACTAGTAGTCCATTAAGTGGTTAATAAGTGCTCGCAGCTCGTTATTGCCTCTTGAACCATTTATGTTATTGATTTAATTTATCAATAATTATTTTTGGACTTATGTTTATTCATTTTGCTGTGTATAAATTTATTTAATTAGTGACATGACTAGATTAGTATTTAATTATGAATTTATTTTAGAGTGAATAATATTTTATTCATCAGTATGAGTTAAATGATTTATTGAATTGATGAGCATGATAATCGATTTCTTATTGTTTAATTCTTCTTGCTACTACTCATTACTTGAATTTATTTTCAAGAATATTTTATTATTTGAGGTTATGTCTTACGACATTGTGTATTGTGACATCTAGTAATTTATTTTAGTGTTTGAAATGAAATTTATGCCTATAGAGTTTTTTTTTTTTTGTACCGGCTTGGTTTTAGAAATATCGATTTTATCAAAACATGAATTTCGTGTATATACTATATACTATATAACATATAATATTAACAATATCTAATAGTATATAATTATACATATCACATAATAAATTACATATATATATATACACTATATATTATAGTATAAATTTGTATAACATATTAATAATTATATAAATATATTATTTATACTATATTATATATATATATAGGTGATGAGATTATATTAATTATTATAAATGTTTAATATATATATATATATAATATTGTATAATATATGTAATTATATTTAAGTACATAATGTATATAATATAATAACCCTATAACATATATACATAATAGCCATATATATGATGTATATATGTTATAAATTAATATAACATAATATACCATTATTAATAATATATTATTAATAATATATATTAATTATATAGTTATATATAATATTATAATTATTAATATCTATTAATATATATTATAATGATGATCAACCTGATATAATATATACTACATAATATCTTAATATATTCATTATAATATAATATATAATATAAATAATAAATTATATATATATATATATATCATAATATTATTATAATATTGTATTAAATAATTATTAATTATCAAATACATTATATATAAATTATAACGTAATAATTTATATATTAATAATTATATATAATAATATTAATATATATATATTAATATATATTATTATTTATTATATATCTTAATTATAATTAATATATTCATATATATTAATACATACATATGTATGATATTAATATAATAATATATTATGAAGTAACATAATACATAATATAATATATTATACTATACATTAATATATAATATTATAATATTATATATTAAAAAGTATAATATATTATATATAATATATTATATAATGTAATATATAATATGTATAATAATATATTACATTGAAAATACATTATATATAACCATAGTTAATAAAGTTAAATATGTGTTATGTACATAAATTAATATATAATTATATTAATTATTATATATATATAATAATTATATATGTACATATAATATATCCGTATAATGAATATGTATTATATATTAATTTATAATGTAATTATATATATATTATAAATTATAATATGTATACTATTAATATATTATATAATTAATATATAACATATATTAATATTTAATTATATTATAAGTATTAATATACATTATAATTATATATACATTATCATGATATATATTATGCATATTTATAGTATATTATAGAATATAATATATATTAATTATATTATTATATTAAATGAATGTTAATTAAATTATAATCGTAATATGTATATATCTTTATATACATATGGATTAATGTAATATATATCTATATATAATATCATATTAATAGTATTATAATACATATATTAATATATTATATAAATATACTATGGACTTATAATATATATGTTCATATATATATATATTATATGTATTATAATATATTATTAGTATAATAGTATATATAGTAGTATATTAATTATAATATATGTACAAATGTATATATTATGGTATATACATATATATATTATATATTAATAATATTTATATATATTATAATATATAGTTATATTATAATCATATTAACGTACTATATTATAAGTATATAATATTATAATATAATCACATATAATATATATTATACATTATAATATTATTATAAATAAATTATATATAATAATATTTATATATATATGTGATATATTATAATATTATATATAATATATTATTTAACATTATAATATGTAACATTATATATAATAATATGTTATTATTATTATAGTATATGTATAGTAATATATGTATATTTACAGTATAATATAGCATGTTAATATGAGTATAATCTAACTAAATATAATAATATACATATATATATATATAAATATTATTATATATAATTTATTTATAATAATATTATAATGTATAATATATATTATAAGTATTATATGATAATTAATAATATATTATATTCATATTATATAGGTATAATTATATATTTTATATTAATATATATAATGTTAAATCACATATATTATAATATTATATATAATATATTATTTAACATTATAATATGTAACATTGTATATAATTATATGTTATTATTATTATAGTATATGAATAGTAATATATGTATATTTACAGTATAATATAGCATGTTAATATGAGTATAATCTAACTAAATATTATAATATATACATATATATATAAATATTATTATATATAATTTGTTTATAATAATATTATAATGTATAATATATATTATAAGTATTATATAATAATTAATAATATATTATATTCATATTATATAGGTATAATTATAACATATATTATAATATTATATATAATATATTATTTAACAATATAATATGTAACATTGTATATAATTATATGTTATTATTATTATAGTATATGTATAGTAATATATGTATATTTACAGTATAATATAGCATGTTAATATGAGTATAATCTAACTAAATATTATAATATATACATATATATAAATATTATTATATATAATTTATTTATAATAATATTATAATGTATAATATATATTATAAGTATTATATAATAATTAATAATATATTAAATTCATATTATATAGGTATAATTATATATTTTATATTAATATATATAATGTTATATTAATAAATATAGTATTAATATATATAATATAACTATATATTATAATATATATATAAATTATTATATAAAATTTATTTATAATAATATTATAATGTATAATATATATTATAAGTATTATATTTTAATTAATAATATATTATATTCATATTATATAGGTATAATTATATATTTTCTATTAATATATATAATGTTATATTAATAAATATAGTATTAACATTTAATATATAGTATAAAATTATTATATATTATTAATAATATATGTTATAATATATGTAATTATTATGTATATATAAATATATATATTAAACCATAATATATATGTATTATATATAATGTATATGTATATATTAATAATATATATTATAGTATAATACTATAATATTATAGCATTAATAAAAATATTAATTGTAATATATATTTATAATTATATGTATATAATATATTATATAAATTATATTATATATAAGACTAATATGTATATTATAATTTCTATTAATACTAATATAATATAATATATTATTATAATATTAACATATATATATATATATATACAGTTACATATACATTATATGTATATATACTATATAATAAAAAATATATAATTATAATATTAGTATATAATATTAATATCTATATATTTTATAAATATATACCATATGGTGTTCATGTATTATTATATTAATATATTATTATAATATTACAATATATTAATAGTATTATTATATTAATAGATAAATATATGTATAATAATACTATTAATTATATTATGTATATTATATAATAAATAAATATTTATAATATATTAAAACTATTATATACATTATAGTATATATAGTAATATAAGTATATTATTAATATATTGTAATATTATAAAGATATATTAATATAATAAAATATGAACACCATATAATATATATTTATAGTATATATAAATTTTATTATTGTATACAATATATGTATTATAATTAATATACTATTAATTAACTTATAATATACATATATGTATAATTATGTATATGTATGTTATATATAATATTTTTAATTATTATATATTATATAATATATATTAAAAATATATTATACAATATATTAAAATTATAATATTATTATATATTAGTATGTATTATATAATATATGTATATTACATAATATATTAAATATACTATTAATTATTAATATATATAAAAGTATATACATAATATACATATGTAATATTATAATACAATATATGTAATTATTACTAATAGTATATTAATATATGTATACTATAATGTTATAAAATGTATAAATATTATATATAATATTAATTATATATATATATATATTAATGATTATATAATTATTAATATTTTATTAATATATATAATATATACTTATATGTATAATAATAATTATTAATATATATTATATTATTCATAATATATGTATAATATATGTATTATAATATATTTATAAGTATAGTTATATATATGTATAATATTATATATTATATAATATAATATACTAATATTATATATTTAATTATATTATATTATATGTATATATTGTATAATATATTAATATTATAATAGTAATTATATAATGTTAATATATATTATTAATATTATTGTATTATAATATTAATATATAACATCATAATATTTAATAGAAATAATTTATATTATATTAATAGCTGAAATATATTTAATATAATCCATAGTATGTAATATATATATTATATAATATATATTATTCATGTATTATTATATATATTACTATTATAATATTATTATAATATATATGTATATTCATATATTATATATTATTAATTATATGATATATTATTTGTGTACATAATAATAAATATGTATTATAATTTAATTATATAATATGAACTATATATAATATCATATGTATATACATGTATACAATATATTAATATATTATATAGTAATTTATATATATTAATTATTATATTAATTGTACATTATTAAATTATACTATATATTAGAATATTATAATATACTAATTCTATATATTATAAATATATTGTAATTATATATATATACATATATTATGTATAACATTATTATATCATATACATGTATATACCTATAATATTTTATATAATTCATATTATAAAATTAATATGTAAATATATAATAGTACACAATAATATTAATATAATTATATGTAATGTATATAATTACATTAATAATTAATATACAATAAGTATGTATAATTATATTATGTATTATAATATATACATATATTAATTATTATATAATATTATGTATTAATGTACATATACTATAATATAGTATAATATATGTCCATAGTATATTAATATATATAATATACATTAATATTATATTAATATTATATAATATTATATTATAAATAATATTTTAATATTATATACATAAATAAATAAACACCATAATACTATATATTATGATATATAATATTAAATATAGGTATTTAATATAATATATTATATATAATTAATATATTTAATAATATATTATAATATACATTAATAATTATATGTATAGTTTAATATAAATTCATTATAATATTATAATATGTATAATGTATGTTAATATATATTATAATAAATACATGTGCTGTAATATGTATAATAGCATATAATAGTATGTATATATATATGTTAATATATATTATAGTATATTAATAATACATTAATATAATAATATATGAACACCATATAATATTACAAATTATAATATAGTATGTATAATTATAAATAGATTGTATATTGAATATAATATAATAGTATACATACTATTAATTTTTTATAATTTATTATAATATATATTATATACTATTAATATATAATATGTATATGTTATAATATTAATAAGATTATATTAATATGTACAAATAATTATATATAATACATAAGTTTTATAATATTAATATATATTGTTATTATATATAAAATATTATGTATACATATAATATATACATTATTTATACTATTAATTATTATAATATATTCATTTTAATAAGCATAACATACTATATTATAATATATATATTTAGTATAATGTATATACATATTAATATTCTATGTATATATATTATACTATAATATATATTAATAATTAATTATAGTATATAGTATATTATTACATATATAATAATTTATTAGTATTATAAATATGTTATTATAATAATTATATAATAATATATGTAATTAATATATATATATATATAATATGATATATTAATAATATTAATTGTAATTACTATAATATTATATATGTTTATAATAGTATACATTATAGTGTACATATGTAGTATATATTAATATAATAATATAATTATATATTATATAATTATATGTATATATTAAAAATTTATATATGTATATAATATTATGTATATATTAATATAATTAATACATATATAATTAATATGGTATAATATATAATACATATATTATAATTATTATATTATATATTACATTTTCCATATAATATTAATTTGTATACTATAATAATATAATTATATATTATATTATTATATGTATATATTACATGTTTATATATGTATATTTTATGATAATTAATAATATATTATATTCATATTATATAGGTATAATTATATATTTTATATTAATATATATAATGTTAAATCACATATATTATAATATTATATATAATATATTATTTAACATTATAATATGTAACAATGTATATAATTATATGTTATTATTATTATAGTATATGTACAGTAATATATGTATATTTACAGTATAATATAGCATGTTAATATGAGTATAATCTAACTAAATATTATAATATATACATATATATATAAATATTATTATATATAATTTATTTATAATAATATTATAATGTATAATATATATTATAAGTATTATATAATAATTAATAATATATTATATTCATATTATATAGGTATAATTATATATTTTATATTAATATATATATATATAATGTTATATTAATAAATATAGTATTAACATATATAATATAACTATATATTATAATATATATATAAATTATTATATAAAATTTATTTATAATAATATTATAATGTATAATATATATTATAAGTATTATATTTTAATTAATAATATATTATATTCATATTATATAGGTATAATTATATATTTTCTATTAATATATATAATGTTATATTAATAAATATAGTATTAACATATTAATATATAGTATAAAATTATTATATATTATTAATAATATATGTTATAATATATGTAATTATTATGTATATATAAATATATATATTAAACCATAATATATATGTATTATATATAATGTATATGTATATATTAATAATATATATTATAGTATAATACTATAATATTATAGCATTAATAAAAATATTAATTGTAATATATATTTATAATTATATGTATATAATATATTATATAAATTATATTATATATAGGACTAATATGTATATTATAATTTATATTAATACTAATATAATATAATATATTATTATAATATTAACATATATATATATACAGTTACATATACATTATATGTATATATACTATATAATAAAATATATATAATTATAATATTAGTATATAATATTAATATCTATATATTTTATAAATATATACCATATGGTGTTCATGTATTATTATATTAATATATTATTATAATATTACAATATATTAATAGTATTATTATATTAATAGATAAATATATGTATAATAATACTATTAATTATATTATGTATATTATATAATAAATAAATATTTATAATATATTAAAACTATTATATACATTATAGTATATATAGTAATATAAGTATATTATTAATATATTGTAATATTATAAAGATATATTAATATAATAAAATATGAACACCATATAATATATATTTATAGTATATATAAATTTTATTATTGTATACAATATATGTATTATAATTAATATACTATTAATTAACTTATAATATACATATATGTATAATTATGTATATGTATGTTATATATAATATTTTTAATTATTATATATTATATAATATATATTAAAAATATATTATACAATATATTAAAATTATAATATTATTATATATTAGTATGTATTATATAATATATGTATATTACATAATATATTAAATATACTATTAATTATTAATATATATAAAAGTATATACATAATATACATATGTAATATTATAATATAATATATGTAATTATTACTAATAGTATATTAATATATGTATACTATAATGTTATAAAATGTATAAATATTATAGCATATGATATACATTATATAATATTAATTATATATATATATATTAATGATTATATAATTATTAATATTTTATTAATATATATAATATATACTTATATGTATAATAATAATTATTAATATATATTATATTATTCATAATATATGTATAATATATGTATTATAATATGTTTATAAGTATAGTTATATATATGTATAATATTATATATTATATAATATAATATACTAATATTATATATTTAATTATATTATATTATATGTATATATTGTATAATATATTAATATTATAATAGTAATTATATAATGTTAATATATATTATTAATATTATTGTATTATAATATTAATATATAACATCATAATATTTAATAGAAATAATTTATATTATATTAATAGCTGAAATATATTTAATATAATCCATAGTATGTAATATATATATATTATATAATATATATTATTCATGTATTATTATATATATTACTATTATAATATTATTATAATATATATGTATATTCATATATTATATATTATTAATTATATGATATATTATTTGTGTACATAATAATAAATATGTATTATAATTTAATTATATAATATGAACTATATATAATATCATATGTATATACATGTATACAATATATTAATATATTATATAGTAATTTATATATATTAATTATTATATTAATTGTACATTATTAAATTATACTATATATTAGAATATTATAATATACTAATTCTATATATTATAAATATATTGTAATTATATATATATACATATATTATGTATAACATTATTATATCATATACATGTATATACCTATAATATTTTATATAATTCATATTATAAAATTAATATGTAAATATATAATAGTACACAATAATATTAATATAATTATATGTAATGTATATAATTACATTAATAATTAATATACAATAAGTATGTATAATTATATTATGTATTATAATATAAACATATATTAATTATTATATAATATTATGTATTAATGTACATATACTATAATATAGTATAATATATGTCCATAGTATATTAATATATATAATATACATTAATATTATATTAATATTATATAATATTATATTATAAATAATATTTTAATATTATATACATAAATAAATAAACACCATAATACTATATATTATGATATATAATATTAAATATAGGTATTTAATATAATATATTATATATAATTAATATATTTAATAATATATTATAATATACATTAATAATTATATGTATAGTTTAATATAAATTCATTATAATATTATAATATGTATAATGTATGTTAATATATATTATAAAAAATACATGTGCTGTAATATGTATAATAGTATATAATAGTATGTATATATATATGTTAATATATATTATAGTATATTAATAATACATTAATATAATAATATATGAACACCATATAATATTACAAATTATAATATAGTATGTATAATTATAAATAGATTGTATATTGAATATAATATAATAGTATACATACTATTAATTTTTTATAATTTATTATAATATATATTATATACTATTAATATATAATATGTATATGTTATAATATTAATAAGATTATATTAATATGTACAAATAATTATATATAATACATAATTTTTATAATATTAATATATATTGTTATTATATATAAAATATTATGTTTACATATAATATACATATTATTTATACTATTAATTATTATAATATATTCATTTTAATAAGCATAACATACTATATTATAATATATATATTTAGTATAATGTATATACATATTAATATTCTATGTATATATATTATACTATAATATATATTAATAATTAATTATAGTATATAGTATATTATTACATATATAATAATTTATTAGTATTATAAATATGTTATTATAATAATTATATAATAATATATGTAATTAATATATATATATATAATATGATATATTAATAATATTAATTGTAATTACTATAATATTATATATGTTTATAATAGTATACATTATAGTGTACATATGTAGTATATATTAATATAATAATATAATTATATATTATATTATTATATGTATATATTAAAAATTTATATATGTATATAATATTATGTATATATTAATATAATTAATACATATATAATTAATATGGTATAATATATAATACATATATTATAATTATTATATTATATATTACATTTTCCATATAATATTAATATGTATACTATAATAATATAATTATATATTATATTATTATATGTATATATTACATGTTTATATATGTATATTATATTATGTATATATTAATATAATTAATACATATATAATTAATTTTATATGTATTATAATATGGTATAATATATAATACATATATAATAATTATTATATTATATGCTACATTGTCCATATAATATTAATATGTATACTATATTAATAATAATATATTAGTATATGTAATTGTATATTAATATAATATTATAGTAAATTATTTGTATATTATATTATAATATAGTACTATTAACTATATATATAATAATATAATAACACATATAATTAAATAATATATATAATATACTATATGATATATGTATCATAATATAATTATTAATATACTATATAAAGAATTATATTAATATTATATACATTATATATAAATATATATTAATAATTATACTATATAGTATATTGTCTAGTATTAAGATAATAATATTATAATACATATGTATTATATAATTATCATATATAGTATATTATCTAATGTATACATATTAATATACTATTAATACATATATTATATATGTATGTTTTAGTTAGTTATATACTATATGTAAATATTATTAATATATACTTATATTAATAATATGTATATATATTTATCAATGTATAAATATATTAATAATATATATTTCTAGTATAGTTATTATATATTCATATTAATATTATACATATAACATATATTATAATATTATGATTATTATATTATATATATATATATATTATATAATAATGTTATATTCTGTATATAACTATTAATTATTATAATACATTATATAATATATATGTACATAATATTATAATATACATAATAGTATAATATAATAATAATATTATAGTAAACATATTATTATACTTAATTTATAATATATATTAATATATAATTATAATATAATATATTATATGATAATAATATTATAATATAATTAATATATAATAGTTATTATAATTATTTTTATATTTATACATTATACATTAATATGTATATAGTATATAATATAAATATAATCTATGTGATATATATTATAATTAATTTAGGGTATATATGTATATATTTATATTATAATATATATAATATAATAATTGTATAATATTAATACATAATATTATAATATATGTTATATGTATAATATTAATATTAATATATAATAACTATACTATAAATATACATTATTAATATATTTATTCATTGATAAATATATATACATATTATTAATATAAGTACATATTAATAATATTTACATTGTATAATATTAATAAATATAATATTATATATTATTAGTATATTATATTATACGTTATTATTAATTATTATATATTAGTATGTATATAATAATAATAATATATAATTAATAGTATATAATATTATAATACATTAATTATAATATATGTATATAATATAATACTATTAATTAAATTGATATTTTGTAATATTATAATATAATATATGTAATTATTAGTAATAGTATATTAGTATATGTATAGTATAATGTTATAAAATGTATAAATATGATAACATATGATATACATATATAATATTAATTATATATTAATAATTAAATCATTATTAATATTAGATTAATATATATAATATATACTTAATATTATAATAGTAATTATATAATTTTACTAAATATTATTAATATTATTGTATTCAATAGTTAACATTAATTATATGATATATTATTAGTATACATATTAATAAATATGTATTATAATTTAATTATGTAATATGAACTATATATAATATCATAGGTATATACATGTATATAATATATTAATATATTATACATTATTAAATTATACTATATATTAATATATTATTATATACTGATTATATATATTATGTATATATTGTAATTATATATATATATTATGTATAACATTATTATATTATATACATGTATATACCTATAATATTTTATATAATTCATATTATAAATTATTATGTAAATTTATAATATTATACAATAATATCAATTGTAATTATATGTAATGTATATAATTACATTAATAATTAATATATAATAAGTATGTATAATTATATTATGTAGTATAATGTATACATATATTAATTATTATATACTATTATGTATTAATATACATATACTATAATATATTATAATATATGTCCATAGTATATTAATATATGTAATATACATTAAAATTATATTAATGTTATATAATATTATAATATACATAATATTTATATATATATTATATACATAAATAAATACCAAAATAATATATATAATAATATATAATATTAATTATAGGTATTTAATATAATATATTATCTATATATAGTTAATATATTTAATAATATATTATAATATACATTAATAATTATATGTATAGTATAATATAAATTAATTATAATTTTATAATATGTATAATGAATGTTAATATATATTATAATTAATACATGTGCTACAATATGTATAATAGTATATAATAGTATGTATATATATGTTAATATATATTATAGTATATTAATAATATATTAATATAATAATATATGAACACCATATAATATTAAAAATTATAATATAGTATGTGTAATTATAAATATATTGTATATTAAATATAATATAATAGTATACGTACTATTAATTATACATAATTTATTATAATATATATTATATACTATTAATATATAATATGTATATATTATAATACTAATAACATTATATTAATATGTACATATAATTATATATAATACATAATTTTATAATATTAAAATATATTGTTAATATAAATATAATATTATGTATACTTATAATATACATATATATTATACGTATTATTTGTACTATTAATAATTAAAATATATTAATTTTAATAAGCATAACATACTATATTATAATATATAATATATAATTATTAATATATATTATGTATAATACATATATATATATAGTATAATGTATATACATATTAATGTTATTATAATAAATATATTATTACAATAATTATATAATAATATATGTAATTTATATAATACATATATATTATAATTTATTAATAATAATGATTGTAATTATTATAATATTATATATGTATATAATAGTATACATTATAGTGTACATATGTGGTATATATTAATATACTAATATAATTATATATTATATTATTATATGTATATATTTCATGTTTATATATGTATAAAATATTATGTATATATTAATATAATTAATACATATATAATTAATATTATATGTATTATAATATGGTATAATATATAATACATATATAATAATTATTATATTATATGTTACATTGTCTATATAATATTAATATGTATACTATAATAATATAATTATATATTATATTATTATATGCATATATGATATGTTTATATATATATATTATATTATGTATATATTAATATAATTAATACATATATAATTAATATTATATGTATTATAACATGATATAATATATAATACATATATAATAATTATTATATTATATGTTACATTGTCCATATAATATTAATAGGTATACTATAATAATAATAATAATAATAATATTTTAGTATATATAATTATATATTAATATAATATTATAGTATATTATTTGTATATTATATTATAATATACTAATATTAACTATATATATAATAATATAATAACACATATAATTAATTAATATATATAATATACAATATAATATATGTATCACAATACAATTATTAATATACTATAGAAACAATTATATTAATATTATATACATTATGTATAAATATATTATAAATATATATTAATAATTACAATATATTGTATATTATCTAATATTAATATAATAATATTATAATACATATGTATTATATAATTATCATATATAGTATATTTTCTAACATATACATATTAATATACTATTAATACATATATTATATATGTATATATTAATTAGTTATATAATATATGTGAATATTATTAATATATACTTATATTAATAATATGTGTATATATTTATTAATGTATAAATATATTAATAATGTATATGTATAGTATAGTTATTATATATTCATATTAATATTATACATATAACATACATTATAATATTATGATTATTATATTATATATATTATATAATAATGTTATATTCTGTATAGAATTATTATTTATTATAATACATTATATAATATATATGCACATAATATTATAATATACATAATAGTATACTATAATAATAATATTATAGTAAACATATTATTATACTAAATATATAATATATCTTAATATATAATTATAATATAATATATTATATCATAATAATATTATAATATAATTAATATATTATAGTTATTATAATTATTTGTATATTTATACATTATATATTAATATGTATATAGTATATAATATGAATATAATCTATGTAATATATATTATAATTAATTTATGGTATATATGTATATATATATATTATAATAGATATAATAATTGTATAATATTAATACATATTATTATAATATATGTTATATGTATAATTTTAATATTAATATATAATAACTATACTATACATATACATTATTAATATATTTATACGTTAATAAATATATATACATATTATTAATATAAGTATATATATAATATTATATGTTATTAATATGTATATAATAATAATATATAATTAATAGTATATAATATTATAATACATTAATTATAATATATGTATATAATATAATACTATTAATTAAATTAATATTATTTATATATTGTAATTCTTATGTATATAGTAAATATAATTATTATAGAGTACGTAATATTATAATGTATTAGTAATATATTATATATTATATATATAATAGTAATATTATATACATATATTTATATATATGTATTATAGTATATTATAATAGTATATTACATATATTATTATGTATATAGTTAATATTATATATCTGTATTAATATTAGTATATATACATATATATATATTATATATACGTATAATACATATCTTAACATATATCTATTAATATTATAAATACTATATTATATTATAATACATACTATAACATAATATATTATATATATTCTAATTAATATTACATTAGTATATACAATATATTAATACATATATATACTATTATATCATATGTATATATTATAATATTATAGTATATATGTATATAAATTTAATTATATATAATATATTATTAACATATTATATTATATGTATTAATGTATAATATTTATATATGGTAACTATATAATTAATACATAGTTATAATAATTATATTAATATATAGTAAAAGTAATATTATAATATTATGTATATTAATATATACTAATATTATATATGTATAGATTCATATGTTAATATAATAGTACTACACATACATAATTATATGTATATAATGTACATATTATAAAGTTTTGTATAAATATAGTATAGTATTATATATAATGTTATCATAATTTATAGTATACTATATATATGTTATTATATATTATAAATATATATTAATTATATATGTCATAATTAATATTGTATAATATTACGGGAGTGAAGAGTCATGAACCCTTACAAAGACACATGTCAGAGTGGCAGTCTTCATCAGATGACTACTCACTTTAAGAAGGTTGCATGTAGGATATGTCATGATAGGTTGCATGCAAGACACTCAAAAACACCTCACTAGATGAGATGTCATATCTAGGAAAGTACACAACTAGCCTTATAACATGGGTATTACATTATTTTAAACATAAAACATGGCTTTAAGTACACTAATTAGATGAGATGTCATTCCTAGGAAAATACAAGACTACCCTTATTACAAGGTTTAAATTTATGATGGAATTTGTCTTGGGTCGAACTCGGGTTCATACTCGAACTGTTGATCTTCACTAATTCCAGGTTGGTTTGATCCGAATTCTTCGGTGATAGGGTTGACTATGAACGAGGTATAAGTAAGTCCTTCAGTGTCTTCATGTGGATGGCTTTTATTGTCAAAACATAGATGGACATAAAGTTCTCGGCGCTATTCCTTATTATCTTAGATTGGACATATTAATTATATAAATATGTAATATATTAATTTATTATAAGATACTATTATAATATTAATATTATAATATTATATATATAATATATTATTATTAATATATAATATTATATATTATATGTATATTTTATAATTAACATACATAATTATAGTATATTACATTATACATTATTTAATTAATTATTAATTCATATCATGACTGTCATATAATACTACATATATATTAATTATGATATATTATACGTATTAATATTATATGCATATATATATGTATATTAATATAATATATTTATACTATATATATTGTATATAATATTATTAATATATTATTTATAATATATAATTACATATATTATAAATATATATAATATAATTTAATATAATATATATTATATATTATATATATTAATAATATGTATAATTATATTAATATATAAATAATATTAGTATCATATATAATATAATTAATTATACATATTATTAATTTATTATAATATATATATATATAATATATACTATATTATTAATATATAATATAATATATTATTATATAATAATATATTATTAATATAATTATAGTATCATAGGCTGAAAAATTACAGGGAGAGAGTGGTTGGAGAGAGAGAAGAGAGAGGCGGTAAACACCAGCGTCCCTCAACAAATGAAAAACAAACCTATTTATAGAAAAGGAAGAGCTGACAAGAAAAACCCCACAAACGTCTGCGCCTTCACTCGGCATTACGGCAACAAGGGCACGAAGTCGGCTTATACACCTTAGGTTAACTCAAACCTGATTCAAACCTCACAAATCCTATTATTGATTTTAGTTATTTGATTTTAATCATGTTTCCAGAACCTTAAAGATCTGGATCCATGTTAGTAGGAATATGAATAGCCATACTATGATCTAACACAAAGAACTAGCCAGCCATATTAGGCGGCTTGATAAATCAAAATAAAAATAAAATTTAGAAATTTAATAATTTAACTAACTTACACTTATCTTGTGCTCAGAAGGATGGAAATTTTATTAATAAGGCTGAAAAATTACAGGGAGAGAGTGGTTGGAGAGAGAGAAGAGAGAGGCGGTAAACACCAGCATCCCTCAACAAATGAAAAACAAACCTATTTATAGAAAAGGAAGAGCCGGACATGAAACCCCGGATTCCACAAAAAAAAATGAATAGTAAAAGCTTTACAAAAGTCAAAAAGAAAACAGTAAAGCTACTTTATAAAAGCATAAAATGACAAATATGTCTTCATCCTTGTCTGGTGACTAATATGACACTGTTGATCTTTGTCTTTAATTTTCTTCAGAATCTGATTCTTCTGGAGAGAGATGTTCTCTTCTAAATCCAATATTATGGAATCTGAGCTTCCAAAAACCCAGAAGGAAAGAAATAGAAAAACATTCTGATGATGAAGACGAATATTTCTCCATACATCTTTTGAATTTATTATCTTGGAATTCCATCATCTTCCAAGCTTGGCTATGAATCCTCATAACTTTTGAGCAATTTTTATCAAGTTGCTGATCACTGCTGAAATCTTCAACAAGGAGAGAAATAGATTTCTTTCTACATTCCTTCCAAATATTATCAATATTATGTTTCCATTGAGAATAACAGAAACATCTTGGACAATTAAAATAATGATCCACACTCATTTTGAATCTTTTGAAAAAGAGTCTTTGAGCTCTTCAAGGGCTTCAAATAAAGCCGGGTCAGGGATATCATCCTCTGGATCCTGAGCATCCTGTAAAAGACTAGTGAATTGATTTTCACTAGTTTCTGACCTCATAGAGGAATCAGATTTTGAATCTGATGCAAGGTTTTTCGAAATATCTTTTTTCATTTCAGAAACAAACAAATCAATCATTTGTTTCTGTGATAAAATCCCAGCATATTTCTGGGTAAGAATCTTGAAAGGACTAATATGGTCCTCCTCTTTTTCTTTTTCTTTTTCTTTTTCTTGAAGATCTTGCTTATAAGCTTTGATCTTTTCATTGATTTTTTCAACTGTTTCTTCCGAGACTAATTTCTCGGTTTCTGGGTCCATTCTCATCATTTTATCCCAGAATTTACAATGGCTAATTCGCCATAAACAAGGTGCACCATAGCTGGTATAACCTACTATTGGTGTCCACTTCCATATCCATGGAATACCAAATTCAATAAAGAAAAGACAAGTTGTCTTCCCTTCAATAAAATTTTCAGAAGATTTTCCCTGTATAACAGGGGAGACTGATATCCAGTCTTTCATAAGACCATGAAATAATTCTGGCAAAATTTTTGCCGAAGGTCCAAAAGTTCTCCACCATGTAAAGAACCAATTTGGAATTGGTCTGTGAAAAATATTTTCACAAACTTTAATAAACCAAGAGTGTTTATGCCTCTTGTTCTCATATAAGAGAGTTTTTTCAAAACTTTCGATATAATCGAAGTAATTGAATTTGAAATTCATATTATGAAGCTGAGAATAAAATTCTTTCTCTGCTAATGGAGATATACCCCATTCTTCAAAGGATATAACCTTTTTGATAATAATCTTGGAAAAGTTATAATCTTTTCCTTTTTCACCAGAGGCGAAATGATTTATCTCAACACTATTAGTGGAGAGAAGGAGAGTTTCAAAATAACCTCTCTGTTTATAAGACCCAGACACGTATGACGTGTTAGAAAGATATCTTTCCATAATGGTCCAAGGACTATCAGCCCATTGAGTATCTTTTTCTTCTATTAGAAGAATAAGTTGTCGATTAATATTTTCGACAAACATTTTTTCATTATCATCTTCTTTTGCTATATTAGCATAAGAAGTCTGAGTATCCTCAGGAGAGATATTACTCTCTTTTCCTTTTTGTTTTTGTTTCAAGAATTCTTGAAACTCTTTATCAAGATCAGAGGTATTACCTCCATAGGAACTTGCTGTATTAGCAATATTCTGGGCAATCAATTTTTGTTTGCCATGTTGAACAATTGTTCTTGGTTGAGTTTGAGGAATATAACCTCTTCCTCCTCTACCTCTATAAGAGGTAATGTTTCCTCCACTTGTACTTCCTCTTCCTCTATTAGAGGAATAGAAATTATGATCTGGGAAACTCATTCCTGCAAGAATTCACGAGTAAGGAAATCAGGCAAATAATTATCAATGCCTTTTTTATGAATAATAACAAAATCAAAAGGAGCAAGATGTGCTTGCCATCTGGCAAACATCTGCTTTGATACATCATGTTTAAAATCTTTTTTAAACATAAATTTTGCTGCATTGCAGTCTGTTTTAATAATAAATTTTTGATTATATAAATCATCTTGAAATTTTAAAACATATTTAACAATGGCAAGAATCTCTTTAGCCACTGTAGAATAATTCTTCTGAGCATTATTCCATTTTCCAGAATAAAATCGAACAAGATATTCTTGTTTTTTATGGGGATCTATCTGTTTAAGAATTCCTCCATAACCAATATCAGAAGCATCAGTTTCAACAATTTTTTCCCATAAGGGATTTGCAAGCATAAGACAGGGAAGATTTTTAACCTTCTCTTTAATTCTTTTAACAGCCTTGGTATGATCATCATTCCAAGGAGAAGGATTCTTTTTAAGTCTATCATATAAAATAGCAGTATCTTCATTAAGATTTTTTATATAAGAAGAAATATAATTAAGACTTCCCAAAAACCTTTGTAATTGGGTTTTATCAGTAATGATATCTGGAAATTTATTACCAAATTCAATACTTCTTTGAATAGGAATAATATTTCCTTTATCAATTATATGACCAAGAAATCTAATAGAAGATTGAAATAAAAGCATTTTTGGCTTTGAAATAACAAGGCCATTTTTAATAACAATATCTTTAAACATATTTAAATGTTTAAAGTGTGTTTCAATGTCTTTAGAAAAGACAAGAATATCATCAATATATACGATGATAAAATTGCTAAATGGATAAAAAATGTCATTCATAATTTGTTGAAATTCTGAAGGAGCATTTTTTAATCCAAATGGCATAACTGTCCATTCATAATGTCCAAATGGAACATTGAATGCAGTTTTATATCTGTCAGATTCATTAATTTGAATCTGCCAAAATCCTGATTTTAAATCAAATTTAGAAAAGACTAATGCATTTACAAGTTTATCAAGAAGATCCTTCTTGTTAGGAATAGGATGTCTAATCCATTTTAAAACTTTATTAAGAGGCTTATAATTAATAACAAGCCTAGGAACTCCTCGTTCCTGCTCTGAATGTTTATTAACATAAAATGCAGTACATGACCAAGGAGAATCAGAAGAAGTTATTAACTTCTTTTGAAGTAAAGACTCAATCTCTTTTTTACACAATTCTAAATATTCAGAATTCATTTGACAAGGTCTAGCCTTGGTAGGAATATCTTTTTCACAGAAATTTTCTTCATATGGAAGAGAAATAATATGCTTTTTTCTATCCCAAAAAGCATTTGGCAAATCATTACAAATATCAATAGAAAACTTATTATAAATAAGTTTAATTTTTTCCTGTAATTTAGGATTTTTGAGTTTTTCTTCAATAGTTAAAAAACTCACTTCTTCTTTTAAAGAATTTATTTGAAAGGTTTTTCTTTCAATCTGTTCTTGAAGTTCATTTAAAACTCTATTAATGGGTTTTGTAATAAAATTAAAAGATATAGGTTTTCCTTCAAAGGTTCCAATTAAACCTTTTTCATTGACAATAGTCAAAGGATAAATTTTATAAATAAAAGGTAAGCCAAGTATAAGCTGGCTTGAAATATTCTTTGCAAGAAGAAAGCTTGTTGAAATGCAATTTCCATTTTTGCAAACAAAAGCTTTTGGAATTTTAAAATTTATTTCAAGACGTTCACCTCCAGCATGAGAAAGTGAATGTTTGGTTTTATGAAAATATTTAGTAGGAATTAATCCTTCCTGGATGACATTTAAGTCAGCACCACTATCAATCATAGCGATAAAATCAAATTTTTGATTTTTTATAAGAAGAGTAATTTTTGTATACCACTTTTGTGATATAACCATAGAAATAGTGGGCAAATAATTTTTTTCTAATGGCATAAAATGCTCAATAGAATCATCAGGAATATTATCAATTTCCTTATCTTTATTTTCTAAAAAACAAAGTCTTTGATGAAAATCTTTATTAATATGATAAAGATTTTTAATCTCATTCTTGAGATTATCAATTTCATAAACTAAATCCTGAGTAGAAACAGGATTTTTCTTTTCATACTTCTGTCTAAGAAGTTTATTAACTTCGGACATGGAGTATGTATTCTCAGTATTTTGAGAAACAATATTACTAGTATTACTAGTAGATGGAGTATCTTCCATTTGATCAATAATACTAGTTCTTAAAAGAGGATCTTTAATTCTTTTAAGAAATTCTAATAAATTATCATTAGTCAAGACACTTAAATTAAGGTCTTGAAACTGAGACATGAGTTTATAAAACTCATCAGTATTATCATTATTACTGACTTCTTTTGGAGAACGAATACAAGGTTGTCCTTGTATACATGCTCCACAATCTTCACTTTCTGATAATAAAGATTCATTATCAAGAAAATGAAGATCTTCAGAATCATTTGATTCTGAATACTCAGTATCTGAGCTTTCTGATTTATTATTATCAGAATCTAAAACTATTTTGCAAATTTTTTCTTTTAAATCATCATCAATATCAAGGGCTTTAATTCTATCTTTTGCCCAACACTGGTTAGCATAATGACCAGGTTTTTTTGCATTTTCTACATATTATAGAAAATTCTTTTTTCTTTCTTTTATCTTTTTTATAAAAATCTGATCTAGATTTTTTCAATTCTTTTCTTCTATCAGAATAATGTCTTTTCTTTCTTTTAGAAAGTTTTCCTTCCCTAAAATCTTTAGAAGGACGTTTTTTCCCTTTATAAGGATTTTCCATACCAAATTGACCACAAAATTGGCCAAGTTGTTTTTTCTCAAGCAAATTTTGCTTTCTAATTTGGTTATTTAATTTCAACTCATTGCATAGGGCTAAACCCTCTTGAATACAAGTTGATATTAAATTACCATAAGTATAATTATCATAAGGTATAGAAATATTATCTTGCCTAAGAACTCTACGAATTCTTTCAGCAAAAAGACTAGGAAGGCCATCAATAAATTTGGCTTTCCAATAACTGTTATTACAGTCTGGTAATTCAAAGATACGAGTAAGAAATGTATCTTTGTACCATCTGAAATCAGACAGTGTTTTACATCTAAGATTACTGAGAAGAGTTCTAATATTCTCTCCATTATCAGTAAACCTTCCTGTAAAATGATCAATAATAGTGAGAACTAAAGAATAAACAGCGTTCTCAACTAGAATATTATTCTCTTCCTTAATAGAATTAAGAATAGTAGATTTTTGTTCTTGGGACAAATAATTATCCCACCAACCTTTAAGTTGGCCTGTAAAACCTGCAGTAATCATACCAGCAATATTTTTATCTGTATTACCAGATACTTTACACACAGTACTATACATCATCATACGGTGTGCAAGATTATAGATGTGCCTGTCAGTACAACCATCTAAATTCCATTCATAAATACTTTTTCCATTATAATTATTGGAAATATAATATTCTTGTTCTTCATGAAGAATATCAACAGGAGAAGGTCTATTGTAATAGTATCTGCTCTGAGTAGGTCTATCTGCCCACTTCATTTTATTTATTTCTTCTGTAATATTAACAGAAGTAGAAGAAGAAGGGTTTTGAAATTCTTTTTGAAATTCTTCTTCATTATCTAAAACTGAAATATTAAAAGCTTTAAATTTCTCTTCTAATAATTTTTCTAAATCGGAAACAGAAGATTTAAGTTTAAAATCCTTTATCAAAGGAGGAGATTGAATTGAAGAAGAAACAATGGATGAAATATCCTTTTTCTTTTCAATATGAACATCAGGTTTAATCTGATTAATAGCTGAGATTATTTTTTCAACCCTATCATGTAAAGAAATCATTTCTTCACCAAGAATAGTTAAATATAAATTTGTATAATTTTGATTTTCAATCAACTGATTTATATGCTTCGTAGTAATAGGAAGCATATCTGTTTCAAATATTTTTGAAAAAGCTGTAAAATTGAAAGATTTATCATTCTTTTCAATTTGAAATGGTTGTTGTGGAGGATAAACAGATTTTTGAATCTGTCCAGAAGTAAGTTTATAACTTCTTTCAATAACTGAAATATAATCAGTAACAAAGATTTTAAAAAACCAAGGAATGAAATATATAATTTCATTTTTTTCTTCACAGAACTCATAAAATTTTTCTAAAAAGAAATCATATTCTTTTTTAGTAAAACTTTTAAAATACCATTTTCTAAATGGTTCCCATTTGGGTAAATAAAATTCATCATTAATCTGCTTTCTCACAGCAGATCCTTTTGTAAAATCTAGTTTGGTTGTACTATTCATATTAAATAGTAAAATTCATTTGTGATACTGTATCAGTATCTTTAATGTTATAAACATTTTCATGTAAAATCTTGTTTTTATCAATAACAATATTTTCATTATGATCTTCTCGAAATTTATCATCTTCTTGAAAATAAGAAGACGTTGATGCTCTAGAAGTCTGTGGTAGTTCCACATCATAATGAAAAGGAGAAATATATGAATGATTAGATTGAGATCTAGATAATGATCTCGAAGAAGATATCAACTTCCTTTGGTCAGGAGCAAATTTAATTTGCACTGATCCTTCATTATTCTGTGTAATCTGTTGTAATCTATTATTAACAACAGGAATCTTAGGCATGGCCTGAGTAAGCGTCCAATGTTCTGGGAACTTAATTTCTTCCCATTTAATGGCTCTTCTGGTAGTAATATTGGATTTTCCAAAATTTGTTTCAATCAATATAGTCTCATTAGACTTTTTATCTACTCTTTTACACATCATAAGGATAAGTTGTGTTAGATCATAGATGAACTCAAACATATTTCTACTATACTATATAATGTATACATTTATTATGATAATTATTATAAGATACCTGATAATAAATACAACCCTCCTAATCCACCTTCGCCAAAAATATCAATTTCACAAGAAAGTTATTCATCCAGACATGAAGAGAGAACATTACCTCTAAATCCCCGAGCTCCTCAACCATGTTTCATGTTCAAAAGCCACGAAGAAGATTTCCTCCTCTAAAGAGATGCGAGGATCAAACTTCTAAGGTAACCTCAAGGCCTTATATTCACATTATTGTAGTAGAAGCAAGTGGCCATTTGAAGCCTCTGAGTCAAGGAGAGGAAGTCCTCAATAAGCAGACCACAAATGCTCGGGCAGAAAATCAATTACTACAAAGTATTGATTCCAAGGTAACTCAAGTTCTCAACAAGGTTCAAAATTCATATAATCAAACGAGTTACTTACAGACCCAGCTTCTGAGAGTGGAACAGAGGCTTACTGGGAAGATAACCTAGTTGGATAGAGAACTCAGAAGCCTTATTGTAAATCGACAGTATAGCTTAGAGTTCACATCAAAAGAAGCAGAGATTAGGCAATTAAAAAAGGAGTTTGCAAGGATCGAAGAAGATAAGGCAAAAAGAAGCTCAACCTTTATGCCCCTGATAGAGTCTCCACTTTTATGACTTCACCAACCTTATATCTATCTCTAAATGAGTCAAAGACAGAGTCCCAGCTGTATGCCAAACATTTTTGGATGATCTCCAGTATACCCTTACCACCTTCAAGAGTGAAAGAAGTAGAAGGTGATCAATCGGCTGAAGGTAAAAACCCATTAATACTTTAATTGCCCATCCTATGTTCTTTGGTTTCCTAGGAGAAACAAGTGATCCAGAAGAAAGTCAAATCTATACATCAGAATCAACTGAAACCTTTCCAGTATCAAGTGGAACAGAGGAAGAGATAGCTGATGTTTCAGCAATCCTTATGGCTAATGCAGGAGAAAGTCAACCCTTCACTGAACCTATTTCTGATGACTCGGATCAAGAGACTACTAGCAGACCATATGTGACACATCATACTGAAAACCAAGGTACTAAACCCTCCATTGGTCCTTGGTTTTAATTTGATGATTTACCTATTCAAAAGTGAAGAGAAAATAAGCATATACTATCAGCCTAGATAGATAATCAGCTAAACAGAGAAGGAGCTGATTTAAGAACAGTTCTCAAGGAATTCACATCAAGGTTTCTTGGTGTCCTAAGAGAATGGTTCTTGAACCTTGGAGAATAACGACAATTATAATTGATCGATGCACCAACGCCAGCTGACGTACTTGGTGAGATACATAGATAATTTATCGGTGAGATTTCTTTGTACACCAAGACTGTGTCTCAAGAATATTTCTCTATGAGGTGCTACTCACTATTGGAAAATGATCTGGATAGACATTTCAAACGAATGTTTGAAAGATTCTACATTTTGAATGGCTATAATGATCCCAATATGAAGAATGTCTACCTTGCCTCTTTACCACATGAGCTAAAACCAGAAATGGCAAGGATGTTTCAAGCCATGAAGAAAGACATGGCCCAAATCAGCATGGGACAAATCCATCAAACTTGCTTGGTTGCTCTGGAGAAACTCTCTGAGCAATAAAATCTCTTTAAAGAAATGATGAAGAGATGGAAGATTCCTAAAAAAGGTATGTGATAAATCCTACCGTGAAATAAAATGTCATGAAAAAGCATGCCATTGTTCCAAAAAAGATAATAAAAAAGATAAGCAAAAGCTTAGAAGGAGAAAGAAATACCAAACATACAGGTTTTTCTGAAGGAAGCCATTTAGAAAGAAGTCTACTGACAGATGTAATCTATGTAGACAAAAAGGGCATTTCGCAAAAATCTGCCCTACGAAGAAAGGGAAAGCGGCTAAACTAGCATCACAGACCTTTCACTATCATGAATCAGATGTTGATGAAGCATACATAGAATCTCTTTATTCAGAACAAGATGGCTGGGATTCTGATATAGCCTTCGTCTTTCATGAGACATCAGATGAAGAAGATTTAGAAGAGAATGTCCCCTTTCTTATGATGAACCAACCTCCAATGCTGAAAACCAACATGATCATACAAGAAGGGATATCATCACCTCATCTTGAGTCAAGGTACTTCAGTCTAAGTATGACAGGCCTATCAAAGTGATCTGAGTCCTTGATACAGGAGCATAAAAAACTATGATGAACCCAGACATCCTTCCAGATGAAGCTTGGGAGTCTCATCATGAATATTTGTTTGCTGCAGATGGTCAAACCTTTCATATTGCCTTGATATCTAAACTACAAATCGGAATTCAAATCCTTCCAGACTGTGTTGTCTGGATGGATCAAAGTCATCGGAAGCAAACTTCACGGACATGATTTATTAATAGGCTTTGATGTCTTCTTCAAAGCTTAGAAGCTACAAATATTTTCCTATGGATTCAAATACAAGAGGACATTTCTATCATTCACACCAATACAAAAGCTGTTCAGAGTAAATGACATACCAGAACCTGATCCACTTATCAAAAGATTGAAAAAATGTTATGTCGAGTCACATGCAGACTTCACCAATCCTCATCCACTTTAGAAGGACTCATAATTCTATGTTCGACTTCCTTTTAAGAAGAATGATGATATTAACACCACTAAAGCCACGCATCATGGCATGACACCAGAAGAGAATTTGGCCCGACAAGAATGCAGCGAGTTATTATCCTTGGGCCTAATTGAAGCCACCAACTCAAATTGGGCTTGTCCATCTTTTTATGTTAATAAGAGAGCAGAAGAGGTTAGTCATTGATTATAAACCTCTCACCTATTACTTGCTTGATGATAAATTCCCTTTGCCCAGGATAAAAGTCATGTTCTCTTACCTCTCAGAAGCCCAAATCTTTTCCAAATTTGACCTTAAATCTAGTTTCTGGCAAGTGGGTTTACACCTAGATGAAAGGTATAAAATAGCTTTTTGCGTACCCACAGCTCAATACCAATGAATATTTCTGTCATTTGGTCTTAAAGTTGCACCATCCCTTTTCCAAAAGACCATGATGAAAATCTTCGAGCCCATACTAAACATCACCCTTGTCTACATAGATGATATCCTCTTATATTCCAATAATATAGAGGAACATGAACAAGTTCTCAATATTTTCATAGACTTGGTACAAAAATATGGTATTATGCTATCCCAAAAGAAAGTGTGATCAAACAAAAATCTATTAGTTTTCTGGGCATGAAGATTGAGGATTGGGAGTATGAACCAGGATCACACCTATCCCAAGAACTATTTAAGTTCCCGGATAAGCAATTATCTATTAAACAGGTTCAACAATTCCTTGGAATCGTCAACTATCTTAAAGATTTTATCCCCAAATGTTCAGCCTATACAAGCAAATTATCAAAGCTTCTAAGAAAAAGTCTACCTCCTTGGGATGTCGACCAAACTGCAGTGGTCAAACATATTAAAGAAGCGTGTCAAAAGCTCTCACCCTTGAGAATTCATGGAGATGGCCAACGGATCTTACAAATAGATGCCAATGATGATTATTGGGGAGCTATCTTATTAGAAAACGAAGGTGGGAAACTTCATTATTGTGGACATGCCAGCGGCCAATTCAAAAAATTTGAAGCACATTATCATGTTGTCTACAAGGAGATATTAACTATCAAATATGGAATTAAAAAATTCGAATTCCATCTGGTGAGATACAATTTCATTATCCAACTGGATAATACATCCTTCCCAGCGATTATGGAGCTCAAGAATAAAGGAGTCCTCGAAAAATAGCTACTCAGACTCAAAGACTGGTTTTCAAAATACCAATTTGAAGTCCAACACATAAAGGGCAAGGACAATGTTGTGCATGACTATCTCTCCAGACAATGTCAACTTCAACTCATATCATCTACCAAGGTACTGCCCATTATCTTTATGATAGGGAATCAAAAGAAGATAATATCTTCCAATATTGGTTTTTTGAGACAAGCTCCCATCCATCTTATCAATCCTGATTTATCATTTCCTCCTCGTGATGAGCCTTTCAAAACTCTTGGAGATATCCGATAATATGCAACTGAAAATTTGGTTCGATATCTATCGAAATATATTTCTAAAGAAGAAATCCAAGAGGAACAAGCCTGCTATCATCTCCAGAAACCATTCTTGGGCATAATACATGTTGCTCTTTCTAAAGATCTCACCTTCAACGGTATATGGTACCTATGGTGTTTGTCCACCCTATACTTTCATCGATTGAGTTCTTAGTATGGGATACACTCATCTTTTTCCAAGATACTGAAAATGACTCTACCCTCTGGTGGTCATTCTTGCTATGGTATGCAACTGTAGAAGAATGGATACAAGTGCTACAAAATGAATATTAGGATGATTAAGACCTTCATGTCATATTCCTCTGTCAAAGGCCATATTCTACAGGAATCCAAGAAGAACTTCGTCCAGCCCCCCTACACTATAAATGGAAGATAATCAAGGGTCCAATCTAAGATAATAAGGAAGAGCGCCGAGAACTTTATGTCCATCTATATTTTGCCAATAAAAGCCATCCCATGAAGATACTGAAGGACTTACTTATACCTCGTTCGTAGTAAACCCTATCACGGAAGAATCTGGATCAAACCAACCTGGAACCAGTCAAGATCAAGAGTTCGAGTATGAACCCGAGTTCATTCCAAGACAAGTTCAATCATAAATTTAAACCTTGTAATAGATACCCATATAATAAGGGTAGTCTTGTATTTTCCTCGGCATGACATCTCATCTAGTGAGTTTTACTTAAAGCCACATTTTATGTTTAAAATAATGTAATACTCATGTTATAAGGGTAGTTGTGTACTTTCCTAGACATGACATCTCATCTAGTGAGGTGTCTTTGAGATAAGTGTCTTGCATGTAACCTTAGTATGACATGTTCTACATGCAACCTTCTTAAAGTGATGAGTCATTTGATGAGGGTTGCCACTCTGACACGTGTCTTTTTAAGGGTTCATGATTCTTCACTCCCGAAACTCTATAAATAGGGGAGTTGAGTCAATTGTAAAACACACAAAAATAAATAAACACTTCATTTTCCATACTTGTGAGTTTCTAAGTTCTTAGTTGTCTTCTCCAGAGCCCTTAAGCCAATCTATGGCTCATCATATTCTCTATCTTATTATCCTTATAGTATAAAGTATGCTCTAAACTCGCCTCTTATGAGGATCTTGTATATCAGAAATACGCTATAACCTAGAAAAGAGTAACGATCCTTATAGCTCGCATGAAGATCACAATCCTTGCTTTCACTTGGTGGATCTGAGCTTTCCTCAATAAGGCTAAGAGTGCAGAAGAAGGAGTGGAAGTTCAGAGTCAACCTACTCAATGCAGTTTGAATGCATGGTAGCCATAGTCCTCTAAGGGTGTGAACGAGTAGGGCTCCCGTGCTAGCTTGGTATCAGAGCCAGGTTGCTCTCGTCTTGTCGGCCGAAGAAAATTTTGAGTAATATTATAAACATATTATATATTATAATATATAGTATTATACATAATTATACTATATTATACATATACTAATATATATTATTATAATATTATAACATATATTATATTATAATATATGTATTAGTATATATTAATTATATATAATATATATTATGTATATATAATAGTTATTAATAATATATATTTACTATGTGTTATAATACATATATTATAATAATATGTATATTGTATTATAATATGTATTATATTATTAATATATTATTAATATAATTATGTATAGTATAATTATAAATATATGTATATATAATTAATATACTATTATACATATATACAATATTAGTATTATACAAAATATAATTAATAATATATATTACATATAATAGTAATTATTATATGTATTATATATTAATATGTATTTACATATATACATATTATTACAATATTTATATAATTATTATATATTATAATATAGTATATTAATATATAGAATAATATATATATATTGATATTATATTATATTATTATTATATACTATATATATATTATATTATTAATATAAATATATAATATTATATAAATATATAACATTAATATGTATTATACATATATAATTATAATATATGTATTATAATTATATAATATTATATAGATACATATAATATTACATGTATTATATATATATATTAATAATATAAGATATAATGTATAATATAATATAAACTAATATACTATATGTTCTTATAATATTACATTTATATAATTAATAATATAATTATATATATTAAATAATTATAATTTATATGTACATAGTATAATTTATAAACTATTATAATATTATATATATGTATATATATGTATGGATATTAATTTATAATGTATAATACTATCATATATAATTATTATATAATTAATATAATTATTATATTAATTATATAATATGTATACTATTAATACATATATTATTTATTAATATATATAATATACATATAATATGTATATATAGTATTATTATGTAATAGTAAATCATATATAATTTATTAATATATATATATATTCATAATATCTGATATATAATTATATTATTAATTATATACATGTAATATTATAATAACCCTATAACATATAGTATATTAGTCTATATTATATTATACATTATATATTATATTATTATTATACATATAATACATGTATAATACATATATATTATATTAATATATATATGTATATTAATAATTATGAAATGTATATAACAGTATTATAAAAGTATTATATGTTATAATATAGTATATTTGTAATTATACTTAATCTATCATAATAGTAAATATTATATATTATAGTACATTATATAATATAACTATATATTTTATTATATATTAATATATTATATGTATTATAATATATTTTATTAATATATATAATACATTATTAATAATTATTAATACATACATAATTATTAAATATATATTATATATTATATATACATAGTGTGCATATTAATATTATAATTAAATATATACTATTATTATATATAGTACATTATGCTAGTATGTTATTATAGTATATATATTAATAATACATAAGATATATTTAAATACTATAGTTAATATATATATTTATAACATATGTATAAATATTAATTATATGTGCATATATATGCATAATATATTATACACAATATTATACATGTTAGTATATATTAATTATACTATCATAATGTATATATATATATACTATTATAATATATTATAATATTAAGAACATATATTATATTTATACATGTATAATTATATAATATACATATAATATAATAACATATACTAGTATGATATATAATTAATATTATATATGATCAGGTTTGAGTTAACCTAAGGTGTATAAGCCGACTTCGTGCCCTTGTTGCCGTAATACCGAGTGAAGGCGCAGGCGTTTGTGGGGTTTTTCTTGTCAGCTTATATTACTAAGGGGGTCCTCAGTAAAAGTCCTGTATTTAGTAAAATTATTGTTTGTTCCTCACCTGTCTATCATTGATCTTAGTCTGTTTGGTTTGGGTCATGCCCGTCCTGGGTCCTTAGATGGTATCAGACCCATGGAAGTAGAAATATGTTTAAGTTCATCTATGATCTAACACTTTTATCATTATGAATATATTTCATAAGAAAACTACTGTTAAAAACAGTAGAATTGAGGAATGTGATATTCCAGAAAATTTAGATTTATTAAATAAATGGACTATTCCTAGAATAAAACTAAATCTGGTTTATGAATTAGGAACATTTGAGAAATTAGGTCTCAAACAAGTAGTCAAAACTACTGAGTCTGCAATATCTCTTAATGATAAAGAGATGACTATTCGTCTCTTGAATGAGAGAGATATTCAACCTTTTATTGATACTCATAATTTTATTCATATAGGATGCATTCAAATTGCATTTAGACCTTTAACTTTAGAAGGTTTACCAGAAATGTTTATGGCAACTCTTAGAGATGCTAGAAATCTGGATTTTACTCATTCTATAATGAAAATGATTCAATCTAGTCTGGCACATAGACTAGTCTATTTTGATGTTTATCCAAATCTTTCATTAACTGATAGAAATATTTTGGATACTTTGACATTAAATGTCTGTACAGAAAATTATAATTATGTTTCTGGAACAGAAGTCATATGCATCTGTTATCGCATATATTTTAAACCATTATATACTCTTAATCCTATGTGTAAAAGAGTAGATAAAAAGTCTAATGAGACTATTTTGATTGAAACCAATTTTGGAAAATCTAATATTACTACTAGAAGAGCCATTAAATGGGAAGAAATTAAGTTCCCAGAACATTGGACTCTTACACAGGCAATGCCTAAATTTCCTGTTGTTAATAATAGATTACAACAGATTATACAAAATACTGAAGGATCAGTGCAAATTAAATTTGCTCCTGATCAGATGAAGTTAATATCTTCCTCTAGATCTTTATCCAGATCTAGATCTAATCAGAATTTTATTTCTCCTCTTCAATATGATGTGGATATTCCACAGACTTCTAGAGCATCAACATCTTCTTATTTTCAAGAGGATGATAAATCTCAAGAAGATCATAATGAAGAAATTATTATAGATAAAAATAAAATTTTACATAGTAATGTTTATAACATTAAAGATACTGATACTGTATCTCAAATGAATTTTACGATTTAATTATGAATAATACATTCAAATTAGATTTTTCTAAAAGATCTGCTGTCAGAAGGCAGATTAATACAGAGTTTAATTTACCCAGATGGGAACCATTTAGAAAATGGTATTTTAATAGTTTTACTAAAAAAGAATATGATTTCTTTGTTAACAGTTTTTATAAGTTCTGTGAAGAAAAAAATAGGATCATATATTATGTTCCTTGGTTTTTTAAAACTTTTATTACTGATTATATTTCAGTAATAGAAAGAAGTTATAAACTTTCAAATGGACATATTCAAAAATCTGTTTTTCCTCCACAACAGACTTTTCAAATTGAAAAGAATGATAAGTCTTTTAATTTTACGGTTTTTTCAAAAATATTTGAAACAGATATGCTTCCTATTACAACAAAGCATATAAATAAATTGATTGAAAATCAAAATTTTACAAATCTTTATTTAACTATTCTAGGTGAAGAAATGATATCTCTTCATGATAGAGTTGAAAAAATTATTTCAGCCATTAATCAAATAAAACCTGATGTACATATTGAAAAGAAAAAAGAAGTAGATATTTCAGCTATTGCTTCTTCTTCTATTCAATCTCCTCCTTTGATAAAAGATTTTAAACTTAAATCTTCTGTTTCCGATTTGGAAAAATTATTACAAGAAAAGTTTAAAATTTTAAATATTTCAGCATTAGATGATGAAGAAGAATTTTCTCCTTCTCCTTCGACCTCTTTTGTTAATAATACAGAAGAGATTAATAAAATGAAATGGGCTGATAGACCCACACAAAGTAGGTACTATTATAATAGACCTTCTCCTGCTAATGTTCTGCTTGAAGAACAAGAATATTTTCTTTCTAATAATTATAATGGAAAAAGTATTTATGAATGGAATTTAGATGGTTGTACTGATAGGCACATCTATAATTTGGCACACCGTATGTTGATGTATAGTACTGTGTGTAAAGTTTCTGGTAATACAGATAGAAACATTGCAACAATGATAACTGCAGGTTTTACTGGCCAACTTAAAGGTTGGTGGGATAATTATTTATCTCAAGAAAAAAAAGCCATTATTTTTAACTCAATAAAAATGGAGGATAATAATCCTGTTGAGAATGCAGTTTATTCTTTAGTTCTCACCATTATTGACCATTTTACAGGTAAGTTTACTGATAATGGAGAGAATATTAGAACTCTTCTCAGTAATCTTAGATGTAAAACATTATCTGATTTCAGATGGTACAAAGATACATTTTTAACTCGTATTTTTGAATTACCTGACTGTAATAATAGTCATTGGAAAGCCAAATTTATTGATGGCCTTCCTAGTCTTTTTGCTGAAAGAATTCGTAGAATTCTTAGAAAAGATAAGGTTTCTATACCTTATGATAATTATACCTATTGTAATTTAATATCAACTTGTGTACAAGAAGGTTTAGCCTTATGTAATGAGTTGAAATTAAATAACCAGATTAGAAAGCAAAATTTGCTTGAGAAAAAACAACTTGCCCAATTTTGTGGTCAATTTGGTATGGAAGTTCCTCATAAGGGGAAGAAACGTCCTTCTAAGGATATTAGAGAAGGAAAACTTTCTAAAAGAAAGAAAAGATATTATTCTGATAGAAAAAGAGAGTTGAAAAAATCTAGATCATCTTTTTATAAAAAAGATAAAAGAAAGAAAAAAGAATTTTCTATTATATGTAGAAAATGCAAAAAACCTGGTCATTATGCTAACCAGTGTTGGGCAAAAGATAAGATTAAAGCCCTTGATATTGACAATGATTTAAAAGAAAAAATATGTAAAATTGTTTTAGATTCTGACAATAATAAATCAGAAAGTTCAGATACTGAATACTCATAATCTGATGTTTCTGAAGATCTTCAACTTCTTGATAATGAATCTTTATTATCAGAAAGTGAAGATTGTGAAGCATGTATACAAGGACAACCTTATATTCGTCCTTTACAAGAAGTCAGTAATAAAGATAATACTGATGAGTTTTATAAACATATGTCTCAATTTCAAGATCTTAATTTAAGTGTCTTGACTAATGATAATATTTTAGAATTTCTTAAAAGGATTAAAGATCCTATTTTAAGAACTAATATTATTGATCAAATGGAAGATATTCCATCTACTAGTAATACTAGTAAAACTGTTTCTCAAAATACTGAGAATTCATACTCCATGTCCGAAGTTAATAAGCTTCTTAGACAGAAGTATGAAAAACAAAATCCTATTTCTACTCAGGATTTAGTTTATGAGATTGATAATCTTAAAAATGAAATAAAAAATCTTTATAATATAAACGATAATTTTCATCAAAGACTTTCTTTATTAGAAAAGAATAAAGATAAGGAGATTGATAATTCTCCTGATGATTCTATTGAACATCTTATGTCTTTAGGAAAAGATTATTTCCCTACTATTTCCATGATTATATCTCAAAAGTGGTATACTAAAATCACTCTTCTTATAAAAAATCAAAAAATTGATTTTATTGCCATGATTGATAGTGGTGCTGATTTAAATGTTATACAGGAAGGATTAATTCCTATTAGGTATTTTCATAAAACTTCTTATTCACTTTCTCATGCTGGAGGTGAACGACTTGAAATAAATTTCAAGATTCCTAAAGCATATATTTGCAAAGATAATTGTTGTATTTCAACAAGTTTTCTTCTTGCTAAAAATATTTCAAGCCAGCTTATACTTGGCTTACCTTTTATTTATAAAATTTATCCTTTAACTCTTGTTAATGAAAAAGGGTTAACTGGAACTTTTGAAGGAAAACCGATATCTTTTAATTTTATTACAAAACCTGTTCATAGAGTTCTTAATGAACTACAAGAACAGATTGAAAGAAAAACCTTTCAAATAAATTCTTTAAAAGAAGAAGTAAGTTTTATGACTATTGAAGAAAAACTCAAAAACCCTAAATTACAGGAAAAAATAAAACTTATTAATAATAAGTTTTCTGTTGATATTTGTAATGATTTACCAAATGCTTTTTGGGGTAGAAAAAAGCATATAATTTCTCTTCCTTATGAAGAAGATTTTAAAGAAAAGGATATTCCTACTAAGGCAAGACCTTGTCAAATGAACTCTGAATATTTAGAGTTATGTAAAAAAGAAATTGATTCTCTTTTACAAAAGAAGTTAATAACTCCTTCAAAATCTCCTTGGTCATGCACTGCATTTTATGTTAATAAACATTCTGAGCAGGAAAGAGGAGTTCCTAGGCTTGTTATTAATTATAAGCCATTAAATAAAGTTTTAAAATGGATTAGACATCCTATACCTAATAAGAAGGATCTTCTTGATAGACTTGTTAATGCATTAGTCTTTTCTAAATTTGATTTAAAATCTGGATTTTGGCAGATTCAAATTAATGAATCTGATAGATATAAAACTGTATTCAATGTTCCATTTGGACATTATGAATGGACAGTTATGCCATTTGGATTAAAAAATGCTCCTTCAGAATTTCAACAAATTACGAATGACATTTTTAATCCATTCAGCAATTTTATCATTGTTTATATTGATGATATTCTTGTCTTTTCTAAAGATATTGAAACTCACTTTAAACATTTAAATATGTTTAAAGAAATTGTTATTAAAAATGGCCTTGTTATTTCAAAGCCAAAAATGATTTTATTTCAATCAAGTATTAGATTTCTTGGTCATATAATTGACAAAGGAAATATTATTCCCATTCAAAGAAGTATTGAATTTGGAAATAAATTTCCAGATATTATTACTGATAAAACCCAATTACAGAGATTTTTAGGAAGTTTAAATTATATTTCTTCATATATTAAAAATCTTAATGAAGATACAGCTATCTTATATGATAGGTTAAAAAAGAATCCTTTACCTTGGAATGAAAACCATACCAAGGCTGTAAAAAGGATTAAAGAGAAGGTTAAAAACCTTCCATGTCTTATGTTAGCAAATCCCTTATGGGAAAAAATTGTTGAAACCGATGCTTCTGATATTGGTTATGGAGGAATCCTTAAACAGGTTGATCCCCACAAAAAACAAGAATATCTTGTTAGATTTTATTCTGGGAAATGGAATAATTCTCAGAAAAATTATTCTACAGTAGCTAAAGAAATTCTTGCCATTGTTAAATGTGTTTTAAAATTTCAGGATGATTTATATAATCAGAAATTTATAATTAAAACTGATTGTAATTCTGCAAAATTCATGTTTCAAAAAGATTTTAAACATGATGTTTCAAAACAGATGTTTGCCAGATGGCAATCTCATCTTGCTCCATTTGATTTTGATATTATTTATAAAAAGGGCATTGATAATTATTTGCCTGATTTCTTAACTCGTGAATATTTGCAGGAATGAGCTATCCTGAGAGAGGAACATCTTCCTCTCATAGAGGAAGAGGATATCAACCACCTGGAAGAGGTGATCTTTCCTCTTATAGAGGAAGAAGAGGAAGGGGTTATAACCCTCAAACCCGAACAATTGTGCAATATGGCAAACAAAAACTGGTTGCCCAAAATATTGCAAATATCGGAGGTAATACTTCTGATCTTGATAAAGAGTTTCAAGAATTCTTGAAACAAAAACAAAAACAAAAAGAGAGTGATATCTCTCCTGATGAAACTCAAACTTCTTATGCTAATATAGCAAAAGAAGATGATTTTGAAAAAATGTTTGTTGAAAATTCTGATCGACAAATTATTCTTCTAATAGAAGAAAGAGATACTCAATGGGCTAATAGTCCTTGCACCATTATGGACAGATATCTTCCTAACACATCATATGTGTATGGAACTTATAAACAAAGAGGTTATTATGAAAACCTTCTTCTCTCCACTAATAGTGTTGAGATAAATCATTTCTCCTCTGGAGAAAGAGGAAAAGATTATAACTTTTCCAAAATGATTATCAAAAAGATTATATCTTTTGAAGAATGGGGTATATCTCCATTAGCAGAAAAAGAATTCTTTTATGAGCTTAATAAGCTAACTTTTAAATTCAATTACTTCGATTATATTGAAGCATTTGAAAAACTCTCTTATATGAGAACAAGAGGCATAAACACTCTTGATTTATTAAAGTTTGTGAAGTTATATTTCATAAACCAATTCCAAATTGGTTCTTTACTTGGTGGAGAACTTTTGGACCTTCGGCAAAAATTTTGCCAGACCTTTTTCATGGTCTAATGAAAGACTGGATATCAGTCTCTCCTGTTATACAGCGGAAAACTTCTGAAAATTTCATTGAAGGAAAGACTACTTGTCTTTTCTTTCTTGAATTGGGTATTCCATGGATATGGAAGTGGACACCAATAGTTGGTTATACTAGCTATGGTGCACCTTGTCTTTGGCGAATCAACCAATGTAAATTATGGGATAAAATGATGAGAATAGAACCAGAAACCGGGAAATTATTCTCGGCAGAAACATTTGAAAAAATAAATGAAAAGATCGAAGCTTATAAGCAAGATCTTAAAGAAAATGAAAAAGAAAAAGAGGAGGATCATATTAGTCCTTTCAAGATTCTTACCCAGAAATATGCTGGGATTTTATCACAGAAACAAATGATTGATTTGTTTGTTTCTGAAATGAAAAAATATATTTCGAAAAATCTTGTATCAGATTCAAAATCTGATTCCTCAATGAGGTCTGAAACTAGTGAAAATCAATTCACTAGTCTTTTACAGGATGCTCAGGATCCAGAGGATGATATCCCTGACCCGGCTTTATTTGAAGCCCTTGAAGAGCTCAAAGACTCTTTTTCAAAAGATTCAAAATGACAATGCAGAAAGGAATCTATTTCTTTCCTTGTTGAAGATTTCAGCAGTGATCAGCAAATTAATAAAAATTGCTCAAAAGTTATGAGAATTCATAGCCAAGCTTGGAAGATGATGGAATTCCAAGACAAAAAATTTAGAAGGTGTATGGAAAAATATTCTTCTACACCATCATGTTTTTCTTGTTCATTCCTTCTGGGTTTTTGGAAGCTTAGATTCCATAATATTGGATTCAGAAGAGAACATCTCTCTCCAGAAGAATCAGATTCTGAAAATAGTTAAAGACGAAGATCAACAGTGACACATTAGCCACTAGACAGAGATTTTGACATATTTGTCATTTTATGCTTTTATAAAGCAGCTTTACTGTTTTCTTTTTGACTTTTTGTAAAGTTTTACTATTCATTTTTAGTTTTGGAATCCGGAGTTTCATGTCCGGCTCTTCCTTTTCTATAAATAGGTTTATTTTCATTTGTAGAGGCACGCTGGTGTTTACCGCCTCTCTCTTTTGTCTCTCCAACCACTCTCTCCCTTTGTAATTACCAAGCCTCAAGATCAATAATATTATTCTGAGTACAATTTAAGTGTAAGTTTAAATTTTTAATTTCTGTTTATTTTAATTTTTATTTTGATTTATCAGCCGCCTAATATGGCTGGCGAGTTCTCTATGTTAGATCATAGTATGGCTATTCATATTCCTACTAACATGGATCCAGACCTCTAAGGTTCTGGAAACATGATTAAAATCAAATAATTAAAATCAATAATAGTATTTGTGAGGTTTGAATCAGGTTTGAGTTAACCTAAGGTGTATAAGCCGACTTCGTACCCTTGTTGCCGTAATGCCGAGTGAAGGCGCAGGCTTTTGTGGGGTTTTTCTTGTCAGCTTATATTACTAAGGGGGTCCTCAGTAAAAGTCCTATATTTAGTAAAATTCTTGTTTGTTCCTCACCTGTCTATCATTGATCTTAGTCTGTTTGGTTTGGGTCATGCCCGTCCTGGGTCCTTAGATGTGGTAAGACTACTTGTCTTTTCTTTATTGAATTTGGTATTCCATGGATATGGAAGTGGACACCAATAGTTGGTTATACTAGCTATGGTGAACCTTGTCTTTGGCGAATCAGCCAATGTAAATTCTGGGATAAAATGATGAGAATAGACCCAGAAACCGGGAAATTATTCTCGGAAGAAACATTTGAAAAAATAAATGAAAAGATCGAAGCTTATAAGCAAGATCTTAAAGAAAAAGAAAAAGAAAAAGAGGAGGATCATATTAGTCCTTTCAAGATTCTTACCCAGAAATATGCTGGGATTTTATCACAGAAACAAATGATTGATTTGTTTGTTTCTGAAATGAAAAAAGATATTTCAAAAAATCTTGCATCATTTCAGAAACAAACAAATCAATCATTTGTTTCTGTGATAAAATCCCAGCATATTTCTGGGTAAGAATCTTGAAAGGACTAATATGATCCTCCTCGTTTTCTTTTTCTTTTTCTTTAAGATCTTGCTTATAATAGTGTTGAGATAAATCATTTCTCCTCCTAGAATAGTTAAATAAAGATTTGTAAAATTTTGATTTTCAATCAATTTATTTATATGATTTGTTGTAATAGGAAGCATATCTGTTTCAAATATTTCTGAAAAAGCCATAAAATTAAAAGACTTATCATTCTTTTCAATTTGAAAAGTCTGTTGTGGAGGAAAAACAGATTTTTGAATCTGTCCATTTGAAAGTTTATAACTTCTTTCTATTACTGAAATATAATCAGTAATAAAAGTTTTAAAAAACCAAGGAACATAATATATGATCCTATTTTTTTCTTCACAGAACTTATAAAAACTGTTAACAAAGAAATCATATTCTTTTTTAGTAAAACTATTAAAATACCATTTTCTAAATGGTTCCCATCTGGGTAAATTAAACTCTGTATTAATCTGCCTTCTGACAGCAGATCCTTCAGAAAAATCTAATTTGAATGTATTATTCATAATTAAATCGTAAAATTCATTTGAGATACAGTATCAGTTTAATGTTATAAACATTACTATGTAAAATTTTATTTTTATCTATAATAATTTCTTCATTATGATCTTCTTGAGATTTATCATCCTCTTGAAAATAAGAAGATGTTGATGCTCTAGAAGTCTGTGGAATATCCACATCATATTGAAGAGGAGAAATAAAATTCTGATTAGATCTAGATCTGGATAAAGATCTAGAGGAAGATATTAACTTCCTTTGATCAGGAGCAAATTTAATTTGCACTGATCCTTCAGTATTTTGTATAATCTGTTGTAATCTATTATTAACAATAGGAAATTTAGGCATTGCCTGTGTAAGAGTCCAATGTTCTGGGAACTTAATTTCTTCCCATTTAATGGATCTTCTAGTAGTAATATTAGATTTTCCAAAATTGGTTTCAATCAAAATAGTCTCATTAGACTTTTTATCTACTCTTTTACACATAGGATTAAGAGTATATAATGGTTTAAAATATATGCGATAACAGATGCATATGACTTCTGTTCCAGAAACATAATTATAATTTTCTGTACAGACATTTAATGTCAAAGTATCCAAAATATTTCTATCAGTTAATGAAACTGAAAGATTTGGATAAACATCAAAATAGACTGGTCCATGTGCCAGACTAGATTGAATCATTCCCATTATAGAATGAGTAAAATCCAGATTTCTAGCATCTCTAAGAGTTGCCATAAACATTTCTGGTAAACCTTCTAAAGTTAAAGGTCTAAATGCAATTTGAATGCATCCTATATGAATAAAATTATGAGTATCAATAAAAGGTTGAATATCTCTCTCATTCAAGAGACGAATAGTCATCTCTTTATCATTAAGAGATATTGCAGACTCAGTAGTTTTGACTACTTGTTTGAGACCTAATTTCTCAAATGTTCCGAATTCATAAACCATATTTGGTTTTATTCTAGGAATAGTCCATTTATTTAATAAATCTAAATTTTCTGGAATATCACATTCCTCAATTCTACTGTTTTTAACAGTAGTTTTCTTATGAAATATATTCATAATGATAAAAGTGTTAGATCATAGATGAACTTAAACATATTTCTACTTCCATGGCTCTCATACCATCTAAGGACCCAGGACGGGCATGACTCAAACCAAACAGACTAAGATCAATGATAGACAGGTGAGAAACAAACAAGAATTTTACTAAATACAGGACTTTTACTGAGGACCCCCTTAGTAATATAAGCTGATAAGAAAAACCCCACAAACGCCTGCGCCTTCACTCGGCATTACGGCAACAAGGGTACGAAGTCGGCTTATACACCTTAGGTTAACTCAAACCTGATTCAAACCTCACAAATACTATTATTGATTTAGTTATTTGATTTTAGTCATGTTTCCAGAACCTTAGAGGTCTGGATCCATGTTAGTAGGAATATGAATAGCCATACTATGATCTAACACAGAGAACTAGCCAGCCATATTAGGCGGCTGATAAATCAAAATATAAATTAAAATAAACAGAAATTAAAAATTTAAACTTACACTTAAATTGTACTCAGAATAATATTATTGATCTTCAGGCTTGGTAATTACAAAGGGAGAGAGTGGTTGGAGAGAGAAAAGAGAGAGGCGGTAAACACCAGCGTGCCTCTACAAATGAAAATAAACCTATTTATAGAAAAGGAAGAGCCGGACATGAAACCTCGGATTCCAAAACTAAAAATGAATAGTAAAACTTTACAAAAAGTCAAAAAGAAAACAGTAAAGCTGCTTTATAAAAGCATAAAATGACAAATATGTCAAAATCTCTGTCTGGTGACTAATGTGTCACTGTTGATATTCGTCTTTAACTATTTTCAGAATCTGATTCTTCTGGAGAGAGATGTTCTCTTCTGAATCCAATATTATGGAATCTCAGCTTCCAAAAACTCAGAAGAAATAAACAAGAAAAACATGATGGTGTAGAAGAATATTTTTCCATACACCTTCTAAATTTTTTGTCTTGGAATTCCATCATCTTCCAAGCTTGGCTATGAATTCTCATAACTTTTGAGCAATTTTTATTAATTTGCTGATCACTACTGAAATCTTCAACAAGGAAAGAAATAGATTCCTTTTCATTTTGAATCTTTTGAAAAAGAGTCTTTGAGCTCTTCAAGGGCTTCAAATAAAGCCGGGTCAGGGATATCATCCTGTGGATCCTGAGCATCCTGTAAAAGACTAGTGAATTGATTTTCACTAGTTTCAGACCTCATTGAGGAATCAGATTTTGAATCTGATGCAAGATTTTTTGAAATATATTTTTTCATTTCAGAAACAAACAAATCAATCATTTGTTTCTGTGATAAAATCCCAGCATATTTCTGGGTAAGAATCTTGAAAGGATTAATATGATCCTCCTCTTTTTCTTTTTCTTTTTCTTTAAGATCTTGCTTATAAGCTTCGATCTTTTCATTTATCTTTTCAAATGTTTCTTCCGAGAATAATTTCCCGGTTTCTGGGTCTATTCTCATCATTTTATCCCAGAATTTACATTGGCTGATTCGCCAAAGACAAGGTGCACCATAGCTAGTATAACCAACTATTGGTGTCCACTTCCATATCCATGGAATACCAAATTCAATAAAGAAAAGACAAGTAGTCTTTCCTTCAATGAAATTTTCAGAAGTTTTCCCCTGTATAACAGGAGAGACTGATATCCAGTCTTTCATTAGACCATGAAAAAGGTCTGGCAAAATTTTTGCCGAAGGTCCAAAAGTTCTCCACCAAGTAAAGAACCAATTTGGAATTGGTTTATGAAATATAACTTCCCAAACTTTAATAAACCAAGAGTGTTTATGCCTCTTGTTCTCATATAAGAGAGTTTTTTCAAATGTTTCAATATAATCGACGTAATTGAATTTAAAAGTTAGCTTATTAAGCTCATAAAAGAATTCTTTTTCTGCTAATGGAGATATACCCCATTCTTCAAAAGATATAATCTTTTTGATAATCATTTTGGAAAAGTTATAATCTTTTCCTCTTTCTCCAGAGGAGAAATGATTTATCTCAACACTATTAGTGGAGAGAAGAAGGTTTTCATAATAACCTCTTTGTTTATAAGTTCCATACACATATGATGTGTTAGGAAGATATCTGTCCATAATGGTCCAAGGACTATTAGCCCATTGAGTATCTCTTTCTTCTATTAGAAGAATAATTTGTCGATCAGAATTTTCAACAAACATTTTTTCAAAATCATCTTCTTTTGCTATATTAACATAAGAAGTTTGAGTTTCTTCAGGAGAGATATCACTCTCTTTTTGTTTTTGTTTTTGTTTCAAGAATTCTTGAAACTCTTTATCAAGATCAGAAGTATTACCTCCGATATTTGCAATATTTTGGGCAACCAGTTTTTGTTTGCCATATTGCACAATTGTTCTGGTTTGAGGGTTATAACCCCTTCCTCCTTTTCCTCTATAAGAGAAAAGATCACCTCTTCCAGGTGGTTGATATCCTCTTCCTCTATGAGAGGAAGATGTTCCTCTCTCAGGATAGCTCATTCCTGCAAATATTCACGAGTTAAGAAATCAGGCAAATAATTATCAATGCCCTTTTTATAAATAATATCAAAATCAAATGGAGCAAGATGAGATTGCCATCTGGCAAACATCTGTTTTGAAACATCATGTTTAAAATCTTTTTGAAACATGAATTTTGTAGAATTACAATCAGTTTTAATTATAAATTTCTGATTATATAAATCATCCTAAAATTTTAAAACACATTTAACAATGGCAAAAATTTCTTTAGCTACTGTAGAATAATTTTTCTGAGAATTATTCCATTTCCCAGAATAAAATCTAACAAGATATTCTTGTTTTTTTTGGGGATCAACCTGTTTAAGGATTCCTCCATAACCAATATCTGAAGCATCGGTTTCAACAATTTTTTCCCATAAGGGATTTGCTAACATAAGACATGGAAGGTTTTTAACCTTCTCTTTAATCCTTTTTACTGCCTTGGTATGGTTTTCATTCCAAGGTAAAGGATTCTTTTTTAACCTATCATATAAGATAGCTGTATCTTCATTAAAATTTTTAATATATGAAGAAATATAATTTAAACTTCCTAAAAATCTCTGTAATTGGGTTTTATCAGTAATAATATCTGGAAATTTATTTCCAAATTCAATACTTCTTTGAATGGGAATAATATTTCCTTTGTCAATAATATGACCAAGAAATCTAATACTTGATTGAAATAAAATCTTTTTTGGCTTTGAAATAACAAGGCCATTTTTAATAACAATTTCTTTAAACATATTTAAATGTTTAAAGTGAGTTTCAATGTCTTTAGAAAAGACAAGTATATCATCAATATAAACAATGATAAAATTGCTGAATGGATTAAAAATGTCATTCATAATTTGTTGAAATTCTGAAGGAGCATTTTTTAATTCAAATGGCATAACTGTCCATTCATAATGTCCAAATGGAACATTGAATGCAGTTTTATATCTATCAGATTCATTAATTTGAATCTGCCAAAATCCAGATTTTAAATCAAATTTAGAAAAGACTAATGCATTAACAAGTCTATCAACAAGATCCTTCTTATAAGGTATAGGATGTCTAATCCATTTTAAAACTTTATTTAATGGCTTATAATTAATAACAAGCCTAGGAACTCCTCTTTCCTGCTCAGAATGTTTATTAACATAAAATGCAGTGCATGACCAAGGAGATTTTGAAGGAGTTATTAACTTCTTTTGTAAAAGAGAATCAATTTCTTTTTTACATAACTCTAAATATTCAGAGTTCATTTGACAAGGTCTTGCCTTAGTAGGAATATCCTTTTCTTTAAAATCTTCTTCATAAGGAAGAGAAATTATATGCTTTTTTCTACCCCAAAAAGCATTTGGTAAATCATTACAAATATCAACAGAAAACTTATTATTAATAAGTTTTATTTTTTCCTGTAATTTAGGGTTTTTGAGTTTTTCTTCAATAGTCATAAAACTTACTTCTTCTTTTAAAGAATTTATTTGAAAGGTTTTTCTTTCAATCTGTTCTTGTAGTTCATTAAGAACTCTATGAACAGGTTTTGTAATAAAATTAAAAGATATCGGTTTTCCTTCAAAAGTTCCAGTTAACCCTTTTTCATTAACAAGAGTTAAAGGATAAATTTTATAAATAAAAGGTAAGCCAAGTATAAGCTGGCTTGAAATATTTTTAGCAAGAACAAAACTTGTTGAAATACAACAATTATCTTTGCAAATATATGATTTAGGAATCTTGAAATTTATTTCAAGACGTTCACCTCCAGCATGAGAAAGTGAATGAGAAGTTTTATGAAAATACCTACTAGGAATTAATCCTTCCTGTATAACATTTAAATCAGCACCACTATCAATCATGGCAATAAAATCAATTTTTTGATTTTTTATAAGAAGAGTGATTTTAGTATACAACTTTTGAGATATAATCATGGAAATAGTAGGAAATAATCTTTTCCTAAAGACATAAGATGTTCAATAGAATCATCAGGAGAATTATCAATCTCCTTATATTTATTCTTTTCTAATAAAGAAAGTCTTTGATGAAAATTATCATTTATCTTATAAAGAGTTTTTAGTTCATTTTTAAGATTATCAATCTCATAAACTAAATCCTGAGTAGAAATAGGATTTTGTTTTTCATACTTCTGTCTAAGAAGCTTATTAACTTCGGATATGGAGTATGAATTCTCAGTATTTTGAGAAACAGTTTTACTAGTATTACTAGTAGATGGAATATCTTCCATTTGATCAATAATATTAGTTCTTAAAATAGGATCTTTAATCCTTTTAAGAAATTCTAAAATATTATCATTAGTCAAGACACTTAAATTAAGATCTTGAAATTGAGACATAAGTTTATAAAACTCATCAGTATTATATTTATTACTGACTTCTTGTAAAGGACGAATACAAGGTTGTCCTTGTATACATGCTTCACAATCTTCACTTTCTGATAATGAAGATTCATTATCAAGAAGTTGAAGATCTTCAGAAACATCAGATTCTGAGTATTCAGTATCTGAACTTTCTGATTTATTATTGTCAGAATCTAAAACAATTTTACATATTTTTTCTTTTAAATCATTGTCAATATCAAGGGCTTTAATCTTATCTTTTGCCCAACACTGGTTAGCATAATGACCAGGTTTTTTGCATTTTCTACATATAATAGAAAATTCTTTTTTCTTTCTTTTATCTTTTTTATAAAAAGATGATCTAGATTTTTTCAACTCTCTTTTTCTATCAGAATAATATCTTTTCTTTCTTTTAAAAAGTTTTCCTTCTCTAATATCCTCAGAAGGACGTTTCTTCCCCTTATGAGGAACTTCCATACCAAATTGACCACAAAATTGGCCAAGTTGTTTTTTCTCAAGCAAATTTTGCTTTCTAATCTGGTTATTTAATTTCAACTCATTACATAAGGCTAAACCTTCTTGTACACAAGTTGATATTAAATTACCATAGGTATAATTATCATAAGGTATAGAAACCTTATCTTTTCTAAGAATTCTACGAATTCTTTCAGCAAAAAGACTAGGAAGGCCATCAATAAATTTGACTTTCCAATGACTATTATTACAGTCAGGTAATTCAAAAATACGAGTTAAAAATGTATTTTTGTACCATCTGAAATCAGATAATGTTTTACATCTAAGATTACTGAGAAGAGTTCTAATATTCTCTCCATTATCAGTAAACTTACCTGTAAAATGGTCAATAATTGTGAGAACTAAAGAATAAACTGCATTCTCAACAGGATTATTATCCTCCATTTTTATTGAGTTAAAAATAATGGCTTTTTGTTCTTGAGATAAATAATTATCCCACCAACCTTTAAGTTGGCCAGTAAAACCTGCAGTTATCATTGTTGCAATGTTTCTATCTGTATTACCAGAAACTTTACACACAGTACTATACATCAACATACGGTGTGCCAAATTATAGATGTGCCTATCAGTACAACCATCTAAATTCCATTCATAAATACTTTTTCCATTATAATTATTAGAAAGAAAATATTCTTGTTCTTCAAGCAGAACATCAGCAGGAGAAGGTCTATTATAATAGTACCTACTTTGTGTGGGTCTATCAGCCCATTTCATTTTATTAATCTCTTCTGTATTATTAACAAAAGAGGTCGAAGGAGAAGGAGAAAATTCTTCTTCATCATCTAATGCTGAAATATTCAAATTTTTAAACTTTTCTTGTAATAATTTTTCCAAATCGGAAACAGAAGATTTAAGTTTAAAATCCTTTATCAAAGGAGGAGATTGAATAGAAGAAGAAGCAATAGCTGAAATATCTACTTCTTTATTCTTTTCAATATGTACATCAGGTTTTATTTGATTAATGGCTGAAATAATTTTTTCAACTCTATCATGAAGAGATATCATTTCTTCATATTAATACATAATATATTAATTTGTATATAGTATATAATATGAATATAATCTATGTATTATATATTATAATTAATTTATGGTATATATGTATGTATTTATATTATATTATATATAATATAATAATTGTATAATATTACTACATAATATTATAATATATGTTATATGTATAATATTAATATTAATATATAATAACTTTACTATATATATATTATTAATATATTTATACATTAATAAATATATATATACATATTTTAAATATATGTATATATTAATAATATTTATATTGTATAATATTATATGTTATTAAAATATTATATTATATGTTATTATTAATTATTAATTATTAATATGTTTATAATAATAATATATAATTAATAATATATAATATTATAATACATTAATTATAATATATGTATATAATATAATACTATTAATTATAATTATTATGTATATATTAAATAAAATTATTATACAGTACGTAATATTATAATGTATTAGTAGTATATTATATATTATACATATATAATTATATAATAAAATATATGTATTATGGTATATTACATATATTATTATCTATAAATTTAATATTATATATATGTATTAATATTAGTTTATATACATACATATATATATATATATTATATATAATATATACATATCATACATATATTAACATATATGTATTAATATTATACATACTATATTATATTATAATCTATACTTTAACATAATATATTATATATACTAATTAATATTACATTAGTATATACAATATATTAATACATATATATACTATTATATTATATGTACATATTATAATATTATAGTATATATGTATATAATATATTATTAACGTATTATATTATATGTATTAATGTATAATATTTATATATGATAACTCTATAATAATATATAGTTATAATATTTATATTAATATATAGTGTAACATATAAATTATAAATTCATATGTTAATATAATAGTATTATACATATATGATTATATGTATATAATGTACATATTATAATTTATAGTATACTAGATATATATGTTATTATATATTATTAATATATATTAATTATATATATGTCATAATTAATATTATATAATATTACGGTATTGAAGAGTCATGAACCCTTACAAAGACATGTGTCAGAGTGGCAACCTTCAAATGACTCCCCACTTTAAGAAGGTGGCATGATGGACATGTCATACATATATAATATATAATATATAATTAATAATATTATAAAATATAAATATATATATTACATACAATGGATTATACTAAATATAATATATCTATTAATATAATATAAATTATTTATATTAAATATTAAAATGTTATATATTAATCTTATAATTCAATAATATTAATAATATATATTAATATTATATAATTACTATTATAGTATTAATATATTATAATATATATTAATACATTATACAATATATACATATAATATAATATAATTAAATATATAATATTAGTATATTATATTATATAATATATAATATTATGCATATATATAACTATAATTATATATATATTATAATACATATATATTATACATATATTATTAAAAATATAATATATATTAATCATATTTATTATACATATAAGTATATATTATATATACTAATATATATTAATAATATATATTAGTATAATATAATATTAATAATTATATAATTATTAATATATATATATATAATTAATATTATAAAATGTATATAATATGTTATAATATTTATACATTTTATAACATTATAGCTTACATATATTACTATATAATATTATATTAATATGTATATTAATTATTATACATTATAATATGTACATTATATAATATTATAAATATATATTATTATAATGTATGTATACATAGTATGTATATTAATATAGTTAATGTATTTAAACTATTAATACATATATTATATACTATATATTATTAATGTATATATAATATATTAATATACTATTAATAATAATTACTTATATTATATTATAATATTACATATGTATATTGTGTATATACTATTATATATATATTAATAATTAATAGTATATATAATATATTATGTAATATACATATATTATATAACACATATTAATATATAATAATATTATAATATTAATATATAGTATAATATATTATTAATATATATTATATAATATGTACTTATTAATATTATTATATATAACATACATAATATAATTATAAATATATGTATAGTATAAGTTAATTAATAGTATATTATAATAAATAATACATAATACATAATACATATATAGTATATTATATTGATATGTATATATACTATAAATATATATTATATGATGTTCATATAGTATTATATTAATATATTATTATAATATTACAATATATTAATAGTATAATTATATTACTATATAAACTATAATGTATATAATAGTACTAATATATTATACATAATATAATTAATAGTATTATTATACATATATTTATGCATTAATATAATAAAACTATTAATATATTGTAATATTATAATAATATATTAATATAAAATGCATGAACACTATATAATATATATTTATAATATGTATACATATTAATAATATACACTAATATTATAATTATGTATATATACATTACATTATATAGTATATATGTATATAATGTATATGTAATTATATATATATGTTAATATTATAATTACATAATATATTATAATAGTATTAATATACATTATAATATACATATTATTATTATACATAATATAATATATATAATATATTATATACATATAATTATAAATATATATTATAATTACTATTTATATTAATGTTATAATATTTTAGTATTATACTATAATATATATTATTAATATATACATATACATTATATATAATATATATATAATGGATAAATATATATGTACATAATAATTACATAAATTATAACATATATTATTAATAATATTATAAACTATATATTAATTAATATGTTAATACTTTATTTATTAATATAACATTATATATATATTAATATAAAATATATAATTATACCTATATAATATGAATATAATATATTATTAATTATAATATAATACTTATAAATATATATTGTACATTATAATATTAATAATAATACTTTATAAATATTACAGTTATAATATACTATATAACAATATATATACCATAATATATATGTACAAATGTATATATTATGGTATATACATAAACATTATATATAATAATATTTATATATATATATATATTATAATATATAGTTATATTATACTCATATTAACATGCTATATTATAATGTAAATATACATATATTATAAATATATACTATAATAATAATAACATATAATTATATATAATGTTACATATTATAATACTATATAATATATTATAATAATAGTATAATATTTGTGATTATATTATAATATTATATACTTATATATCGTAATATATATATATATTTACATTATAATATAGTATGTAAATATGAGTATAATATAACTATATATTATAATATATATATATATATAAATATTATTAATATATAATGTATATGTATATCCCATAATATATACATTTGTACATATATTATAATTAATATACTACAATATATACTATTATACTAATAAAATATTATAATACATATGATATATATGAACATATATATTATAAGTCCATAGCATATATATAATATATTAATATATGTATTATAATACTATTAATATGATATTATATATATATATTACATTAATACATATGTATATAAATATATATATATATACATATTATGATTATAATTTAATTAACATACATTTAATATAATAATATAATTAATATATATTATAATATATAATATACAATAAATATGTATATATATTAATATATAATTATATTATGCATATTAATATATATATAATATACATAATATAATTAATAGTATTCTTATAATATAATAGTATTTTATTATTGATATGTATAATAAACTACTCAAATATAATATATATTAATATTATGTTTGTAATATACTATAATAATATATTATATACATATCAATATATATATATATTACGTTATATAATATTATACTATATATTATATTATATAATATACATATTATATACCTATTACATAATTATGAATATAGTATGTGTCTATAATAATATGTATACATATATATATATTATAATATATATTAACATAATGATATAATATATTATGTTATACTCTAATGTAATACTAGTGTGAGACCTGTGCGATGCACAGAAGATTTTTTTTTTTATTTTGTAATATAATCATATATTCAAGTTAAATAGTATATTATAGAAGGTGTAGATTTGTAATTCAGTGATTATTCTTTTGTATAATGAGTATAAATTTGTTGTAATTTTATGTTTCGTCTTTTCTTCTTTTATATTTTGAATTATGGTAAGATTGTTGAAAATTTAATTTCATATTTGACAAAATCAAACTTTATCTACACGATTGGGTGATTTTAAATAATTGATAGTTTAATTATAGAAAAATTGTTAATGATTTTTCATAATATAATGAAACTACAATGATTTCATGTTTCTAACAAATTTATTTCTTATTTTGAATATATTATGAGTTAACAAAAATTCTTTAAAATTCAAATTTATTTATGTTGAACAACAGAAACTAAGCAAATCACGAAGATTGTTGATATTAATCTCTTCAATTAAATTGTAATAATGTATCTTAAAAGAGTTGCATAAATATATATAGTTTTACATTTATATGGTTGAAATTTAGGCCGAAAAAACAAAATTTAAAAAAGTAATTTTACTTATATATATATATATATATATTTAAATGAATCCAGAAAATTGAGTCATATATTTGTTAGATTTCATAGATTTTTTTTAATTTCATAATTCAGTGATTTGATTAATATTTGATAAAATATATAGATTTCGAATCATGTATTACATATTGCAGTATATTCATCTTGATATCATCTAATTTTGAAACACCTAAATTTGTGGAATAATTTAGATTTTCAAATTGAATCAAAATTTCTAGAATAAAAATGTCTAATTTTAATTTAAAAATAATATAATTATTCTAAATAAATAATAAAGTTTAGGCGGGAAAACAAAATTGGAAAAAAGTCATTTTGTTTTAATATATATAGATTATACATTACATTATTACATATAATAGTATTATACATTATTATATATTATATATAATTATACATATGTTAGTTTTATAATATGTATACTATATATATGATATTAATAAATACATATTATTATAATATAAATATATAATCATATTATTATTAATATAAATATACATATATTAATATTATAATATACATATATAATAGCATTTACTATATCTTTAATATTCTAATATTAATATGTATGTATAATATATTTTACATTTATAATACTATATTATATATAATTATAACATATAGTGTACATATATTAATTATATGGTATAATTTATAATAGTACATAATATATTTATAATATATATTATATTTATAATATATTAATAGTATATTATTAATATACATTATATATTAATATTAATTATATATATATAAATTATATAATTTATAATATATATTATAATATATTATAAATATATTATGTACTATTATACATTATACTATATGTTATAATTATATATAATATAGTATTGATAATATATAATAATTATATACCTAATATATATAATATACCTATAATATATAATATATAATATATTATACATTATATATTATTTAACATATATAATATATTATGCACATAATATTATTATAATATGTTAATATATTATATATGTATTATATATGATAATATTATAATATTATATTATATGATAATATATATTGTAAGTTAATATACATATAAGTATATATTATATAGTTTACATATTTTACAATAACATACATATATTATAATATAGTGTAAATTATATAATATGTATATACATTATATACATGTGTACATTAATTAGTATGTATATTATAATAATATATAGTATATTATAATATTATATTAATTATACATATATAATATACATATGTAATAGATATAACATTACAATATATAATATCAATAATTATACATATATACTATATAATAATTATTAATATAATATATAATAATTATTAATATTATTATACTAATATAATATATAATATACTTATAATAGTGTATATTATATGTATATAGAATCATATAATTATTATATATATGATATAATATATATTACAAGTATATATTAATATTATATAATACCTATATTATATAATAAGTCTTATTAATACATATAATTATATTTATAACATATTATATTATGTTAATATAATATGTACAAATATATTAATATATAATACTATAATATATACATATAATATATTATCATGAATTTACGTATTATAATTATTAGTATATATTATTATAGTATGTATGTAATATAATTATATATGTGTTTATTATAATTATTATATTATATAGTATATTAATATATAATATGTTAATATATTAATTATGTAATACATATTATAATAATTATATAATATTAATATTATAATAATATATATAATATAATACCTATTTATATTAATAGTTATACATATATACATATTAGTTACATATTATATGTATAGTTATTATAGTATATTATTATATTATTATATTATTATGAATTTATATATGCCATGCTAGGTTGCATGCAAGACATTTATCTCAAAGACAACCCACTAGATGAGATGTCATGTCTAGGAAAGTACACAACTGCCCTTATAACATTGGTATTACATTATTTTAAACATAAAACGTGGCTTTAAGTACACCTCACTAGATGAGATGTCATGCCTAGGAAAGTACAAAACTACCCTTATTACATGGGTATTTATTACAAGGTTTAAATTTATGATTGAACTTGTCTTGGGTCGAACTCGGATTCATACTCGAACTCTTGATCTTGACTAGTTACAGGTTGGTTTGATCCATATTCTTCAGTGATAGGGTTGACTACGAACGAGGTATAAGTAAGTCCTTAGTATCTTCATGTGGATAGCTTTTATTGGCAAAACATAGATGGACATAAAGTTCTCGGCGCTCTACCTTATTATCTTGGATTGAACCCTTGATTGTCTTCCATTTATAGTGTAAGGGGACCGGAATAAGTTCTTCTTGGATTCTTGTGGAATATGGCCTACGACAGAGAAATATGACATGAGGGTCTTCATCATCCTAATATTCATTTTGGAGCACTTGTATCCATTCTTCCACAGTTGCATATAATAGCAGGAATGACCACCAGAGGATAGAGTCATTTTTAGTATCTTGGAAAAAGATGAGTGTATCCCATACTGAGAACTCAATCGGATGAAAGTATAAGGTGGAGAAACACCATAGGTACCATAAACCGTTGAAGGTGAGATATTTAGAAAGAGCAACATGTATTATTCACAAGAATGGTTTTTGGAGATGATGGCAGGCTTGTTTCTCTTGGATTCCTTCTTCAGAAAAATATTTTGATAGATATCAAATCAAATTTGTAGTTGCATGTTGTCGGATATCTCCAAGAGTTTTGAAAGGCTCATCACGAGGAGAAAATGATAAATCAGGATTGATAAGATGGATGAGAGCTTGTCTCCAAAAACCAGAAAGTGAATGGGAAGTTTTATGAAAATACCTAGTAGGAATTAATCCTTCTTGTATAACATTTAAATCAGCACCACTATCAATCATATCAATAAAATTAATTTTTTGATTTTTTATAAGAAGAGTAATTTTAGTATACCACTTTTGAGATATAATCATAGAAATAGTAGGAAAATAATCTTTTCCTAAAGACATAAGATATTCAATAGAATCATCAGGAGAATTATCAATCTCCTTATCTTTATTTCCTTCTAATAAAGAAAGTCTTTGATGAAAATTATCATTTATCTTATAAAGATTTTTTATTTCATTTTTAAGATTATCAATCTCATAAACTAAATCCTGAGTAGAAATAGGATTTTGTTTTTCATACTTCTGTCTAAGAAGCTTATTAACTTCGGACATGGAGTATGAATTCTCAGTATTTTGAGAAACAGTTTGACTAGTATTACTAGTAGATGGAATATCTTCCATTTGATCAATAATATTTGTTCTTAAAATCGGATCTTTAATTCTTTTAAGAAATTCCAAAATATTATCATTAGTCAAGACACTTAAATTAAGATCTTGAAATTGAGACATAAGTTTATAAAACTTATCAGTATAACTGTTATCTTGTAAAGGACGAATACAAGGTTGTCCTTGTATACATGCTTCACAATATTCACTTTCTGATAATAAAGATTCATTATCAAGAAGTTGAAGATCTTCAGAAACATCAGATTCTGAGTATTCAGTATATGAACTTTCTGATTTATTATTGTCAGAATCTAAAACAATTTTACATATTTTTTCTTTTAAGTCATTATCAATATCAAGAGCTTTAATCTTATCTTTTGCCCAACACTGGTTAGCATAATGACCAGGTTTTTTGCATTTTCTATATATTATAGAAAATTCTTTTTTCTTTCTTTTATCTTTTTTATAAAAAAATGATCTAGATTTTTTCAATTCTCTTTTTCTATCAGAATAATATCTTTTCTTTCTTTTAGAAAGTTTTCCTTCTCTAATATCTTTAGAAGGACGTTTCTTCCCCTTATGAGGAACTTCCATACCAAATTGACCACAAAATTGGCCAAGTAGTTTTTTCTCAAGCAAATTTTGCTTTCTTATCTGGTTATTTTATTTCAACTCATTACATAAGGCTAATCCTTCTTGTACACAAGTTGATATTAAATTACCATAGGTATAATTATCATAAGGTATAGAAACCTTATCTTTTCTAAGAATTCTACGAATTCTTTTAGCAAAAAGACTAGGAAGGCCATCAATAAATTTAGCTTTCCAATGACTATTATTACAGTCAGGTAATTCAAAGATACGAGTTAAAAATGTATCTTTGTACCATCTGAAATCAGATAATGTTTTACATCTAAGATTACTAAGAAGAGTTCTAATATTCTCTCCATTATCAGTAAACTTACCTGTAAAATGGTCAATAATAGTAAGAACTAAAGAATAAACTGCGTTCTCTACAGGATTATTATCCTCCATTTTTATTGAATTAAAAATAATAGCTTTTTGTTCTTGAGATAAATAATTATCCCACCAACCTTTAAGTTGGCCAGTAAAACCTGCAGTTATCATTGTTGCTATGTTTCTATCTGTATTACCAAAAACTTTACACACAGTACTATACATCAACATACGGTGTGCTAAATTATAGATGTGCCTATCAGTACAACCATCTAAATTCCATTCATAAATTCTTTTTCCATTATAATTATTAGAAAGAAAATATTCTTGTTCTATTATAGATGTGCCTATCAGTACAACCATCTAAATTCCATTCATAAATACTTTTTCCATTATAATTATTAGAAAGAAAATATTCTTGTTCTTCAAGCAGAACATCAGCAGGAGAATGCCTATTATAATAATACCTACTTTGTGTGGGTCCATCAGTACATTTCATTTTATTAATCTCTTCTGTATTATTAACAAAAGAGGTAGAAGGAGAAAATTCTTCTTCATCATCTAATGCTGAAATATTCAAATTTTTAAACTTTTCTTGTAATAATTTTTCCAAATCGGAAACAGAAGATTTAAGCTTAAAATTCTTTATTAAAGGAGGAGATTGAATAGAAGAAGAAGCAATAGCAGAAATATCTACTTCTTTTTTGTTTTCAATATGAACATCAGGTTTTATTTGATTAATGGCTGAAATTATTTTTTCAACTCTATCATGAAGAGATATCATTTCTTCACCTAGAATAGTTAAATATAAATTTGTAAAATTTTGATTTTCAATCAATTGATTTATATGCTTGGTTGTAATAGGAAGCATATCTGTTTCAAATATTTTTGAAAAAGCCGTAAAATTAAAAGACTTATCATTCTTTTCAATTTGAAAAGTTTGTTGTGGAGGAAAAACAGATTTTTGAATCTGTCCATTTGAAAGTTTATAACATCTTTCTATTACTGAAATATAATCAGTAATAAAAGTTTTAAAAAACCAAGGAACATAATATATGATCCTATTTTTTTCTTCACAGAACTTATAAAAACTGTCAACAAAGAAATCATATTCTTTTTTAGTAAAACTATTAAAATACCATTTTCTAAATGGTTCCCATTTGGGTAAATTAAATTCTGTATTAATCTGCCTTCTGACAGCAGATCCTTTAGAAAAATCTAATTTGAATGTATTATTCATAATTAAATCATAAAATTCATTTGAGATAATGTATCAGTATCTTTAATGTTATAAACATTACTGTCTAAAATTTTATTTTTATCTATAATAATTTCTTCATTATGATCTTCTTGAGATTTATCATCCTCTTGAAAATAAGAAGATGTTGATACTCTAGAAGTCTGTGGAATATCCACATCATATTGAAGAGGAGAAATAAAATTTTGATTAGATCTAGATCTGGATAAAGATCTAGAGGAAGATATTAACTTCCTTTGATCAGGGGCAAATTTAATTTGCACCGATCCTTCAGTATTCTGTATAATCTATTGTAATCTATTATTAATAACAGGAAGTTTAGGCATGGCCTGTGTAAGAGTCCAATGTCCTGGGAATTTAATTTCTTCCCATTTAATGGCTCTTCGAGTAGTAATATTAGATTTTCCAAAATTTGTTTCAATTAAAATAGTCTCATTAGACTTTTTATCTACTCTTTTACACATAGGATTAAGAGTATATAGAGGTTTAAAATATATGCGATAACAGATGCATATGACTTCTGTTCCAGAAATATAATTATAATTTTCTGTACAGACATTTAATGTCAAAGTATCCAAAATATTTCTATCAGTTAATGAAACTGAAAGATTTGGATATACATCAAAATAGACTGGACCATGTGTCAGACTAGATTGAATCATTCCCATAATAGAATGGGTAAAATCCAGATTTCTAGCATCTCTAAGAGTTGCCATAAACATCTCTGGTAAACCTTCTAAAGTTAAAGGTCTAAATGCAATTTGAATGCATCCTATATGAATGAAATTATGAGTATCAATAAAAGGTTGAATATCTCTTTCATTCAAGAGACGAATAGTCATCTCTTTATCATTAAGAGATATTGCAGATTCAGTAGTTTTGACTACTTGTTTGAGACCTAATTTCTCAAATGTTCCTAATTCATAAACCAGATTTGGTTTTATTCTAGGAATAGTCCATTTATATTATAAATCTAAATTATTAGGAATATCATATTCCTCAGTTCTACTATTTTTAACAGTAGTTTTCTTATGAAATATATTCATAAGGATGAAAAGTGTTAGATCATAGATGAACTTAAACATATTTCTACTTCCATGGCTCTGATACCATCTATGGCCCAGGATGGGCATGACCCAAACCAAATTATAATATAATAATATAATATAGACCAATATACTATATGTAATAGGGTTATTATAATATTACATGTATATAATTAATAATATAATTATATATATTAGATATTATACATATATGATTTACTATTACATAATAATACTATATATACATATTATATGTATATTATATATTAATAAATAATATATGTATTAAAGTATTATATATTAATAAATAATATATGTATTAATAGTATACATATTATATAATTAATATAATAATTATATATGATTGTATTACACATTATAAATTAATATGTATGCATATTTTATATGTATCTATATAATATTATATAATTATAATACATATATTATAATTATATATGTATAATACATATTAATCTTAATAATTATATAATATTATATATTAATATTAATAATATAATATATATATAGTATATATTATATATAGTATATAATAATAATGTAATACAATATTAATATATATAAATACTATATGTTAATTTACTATATTATAATATATAATAATTATATAAATATTATATTAATTTGTATATATGTAAATACATATTAATATATAATACAAATAATAATTACTATTATATGTAATATATATTATTAATTATATTTTTCATAACACTAATATTATATATGTATAATAGTATATTAATTATTTATACATATATTTATAATTATATCATACATAATTATATTAATAATATAATATTTATTATAATACATTGCACATATTATTATATTATATGTAATATAATATATATTATATATTATTATAATATTACAATATATTAATAGTATTATTATATTAATACATAAATATATGATTAATAATACTACTAATTATATTATCTATTCTATATAATACACATATATTTATAATATATTAATACTATTATATACATTATAGTATATATAGTGATATAATTATACTATTAATATATTGTAATATTATAACATTATAATAATATAATAATAAATGAACACCATATAATATATATTTATAGTACATATACATATTTATGATATATACTATATATGTATTATATGTATTATAATTAATATACTATTAATTAACTTATAATATACTTATATGTATAATTATATATCTATGTTATATATAATAATATTAATTAGTATATATTATATAATATATATTAATAAAATATAATACTATATATTAATATTATAATATTATTATATAATATATTTATATTACACAATATATTATATATACTATTAATTATTAATATATATATTTATATTATTAATAATATTATATATTATTACTATACATATTAATGATATATGTATTATAATTTAATTATATAATATATATTGTATATAATATTATAGGTATATACATGTATATAATATATTAATATATTATATAGTAATTTATATATTATGTATATATTATAATTATATATATAATATATATAACATTATTATATTATTGTGTGTGTATATATATATTATATTTTATATATTATAATATTATATAAATATTAAATTATATATATTATTATAACTATGTATATACATAATATAGTACTATATATATTATATAATACTATTACGTAATTTATACAATTACCATATAATAATATACGAATATATAGTATAATTTAATAATGTATAATTAATATATATAAATTACTATATAATATATTAATATATTAAATACTTGTATATGCCTATAATATTATATATAATTCATATTATATAATTACTATGTAAATATTGAATATAATACACTAAAATTGATGTAATTATATGAAATGTATATATTTACATTAATAATTAATATATAATAAGTATGTATAATTTTATTATGTATTATAATGTATACATTTATTAATTATTATATAGTATTATGTATTAATATACATATACTAGTACATATATTAAAATATATGTCCAAAGTATATTAATATGTATAATATACATTAATATTATATTAATATTATATGATATTATAATATATATAATATTTATATATTATATACATAAATAAATAAACACCACAATACTATATACTATAATATATATTAATAATTATATGTATAGTATAATATAAATTAATTATTATATTATAATATGTATAATGTATGTTAATATATATTATAGTATATTAATAATATATTAAAATAATATATTAATATAATAATATATGAACACCATATAATATTACAAATTATAATATAGTATGTATAATTAAAATAATTATAAATATATTGTATATTAAATATAATATAATAGTATACATACTATTAATTATATATAATTTATTATAGTATATATTATATACTATTAATATATAATATGTATATATTATAATATTAATAACATTATATTAATATGTACATACTATATATAATTATATATTTACATATAATTATATATAATACATAATTGTATAATACTAATATATATTGTTAATATATATTATAAATATTATTTATACTATTAATAATTATAATATATTAATTTCAATATGCATAATATACTATATTATAATATATACTTTATAATTATTAATATATATTATGTATAATGCATGTATATAGTATAATGTATATACATATTAATATTATATGTATATAGATTATACTATAATATATATTAATAATTAATTATAGCATATAATATATTATTACATATATAATAATTTATTAGTATTATAAATGTATTATTATTATAATTATATAATAATATATGTAATTAATATAATACATATATTATAATATATTAATAATATATTAATAATATTAATTATATTTATAATAATATTATATATATATATAATAGTATATATTATAGTGTACATATGTAGTATATATTAATATAATAATATAATTATATATTATATTATTATATGTATATATATGTATATAATATTCTGTATATATTAATATAATTAATATTTTATTATAATATAATATATTATATCAAATAATATTATAATCTAATTAATATATAATAGTTATTATAATAATTATTATATTAATACATTATATATTAATATATATATAGTATAAAATATGAATATAATCTATGTAATATATTTTATAATTAATTTATGGAATAGAGGAAGAGATAACTAATATTTCAGCAATCCTTATGGCTCATGCAGAAGAAAGACAACCCTTCACTGAACGTATTATACATATTATTATAATTATTAATACATATATATTACATATAATACATGTATAATACCTATATAACATATTAATATATATATGTATATTAATAATTATAATAGTATATAATAGTATTATAATAGTATAATATTTTATAATATAATATATCTATATTTATACTTCATATATCATAACAGTAAATATAATATATTATACTATAACTATATATATTATTATATATTAATATATTATATTTATTATAATATATTTTACTAATATATATAATACATTATTAATACTTATTAATGCATACATAATTATTAAATATATATTATATATTATATATACATAGTTTGTATATTAATATTATAATTAAATATATACTATTATTATATATAGTATATACTATTATTATATATAGTATAATAGTATATTATATACATTATAATAGTACTATATAATAGTATATATATTAATAATACATAATACATGTATATATATATATTTAAATACTATAATTAATATATATATAATTATAACATTTGTATAAATATTAATTATATGTACATATATATGTATAATATATTATACATAATATTATATATATTAATTATATATCATGTATTAATTATACTATCATAATATATATATATATATATACTATTATGATATATTATAATATTAGTAACATATATTATAATGATATAGTATTAATATTATATATGTTATTGTAATTACATATTAATACTATTAAGATAAGGTATATATTATATTAATTATAATATACATTATTATATTATATATGTAGTATATAATATAACATATTATATAATAAATAAGTATATTATATAAAATATAGTATAGTAGATAATATTATGTATATTTATAATATATTATGAATTAATTTATATATACTATATATAATATTTATAATATATAATATATATGAATATGTTATATACATTAATTATAATATAATAGCTACTATAATAATATATTTATAATACTAATAAATTATTATATATGTAATAATATACTATATACTATAATTAATTATATTATATATATTATATATGTAGTATATAATATAACATATTATATAATAAATAAGTATATTATATAAAATATAGTATAGTAGATAATATTATGTATATTTATAATATATTATGAATTAATTTATATATACTATATATAATATTTATAATATATAATATATATGAATATGTTATATACATTAATTATAATATAATAGCTATTATAATAATATATTTATAATACTAATAAATTATTATATATGTAATAATATGCTATATACTACAATTAATTATATTATATAATAAACTATACATATTATAACCTATTAGTATTATATATATACATACTATAATAAATATACGATTATACATATTAATACTATAGTTATAATAATTAATATATAATATTATACATACTCATATATAATTAATATAATCATATAATTATATATGTATATATGTAATTATGTACATAACATATAAATTATATGTAAATATATATACTATAATATATATGTTATATTATAATTAATATAATGTATTATATATCAATAGTTATATGGTATATTATAATAGTAATGTGTATATAAATTATATTATTGTATATTAATAGTATTATTTAATATATGTATAGTTTATAATACATATATAATAATTTATGATAATATTATTAATTATATTATAATATATTATTAAGATGTGTTATAATTATACTATAATAATATGTATAATATATAATATATTAATATATAAGTAATATATATACTATCAATATATAATGTATATATATAATATTTTATAATAATATATATGGTATTATAGTTTATTAATATAATATAATTAATATAATTATATTTATATATTATGTATAATGTATATTAACATATTATTAATTACTATTAATATATATTATTAATATGATATATTAATATATAATACTAATATATTAATATAGTATAAATTATAGTATACTTAATATTATAACAATATAACATATATAATATGTATGTATATAAATATATATTAACGTATGTATATTAATATATTGTATAATTAATATAAATATTATTTTATTAATAATATATAGTTTAATAATATGTATTAATACTATATTAATTAATTATACATGTATAATTAATATGTATTATTAATATATCATATTTATATTATGTATAGTAATTATATATCATATTAATTAATTATAATATTGTATATATATGTATATAATATTATTATATAATATACATTATAATATTAATAATTATATAATTATATGTACATATTATTAATTATAAATAGTATATAGTAATTATGTAATTATTATATATTAATATCTATTGTATATTCTAATTTATACATATTACAATTATATACATGATTATAATATTTTATATATATATATATTAATAGTATTAATAATTATTATAATATATTATAATAATATAATGTCCATTCAAGACCCAGGACGGGCATGACCCAAACCAAACAGACTAAGATCAATGATAGACAGGTGACGAACAAACAAGATTTTTACTGAATACAGGACTTTTACTGAGGACCCCCTTAGTAATATAAGCTGACAAGAAAAACCCCACAAACGCCTTCGCCTTCACTCGGTATTACGGCAACAAGGGCACGAAGTCGGCTTATACACCTTAGGTTAACTCAAACCTGATTCAAACCTCACAAATCCTATTATTGATTTTAGTTATTTGATTTTAATCATGTTTCTAGAACTTAGAGGTCTGGATCCATGTTAGTAGGAATATGAATAGCCATACTATGATCTAACACAGAGAACTAGCCAGCCATATTAGACGGCTGATAAAGCAAAGTAAAAATAAATAAAAATAAACAGAAATAAAAATTTAAACTTACACTATATTTGTACTCAGAATAATTTTATTGATCTTGAGGCTTGGTAATTACAAAGGGAGAGAGTGGTTGGAGAGAGAAAAGAGAGAGGCGGTAAACACCAGCGTGCCTCAACTGAAAACAAAACAACCTATTTATAGAAAAGGAAGAGCCGGACATGAAACCCCGGATTCCAAAATAAAAAATAAACAGTAAAAAGCTACTTTTTACAAAGTCAAAAGCTGCTTTATAAAAGCATAAAATAACAAATATGTCAAAATCCTTGTCTGGTGACTAATATGTCACTGTTGATCATCGTTTTTAATTTTCTTCAGAATCTGTTTCTTCTGGAGAGAGGTGTTCGCTTCTGAATCCAATATTATGGAATCTGAGCTTCCAAAAACCCAAAAGAAATGAACAAGAAAAACATGATGGTGTAGAAGAATATTTTTCCATACACCTTTTAAATTTTTTGTCTTGGAATTCCATCATCTTCCAAGCTTGACAATGAATTCTTCCAACCTTTGCACAATTTTGATCAATCTGTTGTGTACTGCTGAAATCTTCAACAAGAAGAGAAAGAGATTCCTTTCTGCATTGCTTCCAAATTTCATCAATATTATGTTTCCATTGAAAGAAACAAAAACATCTAGAACAATTTAAAGAATGTTCTGTATTCATTTCTTCTCTGTAGTAAAAGAGTCTTTAAGCTCTTCAAGGGCTTCAAATAAAGCCAGGTCTGGAATATCATCCTCTGGATCCTGAGAATCTTGAAGAATACTAGTGAATTGATTTTCACTAGATTCAGACCTCATTGAGGTATCAGATCTTGAATCTGAACAAAGATTTTTTGAAATATCTTTTTTCATTTCAGAAACAAATAATTCAATCATCTATTTCTGTGAAAGAATCCCAGTATATTTCTGCGTAAGGATTTTGAAAGGACTAATATTATCCTCTTCTTTTTCTTTTTCTTTTTCTTTAAGATCTTGCTTATAAGCTTTGATCTTTTCATTAATTTTTTCGAAGGTTTCTTCCGAGAATAATTTCCCGGTTTCTGGGTCCATTCTCATCATTTTATCCAAGAATTTACATTGGCTGATTCGCCATAAACAAGGTGCACCATAGCTGGTATAACCTACTACTGGTGTCCATTTCCATATCTATGGAATTCCAAATTCAATAAAGAAAAGACAGGTAGTCTTTCCTTCAATGAAAGTTTCAGAAGTTTTTCCCTGTATAACAGGAGAGTCTGATATCCAGTCTTTCATTAGACCATGAAAAAGGTCTGGCAAATTTTTTTCTGAAGGTTCAAAAGTTCTCCACCAAGTAAAGAACCAATTTGGAATTGGTTTATGAAATATAACTTCACAAACTTTAATAAACCAAGAGTGTTTATGCCTATTGTTCTCGTATAAGAGAGTTTTTTCAAATGCTTCAATATAATCAAAGTAATTGAATTTAAAAGTTAGCTTATTAAGCTCATAAAAGAATTCTTTTTTCTGCTAGTGGAGATATACCCCATTCTTCAAAAGATATAATCTTTTTGATAATCATTTTGGAAAAGTTATAATCTTTTCCTCTTTCTCTAGAGGAGAAATGATTTATCTCAACACTATTAGTGGAAAGAAGAAGGTTTTCATAATAACCTCTTTGTTTATAAGTTCCATACACATATGATGTGTTAGGAAGATATTTGTCCATTATAGTCCAAAGACTATTAGCCCATTGAATATCTCTTTCTTCTATTAGAAGAATAATTTGTCGATCAGAATTTTCAGCAAACATTTTTTCAAAATCATCTTCTTTTGCTATATTAGCATAAGAAGTCTGAGTTTCTTCAGGAGATATATCACTCTCTTTTTTGTTTCAAGAATTCTTGAAACTCTTTATCAAGTTCAGAAGTATTACCTCCGATGTTTGCAATATTTTGGGCAACAAGCTTCTGTTTGCCATATTGCACAATTGTTCTGGATTGAGGGTTATAACCCCTTCCTCCTCTTCCTCTATAAGAGGAAAGATCACCTCTTCCAGGTGGTTGATGTCCTCTTCCTCTATGAGAGGAAGATGTTCCTCTTTTAGGATAACTCATTCCTGCAAATATTCTCGGGTTAGAAAATCAGGCAAATAATTATCAGTGCCTTTTTTATAAACTATATCAAAATCAAATGGAGCAAGATGAGATTGCCATCTGGCAAACATCTGCTTCGAAACATCATGTTTAAAATCTTTTTGAAACATGAACTTTGCAGAATTACAATCAGTTTTAATTATAAATTTCTGATTATATAAATCATCCTGAAATTTTAAAACACATTTAACAATGGAAAGAATTTCTTTAGCCACTGTAGAATAATTTTTATGAGAATTATTCCATTTCCCAGAATAAAATCGAACAAGATATTCTTGTTTTTTATGAGGATCAACCTGTTTAAGGATTCCTCCATAACCAATATCAGAAGCATCGGTTTCAACAATTTTTTCCTATAAGGGATTTGCTAACATAAGACGTGGAAGGTTTTTAACCTTTTCTTTAATCCTTTTAACAGCCTTAGTATGATTATCATTCCAAGGTGAAGGATTCTTTTTAAGTCTATCATATAAGATAGCAGTATCTTCATTAAGATTTTTTATATAGGAAGAAATATAATTAAGACTTCCTAAAAACCTTTGTAATTGGGTTTTATCAGTAATGATATCTAGAAATTTATTACCAAATTCAATACTTCTTTGAATAGGAATAATATTTCCTTTGTCAATAATATGACCAAGAAATCTAATACTTGATTGAAATAAAATCATTTTTGGCTTTGAAATAACAAGGCCATTTTTAATAACAATTTCTTTAAACATATTTAAATGTTTAAAATGAGTTTCAATGTCTTTAGAAAAGACAAGAATAACATTAATATAAACGATGATAAAATTGCTAAATGGATTAAAAATGTCATTCATAATTTGTTGAAATTCTGAAGGAGCATTTTTTAATCCAAATGGCATAACTGTCCATTCATAATGTCCAAATGGAACATTGATTGCAGTTTTATATCTATCAGATTCATTAATTTGAATCTGCCAAAATCCAGATTTTAAATCAAATTTAGAAAAGACTAATGCATTAACTAGCCTGTCTAAAAGATCATTCTTATTAGGAATAAGATGTCTAATCCATTGTAAAACCTTATTAAGAGGTTTATAATTAATAACAAGCCTAGGAACTCCTCTTTCCTGCTCAGAATGTTTATTAACATAAAATGCAGTGCATGACCAAGGGGATTTTGAAGGAGTTATTAACTTCTTCTGAAGTAAAGACTGAATTTCCTTTTTACATAACTATAAATATTCAGAGTTCATTTGACAAGGTCTTGCCTTAGTAGGAATATCCTTTTCTTTAAAATCTTCTTCATAAGGAAGAGAAATAATATGCTTTTTTCTATCCCAAAAAGCATTTGGTAAATCATTACAAATATCCACAGAAAACTTATTATTAATAAGTTTTATTTTTTCCTATAATTTAGGATTTTTGAGTTTTTCTTCAATAGTCATAAAACTCACTTCTTCTTTTAAAGAATTTATTTGAAACGTTTTTCTTTCAATCTGTTGTTGTAGTTCATTAAGAACTCTATGAACAGGTTTTGTAATGAAATCAAAAGATATGGGTTTTCCTTCAAAAGTTCCAGTTAACCCTTTTTCATTAACAAGAGTTAAATGATAAATTTTATAAATAAAGGGTAAGCCAAGTATAAGCTGGCTTGAAATATCTTTAGCAAGAAGAAAACTTGTTGAAATACAACAATTATCTTTGCAAATATATGCTTTAGGAATCTTGAAATTTATTTCAAGACGTTCACCTCCAGCATGAGAAAGTGAATGAGAAGTTTTATGAAAATACCTTGTAGGAATTAATCCTTCCTGTATGACATTTAAATCAGCACCACTATCAATCATAGCAATAAAATCAATTTTTTGATTTTTTATAAGAAGAGTGATTTTAGTATACCACTTTTGAGATATAATCATAGAAATAGTAGGAAAATAATCTTTTCTTAAAGACATAAGATGTTCAATAGAATCATCAGGAGAATTATCAATCTCCTTATCATTATTTCTTTCTAATAAAGAAAGTCTTTGATGAAAATTATCATTTATCTTATAAAGATTTTTTATTTCATTTTTAAGATTTTGAATCTCATAAACTAAATCCTGAGTAGAAATAGGATTTTGTTTTTCATACTTCTGTCTAAGAAGCTTATTAACTTCGGACATGGAGTATGAATTCTCAGTATTTTGAGAAACAGTTTGACTAGTATTACTAGTAGATGGAATATCTTCCATTTGATCAATAATATTAGTTCTTAAAATCGGATCTTTAATCCTTTTAAGAAATTCTAAAATATTATCATTAGTCAAGACACTTAAATTAAGATCTTAAAATTGAGACATAAGTTTATAAAACTCATCATTATTACCAGTATTACTGACTTCTTGTAAAGGACGAATACAAGGTTGTCCTTGTATACATGCTTCACAATCTTCACTTTCTGATAATAAAGATTCATTATCAAGAATTTGCAGATCTTCAGAAACATCAGATTCTGAGTATTCAGTATCTGAACTTTCTGATTTATTATTATCAGAATCTAAAACTATTTTACATATTTTTTCTTTTAAATCATTATCAATATCTAGGGCTTTAATCTTGTCTTTTGCCCAACACTGGTTAGCATAATGACCAGGTTTTTTGCATTTTCTACAAATAATAGAAAATTCTTTTTTCTTTCTTTTATCTTTTTTATAAAAAGATGATCTAGATTTTTTCAATTCTCTTTTTCTATCAGAATAATATCTTTTCTTTCTTTTAGAAAGTTTTCCTTCTCTAATATCCTTAGAACGACATTTCTTCCCCTTATGAGAAACTTCCATTCCAAATTGACCCCAAAATTGGCCAAGTTGTTTTTTCTCAAGCAAATTTTGCTTTCTTATCTGATTATTTAATTTCAACTCATTACATAAGGATAAACCTTCTTGTACACAAGTTGATATTAAATTACCATAGGTATATTTATCATAAGGTATAGAAACCTTATCTTTTCTAAGAATTCTACGAATTCTTTCAGCAAAAAGACTAGGAAGGCCATCAATAAATTTAGCTTTCCAATGACTATTATTACAGTCAGGTAATTCAAAGATACGAGTTAAAAATATATCTTTATACCATCTGAAATCAGATAATGTTTTACATCTAAGATTACTGAGAAGAGTTCTAATATTTTCTCCATTATCAGTAAACTTACCTGTAAAATGGTCAATAATAGTGAGAACGAAAGAATATACTGCATTCTCAATAGGATTATTATCCTCCATTTTTATTGAATTAAAAATTATAGCTTTTTGTTCTTGAGATAAATAATTATCCCAACAACCTTTAAGTTGGCCAGTAAAACCTGCAGTTATCATTGTTGCAATGTTTCTATCTGTATTACCAGAAACTTTACACACAGCACTATACATCAACATACGGTGTGCCAGATTATAGATGTGCCTATCAGTGCAACCATCTAAATTTCATTCATAAATACTTTTCCCATTATAATTATTAGAAAGAAAATATTCTTATTCTTCAAGCAGAACATCAGCAGGAGAAGGTCTATTATAATAGTACCTACTTCGTGTGGGTTTATTAGCCCATTTTATTTTATTAATCTCTTCTGTATTATTAACAAAAGAGGTATAAGGAGTAGGAGAAAATTCTTCTTCATCATCTAATGCTGAAATATTCAAATTTTTAAACTTTTCTTGTAATAATTTTTCCAAATCGGAAACTGAAGATTTAAGTTTAAAATCCTTTATCAAAGGAGGAGATTGAATAGAAGACGAAGCAATAGCTGAAATATCTACTTCTTTTTTCTTTTCAATATGAACATCAGGATTTATTTGATTAATGGCTGAAATAATTTTTTCAACTCTATCATGAAGAGATATCATTTCTTCACCTAGAATAGTTAAATATAAATTTGTAAAATTTTGATTTTCAATCAATTGATTTATATGCTTTGTTGTAATAGGAAGCATATCTGTTTCAAATATTTTTGAAAAAGCCGTAAAATTAAAAGATTTATCATTCTTTTCAATTTGAAAAGTCTGTTGTGGAGGAAAAACAGATTTTTGAATCTGTCCATTTGAAAGTTTATAACTTCTTTCTATTACTGAAATATAATAAGTAATAAAAGTTTTAAAAAACCAAGACCTCTAAGGTTCTAGAAACATGATTAAAATCAAATAACTAAAATCAGTAATAGGATTTGTGAGGTTTGAATCAGGTTTGAGTTAACCTAAGGTGTATAAGCCGACTTCGTGCCCTTGTTGCCGTAATGCCGAGTGAAGGCGAAGGCGTTTGTGGGGTTTTTCTTGTGAGCTTATATTACTAAGGGGGTCCTCAGTAAAAGTCCTGTATTCAGTAAAAATCTTGTTTGTTCCTCACCTGTCTAGCATTGATCTTAGTCTGTTTGGTTTGGGTCATGCCCGTCCTGGGTCTTGAATAGATTATTTTCCTACTATTTCTATGATTATATCTCAAAAGTGGTATACTAAAATCACTCTTCTTATAAAAAATCAAAAAATTGATTTTATTGCTATGATTGATAGTGGTGCTGATTTAAATGTCATACAGGAAGGATTAATTCCTACAAGGTATTTTCATAAAACTTCTCATTCACTTTCTCATGCTGGAGGTGAACGTCTTGAAATAAATTTCAAGATTCCTAAAGCATATATTTGCAAAGATAATTGTTGTATTTCAACAAGTTTTCTTCTTGCTAAAGATATTTCAAGCCAGCTTATACTTGGCTTACACTTTATTTGTAATATTATTATATTATATTTATATAGTTATATAAAGTATATGTATGTATATTATGAATTATATGATATTAGTGTATAATAATTATATAAATATATATATACTATTAATATATATATAATATTATATAATTAATATATGTTATAACTATATGTAACAACTATAATATATATTATATAATAGTATATATTACATATATATATTATATATAATTAAATATTATATAATAAATATATATATAAATATATATGGGCATTTATTACAAGGTTTAAATTTATGATTGAAGTTGTCTTGGGTCGAACTCGGGTTCATACTCGAACTCTTGATCTTGACTAGTTCTAGGTTGGTTTGATACGGATTCTTTAGTGATAGGGTTGACTATGAACGAGGTATAAGTAAGTCCTTCAGTATCTTCATGTGGATGACTTTTATTGGCAAAACATAGATGGACATAAAGTTCTCGGCACTCTTCCTTATTATCTTGGATTGGACATATTAATTATATAAATATGTAATATATTAATTTATTATAAGATACTATTATAATATTAATATTACAATATCATATATATAATATATTATTATTAATATATAATATTATATATTCTATGTGTATTTTATAATTAATATACATAATTATAATATATTACATTATACATTATTTAATTAATTATTAATTCATATTATGACTATCGTATAATACTACATCTATATTAATTATAATATATTATACGTATTAATATTATATGCATATATATATATGTTTATTAATATAATATATTTATAAAAGTGATCGGAGTCCTTCATATAAAAGGTGCTTCAGTGAAAGTATGACAGGCCTATCAAAGTGATCAGAGTCCTTCATATAGGAGCACGAAAAACTATGAAGAACCCAGACATCCTTCCAAACAAAGCTTGGGAGTCTCATCATGAATATTTGATATGTTTATAATATTCTATATTTTGTGTTCATATCCTCCGTATTTTTGTCTTCAAAATTGCAATTAATTGATCTAATTAATCTTTCTTTATTTCAGGAAAATAATTAATTGCAGTTGGAGAAAAATCGAGAAAGAAAGGGAATTAAAGATAGAAACGAGCTGAAGTGAAGATATCCAAAAGTGAAGGGCTCAACATATTTTATTTTCATGGGCTTATATTTTTATTTTATCTAGTGGGCTTATGTTATTAATTGTAAAGAAAGAGAAAAAAAAAAAGCCGAAAATCCAAAAAGCCCACATTTTTTTGAGTCCAAGAAGTCAAAAGTTAGGGAAACGAAAAGGTCTCCCCACTTTTTACCAATCAGCCGAGAATCACAAAAGGAGAGGAGAGAGAATACACTTTTTTTTTTGCTTCTTTACTTACTTTTCAGGAATTTTGTAGAGAGACAATTTTTGGGAGGAAATAACACATTTTCTTCTTCCTTTTTGTAGTAAGTTTTTTTATCTTATTTTATCTTTTCTCTTCTCCTTTATTTTATTTCTTGTATTAAATGATATTGGTTATGTTTAGGATTTATTATAATATGAGTGGCTAATTTTACGGTTTGATTTAAGGGTTTCGTATTTCGGTTATATTATTGTGATGCTTTGTGATATGTATTGATTATCTTGTTTTATATACAAGTACAAATAGTTTCAAATGATTTTTAATGGAGATTTATATTAATTTGAATTGACAAATCAAATGATTATTTATTCTCCTATAGCTATTCATGAATTTATACTCCTAGTAGGGTAAATGAATGAAGTTTTGTAGCATTAGAGTGGGTAAATTATGCTATCATAATTTATTTAATCTAATTGAACTTATAGGGCTAATATTGATATTTATGGCTATCCTAATTATCGATATTAATATTAGCCTGTTTTCACTAAGATTAATGCTATTATTAATTAACATGGAACGCTATCGTGTCTAGTTGAATAATAATAAGAATTGACCAGATGCTAGGTTTGGTTAATTAATTAGGAAAACAAAGGATTGATCAGGCTATCCTAATAATTCCAAGGTTAATTGCTTGAATTTTCAAGAATTTATTTGTTAGTGTATGATCAATAGTATAATTGAATATCGAACCCTTGAATCAAAATTTTCTCTTCTTAGTATTGTCTCTATTTTGATAGTTTTTCTTGCCAAATTGTTTTGTGTGCATTGATACCGTGTAAGCTTGTGATTCCTAGATTGATTAATTTAGTATTTAGTTAATTAGCTAAAAATCTCTCAAAACCCCCTGTTCCCTGTAGATTCGACCCTGCTCACCACTATACTCGTATTTTGGAAGTAGGTTAATTATATTTGGTGGATTGAAAACCTATCAAATTTTAGCGCTGTTGCCGGGGATCATTATTTAATTAATTTCTTTTGAGTTAGTCTTTTTTCCTTGTTTCTGGTTTATGCCTCGTTCTTCTCATACAGGTGAATTGATATTTGATCCAGAAGTCAAGAAAACTGCAAAGGCCTTACGGAAGGAAGCTAGACTACGAGCTCAACAATCGTCTTCATCATCCCCTGGTTTGAATTTGGCTTTATATTGAATTTGAAGAAAGTAAGACAAAGGAAGAAGACATAGAAGTTCTAGCAATACGGACTTTAAGGTTAATCAACAACCATTATGCATTCAAATTCCAATAGATGCTACTTTTGAGTTGAAATCCGATCTAATTCACTTATTACCTACCTTTCGTGGACTTGTAGGTGAAGATCCTCATAAGCATTTGAAAGAGTTTTATGTTGTGTGCACTGCAATGAAACCTCAAACTGTGACGGAAGACCAAATTTCTCTACGGGCCTTTCCATTCTCTTTAGCTAACAAAGCTAAGGACTGGCTCTATTATTTACCTTTCGGATCTATTACCACTTGGAATGAGATGAAGAAGCAGTTTCTTGAAAAATTCTTTCCAGCTTCACGTGCAGCAAATATTAGAAAAGATATATGTGGAATTCGACAGCAACGTGGTGAGACTTTATATGGAGAGATTCAAGCAATTATGTGCTAGTTGTCCTCAACATCAAATTCCAGAGTAATTACTCATCCAATACTTCTATGAAGGGCTCTTGACCTTTGATAGAAACATGGTTGATGCTGAAAGTGGAGGAGCATTGGTTAGCTTGACACCAGAAGCTGCTAGAAGTCTCATCTCGAGCATGGCTACTAATGCACAACAGTTTGGAACTCGACAAGAAAGTATTCCATATCAAGTTAATGAAGTAACACGAGCTACTTCAATCAAAAGTTGGAAGCGTTGACATCTTTGATGGAAAAGTTTGTAGGGGGACAAATGCCACAAGCTCAAGTATGTGGGATTTACTCGGTTGTTGGACATGGTTCGGATATATGTCCCTCATTGCCGGAAGATGTTCAACAAGCCAATGCCATGGGAGGATTTTCGGGACAACCTCAACGGAAATATGATCCTTATTCAAATAGCTACAATTCGGGGTAGAGAGACCACCCGAACTTAGCTACGAGAATCAAGGAGGCCAACAAAGTTTTCCTCACCAAGGTTATACAAGACCACCACCACCACCACAGGCTCAACCTTCAGAATCCGGAATGTCTTTGGAAGATATCGTGAAAGCTCTAGTAGTAAACACTCAAAAATTTCAACATGAGACGAGAGCTAGCATTCAAGAGCAAAGAACGAGCATTCAAAGTCTTGGAAACCAACTTAGCCAATTGGCAACATCTGTTGGTAAATTGGAAGCTCACAATTCGGGAAGGCTTCCATCTCAACCGGAGGTACATCCAAGATAAAATACAAGTGCAATGACATTGAGAAGTGGAAAAGAAATACAATCGGGACCTTCTTCGCTTGAAAATACCAATGAAGGAGAAAAAGAGAAAGAAGCGGAAGAAATCATCAAGGAAAAGTCCAAGGACCACAAAAAGGTAAATTCCTTACACTCTTCACCTAGTACTTCTAATGTGGTTGTTCCTCCATTTCCTAGCAGGTTAGTAAAATCCAAGAAGGATGATTATGAGAGAGAAGTATTGCAAACCTTTCGAAAAGTGGAGATAAATATTCCTTTGTTGGATGCCATTAAGCAAATCCCGAAGTATGCTAAATTTCTAAAGGAGTTATGCACTAACAAAAGGAAATTGAGAAATGATTAGAAGGTTAGTGTGGGGAAGAATGTATCTGCTGTGATAAAAAAATCATTTCCAAATAAATACAAGGATCTTGGTATGTTTACTATGCCTTGTGTTATTGGAATATATGAAGATTGAACGTGCCATGCTAGACTTAGGTGCATCTATTAATGTCATGTCATACTCAATCTATTGTGATTTGAATTTGGGTCCCTTGAAAGATACTCAGTTTTCATTCAGTTAGCAGACCGTTTTAATGCTTACCCAGAAGGGGTCATTGAAGATGTTTTGGTGCAGGTTAACGAGTTGATTTTTCCAGCAGATTTGTACATCTTAAAAATGGAAGAAGACAGCAAGTTTTAAAGGAATATAAAACTGCACTTGGGTGGACAATGGTAGATATCAAGGGCATAAGTCCGGCGATTTGCATGCATAGAATTCTCC